>CM059601.1:127592500-128792500 GCA_030412105.1 Cyclura pinguis
CAAGAGACAAGGTTGTAACTCCAGGACTTCTCTTGCAATATTGTTTTCTACTTGCAGCTCCCATCTTCTGCAGTCCCCTAAAACATCTCCTACAGCGCTATCTGTTTCATTCTCTTTTGTTTTTCCACTCTTTCTCCAACCCAGAGTTACACATGGAACTGTATTGACACTTCACACCAAATCTCTGAATAATCTCACTTAGTGATATCGTGCAGATATTTAAAAATATGTGAGGCAAGATGAACTCCTGTACTACCCCAGCTGATAATTCACAGGAACAGAGTAGAAATCTTCCAGCAAGAAGCCATTGTCCCAGCCACCTAGGCTAATTCTGTTTTCCACTGATTAACCAGGGCTTTGATAGAATGGTTATGGTAGCTGAAAACTCCACAAGCACATTTAAAAGACCAGTGGGACAGATGAGAGGCTTCCTGATGGGTCTCCCTATTCTGCAAGAAATGCAGCAATACTTCTTTGCAACTTATGACTCTTCTCTCACCCTGCACAGTATACCATAGATAACATAGGTCCCATGGGCCCAGATTTATGCTGATTTGTCATAATATCCCAAGGTTCCCTAAAAGAGGAGCACTGTCACAGATTTGGCTTCCTTTGCACCAGAAGCTTGGAAAGCCATCTTCACAAGCTGTCAAGTGAGATGAGAAGTACACTAGCAGAATCAGATTCTGTTTTGTGCCCTAGCACCTAATTCCAGATACATACAAGTTCTGTTCTGGAATGGGGATTCTGAGCATAATCTAAGCAGTAGATACAGCCAGTCCCCATTCTGCTGCAAGAACAAAGTCAAAAAATAACATTCGCTTTGGTCTTAAACAGTCATCTGTTAAGGATGCTGTAGCTGCATAGTCCTTGGATCAGGTGGAGGGCTGGGTCAGATGATCTCCAAGATCCATTTCTTTCTGTGCACTCTCTGATTGCTGAAGGCAGAAAAAAGGGGATAAAAGGAGAGTTGTTTTTGTACAAACCATCATTCTCCCAACCTTCCCAAGGATTATGATAAACAAGAATTCACATTGGCTGATGGGTCAGAGAAGGTTGCTTGCACTCCCTGACATCATGCAGGAGCTTTCCTGTTTTTTCTGATATGGTTATTAACAGCATACCTTTCTCTGCATTTCTGTTGATCTGGAACATCTTGTCTGCTTTTGCTCAGAGAAGGTTAAGCACTGTTTTCATTATGAGGGGCTACCCACTAATAGTGCCCTTGTGAGTGGATTTAGCATAAATGAAGCTTAGCTCTTAGCTTACATTGGAAATCCAGGCAGCCTCTCTCCTTGATTATTTGATGTTGAAGCATTAAACTTTGTCTTTTATCTCATGGTATCTTTTTATGACATTGATAATGGGCTGTTTTCAGATACCACAGTCAAACTCCAAATATGGGTCTGATATTCAGAGTTTGAATAAAATTTTGAATTTGTGCAATTTTTAAAAAATGCATAAAATATTAACTATTTAGTCTGTTTTGAACTTCTCATCAGTTTTATCAATTTTAAATTTAAAATCCTCATTTAATATTTTCATCAAGCTTTTAAAAAACAGAAATAGTTAAGGAGCGGGCTACAAGGCTCAGACTCCAAGAGGGCACTCACAACAAATCCCAACACTTTCCTGTTTTCACAGGAATCTGGGGAAGTGTTTTGGTAGAGAAGTAGTAGTGTTGTAGTTCTGCTTATCTTGCCTAATGCCTATTATGATCTTATCTGATCTAATGCTTGGTTTATTACTTGATCTAGAACCCTTGTGATGACAAGCGGCATAAAGACATCTGGTCCAAAGAGAAGACGTGTGACCGGCTTCCCAAGTTCCTTATTGTTGGCCCTCAAAAAACTGGTAACATTGCCTACTGACCCTTCACACCCTTTCAGATGCAGCCAGATAGATAGATAGTGGTGTGTGGATTTATTTAGGGATTTCTTTCTTAATCAATTAGCATAGCATTCCTTTGAGGCCTTTACTTAATTTAAGGAAGGAAAACAACCTAGTGCCCCCCACCAAGTGTTTTGAACTACAAGGACTGTGGGAATTGTAATCAAAAAATACCTGAAGAGCAAATGGTTTCCTGCCACTGGACCAGTCTTTCTGGGAAGGGGCAGTTGAAACAGGGAGATGAAATTTCAAGCTGTGAAGCACCAAAATCAGTTGTACATAATCTTGGATTTCCCTGAGTTTCCATCCAATTAGTAATCATCTCTAGTCCTGAGATGAACTAGCATACTTTCAGTGGATAAGTGTAGCAAGGGAATAGTTATGCCTCCTAAAGGTTTATGTCAGATTTAAAAGCATTGCCTTATTGGCCTGTTGACACTGAAGTATAACTACTCAAACGTTACTATAACCAATTTCATTGTTCTCATACTTAATAGATTTTCTGTGTTTAAAAAAAGTAGTGGAGAAAGTGGGAGGGTTATGTATGGAAGATGATGACTCTTGGAAGCCTTGTAAATCTTGCTGAAGACGTATAGGACTCACAGCCTTGTATCGCATCTTTCAACATTTGCATTGAAGCAGATGATTGAAGGAAACCTTCTTGCTGCCTAACTCATGTCTTGCCTGCCCCATTGAGAAGTGCCAGGCTGTCTGATACCTGGGACCTTGCCGTCCCACCTCACTGGTTGAGTGTAGATGGAAAGGACACAATTTTGGCCCACTGGGAACAGTTCTGTGCACTAAGAAATGCTGTTGGCAGCCTCATCCTGTTTTTCAAGTCTTCTCAGAGAAGAATCCCAATGTCATTATGATGAACCCTTTTTATGTTTTGGTTGCAGGCACAACAGCTGTACATTTCTTCTTGTCCATGCACCCAGCTGTTACGAGTAACTTTCCAAGTCCTACCACCTATGAGGAGATCCAATTTTTTAATGGACCCAACTATCACAAAGGAATTGATTGGTAAGTTCAAGATCTTTCTGCTTCCTGAGTTTTCTGTACTCCTTGATTTATCATTTGTGCTACCTTATCCCATGTAGAACATTTCTAATTCTAGCTGGCTAGACATTCTGGACACTCATCATAAAGCCTGGGTGACATGCAAGATCACGCTCCTTTGGATGCAGTGTGAAGTCTACCTGATTGCCATTAATATAATTCATCTTCGTTCTTCATGCTATATATGTCAATCTGTACTAACTTTAGAGTTTAGTCTGTTGTTTCATTAACCTCTTTAAGAGATTTTAAATGAAGAGATTATACTTTACAGTAAAAAGGCATGGGAACCTGTTTTTTGGATGGACTTACTGCTGCCTTTAGGCAGCCCAGTTAAATCAATCTGTAATAGCTGTGACATTTAGCTTCCTGCTAGCAGTAAAGTAGGATGTCCTCATCTAGTTATGTTTCTCCTTGAGGCAAATAGTAGATCAGCACCAGAAGGGTCCATAACAGCTTAAGGCCTTGGCTAGTGAACCCAACTAACACAGAGTACTGCATCAGGGCTGTCAGAGATTCTTGTCTGACTCCTACCAGCATCCTTATATGTATACCTGTGCCAAATTGGAGTCAAGTGCCCATATAACCGTGCCAGTCCCTTCTGTTTTGTTTGCACTGGGGCTGGGAGTACCCATTGTACTTGCATAATGTTGTATTGGTGTTTTGTCTTTTTTCATGCATTCTGCAGTGTTTCTGCATTCATGTTCCCTTTGGCAGAGCAAGAGGTCAGAGGCTATGAGTCTCTAGTCCAGCCTGGTTTAGGCCCTCTCTGTCTGTGTTATTTTACATACCCTTTCATGCTGTCCTTATTTTCTATACATAACAGGTACATGGAGTTCTTCCCTATCCCTTCTAATGCCAGCACAGACTTTATGTTTGAGAAAAGTGCCAATTATTTTGACACTGAAGTGGTACCCAAGCGAACTGCAGCTCTCCTGCCAAGGGCCAAAATCATCGTCATTTTGATTAACCCTGCTGACCGGGCCTACTCTTGGTATCAGGTAACTCCTTAACAATGGCTGGGCCATATAAGATATGTATGCCCAGGACTAGGTGGGTGGAGCTCTGGGGGTAAGTTTTATCCATTTTGTACATGTACATGGTTTTAATTATCTCAACTTGTTTAATGTGTTAGTTTAATATGTCTTCTAGAATTTATCTTTTACTGTTTTACATTTTAAATTGTTTAAACTGATTTAATTGGATGCCACTGTGAGATCTTTGAATATTGAGTGGGATGTAAATATTTTCATTAATCAGTATGTTAAGCCTTTTGGTTTGTATGTTTGCTGCCATTATGAGTTGGAAAGAACTATGTATTCCTAATAGGTTCTCTTAATATGTACTTATAGCACCAGCGGGCCCACAATGACCCCGTAGCACTCAACTACACCTTCTACCAGATAATTTCTGCAGGACCTCAAGCTCCTCCAGAGCTACACAACCTTCAAAGCCGCTGTCTGAACCCTGGATTGTATTCCACACATTTGGAGAGATGGTTGACCTATTTTCCCTCTGGGCAGGTATATCAGCATTTTTAAAGGCCTTGGTTATAATTAAAGAGGGAGTGAGCCTTTATGTAGATTATATACTGAAGTTGATATTTAATATACTTTTAATAAAGGTTTATGGAATATTTTCTGTCATGCTTGAGTACTTTGTACCTTTTTAACTGTCATCTGAACAGCAAGTAAACCAGGAGATTAAAGGATAAATAAGCTCAAGTAGTTATTTAAAATTTGCAGGCCATCTAGAACTAGAATATACAGTCTTTAAATGTTGTTTGTTGGTTCCTTGGTGACAGGAAAACCATGTTTACCTCTGTAGATTTATGATTTATGATACAAAAGATATACTCACTCATACCACTCCTCCTGGAAGGGGAAAATCAGGAAAAAAAACTTTGTTGTTTTAGTCTAAGCTGCAATCCTCAAAGTATTTCCTTTGTCCATCGAAGTCCTATTGCTTTCCTGCTTAGCAAGAAAGATCTAGATGGTTTGCAGCACACAAGAATACAGCATAAAATTTCATGAATTTTGAGTTTGAATTTCAATAGTATTACATACTATTACATAGCTCTGTACAGCTTCACTCCATCCAGGGCCAGTTTGTTAGTTCTGAAACTTCTCTTCTTTCTCTTTTTCTCCATTAATTGAGGTTCTGATTGTGGATGGACAGGAACTTCGACATGTCCCCTCCACCGTCATGGAGAGTATTCAAAAGTTTCTGGGGGTTACACCACTGTTTAACTATACCCAAGCACTCAAGTAAGAGTCGTCTGTCTGTGTGTATTTGCTTATATAACCACCTCAGGCATTTCAAGGCTGATGGCTATTTAATAGCTACTTTTCTGGTGTTGTGCTCCAGGGTGATTGTGCCCACGATTAGGGTGAACCATGGTTTATTAGAGGATGAAAAAAGTCAGCTGCTTCCTTTTCCAGCCAGCTTCCAAGGAGAATTTCTGGCACATTAAACCATTCTATTTCAGATGTTATGGGAAATAGCCACCTCCAATGAAGCAAAATGCATGAAAGGCAGAAGAAAAACAAGTTGAAGTGCAGCAGTTTGTCACATGTTCCTACTCTAAGAAACCATGGCCTGGTGGACATGGTACATTGTGTCTGAAGTGGGCTTCCAGTTGCAGTTAATTGTATGGTTGGCTATTTTTCAGAGGACAGATGCTGAAAAGCTTAGTTATTCAGAATTTCTTTTTCCTATTTCATGTTTTCATATTTTTCCTATTTCCTATTTGAATTTCTTTTTCTGCAAGCTGTTTGTGGTTTGGCCGCTTTCCTCTTTTACTGCTCTGATTTGCTCTTCTTGCTTTCCTTCTTGTACATACTTGAAATATGCCCTATCTTTCTCCCAGAAGTGGGAGCCAAGGTGGCTTAGAACATGAAAAAGCCAAACACAAATAAAAAAAATGCCAGCAGTTATAATGTTAAAACACAATTTAAATAAAACACTCCCCACAAAAGAGTATAGCATACACCTTCTCTTCTTGCTAGTTTGTGTTTAGTGATGTACTTCTTGTTGTAATGGTTTTCTTTTCTTTTGAGTCACCTTAAGCATCATTGCATTAAAGGTAATGCAAAATATTTTAAATAATCATCACTTCTCCAATTAAATAAGTTCACCAGCTTCTTGAAGTTTGAAAAAGGAGGTCTGTGGCCAGATCAGGCCTTTGAAAACATGCAGGCTCTGGCCTGTAAAGAACTTGCAAAAATGTGTCAAGTTGTTAAATTATCAATTAGATCTTTCTGTTAATGTGGCTGAACTCCACAGATTTCCTGATTGATACAAAAGTTAATTCTACACTTTACGAAATTATTTTTGGTCAGTAGGATTCAATAAGAAATGGGATGGGGGTTCTCCCTCTTCGCCAGACAGAGAGCCCTACAAGAAATACTAGAATTGGAAGAGAGACCTCACATGGCTGTGTGCTGGCAGGCTTGTTCTAATCTCCCTACAAGAAAGTGATGAGGCCTTGCCTAGAATGAAATGGGGATGGGAGACAATTTGCCCAGCAGGCCGTCATACAACTGTAACCCCTTTCATAACGTTAGGCCTAGAGGCTGGTCTCTTTCTGAATTATCCATGTAGTATTGGCTCTCAACCATCTAAAGTTTGCAGCTATTCTTTCCTCACCTTCCTTGCAGCTGATTTTGCCCTAACCACATTATCCACTTGCTTGCTTTACGTGCAACTTCATGCAAATCAGTGACTTGTAATCCAGTGTCTCTGGACGTAGATTAATGTAACTTCTCAAGTTTTTAAATCAGAGTATCAAAGGAATCTGTTTTGTATCACTTTCCCAAAGGTAGCTATAATTGTCTTAATTGTCTACACAAATGCAACAAATTTATAGTCATCTTCAACAAATAGATGAAATGTGTTAATGTTAAGGTGACACAAGACTCCTTGGTATTTTGAATTAGTATGCAAAATCATAGGTAATGTCAAGAAATGGAGGTGTGAACATTATACCATGGGGAGGATCCCCCCAAAGTAGGAACCAAGTTACAAACCAATATTTTAAAAAAGCCCACATTACGTCTGCACTAGAAGAGCTAGACAGTTTTGAGAACTTATATGAATTTTCAAAGTAAGGACTATGCATAAGGTACTATAGTAACATAAGTTCAAAAAGATGAGATTTTATTCAAGTTAATGAAGTTTCCTTAGGAAACTCAAACAAAGTTCAATTTAACCTACCATAAAGTTTTCACAGTTTTCCTTTTGTGGAAAGGTGGCAGAATAATTGCCAAACTAATAAATTGCATACATGGAGAGAAATAGCAAAATTGCATTGGGAAGTCACTGAGTTTAATAGCCACAGTAGGCCAGCTTGAAGAAGTGCACGTGTATATACCAGCATATAAACCAGACACACCTTTTCAGGTTTGACGAAGCAAAGGGATTTTGGTGCCAGGTGCTGGAAGGTGGGAAGACCAAGTGCCTGGGGAAGAGTAAAGGAAGAAAATATCCAGACATGGATTCCTCAGTAAGTAGCCAAACAGTGATTTTTTTTCCTTGCAGCACATACGAGTTGTCTTAGCACTTTAATGGGGGAGACAGTGATGATCTTACATTTATGTGTTTTCTCCTTTCTGGACTGCTGCAGTCTCGCATGTTTCTGGCAGACTTTTACCGTGAGCACAACATGGAACTATCAAAGCTCCTGAGCAAGTTTGGGCAGCCACTTCCCACCTGGCTCCGAGAGGAACTGCAGAATTCTAGCTGGAGCTGAAGCCAAGGGCCCTGTCCCAGGGTTACCAAACATGTTGATGTGGCTGCCATATTGAGCAAGAGGAGGAAACAGACACACATGCATGCACTCTGCTGCTATCTCTTCTCAACGAAAGTGAACCAGAGGATGGAACAGGGTGTGTGCTGGCCTCAGGATGGACTGTACACCTTTGAGTATTAATGGGTTTGTTACATTTGAAAGATACCGCACAGATAGAGTCACTTGTGGTATTGTGCCATCCTTACCCGCCCTCCCAAAATCTGAGGTTTGACTGGTACAGGAATGCTTGTCATATATAATTCCCCCTATAAGAAAGTCCAGAGGAAGATCTGTGAACAGCAAAAGCATGCAAATATGTAAACGGCTACTGGGACATTTCTTACTAATGTCCAAAACACTCAGGAAGCTAGCAAGTGAATGTCTTAATATTGTAAACTGAGTGCTCCTTTTATGTGGCTCATAGGGTGATTTTTCCCCAGTTGGTAGTAATGGACAGCAGACTGCACTTCCCTGATTGTAGCCCTAGTTGTTTCATTAGTTCTACCCTGAGGTTGGTGGGTGGGTGGGAATCATGCATGATGACACAGCAGATAATTAGATTCTCATGCGAGAGGTTCTGCTTGTGACTGTTACAGATGACAGATGATGGTGCTATAGTCACAGGCTGTAAAAAGACAGTGTTCACTTTCAACTAATCACTGCAGAGGAGAGAAAGGGTTCCCTGCGTGCAACGCAGGTTATTTTTGGTCACTGGGCCTTTTAGTAGACCCCTACCACTAATTTTTAGCATGGCATGGAGATTATGAAAGGGAACACAGGTTAAAATATATTGGCTCAAACCCACCCCTCCCCATTTGGTTCTAGAAGTCTCCAACTAGTCTTGGGATCTAATTGTGCCATTTCTTCGTTGCAACCACTATCTACTTGAGTGGAGATTCACAGAAGTCCTGCCCATCCCTCCAAACATGCCTTATGTACAGTGGTAGCTGCTCAAAAGAACAAGTGCCAGGTTCGCTGGGGGTTACGTAGCAGCTGATTCTGACAGGAAGATGCTGCAAGGCAATTCCTGTAACTCAGTATGTCCATTCTAACAGGGAGAACAGTGATTTCAGCCAAGCTTATACATTGAGCCTTAGTTATTGTGCATTTTAATGGTAATTTACCATTGTTTGTAAATATATAGTATGGACTATATAATATTTCATCCAATGTGTCCCCAAACAGAGGGAAATGTTGTTTAACCAAAAAATGGAATGAACAAACCTAAAACCCTGTGGCTGAAGAGAGAAGCAAGTGCTGTGCTTGCTGCACTGGATTCATGTATAATGTCATTCACATTGAATGATGATAAATTCTTGGCTCTTGCAGCTGAGCACAATGTCTAAATAAAGGTTAGACGTAGCATTTGGAATCAATAAAGGTATTACTTTATTTCTTTTTGGTTGTAGTTTTCAGTTATGGTGCCTCATACCCCAGTTTAAACAGAAGCCACCTGTGGACATGTGAAAGTGAGGCAGCTGTGTCTACATGGGGCTACAGAAGACTGGTCTATAGGTATTCAGGTGGTAGCTGCAAATAATATTAAAGCCAGGCATCTTCAAAAATGGTCAAGTCAGCCGTCACAAAGAACTGTCACGCTGCGGGAGGGAAGACACTCAAACCTGACCAGGGTCTGTTCTAGGAGGCGTATGTTGTTAGACCACTCACAGAGACGATCATACTATCGTATCGAACCAACTGGGAATCTACTCATAATGGGATAGAATTCTAAGACATGAGCTATAGGTCAAAACATGTTAAGAAAGAAGTTCTTTAATCTTTTATTGGAGGAAAAGGATTAGTGTGGTTAGTCCTCAGATTTGACATACGCCCCCCCACCAGCTTATCTTGACTTACCTGCTTCTCAACATTTTTCACTAATCCTCATTTTCCAGAAGTTTCTCACCCAGCATTGCTATATTCTGGCAGTTATAGTCCCAAACAGTTGAAGGTGGGCAAAGGTCCCCTGTTCCTTAGCTAACATATGTTTCGATTCTGTGTAAAATCACTGGAGACACCCAAATAACAGATACACCACAGAAGGCTACCAGTATGTTCACCAAGGTGGTTAACAACTAAAGCCCATGGAAGCTGGGCACATAGGTTTCCGTTAAAAAGTAGGAGTTTAGCCCATTAGAAACAACACAATGTAAGATAAATGGGGGGGGGGCTTTCAGGAATTTGTGGCTAAAGCAATTGTACAGAATTATATTTAAATGTATCACAAGCAGAAAACCAATGAGAGGAGTTCTGGCATCTTCAAAGACAGTTCAAACAGAGGCAAATTTTTGCATTGGGTCTTTTGTGGAAGTTATCTGAAACACGAAGTCACATAAAGGGTGGCATTGTAGGGCTAACCTAATAAGGCTGTGGAACCAACAACATTCATCTGAGAGTTCTTAACAGTCCACTAGAATGAGTCTACTGAAATTTAGGGACTGCTGTCAGACTAGTTACAAAAGAAAGCTCTTTATTTAATTTGTATAAATTAAAGTATGTTTAGGGAAGCGTTTTCAAAATGCCCACTTTAAAGACAACTCCTACTAATACAATGTAATGTTGCACTTAGAAAATAGATGCTATTGTGCACCTTAACAAAATGGATCTCTCGTTTTTTACTTTCAGTAACTAATCTCCCAGTGACAGTACATGTAATTAATCCAGAGATTTAACAAAAATGTGTTTAGATGCAACTGTATGAACTGCCTTATACCAATTGAGGTTACTGGTCAAGACACAAATACAGTATTCCCACCTGGTGCCTCCTGGTAATGTTGGCCTATACACAGCATTCAGCCAGCAAGGACATTTGCTTATGCTACCAGTAGCACCATATGTACGTGAAATGGCAATGTCTCAGTAGGATATCATCATCACTTTTAGAGGCAGAGTTAACTTTTTTTTAAAAAAATGCAGGCCTCTGGTGCAGAGGACTGTTAACAAATTTAGGATGCTGTCTTCACTGGGTGACAGCCACAGATCTGCTAGTCAGATGCCAACAAGTAATACCAGTTAGAAGTGAGGGTTGCTACAGATGAAAACAGTATCTGTTTTGCACAACTGCTTAAAGGTGAAGCAGCAGGAACTCTTATTTTCACTTGTAATCCCTGGCAGACATTTCATAATTTGCAAAATCTAGTAATTACTAATATGCAAAACCAGTTTTACAAGAGCGTTCAGCAGCAATTTGTACTGGTAGAGCAGCATCCAGACATATAAAAACTATTCTGATAAGACAAATAAATGATTTGCAGCCTACAGCATTACAGGTTAGGCCTCTTTAGTCCTCAGTAAAGCATACATCAAGAAGGAGTATGCAGAGTACTGGTGGTGCAACTCGCGGAGAACCGAGAGATACTTAACTCATATAATTTCCAGTCTGTGCAGAATGAAATAGTGTTCTAGCCAGACTGACAAAACTGAGATTGGAGAATATCCAGCAAACAATCTTGTTCTTTTTATACAATATGAGAGGCTGGATAGAGATTCTGTCATGCTTTGATCTGAATGAGACCAACAGGGCTTCTGTTGTTCTGCTGATTTCAATAGAACTCCTATTGCCAACCCAGAAAACAACTCAAGATACACCTGCTTAGGCACTATCTTCCAACTTACGTTTAAGGTATTTCACAACTTGATTTGCATGTTTAATCTGTACTATAACGTGCACATACCATTGCCATCAAAGTCTTGTTTCCAAGTTTATGGTACCAGTAATCGCTTTTTGAGCAGTGTGGACTTCTGCTAAACAAGTAAGACACTATTTGCTGAAGCACTGCTGGGTACAGAAGAAGTGAAAGTATGCAAGTCACTGAAGGGTTCTCTGTATTTCCTGGACAGTTATTTGCTCTTTCCAAAGATTGCCTGGGCATAATGAAATAACATTTAATCACATGTTCTTGCATATATGTTAATTATACAGAGAGGAGGCGAGAGAGAGAGAGAGAGACAGAGACAGAGATCTTTTTAAGTTTCACAGATGTAATAAACTGCGAATGCAAAAAAAAAAAAGAAATTATCAAATATATAGCTGTAACTCTTGTTCTACCATACTAATGCTGGATTCTGTGTAACACCTTTAATCACAGCAAAATCAAAAATCTCAAAAAGCAGCCAGAAAGATGGAATGTTTGTAAGACTACCTTGTACTTACTATTTTTATATGCAGTTGGCTGGAACAATATCTCATCTCTGTTTGGTGTGTGAAAATGTATCTTTTCTGAAACTAAGAAATGCACACAGCTCAGCAAGTAAAAGCCTCCTACAACAAAATAACTAAAACAAAAATCTTCAAAGCTGCTGAAAAAGCAACTGTTCATTTGGTCCAATATCTTCTTGTGTGAATTAAGACAGATATGCTTGGTTTCTTTTGCAATTAGTTTGACATCAAACAATAGTATGACTAGACTGTAAGAGGCTGGTACATGAAACCAATGCTGTGAAGGAGCAACGTAAGTTTAAGAATGCAGATCAGTGAAAGGGCAGCAGTACATTGCAGACCTGGTAGCATAACTTGTTTTCAGATCAGTTGGTGGAAAATGGTATCAAAGTGACATTCAGAACCACAAACGGGAAAGATTCAGTGGTAGTGAGTGTTGAGGTCAGGCATTTACAATGAGGCAGCCATATATGCAGATTATAGACTCATACAGTTGGACGAGACCACAAGGGCCATGGAATCCATCTCCCTGCCATGCTGAGATAATTAATTATCTATCAATTATCCATTAACCATTTAATTGTCATCAAGATGAAAACAAAGTATACCTTTAGGCAGATGTTCCCTTGCCACAGCACTGTATACAAAGAAATTTCAGCAACTTTTGTCACATCAAAGTATTGAGTGGCTAAGGTCTGTATGCGCCTCTTCGTATTTCACTGAACATGAGCTCCTATTCAGATTTTACATATGAGCAGAACACCAGCACTGAGCTAGTTAGGAGCTCCAAAGTCAGCAAATGGGCAGTAAAACTGTAAATGAGATCCATCGTAAGCGTAAAGTGATACGGGATTTCTCTGCCACTGCACTCCCAAACTTCAAATATATAATTATGGAATCTGTACTGGAATGCCTATGCAAAAAAGAGCATGATGCTGCATATATGAATAAACAGAACTATGAACTCTGACAAGTTGAGAAAGATACTAATAAAAACGCTCATTTAAAAAAAATAACTTAGAGCCCTTATTCTGAAACCACATATCAAATACTGAGTAGAAAAATGACCATTAGAGGCAGAAAAAGTCAGGAAAGATTATTAAGGCAAGAAATGCCCTCCTTAGCTATGAGTAATGGCAAGAGCACTTGGGTGTTTAGAAAAGAGTTTGACAAAGTCTACATGCTGCAGAGAAAGTGGACCAGTTTTCTTCAACAGAACTCAGGCCAACCCGATCAAAATCTTCAGCAGAAGATTCAGGTCAGATGGAAATCAGCCCTTCCTACAGTATAATAGTCGTCATGGTCAATGAATCAGCTGACGTTAAAGGGGAAGTACACAGAGAAAGGGGGGGTGTGTGCATATATTTCAGCAGTCGTTTATCATAATCACGAAATGGAACCTCAAGAGACAATCCAAGCAAAGACCAATTACTGGGAGACAGAAACAGGTGAGATCTGCTGTCTTCACACCCTCCTGTGACTTCCTGGAACATTTTAGTTGGAAAACAGGATGCTGAGACCCTTGACCTGATCCAGCATAGTTTCATCACTCAGCCTGCTTGAGAGGAAAATAGTCCCTCTTCTCTGTTCAGATGTCACTCACTGCCACTAATCCACTACTACGTTCCATCTTCAGCCAGCCTGCCATGCAACTGTAGACCAGCTATTCAAGAATACCAACAGACTTGCTATTCCAAGGCACTTCCAGTTCTGTGTTTTATCATTCCCTCAGGTTTTAACACAAGTACAGAGAAAGGAGTCAGTCTAAGAAAATGAGTGTTTTAATCAGGAAACTGAAACAAGGATTAAGAAACTGATTACAAGAGAGCCAACATCCCAGCCAAAGTAAAATGACTGTACAACTCAGAACCACCATGATTAGGCTATCCTCTGAAGACTGACGACAAAATTCTTTGAGGCCAAAGTCTAAGCAGCAAAGAAACTGCAGCAGCCAGTTCAACTACTGTCCTGGGGCCAGAGTGTACAGATGTTACCTTTGCTCATCCAAACAGGCAGTACTGGCTGAGGGAGCTCTTCCAACTGCCCAGCTTCCTCTGGGCAGCTGCTGCAGGAAGGAATGATGATGGCGGAGTCCGTGTGCAAAAAGCTAACTCTGTCTCTCCTGTCCCTACGATGAGTGAAAGTTTTTTAGAACCTTATAGAAAGTAGTATACATATTTATAAATGCCAAAATAAATATTTTAAAGATACAGGCTCCACCCTACCCCCAACATGCATGTGTGCACATACGCACACAGACAGACACACAGTTCATTCATAAAACCGCATTCACACACAAAGGGTACTGAAAAGTGCTGACCAGGGATCAGCCAACAAATTTCCCCTGCTTTCTCTCTCTCTCTCTCTTCCTCTCTCATGCACACAGACACACACACTCACTTTCTTGTACTCTCAAAAGTGTTTTCTTCACTCTACCTTCTGGAGAGGAGAGAACAAGGAGGTGGAGCACAGCCACAGCTGCATGGAGGAGGAATGTCATGGTATAAATACATCAAATCAGTGGTTTCCAACAGTTAAAATAAAAAAGATCCCATTAGGAAGGATGCCATAAAGAGAGCTCTAGCTAAGGAGAACGGGACATCACGGTGAGAAGGTGGTCATTTCCAGAGAGACCCTTTGCCACAGATCCTTAGTCTGCTTGCTGCGTTTCAGGTTCTGGAGAATGTCATTAAACTGCATCATGCCCATAGGAGTCAGGCAGAAGGCGCTTCTGGCACTGCGAATGGCATTCACAAAGTCATCGTAATCGGCTGGAGTGAGATGGATCAGCCGGTGGTGGATGTACTAAAGGGAAAAAAAAGGTAATAGGGATGAAAATCTTCAAGGTTACACTATACTTCCAGATTCTCTCTTCTCTCTTGCAGAAGGCATAAAGGAATTCTAGTGGCTATAAGGAATCCTTACATCAAGGCTGAACAACAACAAATTTTCACCTCTAGCACCTGCCATGGGCCACACAAGGCCAGACAATGGCAAAAATAAAGTGAAATGAAACCAGCAGAGAGAAAAGATAAAAGCAGAGAGAAATTAAGGCAGATGGGGGGTGAATGGCCTCTTCTCATTTTGACTAGAGGGAGAGGGTTGTGTCCATCTCAACCTTCCAAAACACCTTCCCCTAGACCTGAAACCTGCACTTTGCGCTTCTTTTCCTCCAGCACTGAAGTATAAGTGTGGGGGGGGGGGGCGGGGTGTCTGCAAACAAGACACGGGACCACATGCAGCTCACAGGTCACACTTTGTCCCTGCCCACCCTAGTTAGTCAAATACAAGTAGCACAGCTTTCTGCACTGTTGTTATTATAACATTTTTATCTCAGTCATCTCCACAGGAGCTCAAGGCAACGTACATAACTCTCCCATGCTTATCCCAACCACCATCATCTGAAGTAAGCTGGTGAGGGGAAGAAAGAGAGTAGGTCTGGCCTAGGATTACCCAAAGCCAAATGGGGATTTGAAACTGGCTCTCATCAGGGAAAAAACTCCAGACCTTGCAACGCATTTGCTGTCATTCACATTCTACCAGGAAGAAATTATTAACAGACCAGAAAACTCATGAGAAGGATCCAAACAAGAAAAACTTTGACAGAAAAGGAGGAGATAAAAGGCCTCCTAAGATAATCAAGCACTACTAAAAAGAAGAAATCTCCATTTTCTGGTTCACCTCTTTCATCCAACAGGGAAGAATTGCATTTTAAGAGGAAGGGAGAGTTGATAAACAGGACTGGCTTGGATGAAACAGATTAGCTGGACCCATACCAATCTGGCATCAGGCCTGGTTGTAGGACAGAAACATCGCTGGTCACCTTGGGGGATGATCTTCATCAGGAGTTGGACAGGGGGAGTGAGTCCCTGGATCTTCCAGTAGCTCTTGATACGATCAACCATGATATCCTTCTGGCTCATCTGGCTGATATAAGATCTGGGGTCACTGTGTCCTCTCCTTACCAGAGGGTGGTGCTGGGAGACTACTGTTCAGCTTTTTTGCCAGTAGCCTGTGGCCCACAAGGATCAATAGAGTCCCCTATGCTTTTCAATATCTACATGAAGCTCCTGGGAGACGTCATCCAGAGCTTTGGAGTCGAGTATCATCACCATGCTGATGAAACCTAGCAATAGCTCTCCTTTACAATTGATGCCAAGGAAGAACACGTTGCTCACCTGTAACTGTGGTTCTTCTAGTGGTCATCTGTGAACTCACACAGATAGATTTACTACACTTGTGCAGTGCATAGTTCAGAAACATCTAGAGCTGTTATGAAAGCATTTTGGCAGTAGTCCTTCCTCCACAGGTACATATGACCAGCCATGTTCCCATTCAAACACTCAGTTCCATGGCCGGCAAAGCAGCAGCCCAAAAGCTAAGCATGTTTAGCATGACAGAAGTGGGGAGGAAGGGCAGGTATTGTGTGAGTTCACAGATGACCACTCAAAGAACTACAGTTAGAAGTGAGCAACTTGTTCTTCTTTGTGGTCCCCGTGACTCACACAAATGGGAAACTAGCAAGCTACTAACCAGGGTGGTGGGTAAGTCATGTGACGCAAGAGTACAGTACTCCTCTCTCAAAGGCAGCATCAGCCTTCGACATAGAAGTCAGTCTGTAGTGTGCAATAAAGGTCAAAGGCTGAGACCAAGTAGCTGCCCTGCAAATGTCCTCCAAGGGAACACCCTTTAGAAAGCCCAAAGAGGCAACCACAGTTTTTGTGGACTGGTGAGTCAAAGCCTAACTGACTGACAAGCCAAAATGCACAGATAACATTCTTTTTGATGCTGCTGCTGTGGTGGATGCAAAGGAATTGAAGGTCTGAGTGGGAACATGGCTGGTCATATGTACCTGTGGAGCAAGGGGCTACTGCCAAAATGCTTGCATAATACCTCTAGAAGTTTCCGAATGACGCACCGCACAGGTACAGTAAACCCATTCTGTGAGTTGCAGAAACCCTGAAGAAACTGTGCAGTAAAACACAGGATGCAGGTGACTAGACTGAGGATTAATGGAGACAAGACAGAACTACTGCCGGTCAGCAGGAAAACCAACCTGGGGTGGGAATCACAGTCTGTTCTGGATGGGGTTGCTCTTCCTCTGAAAGATCAAGCTCACAGCCTGCAGGTGGTCTTGGACCTATCATTGCTCCTGGAAAGCCACGTTGCTGCAGGGGTCTGGAGTGCCTTTGCCCAGCTTCAGCTGATGTGCCAGCTGTGCCCTTTCTTGTGGAAAGCAGATCTGGCCACAGTGGTTTAGTGGCCTCAGTTACCTCCCAATTAGATTACTGGAACGCATTCTATGTGTGGCCACCCTTGAATAGTGTTTGGGAGCTGGAGCTAGTACAAAACGCAGCAACCAGACTGGTGTTAGGTATGCATTTTAGAGACCATATAACATCAGTCTTGCAAGAACTACACTGGCTTCCAGTTTATTTCCAAGCTAAATTCAAGGTGCTGGTGTTGACCTAAAAAACCCAAAACAACTTGGGGTCATGATATCCGAAAGATCATCTCTCTCCATATGAGCCTGCCAGAAATCTAAGATCTTCAGAGCAGTCCCTGTTGTCTGTTCCAACACCTTGTGAAGCTAGGTTGGTGGGTACACATAACAGGGCTTTGTCTGCAGCAAGACTTGAACTGTGGAACTCCCTACCCAAGGAAGTTAGCCTGGCCCTTCTCTTTTAAGCTTCTGGAGGGCAGCCAACAGTGCTGTTCTGCCTGCCATTCAGTATCTGAAATTGCTGTTTTAACTGTTTCAAAACTGGACTCTAGGATTCTTTCAAAACTGCTTTTAGGAGTTTTTTTAAAAACTACTTTAATGTAGTTCAAAAATGTTTTCATCTTTGTATGTTTTGGCTTGTTTTTAGTTGTTCATCAGCTTGGGAGCCCTTGCAGGCTGAAAGGTGGCACAGAAATACTTGAAACAAATCCATACATAGTGAATCAGGATTCACAGTAAACCAACAGGTTTGATATCATGGTTATTATCTTCACACTGGTCAGATAATAAGAGCTAAACTGTCAGAAATGGCAGAAAGCATTGTTGAAAGATACACCAGTTAACTACTTCCATGAAACAGCCTGCTTGCCCAGTTAGGAAGAAAGGTGCATGTGTACCTGTATGTAGGCCTGCTGGCACCTCTGTACCAACTGGTGGAAGGCTGGTGTGCGCAGGTGGTTGTGGACATGGGCAGGATTGAGCCTCTGCAGAGATTCCATGATGATTTCTTGCAGCACAAAAGGGCTCAAGACCCCCTTGGCTGCACCAACACAGAACTGATGCACATAGTTGACACCTGAAAAAAGGGGGGGGGGATGATTATAATGAGATAGGGGAAGAAGTAGAAACAGGCTAAGGAAAGAAAGAGACCACTCCCCCTCAAAATAAAAGAGTATCCTCCTCCTCTTCCTCCTTGTCACGTCTTGCTTCCGGGACCTAAGCTCTGACTCGGAGACTGAGACAGCAGAACCGGCTGAGCAGGAGGAGACAGTACCACCACCCAACCCAGAGATGGAACAGAGGGCAGTGCCAGCTCCAGCAGAGAGCCCTGCTCCTTTCGATATGGAGAATGACTTACCAATACCCACTTTTGCCCAGCGTAGGCACCAAAGGGAACTCTTACACCGATCCCAGCAAATTTATAACAAATGATAATTAATCAAGCACCAGCTGCACTGATCTCGGAACCTATAAAAACTGAGCCATTCCCTCCAGAACTTGTTGGTGATTAACTGACCATTTCTCCTGCTGTGTCTTTGCCTGTTGTACCTGCTTGTTGTTCCTGCCTGCTGTTCTTGTTTCCCCGCCGTGTCTCTGACATGGGATTGTACTGATTGCCTTTAATTTCTAGATATTTCTGGGACTGCTGTTTGCTTCCTATTTGTGTAAGACTGCTTCCTTATTAGAGTAAACTAAGTAGTTACATGCCTCCAATCCTTATCAGCTGCCCTTTGGCTGGCTGCCCAAACAGTGTGGATACGCCTCCTCCTCCTCCCCACCCCCGCCCTCCTCCTCAGCAAGGGGCAGAGCACAACAACTCCAACTATTCAGCAGTTGGGAAGCTCATGTAAGAGAAGAAAGCAAATAGTCTGATACCCTCACTAGCAAGTAAAAACAAGGCGGGGGAAAGGCAGCCAATATAAAAATGCATGACACTTTTAGATTCCATAGTTTTGAGTTGTGGTTTGTTTCCAGCTTGTATTAAGGCAGTGGTTCCCAAACTTGGGTCCCCAAAGGCTGTTAGCTTGCTAGGAACCCAAAAGGGACATCATTTACTTATTTCATTCCCACATGTAGCAACAAATAATTTCAATTGTTTTCTTCTTGCACCACATGAATGCAAAGGTATCTATATAATTTTCAAGCACTGTCTGTACTTCAGGAAAGTTTATGAAAATCCAGTTGTTTGAAAAGCAATATTTTTGTACAGAAAGTGGTGTAGTTTCCACTAATTCAGTGGTTTCTGTGCAAAAATATTACCTTTTGCACAGGAAACGTGCAAAAACACATTTTCTATATAGAAAAACCACATGTATTTTTGTGTAAATGTATTTCCCTGAAATATGAAGAATCTCACGGCTGTTCTCTTTCTCAGCACAGTTTCTCCAAAAACATGACACCTTTTTTTATTGAGGATGCAAGTGTTTGTGAATATGCTTCTCATCCTTGCCCACCAATGGCCATTCTGACTACAGCTTCTGGAACAACATCTCAGAACCAAAGTTTGAGGACGACAATAGAAAGGCTCTGTTAATGCCAAGTGTTTTTGTGGTTCTTCCAAGTTGTCTGTTGACATATAACAACCCCGTGACTTTCACAGGGTTTTCTTAGGCAAGGAATACTCAAGAGGTAGTGTTGCCAATTCTCTTCTCTGAAATACAGCCTATAGCACCTGGTATTCATTCAGTCACCTCCTATCCAAGTATTAATCAGAGGCGGCCCTGCTTAGCTTCCAAGAACCAACAGGATCTGGTGCCTTTTAGGGTATTTAAGCCAAGTACTTACAGAGAAATCTTCAGTTATATGTCAGAATACACAAGGTTTTAACTCGAAATTCTTCAAAAAGCATCCTGGAATGGTATCTATAAATTTCTGACCAGGGAACCAGTGGTACTACTATAGGTAACTGAATGAAGAAACTAGTTGGTTAGATCTGATCAGAAGAGCCTAGCAGAATATTTTGCTTTGGGATAAACAGAACTGCTACTCTTCCTGACTCAGAACTTACCTAATTTAGCAGCTAATCCCAAGAGCCATTTCACATCTTCTGTGTAAGGTGGGCTGCGTGAGAAGTTGTTAGGGTGGTCATTGTGAGCTCTGCGGCCAAGCATCTCCAGTGCCAACATTCCTGAAGGAAAGAACAAATTCAAACATTTTCAGGCAAACTGAGCTAAAACCCGTAAGACTAAAGGACTAGCACCAATTCATGCTCATTGAATTTGCAAATATCTGTGATTTGGCGTGCAAAATCGGCATGTGCTTGCTAACTTTCTTACCACTTTTCAAATATTAACAGTGTTTTGAATTCACATGCATTATGATATGAGAGAGAAAAGGCAGCTTGTAGAATTTGCAGCACAGTAGTACTGGGTGAAGAAAAAGTAAACCATAAACATTTCTTTTTTCTGGCTCAAAATGCCCCACCTCCCCCCCAAAAAACTTTCCTTTTTATTTAAAAAAGCTAACAGGAAGAGATCATCTCAGGTTCACAGAAAGTTTCAGGTCTCAGGCTGGTTCTTTGTTCTTGTGCTCTCTAATATGTGTGTTAATGAAGGTAGAGAATATTTCAACAATCAACAAGAGCATTTTTAATATCCTAATACAGTGGAAATTAGGAAGTTATCTTGGACAGACAAGATTTTTCATGTGTTACAGCCCTGTCAGGCACTGCTCACCACAATCAAGAGAGCAATGGAGTGTCTCACCCCCTCAGACATTGCTTTCCTCAAATCAAAAGCATTGTATTTGCAGAAGAGAGATTTCTGTTCAGGTGGAGGCTCTCAATGCATGCAAAATTGTTATTTTCCAGAGGTCACTGATCCACACAAACAGGAACCTCTTCAGGCACATCAATCTTCATAGGAGGAAAGCAGTGATGGAGAAGAGAGGACTTCTGCTACCAGGTTAAAAAAAAGGATTATCAGTGTCTGAACAGGGCTTTGGAGAACTTCGAATGCCCAGTCTTCTACCTGTAATGAATGAATGCCAATGCACCCAAACGTTCATATTAGAAGATCAACAATGAACTGAAGCCAAAGAAAAACAGAGCACTCTGTGAGTAGGGTAATTCATGGTGATCCCTAACACTTGAAAGCTTAACAAGCCAACATTACCCATCCACATGATGGCATTACCAGTTAGGGGGCCATGTTTTTCCTCCCCCATATCAACCAAGCCCAATCCACGTAGCACTGAAATTCTGAGATGTCGGACAAAACACACAGCTTGAAGGAGTTTCTTCACATTTTCATCAAAGCACAAATCAGGTTTGCCCCATAAAATTTCTGCAGCACCAATTAGGGAAATGCATGTCAGAAACTGTCCACAGGCTTCCCACAGCATATGAGCCTTGACAAAAGCGAGTCAGAATTATATCTAGACAACAGAAAACTGTCACCTCCCTCTCTCCCATTCTACTGAAGAAGATGGTACCTTAGGATTTGGTAAGGCCAGTTAAGGAAAAACATTCATCAGCTAAGGGAGAGGCAACACCTAGGTAGCCCATTTTGTTCTTGATCTCTCAGTTCTTCATTATACTAGCCCTGGAATAAACTTTCTGTTTCATGTTAATATGCAGTGGGGTACCTCAATTTTTGAGTAATTGCATCAGTTATATGAAATAGCTCTAAGTTGAGGTAGAGAAGGAAGTATGTTTCAGTGGTTGTTTTATCTTTAGACCTGTACTTATTTTTTTTCCCAGAAAGATAGCTAACAAGATAATTGAAATTCATCCAACAACTCCTCTTTCATTATCTTGTAGATCATAGAATCATAGAAATGTAGAGTTGGAAGAGACCACACGGGCCATCCAGTCCAACCCCCTGCCATGCAGGAACACCCTCAAAGCACTTCCGACAGATGGCCATCCAGCCTCTGCAGTTATACTTTAACTGTCTGTGACAGAGTACATTTTGTTTGTTCAGTGCATCAAAAAGAACAAAGTGAAGGCCTTCTTAGATTTCAACACACAGATGGGGTTATGCTATATCAATTCTCAGGAAATTCCAAAAAAGGGAACTCACAGGCAAATCTGAAAGACCTGAATCTTCATTTCCCAATCAATCCAAGTCCTCACTAATTTTTGCATGTGTTCATCAGCACTATCAGCCCTGAAAGCCCATGTGTGTTCAGCAGTCTCTATAACTCTGCAATGGAAAGAATGAGCCATTCACTGTGACCCAGGTGGTATCTTGGTGGTTATGGAGACCAATGCAGCCAAAGACGGGGAACTTGGCATCAAGACCATGGAAATCTTAGTATTCTTCACAGGAAAAAAGCTCAACCCCTTTGGAGGGTTATTTGATCAGAATTCAGGCATAAGAGGAGCTTGGTTTGAACAAAGTAATTCATGCAATTAAAATTTGGGGGCCTGCTATCCCCAGCTTGATTACTTAACATCACAGCTCCCTAAGCAACAGTAATGCATGAGCTAAGTACTGTCTGAGGTGGGGTGAGGGAGCACATTGGCTTCAGTGCATCAGAGTAACAGTCTTGAGCAAGCTACCGGCTATATCATCTAATGAAAGTCTAGTTTCTCAAAAATCAATAGAATCCCTTGAAGCTGATGAATCAGCCATTGTTACTTGGCATGACATCTTCTTTTACAAGAATGAGAATGTGTTATGAGTGAAGAGAAACACTAGTCCTCAGCAAAAGGCTGCCCTGTGTGTTTCCCATGCTGCACAAGCCTCTGAAAGTCTCCCAGTTCCATATTAACTGTCAAAAGAATGTGTTCTGCTGGAACTCAAGATACATTGGAAAACCATGTGCTTCTAATCTCTGATAGCTCTCCATTACTGTGCTATTAAGGTCAAAGAGAGATGCCCTTAGTATAAGAGTCAGACTTACTCAGAAGGGAAAAAATAAAATAAATTCAAACATCTTTGAGGTAACACGGCTGAAAAAGTCTCTGAATACACAGCAATTATACTTGCCTAAGCCCACCAATGTTATTGCTATATGCATTCAGGGCCAGCACTGAGCCATTTCTATACAACCAGACTGCTGAGCATTATTAAAACAAAAAAAACCTTGAAAATCTTCACATCCTTGACTTCTATTTTACTAGTTTAAGCAGAATTACCTGCCCTTAAAGTTTTTATTTTCCTAATGCGCCCCACAGATGCCTTGACATATCAAGATTTGATGTTGGACATGCTCCTTTCCTAGTTCAGAAATCAGGGATTAGACAAAGCCTGGACACTGCTGGTTTTCTGGAGAAAGGGCTAATAGGTTAGGAAGGCTCACCAATTCTTGCCAGTGAAAAGAAACATAGTTACTTGTTTACTGGGTTAACAAACAGCAAAGCTGCTGTTTACAGTCTTTTTATGCTCCCACCAGCCCTGCAGCTTTCTTCTTCTTTTCTCAGTATAGCTGGAAGATTTTTAACAGCAGTGTCATCTAGAGAGTGATGAAGGAGGGGTCAATAAAACCAGATGTTGGGTGCTGGTTTGCAGCCGCACATCTACAATAAACAGTGCAATAAATCTTGAGCTGTTATGCAGATACCTGCCTACAACAGGCAAGGTAAAGCTGCTGTCTCCTGACTCGCTTACTGAGCATACATGAACAACAAAACACAGAGAAAGAGGAGAACAGATAAGGTAGTCTCAGTAGCTATCCACAGCATGTTGAAAAAGCACAGATCTGTAAGTTAGAGCACCAGGACAAAAACCATGAAAAGCAGAGGCTGGTGAATGAAAGAAAGAAAAAAAATATCGCTGGATGCATTTTGGATGAAGCCTTAAGATGGTCCCTAGTATTTTTATTTATGCAAGGATGCCCTGATTTGATTGTTTCATTTCACATGCGCATATTGTTAGTTCTGAATGAAAATTCTGCTGAAACGGAGAACTGTTCTTCTTTTTTGCAGTGTAGAAATTCCTCTGTATTGCTTCCATGTTATTTCTACCTCTGGTATCAAATTTTTTGTTGAAGATGTAATGCCCAGGAATACATTTACTTTGTTAACTGTGGTATACTGCAGCAGATGATAACCATCCGCCAAGCATCCCTTCCTCTCACAATCACATACTGTATCAAACTGAAGGCCAGCTCTATAATATAATCCCCATGATACAAGTCTCCAAATCCCCATTACACTTTAACCTGTTCACCACTCCATTTTTCTTACACTTTTGGCATCTTTTTGTTAATTTCAATCCTGTGAGCCTTCCAGTACTGCAAAACACCGTCTTTCTTCTGTGGACTATCGCTGCCTTCATAATACCCAGAGGACCAGTAAACTCGCTGAGACATTCTACTCCCAAAAGATCGATTTACTGGAGCATTTCATAATTTGTGCAAAAGCCTTGGAGCTACACATTCCTGTCTGATCCAAACAGTCTAAAAGCACGTCGAAACCCAGGTGAGCCTAGCACAAGAATGAAATCAAATACAACGGCCTAACCCTGATTGCCAGGGCTACAATTAATTGTCCTTACCAACTCGGTAGGCAGAGTGGAGGTAGTGCAGCCCCTGAGGGCTGACAGGCTGACTGTGTTGCTCATCCTCAGAAGGAAAGCCCCCGGTAACAAGGGAGCTGGGCTGAGAAGACAGGCTCGTCAAGGTAGTCCCTTGGATTGCTGGGAATGTCGACCCTGCATGGACATTTCCTACTGGAGAGAACAAATAACAGCATAAAGGGGAAGATCACTGACATGAAGCAACAACAAGACTTTCAACTCTATTCCACTCCAATTTTTATTAGTCATCTGTTGGCTCAGTATCAATTCTAGAAGAAACAAGAAAGACAGAAAAGAACTCGAATAACAAGACTTATGCAGTACCTGCCCTGGAAGCTCTAATAGCAGATCACTTAATTACCTTCTATTTGCAGTGACTCTCAACATATCTAGTGCCCAGCAGCAGAATCCTACTGCATTATCGTTGTTTAAAGCTGGAGCACCATGCCACGGCTGCAGAACATGTGGGGTGGATGGAATAAGTGCATTTCTACCCTCAGATTTGCAATTCCAAGTCTCTGAAAATTTTCAAATAGTATTGATAGACTAAGTCTGACAAGTGGCATTCTAGTATCCCTCCCAGAAACCTCAGAGCTTAAATCAGGTGTATGTATTTTAACCATATTCTATTCTGATGAATTTAATGAGTGCAATGATTCTATAATTTCTCAGTACTGAAAAAGTATCAAGCAACTTAGGTAACCAGTATTTAAAGTTTTTACTTTGAGTTTTATGAAAACTTAGTTGCTGATTGCTCAGAACTGATGCACTGATGTTTCTGAATAACCCTTCTAGTAAAAACAGTGTTTTTTGAAGTCTAGAGACTTGCTTCTACAAAAGTGTTACAGTGCCTTGAGAAATATTAAACTCCTCCCCAGCTTTTCCACATTTTATATTACAATGCAGAATTGAAATTGATTTATCTGACACTGTTACTCACTTCTAAAGGTACAAAGATGCAAAAAAGCACAAACACTGGCACATTTTAGTTGCATGCATATTCACCTTTGCTGCGACATGTCTAAATAAACTTTGGTGAAACTCACTGCCCCCAAAAGTTGCTTTGACTGGGCTATTCTAAGACATTCAAGTTCTTGTTTTTAAACCACTCCAGTGTTATTCTGTGAATTTAAGGTCACTGTCCTAGTGGATAGTGAACCTCCACTCCAAGCTCAGGTCTCTGACAGACCAAACAGGTTCCAGTATTGTCTTGTATCTGCCCTCAACCCTGCCAAGGAAGAGCATCCCTACAAATAACACTGTCATCACAATGTTTCATCATGCAGCTAGCATTCTTGGGGCACTAAATATTGTTGGTTTTGGGCAACACGTAGTAGATTTTTTAAAAATTATTTTTTACCAAAGACAACAAATTACCAACAAAATGCAGCCACAGAGGATATACGTATGTACCATCAAACGTTACCAATATAATGTCATAATATGGCGTGTTTTTTTTTTAACCTTTAATACAGATCGAGTATGCTTTATCCAGAAATCTGAAAACCTCCAAAACCTGAAACTTTCTGCTGCCAGCTGTCCACTTCAACTTTGAGGTTGCAGCTGTGGCACGCCTGCTCATTTGTCACTCAGATCCTCAGTCTCTCTGCAACTTCACATCTCATACACAACACAAGTAGTGAACGAATGAGAAGTGAGGCTGGAGAGAGGCACAAAGATTTGTGAAATAGCAGGAATATAAGCATAGTGCTTGGCACGAAGCAGCAGCTAAGGCACTCCTGCTTGTTTGTAGGCTTCATGAACATATCATACGGATATTAAAAATCACTCCACTGGCTGCCAATCAGTTTCTGGACAACGTATAAAGTGTTGGTTAGTATCTTTAAAGACCTACATGGTTTGGGTTCAAGTTACCTCCAGGATCCCCTCCTCCCATACAATCCACCCTGTACATTCAGGTCCTCTGGGGGTCATTCACCTAAACTGGCTAGGACTAGACTGATAATGGTCACTCAGAGGACTCCCTCATCGGCCACGCCTAGACTGCAGAATGACCTGCCAGAAGAGATTCAACTGCAAAATATGTTGTCCGAATTCAAAAATAGACCTCTCTCTTCCAGCAGGCCTACCCAGTCTATTTTTAATTATGATTTATTTTTAATTATGGTATATTTGTATTTTAAATGGTTTTATGTGTTTTCAGTGTATTTTAACCTAAGAACTGCTTCTGAATGTATTTTAATTTACATTGTACCTCATCTTCAGCCTTGGAGAGAGGCAGGTAAGAAAAAAACACTCTCTCTCTCCTGTACAGTACTGTATTTTATGTACATGCAAATACAGGTATTCCAAAACCAGAAAAAATCCAAAACAGAAAACACTGCTGGCTCCAACCATCTTCGATAAAAGATACCTAAGTTGTATTTATAATATTGAGTTTTTATGTTTCTCACATTCTTATTTCTTAAGTCAGACAAATGTCCACATCCTATCTAGCCAAGGTCTTAAGGACAATTTATTAATTGATTTCAAATTTTTGGCAATCTCAAGTCACATAGCAACCAAGAGCAAAGATGTTCAATTTTCATGCTGTAGTATTAAGCTCTTTAAAGACAATCAGTATCATCAGTGCTTCACGTCTTTGTATTGACTGATTGCGGTCATTTTAGCTATAAAATCTAACACCTCATCTGAGAATATTAGCCCGTTATGCTTCTGTATCCAATTTTGTGTCTCACATTCCTCCATTCAAGGATTCAGGAATAACTGTGATCCACAAGCCATCTATATAATCTGGATACTATTCCCACATAGGTAAATTCATCCATCATGCATATGAGTTCCAAATTCTGTTAGGTTTTTTGGAACATTTTGTTTCTGAAGCATTGTTTTGACAAAACTGCATGTTTGTATTTTTGCAGAACCAGTTTATTTGCATTCCCTCCTTCTTCCCTCTAGAATAGTTTCTATGATTATATGACTTATTACAAATAGATTCCTTATTCTTTTTAACCCACAGGATTCCCAGTTAATAAGATACTTTAAATTATATGCTATAGAGAAATTTGGATGGTATTTTATTGGATACAGCAGGGAGGGTTGAAGTACAAAGATTTTTCCCCATTTTCTTCATAATCCATTTAGTAAATATATTTACATATAGTAAAATATATTTAGTACATATAGTAAAATATATTTAGTAAATACGGATTCTGAATTTTCTCCAAGATCTATTTAAACAACTGTTGCAATGGGAGGGCAGTTGTATAACGGTCCTTTTTAGTTTACGTATCAGCCCAATACATTTCCTTTTCTGCTTATTAGATATGGATCTTTTACTTTCATTGGAAAATTTGGAAGAAAAGTAATAAATCAGGAAGCCATCTTTTTAAAAAGCTGTAGTGTGCTTTTTTAAAAAGTGAATCTGCTTTTTTATTTAAAAAAATAAATTTCTACCACCCAATAAACTGGTCTTGTGCAGGACCAATGCAAATCTTCTGAAATACATATGAGAATTTTGGGAAAATGTGCATTTTAATAGATAGCAATATTTCTTAATCTTGATAGTCTTA
Organism: Cyclura pinguis; assembly: GCA_030412105.1. Taxonomy (NCBI): domain Eukaryota; kingdom Metazoa; phylum Chordata; class Lepidosauria; order Squamata; family Iguanidae; genus Cyclura; species Cyclura pinguis. The sequence continues at coordinate 127,620,615 of CM059601.1, forward strand.
CTGTTGTCCATTTTAATAAAACTTTTTAAAAAACTGACTGTAGTTGCGGTACAACATCTGACGGAAGTCTTTGGTCAGTATCGCGCCCAAATATCTGAAACCTCAGCAACTTACATCTTGTTGTAGTTGTTCTTTGAGGGCATATTGATTTTACACTGACATACTAAAGCATATTAATCAGGATTTGTTAAAAATAATTTTAAAACTTGTATTGTCTTGGAAGAGTACCTTTGGGCTTAGCCCTTACAGGATTGATGAGAAATAAAATTACATTATCTGCAAATAATGAGGCTGGTTCTTGATGTCTACACTTTTTAAATCTTTATTGTTTCTAGGTAGATCTGCAAAAAGTTTAAGTGCTGTGACAAATAAGAAACAAGATATGGGACATCCTGTCTAGTCCCTCCAAGGAAGTAGGAAGGGTTTTGATACTATCCCATTCACATAAAGGAAGGCTTTAGAATCTTGATAGAGATTTTTGATTGCCCTGGTGAATATGCTGTAGTACGAAATTTGTTTGTACCATAATGTATAACATCTAGTGTCCTGAATACTACATTAGATAAATTTTTTGGGGGGAAGGAATGCAGAAAGCTAAGAAGTTCATTTTGAATCTCATCAGACTTTTCCTCACATTCTGCAGTCTCTCTCATATTCCTCCATGGATATGCCAAACTAGCTTTGACATGGGCTTATTTCAACAATGACTTTCCTGTTGTCACTTTTCATAAACTTTGTAGACCATCTAGATAATAGTTGTCCCATGGATGGTTTTTCTCATTGCAGCTGCAGAGCTCTTCCACTCCATCACAGTTACTACTGGCCTTTTAAGTTATTTCTCTAATGCTCTCCCTTCCTGGGCACTGAGTTTTGGTGGAGAAAAAATTTAGTTGTTCTTGAAACAGAAACATGGTTCAGCCCCTCCTCGTGAACCGTCCTCATCACTTGGGAGAGCAGTGCCACTGGTGGAATGCATATAGGAGTATCTGCAGCCAAGAAAGAGTGTGGGCACCCATGCCTTGGCTCCCTGTGTCTAGAATCTGGATATGAATCTCTCCGCTTCACAGTTGGCTGGAGAGGTAAACAGATCTAATTCTGGTGGGCTGAACCTTCTCATGATTAGCTGGAAGACCTCTGGGTGCAGGCTTGACTCCCCCTGATCAATCTCAGTCCAGCTCAGCCAGTCCACTTCATAACTCAGGGTGAAGATGCTCTACCTCTACGGAGAGCAAGTGAACCTCTGCCCGGTTCTGAAGCTTCTGGGCCTCTTTTATGAGGGACAGTGACTTTGTCCCTCTGATGTGATTTAGATGGGCTTTTGTGGTCATGTTGTCTGTCCTAATTAGGACTGTCTTGCCTTCCACAATGCTTGTGAGTATAGCAGGGCTAGTCTTACCACCCTGACCTTCAGCCAGCTGATGCTGTACTTTAACTCCTCCTGGTTCAATTTGGTTCAGGTAAGCTGCAACCCACAGTGTGTTCCCCAGCCTCTTAGGCTGGTGCCTGTGGTTATTTGGACTCTTGGTGTGACCCATAAGGGTTTCCTCTTGATGACGGCCAATGAAGTCCACCAACTGAAGGAGTGGTAAATGAGAGATGGGGACCTTGGCCCTGTAATTTTTCCTGGCTGCAACAGAGTTTTGGCAAGGAAGCAGGAGCCATATGAAGAAGTATAGTGTGGAGATGTGCCCAGGGCAGGCACTCTGTCATTGAGATCATCTGGGCAGACCAGGAGAGAGAGCCTCAAAGAAAGCGCACTCCTGCCTGTATTCTCTTCCAAGGGAGGGAGACTATCATGCTTGTGTTGATCAGTGCCTTGAGATCTTGAATCTTTCATGAGGGATTGAAGAACCTTTTCCTGAGGTTCACTTGAAGGCCAGAGCATCTCAGAAATTAAGCACCACTGGACATATCTCAGCCCTTGATAGCAGGAGGTCAATCTGATGAACAGATTGTTGAGGTATGGGTAAATATGGAGGTGGGACCTTTGTCAGTGCACTACCAGGGCTACCATGATTTTAGTGAACACTCTGGGTGCTGAAGACAGGCTGAAAGGGAGTGCCCTGTGCTGGTAGTGTCGCTTCCCATATGTGAATCAAAGGAACTGGTGGTGCTGATGAATTGGGATGGGAAGGTATTCTTTGGTTAGCTCCAGTGAAGACAGGAAGACCCCTGAATTCAATGCCTCTGGGATGTGATTCAGGGTTTCAATCTGAAAACATCTTAATGAAACAGTTGACTCCTTGTACATTCAGTATGACTCTCCAGATGCTGTTCTTTTAGGCACAAGAAAGAATATGGAGTTGAACCCTCTGTCTTCTGTGAGGTGGGTACCTCTTCTATTGGTCCTATTTGAAGCAGGTGATCGATGGATTCCAGCAGGAGGAGATGTTTGTTTTGTGTTGATTTCTGGACCTCAGTTGTGCAATGAAAAAACAGTGGAGTCTGTAAGAAACCTCTGTCTGGCACCCATGCCTGAGCATGTCTAGTACCCACTGGTTCTCCCACACATGGACAAAGTCCTGAGTCTGCCCCCCACTGGCACATTGACATCAGGCTTGTTGCTTCTTCCACTGAACCCTGCATTGCTGTTGCGTCATGGTCAACTGGAGGCTTTTGGAGACTGATGATTGGGCTGAAACCTCTGCTCTCCCCATTGTGGTCCAAAGCCTCTAGATTCCCTAGATTGGAAGGAGGGTCTGAAAGAGGATATGAAGAGGACTCTGGAAACATGAAAGAACTGGCGTTCTTGCCTACTGTGTTTCCTATCTTCCCTCCTCTTCCCTGGTACTGGAACCTTCTTTTCGTCCTTGTTCTCTACAAAGACAGGCTCAAGTGAGTCCACAAAAAAATTAGTTCCCCTGAAAGGGAGCAAATGCCAGGTTCTGTTTGAAATGTGCATCCATGTTCCTGTTCTTAAGCTAGAGCTGGCACCTAAGTACCACCAATGCTGCCTGGGTCATGGCACTGATTTGGATTGCATCCTGTGAAGGCCAGCACCTTCATCAGTTTATTCTTCTCCTTCCTGAGCTTAGACTCATTGGGAGATATTACCTTTAATACACCCTTAGCCCAAAGCAAGAAGGGTCCTGACATGGTGGAGATAGATGCCACTGCCCTAAATGCCAGAGAAGAGTCTTCAAGTTCCGTTTTAAAGGTCACCTACATCTTCCTGGACTCTGAGATTTTTAATGTGTCATCTCCATCCTTATAGTACATCAAAGAGGGCACTGGAACTGACACAGGGGCATCTACTAACAGAATCTGTAGTTTAGCCATCACATTATTTGGAAGGCTATAAAACTTTCTGACTGCCCTTGGGGTGGGCCTGTTTGAGGCTGGCTTCTTCTGTTCCTTCCTATGATCTCCATAAAATCAGCTGGAAAGGAACATCCAGCGGGGAAGCGGCTGCTTTGGAGAAGCACTCCTCACTTCCCTGGGATAGGTCTGGGTCCTGAGACAGGGAGTTCTCTATTGGGAAGTTGACTGCTTTTCTCAAAAATAGGGGAAAATCCTCTGGTTGAAAAAAGCCGATGGAGTTAGGGACAGCTGAAGAACCCTAACCCTCTTCCAATGAAAGCTCTCCCTCCAAAGAGGTGATGGATGAGCCCTCTTCTACAAATTCTACCCCAGAGGAATGTATGGCATAATCCATGCTTCCTATTACTGAGATATGGTGAGTTTCTCTCTGTCTCTGCCTCTGTCTCTCTCTCTGGAAGGGCTGGAAGAGGAAGCCTCAACCTCCTCCCAAATGGCTGAAATGCAGTCATTCAAAATGTTTCCTTCTGAAACTATGCTATCCTAGGGAGTCCTCCCCAGCCATGAAATGCTCCTTTCTGCATTTCTGGGGGCCACATAGTGCTGAGTTTTGGGAGGGGGAGTAGAATCAATTCCACCTCCTATTTGCTCTCCCAGATTTGTTGGTTTGTCGCGGCTCTGTGACCTTGCCCGTAGCAGCAACGGTGGTGGTCTCCTGTGCTATGAGTGCTTGGAGCCATGCCACTAGCTTGAGAGAGGTTCTTGCTGGTCATGCTTCGGTAGGCAATACTCACCTCTTCCCCATCTTCACTTAGATTCACTCACTTCTCAACCCTGACCCAATTTGGGCTGGTTGGTGGCAGTGTACAGAAGCAACCATGCAGAGTGATTTTCCCTCACCAGGCTGCTTTCACACTTCCTTGCTTGCTCTAGGGCCCTCCAAGGTTGAGTCCTGGCCTCCCACCACTAGTAGGGGGAGTGGATTCAGAGCAGGGGAGAGTCACCAGCCAGGTCAGCATTTCTCTCCTCCATCCTAGCCATCCTCACCATTTTTGCACTTTCCTGGTCATTCTGCGCTCCCAGACAAGAGGAGGAAGAGGGGGGTAGCGGTCAAAGAAACAGAAGTAGAGAAAAATGAAAATAAATAGAGAGGAATCCAAGATTCCGGCTGCATGTGACAAGTGAGGCAAAAGGCATCCTGTCAAAGCAAAAGGCAGTAAGAAGACTGACCTTCTATGGATTGCTCCCCCCATGAGGATACTAGAAGGTCTGTTTACTTAACTGCCTTTTGGAGCAAGTGGGAGGACCAACCCAATCACGAAGATGTCTCTCTCTTTATCAGCTGGGAAATCACAACTCAAACACCTGTCTAAAGGTTTGATTCAAACTGTGTGTAAAACTACTTCTTGTTAGGAATCAGCTCCCACTAGCCCCAGCATCTCAAACCAGGGAGCCAATCAGTTGATTTTATATATGTGAATAAGGTAGACAAATTAGTATCTGCACTCAAAAAGGAAAAGAAGACAATATGGCACAGATCAGATGACTAGATTCATGAAAACGTTTGGCAAAAAATTAGGAAAACAGTCAGGGCCAAACTACATGTTATGTTAACTGCTCGGCCAGCAATCACATCAAGCAACTTTAACAAATTTAATTTGAAACCCATAAGTCCCTATGATTTTACATGGAAAATACATGATTTTAAATTATTTTAAACTATTTTAACTGTTTTAATCTGTATTTTTAAATTTGTCAATTATTTAATATGTTTTTAGCATTTAAAACCATTTTTATTATTTACACTATCAGACTAGTTTTATTGTACACTGCAATGAGATTTCTGGACAGAGGGCAGAATATAAATAAGTGCAACTTTAAATTGCAGAAAGCAACATACCAATGCTTATAATCTTTAAAGAGTCACATGACAAATGCTGCCTTGAGGCACATCCTTCTCCAACAGAAATGTCTGGAGGAAGCAATACTGACAGAATTTCTAAACACACAGGTTTTCCCCACTTATCTGACAAGTTAGGGACTTGGAGTACTAATAGAAAACAGAATTGGTTGAAAAGTGGAACCTGTACTGTAGGGAGCATGAAGGAGTTACAGAGGGTCACTTAGGACCACCAATGCATGCACTGCTTGCAAAGTCTATTAGCTGGCTTGTGCTTTTTTTCTCCTCTCAGCTCACTTTTCAAGCACTGCACATGTGCAAGTGGCTCTAAGTGAGCATCCATGGGTGAGAAGAACTGATGAAAAAGCAGAACCTCCATCAAACTAATGGAACTTGTCCTTAATTTGGAAGCATCGAAAGAACATATCATCAGATAACAGGTTATCAAGATGTGAAGCTTCCTGTACGTTACTTTAAAAAAAAATCTCCATGGGTAGATGTCCCTATTTTCCAAACAAGCTTGAGGACTCTTATCTTCTAGAATATATAACAATTTTAACCACTCTAGGAAAAAAATTGACCCTAGATAGTTTGTCTCAAGAAACTTCCACAGATCAGTCTTTAACCAAAGAAGAGAAATCAGCTGTCAATCCAAACAACACACTGGGAACTTCTCCAACAAAGCAATTTAAGGAAAATTTCAACTTATTTGGAAAAAAAAAGGAATTGAGTAACAATTATGTAAAGATGATGAACACTTGATAGCTAACGTGCATAAGACGTTGTAAAAATTGGAGCGCTAGAAGGATAAGTAAAAGAATGTGGGCCATTCTATTCAGACGGAACAATGGGAAAGGATGTGGACAAAATATTCGAAATTTAGTTTAAGCTATGATTTACAAGAAAACTTTTATAAGATGATGTACAGGGAGTACTTAACTCCAGCAAAATGGTCTAAAATGCATAAAGGCTCTTCAGTTAAATGTTGAAAATGTAATCAGACAAACAGGACTCCTTACATATGTGGTGGGCATGCAAAGAAGCAAAGATTTATGGTAATGTTATATTGATTGATCTAGGACAATTTGAAGACAAAAATTCAACTGAAACCTGAATTGTTTTTTATTGGGACTGATGCATGATTGGATAAATAAGAACTTTGTAATAAAGTGTAATAAAACGATATGATAATGGTGGCAAGAATACTTTATGCCCAGAAATGGAAAGATCTCACAACACCACCTCAAGATGATTGGGTAATGAAGCTATTGGCCACAGCTGAGAAGGGCAAGCTGACAACCTTAATCAAAGAAGGATCTTTGAATGGCTATAATGTTTCTAAGTGGTGTTGTGGGGAGACATGTAACAGGAAGATTTAAATAGCTTGGCTAAAAATACTTTTGTAGAAAGTTTCATTTACTATACTACAGTATCACTACATTTAACGTAAGAGTAATTATATTATAAGCACCAATACAGTTGAATTTTATACATTCATTTTTGTAAATTAGGAATAAGATTATTTAGTTATTTAGTATTTTTCTTTTAGCACAGCACAGGCATTTGGTTTACATTTAAATGATAATTTGACATATATTACATTTCCCCATGCTAATCTAAACTGATTTTTCCTAGTTTATTAGCTTTTAACATTTCCTTCTGTCTTTTGCATCCCTGCTTTACACACAGTAGATCGGGGTGTCAAACTCAATTTCATCTTAGGCCACATCAGCATTATGATTGCCCTCAAAGGGCTGGTTGTATCTGTAAGACTATATAAACGTATCTATTCTTTTACCATATTAAACAATTGCCTCTGCATTCAATTATTACTGGTTTTAGTAATAACTAGCTTCGAAACTAGAAGTCTAGGAAAAATAATGGCAAGCAGATATTCAAGTGTTCAACTATTGTACAATTTATTGAAAAGTGAGTTTTGAAAACAGAATGTTATATTTTTTTAATAATCAGACAAATATTACTTGTCCCTGTTTCTGCTTCCCCCATGGCTCTTTCTGCTCCCTGCCCCTCTCTGTACTTGGTGAGCCTGATCCCTACATTGCGGGTCCCTGGCTGCTGGTATTCTGAAGAGGGACCCAGCAGCCAGCACTCGCAATCTATTTCTACTTCTGATTGCTCCTCTGTCCAGCTCTCGCAAGCTGCGTGGAGCATTGCCATGGTAACCCACAGCAACACTCTGACAGCGAGACTTGGACAGAGGAGGAGTCAGAAGTAGATCACGAGTGCTGGCTGCTGAGTCCCTCTTCAGAATACTAGCAGCCGGGGGCCAGCAATGTGGGGATTGGGCTCGCCAGGCGAGCGGAGTGCTGCAGCTGCAAGAGAGGTGTGAGTGCCACATGAAATGTCCTGGTGAGCCAGATTCAGCCCGCAGGCCTTGTGTTTGACATACGTGTAGTAGATGATGATGATGACCTTTATTTATGCCCCACCTTTTCTCATAAACTGGGATTTAATCGCTCCACTGACAACATGGAAGATATCCTTTGATATATCTTCAGATACAGGAACTAACACAGAAATTTGCAGTGGGGCAGAGAGAGTCAAAAGACATCTCCAAGCAAATCGGAGACCTCCAGCACAAAGTGTGATCCTGACATCCATCCCAAAGATGGTGGCTAGGATGGACAGAATAGGCATCCTGCTGAGCATGAAGACTGAGGGAGATGATAAGCCTGAGCACAGCAAATTATGCATTGTGTAATATGATGCACCAACTACTTCACCATCCAAAACAGCACCTAGGAGCAGCAAGTTTGAGACATAAATGGAAGCCATACACTGTCACAAAGCCACAGTAAGAGCTCAAGCCAATTGAGAACAGGCTGGTTATGAAACAAGACATGACAGAGACTAGGATCAGTACTGAAAGTGCCTCCAAAAAAGAATTTACTGGAATAAGGTCTGAAGAAACCAGAATCAATAGCACCACATATAGAAAACAAGACCCCTTGGGAAAGTCCTCTTTTCAGGACTAGCCAAAGTTCCATCCAAATGCACAGACAAAATCTGATGTACAACTGTTTCCTTTCGGTCATTAAAAAGCCAACACAGTCAGCTTTTTCCAGCCCAGCATATAGTGTAGACATAAGTATTTACGTCCAGCAAGGGGAAATAATAGCGGCAGTGAAGGTGGCCTTGAGGCCTTGACAGTGTTCTCTGGCTGTTATATAGTAGAAGACAGGATAAGTGAAGTAGGCTTCAAATTCTAATGCCCCTGCAAAGCACCAAGAGAAGAAGAAAGGTCTCTCAAGGTTGCTTGATATATTTTTGGCAATGGGCTCACCCATATGTTATACTCCTCACTCAGACCAAGAAAACAACAGTTCATGCCTGTCATGAGTAGGGACTTTACATCTGCTCTGCCAATGATTTTTGAAGATGACACCCCAGTAAGACTATTCAGATGATAGTTGATTTGCTTTTTAAAATTATATCTATAAACAAGCAAGGCAGTTCCACAATCATAGGAAAAGGTCATTTCAAAAAATTAAACCATCTATTTAAATAAAGGGGAGTCCTCAAAGCTGCTGTTCCTTTACAGTCATCAGGAAAAAAAAAAGCTCCAGAGAATATGCAGAAGGAACGTTTTTCTTTTCTGAGAGGCATAATGCTAGCTTGCTACCTGCAGCTCTAGAACCAGGTGTCAATAACATAGTGGTTGCAGGTGCTACTGTATGCACAGGCATCTTTGAAGCCTGCCAAGGTCCCCACCCCATGTGTGAGTGCGTGTGTGTGCGCGTGCGCAGACATGCACACACACACACACACACACAATCACTCCCCTTCTGGAGGATGAGAATGCTTGTAAACAGTTACACTGACCTCATGGGAATAGAAGCATTAGAAGATACTTTCAGTTTTGAATGAAAAAATGTAGAGACAAAGAGGAGGTTTGACTGTCTTGTCTACTGTATGTATTGGGTGAACTGATGGCACAGAAAACTGCAGGTTCAAAGTAGTGTGTCTGTGCTGTGAGGCTCAAATGATCATTTCTAACTCATACTCAGTTTTTTGGGCAAGTTGGCTCGCTTCATCAAAAGTGGATGTTTCCTTTTAGGCTCTGGAATAAATGAAAGTTTTATGACCATGACTGAAGATTTCCTTAAGGCAAACTTCTAGAAAAAATGGAATACAGAAACATAGGATGGGGGACACGTGGCTGGATGGCAGTACGCGTGAAAGGGATCTAGGAGTCTTAATAGACCACAAGCTGAACATGAGTCAGCAATGTGATGCGGCAGCCAAGAAAGCCAATGCAATTCTCGGCTGCATCAATAGGAGTATGGTGTCTAGATCGAGGGAGGTACTGGTACCACTCTACTCTGCTTTGGTTAGACCTCATCTTGAATACTGTGTCCAGTTCTGGGCACCCCAATTCAAGAAGGACATGGTCAGGCTGGAGCAGGTCCAGAGGAGGGCGACCAAAATGGTGAGAGGCCTGGAAGCCATGCCCTATGAGGATAGACTTAGAGAGCTGAGTATGTTTAGTCTGCAGAAGAGAAGGTTAAGGGGGGACATGATAGCCATGTTTAAATATTTGAAGGGATGCCATGTAGAGGAAGGAGAGGGCTTGTTTTCTGCTGCTCCAGAGACCAGGACAAGGAGCAATGGATTCAAGCTGCAGGAAGGGAGATTCCACCTGAACCTCAGGAAGAACTTCCTGACAGTCAGGGCTGTCCGGCAGTGGAATATGCCGCCTCGGAGTGTGGTGGAGTCTCCTTCTTTGGAGGTTTTTAAGCAGAGGCTGGATGGTCATCTGTCGGGACTGCTTTGAGGGTGTTCCTGCATGGTAGGGGGTTGGACTGGATGGCCCGTGTGGTCTCTTCCAACTCTACATTTCTATGATTCTATGATTCTTTTTCTACATAGAAGCCCGGACTAGTACATACACCTGTGATTTCATAGCAATATAAAGATATCCCTCTCCCATTACTATAGTAGACAACTGCCGTGGGTACAGAAACAGGCAGAAAACATCAACACCGTCTTTTCTGCCAGCATATCTTCACACAGCAAGAGAAGAATACTCACTTGCTACATTGGAAGACAGTGACAGCCCTGTCTCAGCATGGTATGGATGCACAGCAATCTGCGTCATCGATGGAACAGGCACTCCTGGAAATGACACGGCTGTAGCTGCCAAAGATGGGGTAGTTACTGAGTAAGGGTACTGTGCTCCAATGAATGCTGGGTGGACACCCTGCAAAGGAAGAGGACAAGGTAACCTGACCTTGCACCCAGGACACAAGGCACAGTTTTTAATTTTAAGGAGGTGCCTCAAAGCAGCCCATCTAAGAATCACAACTGGATTCCCACCACACAATGTCATTCCTGAAAGCCATAAACCCATCCCATATTTGGGGAACATATTTTTTAAAAATACTTTAAGAAGAGAAGGAAGTGTTAAAAGAAACCAAGAGCCAATCAGCCTAACATAATTTTTAGAGTCTCTTTTGAGCACGCGCACACACACGCACACCCCTTCTGGAATTAAAAAGGGAGAAATTCATACTTCCTTTTACAGGAAGGACTGTGAGAGGTATGCTTTCACGGAGCATGCATACCAACAGAGCTGTGCAAATAAAATTTAACCATTCAGATCCTTTTCCTGACACTCACAAAAAAAGGCAGCCTTGAAGATTAGTTATCGCAAAACTACGAGGTTATCAGTTGCATCGTTAACAATAATGCTTCATATTTATAAGTTCTATACTTTGTAAAATAAAACAGATTCTAGAAGAAATTGGGAGACCACAGTGATAAATCCACCAAAACACAGGATCCATTAAAGCCTCCAAATGGCACAAGCAATGCCTTTTCACAGCTGTGCCAAGATTATTTTGCATACACAGTATCCTACATTTAATCTGTGGTATCTCCAGTGTGTTCTGAATGTGCTCTGCCACCAAAGTGGAAAACACTTCTGACTGCTATATAGTCCACTCACCGAGGCCACAACATTCTGGGGAGAGAAGAGAATTGTCACCTTAGATTCTTAGCCCAGTGATGGTAACTTACTTGAGGATAAGCAGAGCCAGGCACAGGGAAGACTGCTGGGCGTGGCATGTGTTGAATTGGGTGCCCAATGTACTGAGGATTGCAAGGGATATGGGTCTGGAGTGTGGTATAGGGATGTAGACCCTGGGTGTGTGCATGAGCCATTGCTGGCCCTGCCATGGTGTGCTGCTGGTAGATGGTTGACCCCACTGAGATCACAGGCACCACTGTTGCTGCTGCTGTCACAGCAGCTGCCATAGTCACTGTAGTGGGCTCTGATGTCACTCTTGTATCTGTCAGTCCACGGACTGCTTCGCAAGAGGCCCGGGCTCCACTTGCACTGCATCCTGTAGCTCCTTCCCTCTGGGCAAGAGTTCCACCAACAGTTTGTTCATACAACCAGTACCACTGGTGAGCAACTTCAAAGAGGACTTCAGGATAAACGCCACCCCCTTTGGCTGCTTCCTCCACTGCCAAGCAAGCTTTCTCCAGCATTAGATTATCCTGTAATAAAGATAATGTCCATTATTCAAGGTAAGGCTCCAGGTTATGTTTCTGATGAGAAAAGTATACAGTGTGCCCCCACCCTTTCTGCAGCCTTACCATCCACAAATTCAACCTGCCATGGATCAAAATAATTAAATACTCAAAAAAATCAAATACTCAAAAATAATAAAAATACAGCATAGTATTTTTGAAAAGCAGTGTGGGACTCCTCATCTCTCCCCTACTTTGCTGAGTGTGAAGAGGGCACTGAGGCTCAACAGGGAAGACAGCAAGAAGGAAAAAGAGAAGGAGCTGGTTGTCAGGGTGGAGAGGGTAGGCTGGGGCATCTGTGCATTCAGGGTGAGTGCAGGGGAGAAGGCGAGAGGGCAGAAGTGAGGGAACTGGTTGTTGGAGGGGGTAGGCTGGGGTTTGAGCGTGGCAGTGGCCTTCCAGCTGCATGCAGGGGAGCGAGTGAGAGGAAGGAAAGAGGGAACTGACTGTCAGGGTGGTGCGGAGTGAAGAGGCTAGGGCTCAGGTGGGCATGGGGTGGAGTGGAAGGGACTGTTGAATCCATGCAAAGGGAGTCCATTTATATGAAGTACCTTTATATAAGGGACTTGAACATCTACCTTGGGGCCAGCCAACCTGCGGGATCGCCTTCTCCGATACAATCCGCCCCGCACACCAAGGTCCTCTGGGAGGAATTTACTGCAGCCAGTCAGAACTAGGCTGGCTGCGGTTACCCGGAGGACCTTCTCTTCTATCGCTCCCAAGTTACGGAATGGCCTGCCGGAGGAGACCCGGCACATTACCAGTCTTGACTGCTTTAAAAGAGCAGTCAAGACTGATCTCTTCCGACAGGCCTTCCAAGACTGGCATTTCCATCGCCTCCCATCAATTGTCTTGCTGTTCCTTTAATAGTTGATTGACTGTTGTGTGTTTTAGGGGGTTGGTTTTAGGTGGATTGGTGGGTGGGGAGGATTGGGTATGTTTTTTAACGTTTTTAATGTATTAATGTATTTAATGTTGTTCGCCGCCTCGATCCATGTAGAGAGGCGGGACAGAAATAAATTTTATTATTATATTATTTACTATTTTGGCATATCCGGGGCAGGGTCCTGGAACTAATCCCCTGCAGACACAGAAAGCCGACTGTATCCCACAAATGGGGTACTGTCACTGAAAAGGGCATCATTATAGGCAGCCACCCACCTCATTTGAGATGGCACAGGTACCTTGAGGAAGACCAACTCTGAAGATCTTAACACAGGAGTACATAGATATAGCTGAATTGTAAATTATGAAGCTTCATCTGTTGAAGCTTAAAGTCTCCATGATCAAAGTCTCTCTCAGGAAGAGAAGGCTAACATAGGTAATATGGAGAAAATTTAAGATAGTCCACAGAAGAACTCTAGCAGATCAGAATAACTTTGCAAGTTGTCATTAGCTTGAAAGAATTTATCACCTGAGGAGCCATAACATTGCCAGCATGTTCAAATCAGGTGTGTTACTTTCACATTTGGAAATTAAGGCTGCAAAAGAATCAGCTAAATCTGAGTATACTATACCTCAACTTAATAGTAAAAGGTTAATAGGACAGCTACACTAAACTCTATTAATAATTATAAAACTGCAGGTTAGATCTTGATTACACTTAGAATAGATTCAATGAAATGAATGGAACATTAGTAAGCCATCCCACTGATACTGACAGATTTGCAGTAAAACCTATTGTCTTACACAACTTTGACTAAACATGGCTCCTGACCTAGTCTCCTTGAAGAACAGACAATGTTATGCAGTAAAGAAGTTTACTGGCTTAAAAATTGAGAAAGTATGTGAAAAATGAATCAATTATTGTTGATCATTTCAAATGAGAAGAAATTTACAAACATTAAAATCATGTGATAAGCCTTATGCAGATTCAGTATGTGTTCTTGGAAATGTGAAAAAATAAGAGGTTTCTAGCCCCTGTGTTATGGTGAATGAGTGTAGGGCAGAAAATAAGGAAAGACCTTTCGTATATTATGTAAACAGAACTGACACAGGAATAATGGTTAACTGATCTTTGTTCCAGAACAACCCAAAGCCCACTTCTAGAAAGAAACTAAAACTACCACCTCGAATGAATGCCTCGTTATCATGTCTAAAGCGAGTCATTATAAAAAACTGAATGAAAGGCCTTAAATACAAAACAATTTTATATAAAAATGAGCCTTTTAAAATTATTTTGGAATGACAGTCCAAGGGGTTACTAAGCTATTTGCATTATTCTCTTCAAACTGATGTAACACTTCTGCTTGACCTTCCTATTTGGTTTAATGCAAACTTGGGGTTTTGCAGCTTTAAGATAGCCAGTACCTCAGTTAACAAAGCCTCTGAGAAAACAGCAACTTTTTACAAAGTCTTTTGATGCCTGCCCAGCCCCTGTTTCTTCTTTGTCCTCTAGCCAGAAGATTTTTAACAGCATGGGCATTGTGTCCTTACAACAGGAAAGCTAAACAGCAGCTGTCCTTGGAACCCCTTGCTGAGCATGTGTGAAACAGCAAGACAGAGAGGCAAGGGGAGAACAGATAAGCCTCATCAGCTACCTAATTTTTTAAAAGCATAGTCTATAAATTTGGCCAGCAATATGGAAATTACTAGGTGAATGGAAAAAAAGCATCCCTGGATGCGTTTTGGGGAAAAGCTTGAAGTGGTCTCTAGAAGATTTCAATTGTTTTTCTTTACTAATGGTTACCTGACCTGGTTGTTTCATTTCACATACACAGATGAATAAAAAGTCTATTGAAATATGTTCAAGCTGCTCTTTTTCTATTGCGCAGGAACCTATCATTATTCTTTCCATATTATTTCTGCTTCTGGTACTAAAGTTTCTGTTAAAGAAGTTATGTCCGGGAGCACATTTGCTTCACTAACTGAGGTACACCTATAATATAAAAATATAAAATAACACTACATTCTTTGGATAAGAGATTCCCCTTTTATCTAAGTAAGTCACATACACTGAAAGCACAATATAAGGACCAACAGTTTAATTCTGAACTGACAGCATCTCTCTCATTTAATGCAGAGCTGTCATGAAAATTTTAATTTTAAGCACAATGGACATCAAAACATCTACTCAAGAAGAACACAGCTTCAGCCTTGCACCTCGGAAGGAAGAAGCAACCCTGTCATCACAAACTGGTATAGCAGTGGTGGAGATCATTTGGCCCTCCAGATACTGTTGAAGCATTCCCAGCATTCCCCACTATTGACTATACTGGTTAAGGCTACTGGGAGTTGCAGTCTAACTTCTGCAGAACCACAATTCCCATGCCAGTGTGACAGGAATTGGCTGATGATCTCTGAAGTGCTCACCTGCTCCTTGCACTGGACCAATGCTCTTTGTATCTCATTTGGGTTCAAGGCATGAGCATGTGGCAAGCAGCTGAGCGCCAGTTCAGCAGCTGCTCGCACCATATTGGAATCCCTAGCTCTTGATGCTCTGTCAGCCAATGATGCCACTTCGGGAGGTGTTAGATGTCCATCCCAGCATTCCACCAGGATGTTCAAGGCTGCACTGCCAATTTCCATGGCTTGCCCTAGAAGCCAAAAAAAAAAAAAAAAGGAGAGAGAACAACAAATAAAAAATATTGTGGCACCTTTGTGGAGTGAAAAAAAAATAGCACTGAGATCAGAGGAAAATGAAACAAGGACAGGATGTAACACTTATATTAAAGATAACACGCATGTAAAATCATTAGTGATCATTCTGAAAGCATGTTGACAAAATCCTCACACTGGTAAGTTAATATGGACAAACTTCAGTAGGGTTCAAACCACTTCCAACAGTTGTGAAGAGACCATGTCATTTCAAAAGAAACCATTTGGAACAGCAGAAAATAATCCCTGTTGCATTGATGAAAGGTCTATCTAGGCAGCTGTTCATTTATAGAGTGGTGACCTAATGCATATTGAAATCCTACAAGTAAGATATGAAAGCAAAGCACACTTTTGTTCATGTCTTCCAGTAACTGGCATTCAGAGTTGTATTGCCCATCATACTGGAGGTAATGCATAGAGCTATATCAATCACTGTACAAAAATACAACCTGAAAAACATCCCTGTAGAATTGCAAAGATAATGGGAAAAAAACAGATTTGCATTGTTATGTATAACAGACCAGGAGTTATACTTAACATAACTCTGGACTGAAGCCAGGGACACTGTGAGAAAAGAATGCAAAAAGACACTATCTTCATCCAAAACTAAATAGAAAAGAGATGGATGACAGCTGAAACTCTTCAAGCAGTTAAAGACAGATGAGAAGCAAAAGTAAAATAGGACAGGAATAGGGTCAGAAACCTGAATGCAAGTGTTCAATAACTTGTGTGCAGGGACAAAGGGAACTAGTATAACAATCAATATAAAGAAATAAAAGATGATAACCAAGAAAAAAAGAAAGAAAGAAAGAACAAAAGACCTCTTCCACAACACTGAGAAGCCAAAAGGAAATTTAAACCAAGAATGGAGATGCTCTACACCCAGCAGGAGATCAAACTACATGGTCAAGAAGAAATAAAAAGACACTGGAAACAACACACCAAAGAACCATATAAAAGAAATGAATCTGTCATCCTTTCATTCAAGGAAGAACCATTTGAGGATAAACCTACAATTTTAGAAAGTGAAGAGAAATAAATCACCAGGAACAGATGGCATTCCAATAGAGCTGTTTCAAGTTACAGAGACAGATCAACTTAAATTCTTGCTAAAATCTGTCAGCAAATGTGAAAAAGAATGGCAGGCAGACTGGAAATACTCAATATACATTTTAATCTCCAAGAAAGGGGAGACCAAGGATTTCAGAACCACATTGCATGAATCTCCCACACAAGCAAAGCCATGCTCTAAATTCTACAACAACATGGAGTGAGAAATGCCAAATGTCCAAGCTGGGTTCAGAATAGCAAGAGGCACAAAGGATCATATTGCAAACTTACATTGGATAATGGAGCACACCAAAGAATTCCAGAAAATTAGTTCTGCTTTATTTACAGATTACAGCAAAGCCTTTGGCTGTGTAGATCATAAAACTATGGATTGGTCTTAAACAAATGGGTGTACTACAACATTCAATGGGATGACTCAGGGTGGCCTTTCTCAGTGGAGTGAAGTGTGGCCATCATGTCAAATGTCAAGCAAATTCAACAGTGAAATGATAAGATTTTTTTTTTTATGTTTAGTGAGCAATTTGTCAGGAAATTACAATTTAAAATTAAAAGAAGAACAGGGTTAGAAAAGTGGTTTTGTGTTTTGTTTTGTTTTTTACTGAAACTCCAAGAATCTCTCAGCAGGTATGGCCAATTTAGAAAAGCTGCTTTTCGGACTGCAGATCCCAGAATCCCTCAGCCAGTTTGAAACATCTGCTTTTATGGACTATATAACACCTCTGCTAGCATGGCTACTAACCATGTTATCTGGACGATTCTGGGAGCTGTAGTACAAAACCCTGTTGTTTTCCATGCTCTGTTCTCAGTTGCTCTCTCAATTGCAGTCTAAGGACATTTCTTATGTTAGATTTAATTATTCCAAAAGATGGGGTGCATTGGGTAGGATAATCTGCAAACTGAACTGACAGCGAGGGAGTGTCCTGTCAGTATGTCAGCACTGTAATGGGCACACTGCCACCATCATGTCAGCATGTCAGTGCTGTAACGGGTGCATCACCATCTGATTATCCTAATATGTAACCCATATTCAGGACAAGAGGCCACTGTTAGGACAGAATATGGAGAAACAAAATGGTTTTCCATTGGCAAGAGGGTCAGGCAAGGTTGCATTTTATCACCTTATTTGTTTTAACTTGTACACTGAACATATCATAGGCAAAGCTGGATTAGAGTACAAGGAAGGAGGAGTGAAAATTGGAGGAAGGAAGATCAGCAATTTTAGATATGCAGATGGCACCATACTACTAGCAGAAAACAGCAGACTTGGAACAACTACTGAAGAAACTAAAGGAAGAAAGCATAATGGCAGGTTAACAGCTGAATAATAGGAAAACAAAAATAATGACTACAAATGAGTTACATAAGTTTAAAACAGCTAATGAAGACACTGAGATAGTCAGAGATTTCCTATACCTTGGCTCAGCCATTAACCAAAATGGAGACTGCAGCCAAGAAATCAGAAGACTCCAACCTGTAAGGACAGCTATGAAGAACTGGACAAAATCTTGAAGTGTATTGGTATATCACTGAATACCAAGTCCAAATTGGACAATGAAGAATGAAGAAAGCTGACATGAGGAAAATCAACTCCTTCAATATTGGAGGAGAGTGTTGTGGATACCCGGACTGCCAAAAAGACAAACAGGTGGGTCCTAGAGCAAATCAGACTTGAGCTCTCCCTGGAAGCTAAGATGAGTAAAGGGAAACTGGCATACGTTGGACATATCATGAGAAGACATGAATCACCACAAAAGACAATAATGCTTGGTAAGGAAGGAGGAAAAGAGGAAGACTGCAGTGCAGGTGGACAGACTTAGTCAAGGAACCCACAGCCCTGAATGTGCAAGACCTG
Source organism: Cyclura pinguis (assembly GCA_030412105.1). Lineage (NCBI taxonomy): Eukaryota > Metazoa > Chordata > Lepidosauria > Squamata > Iguanidae > Cyclura > Cyclura pinguis. The sequence continues at coordinate 127,638,848 of CM059601.1, forward strand.
AGTGGGGAAGCTGTTAACGGAGTGACCCAGAGGGCTCTCATTCACAGGGTCACCATAAGTTGAAGTTGGCCTGACAGCAATTAGCAACAATATGAATAGTACCTATTGGTAGTTTTAGTCCCTGTGAATGCAGCTTCCTTCAAGATTCCTTTTCCCATCTGTAGTATTTAAGCTTATGATACTAATGAGAAAGCACTATACTTTTATAAACCGAGCTTAGTAACACAGTGGTGAGAAACTAGAAAACACTAGAGTGCAAAACAGTTTTTACAGTTTTTTACACTGTAAAAACATGCAAACATTCCTTTACATTCTTTATTTCATTTGTTTCTTTAGCTTGCCAGAGGAAGAACAGGCTGCTTACCTGTAACTGTGTTTCTTCGAGTGGTAATCTGTGCCCTCACACAATGTGATCTTTGTGCATGCACAGTTACATTTCAGAAAGTTCCAGAGCTGAGTAGCTTGACAGTAACCCCTGCCCCATTTGGTACTGAGCATGCTCAGTCCTGCCAAGCTAACAGTCTCTCCTCAGTTTCGATGTCCGCCGATGAAGGGACCTGAAAGAGAGGAGGCTGGGCAGGTATGTGTGAGGGCACAGATGACCGCTCGAAGAAACACAGTTACAGGTAAGCAACCTGTTCTTCTTCTTCATGGTCTCTGTGCCTCACACAATGGGAGATTAAGTAGCTTACTGTTGGATGGCGGGTCAGGTCCTAGATGATAGAAGACAGCACAGCGCGACCAAAGCGAGCATCATGGTGGGCTCTGCAGTCAAGGCAGTAGTGCCAAATGAAGGTCGAGGGCTGTGACCAGGTAGCCACTCAACAAAGTTCCCGCAGATCAACCGATTAACAGATCCCGCAGATTAAGGAGCGCTGCCAAGGAGACCATAACCCTAGTAGAGTGGGTGTGGAGAGGAGAAGGAGGCGGTTGTTTAGCAAGTTCATAGGAGAGGCGAATTGCTTCGACAACCTACTTAGAGAAGTGCTGAGTGGAGACTTTGTGGCCTTTCCGCCTCCCACCATAGCAGACAAAAAGGGAGGAGTGAGGCAAAAAGGCAAAGTTCGTTGCAGGTAAAAGGCCAGTGCCCGGCGGACATCCAATGAGTGGAGGGAACACTCAAGGAGCATGGATGAATCAGGATAGAAGGTTGGAAGGATGATATCCTGCTTGGAATTCGGAAGATGGAATTCGGAGACAACCTTAGGCAGAAAAGACAAATCAGGGTGGAGAACCACCTTGTCCTTATGGAACACCAGAAATGGTTCATCTGCCCGAAGCACAGTCAGCTCTCCTGGCCAAAGTCACCGCTACAAGGAATGCTGTCTTCAGAGTAAGAAGGTGGTCATCCAATGTGGCCATGGGTTCAAAGGGGTGACGCATGAGTTGGAAAAGGACCAATGATAACGACCACGGAGAAAGAGGCAAAGAGGTCGGAGGATAGACATGTTGGAGGCCTTTAAGGAGCTGTTTGAGCATAGGGTTCCTGAAAAGAACCATAGAGGGAGAACTGTGTGGTTGGTAGGCAACGATCACAGAGACGTATACCCTGAGAGAAGAGAAGGCAAGCCCTTGTTCCTTGAGAGACAGAAGGAAGTGGAGGACGGTCGAGAGAGAGGCGGGCGAAGAAGCCTCTGATCGGGCGTCCGCGAAGGCAGTGAATCTACGCCACTTGTGGTCATACGACCTATGAGTAGACTCCTGGCCGTAAGGACTGCCAGAATCCTAGGGGAGTCTAGTATGTTATCTTCCATGCATGCAGGTTGAGACGAGGGAGGTCCGGGTGAAGCACCCGACCATCCAGGTGAGAGAGGAGGTCCAGGGTGTGCAGAAGGGGCATCCGACACCCCAGGAAATGGTGAGGAGGTGATCGAACCAGTGCTGTCTCAGCCAAAACAGGGCTATGAGAACCACGTCCACTTTGTCTGCAGCAATCTTGGCCACCACTTGGCCCAGGAGTGGAAAGGGGGGGGAATGTAGAGGAGCCCCGTTCCACGGGAACTGAAAGGCGTCTCTGAGAGAATAGCGACCTATGCCAGCCCTGGAGCAATAGCGAGGACATTTCTTGTTGCGGTAGGTGGCAAATAGATCGACGGATGGGATGCCCCAGCAAGACACTATCCAAAGAAAAGCCAGGTCGGAGAGGGACCATTCATGTTGGCAGGCCGTGTCCCTGCTCAGAGTGACTACTGTAGTATTGTCCCGTCTGGCTAGGTGTACAGTGATAAGGTGAATTCGCAGTGGAACATACCAGTCCCATATCTGAAGGGCGAGGTAGAGAAGTAGTGAGGAATGAGTGCCTCCTTGGTGGTTTATGTAGCAGACAGCTCTTGTGTTGTCGGACAGGATCTGCACCGTCCGTCCGAGAAGGAGTTTCCAGAAGGCTCAGAGAGCTTTGAAGATTGCTAGAAGCTCTAAGGCACTGATACGTAGATGCTTCTCCAGCCCGGTCCAGTGGTCCTGGATGGAGAGACGACCGCAGCGGACTCCCCAGCCAAGGAGGGACGCATCAGTAGTGATAGTGATGGACAGATGGAGTTCAGTAAATGGCATCCCGGAGAGTAGGTGATGTGGCGAAAGCCACCAGATGAGAGAGTCCTTGACCGGACGTGGGACAAGTAACCTCCGACACTGATCGTTGAGAAGGGGATCAAAGTGTCTGAGGAACCAGTGTTGCAGAGGGCGGGCACAGAGGCAGGACAGGTAAGTGACGGAGGTTGTGGCTGCCATGTAACTGAGGAGTTGTTGAATTGGGTGAACGGAGGCAGAATGACTGCCAAGGATCACGGAGATGGATCAACGGAGGACCCTCACCCGTTCTTCCAGGAGGAAGGCCCTCACAGAAACAGAGTCTAGAGTAGCCCCGATAAAATCAAGGGTACGCATAGGTTCCAAGTGAGATTTCTTGGAATTGACCTTGAGGCCAAGGTTGGAGAGTAGCGAGAGAGTGAGATGAATGTCCCTGAACAGTTTTTATCTGCAGGACGCCACCAAAAGCCAATCGTCAAGGTATGGATATACCATCATGTGCTTTGTGTGAAGGTAGGATACCACAGGGGCAAGGCACTTGGTGAAAACTCTGGGCGCTGTGGATAGGCTGAAGGGAAGAACCTTGTACTGGTAACAGGTATCCTCGACAGCGAATCTGAGACACTGCCTGTGCCGAGGGCGGATGGCGATACGTAAGTAGGCATCTTGTAGATCTATGGACACAAACCAGTCCCAGCACTTGTGGAGAGGAAGGATGGATGACAGCATGACCATCTTGAACTTCCAAGGTGGGATGAAGGAATTGACTGGAGGTCTAAAATGAGCCAGAAGGCCATCCCTTTTCAGAATCATAAAGTATCAGAAGAAACCAGTGTGCTTGGCGGAGGGGGGCAGTTCTTCTATGGCCTCTTTGTGAAGAAGTGAATCTATCTCTTTGAGAAGAGCAGGACTGGAAGGTGTGGAGTAGAAGACGCTAACGGGTGGAATATTTAGAAACAATGGTGTAACCAAGACATCCGTCAGCACCCAAGAGTCTGAGGTGATGGTATGCCAGGTGTCGTAGTGGCGAGAAAGATCGGGGGCCTTGGAGGACAGTCGGCCCGTGAGACGAAAGGTTGGTAGAAGTGGAGATCTGCTGGTGCGGTCAAAACCTCGACTCAGCAGCAGAAGACTTCTTCTTAGAGGAGGCTTGTTGGTGTCAGAAAGAGCAACAGGATGAGGAGGCTGCAGCAGGGGACTGCTGTGAGGACTGCTGGGGAGACCGAGATCGGTAAGACTAGGAGGTGTGTCTCCAGGAGGAACGGAATGAGAGAGGCTTTCTAGACTGAGTTGAGGGGTGAGGACCCATCTTCTTTGCCGTGAGGTGGGCTTTCATGAGATGATCCATAGCATCATCTGTGGTGGCATGGAAGAGACCTTGACCGTCAAAGGGCAGGTCTTCAATCCTCTTCCAATTACCCTCGGTCAGGCTCGCGGATTGGAGCCAGGCAAAGCGATGAAGGGCAATCACGCCAACCATGACCTGTACTGAAGCCTCTATAGAGTGACGAAAAGACTGCATTTGCTAATTAGTAAGAGCCACTGACTCCTTATAATGTTGGAGGGCTGTGGCCTGGTGATCATCACGGAGATGAGAAAACAGGGGAAGAAGTCTGTCCCAGAAGTTATGCTGGTAGGCCGCTAGACAAGCTTGGGTATTAGAAACCCTGGTGATCAAGGAGGAGGCAGAGTAGAAGAGGTGGCCGAAGATGTCCAAATGGTGCCCTTCACGATCAGGAGGGGTGTTATAGGCTTCCTTACCTCCCTTGGTTTGAGAGGACTCAATGATGATGGAGTTGGGAGTGGGGTGGTTGAAAAGGAACTCCACATCCTTACGTTGAGTGTGATAGAGGTGTTCCAGACGACAAGGGATCAGCTGAAAGGAAGCCGGCTGAGACCATGGGTGTTTTATGACTTCTTGCAGAGCCGGTAGAAACGGAATTGGTGCTGTAGTAGTAGGAGGGGAGTCAACATAGTGAAACACCGGGTCTTGCACCGCAGGAGCTGGTCCAGAAATGTTGAGGCCAAGGGCATTGGCCGTGCAAACAAAGATGTCAGAAAATTGCTTGACATCCTCGGGTGCCGTATCAGGGGTTGGCTCCTCGAAGGTAAGTGGAGGGGAACTGTGAGATGGAGGAGTAGAGTCAGAGGAATCCTCATCGGAATCATAGGATGCGGAAGACAGGGAAATTGGAGGCGGGCGAGGCTCTGGAGGGACTGAAGGCAAAGCAGTCAGAGCCGGGAGTGATGTCAGCACAGAGAAAGCTGGAACCGAAGTCAGTACCAAGACTGGTATTGAGACTGAGGCTGACGAAATCGGGAGGACGGTCGGGATCAGAGCGACAAGTGACTGTGTTGGGAGCGACGCAGTTGAAGCAGACAGATGGGCAGAGGCTGAGCATTCTGCTGGTGGAGGCCTAGAAATTGTAGCTGTCCCAGGCGGAGGCGGAGAGATGGCGTGGTACTGAGAGGTGTGATCCTGGGAGCTGGGGTGAGAGCAAGGCGGTGGAGAACGCCAGTAGTACTCCGACTGGGATCGAGAAGGGGACCAGGAGCGATGGTACTGAGATGAGCGGTGGTAGCGTGGTCCAGACAGAGAGCATGACGGTGACCGAGAACAGCAAGGTCTATAGAGTGACCAATGATGGACGTTGCGATGGTAGCAATCGTGGTACGCTGACGAGTAAGAGTAGGAGCCGGGTTGTTCCCTCCACAAATGCTTGTGATCACAGCGAGCAATGTAAGAGGTTGAGGAAAACGGCGACTCTTCCTTGGCCGGGGGAAGATCATAGGGACCGAGGTACCCACAAACCTGACAATAAGGGGACCTATCACGGTCCCAACAACTCGGAGAGTGGACCAAGCTAAGGTGGGACCAGTCACGAGAGATAGCCCGAGGAGCGTCCAGAATCGGTGGACAGTCCATGGCAGGTGGATGAGAGGCCGTGGCTGGAGTAGACAGATCGTGTATAGGCCTCTGAATAGCCAGATCCTGTGACAAAGGATCCTGTGGCGAAGGAGAGGTTGCCAGAGAAGGCTGGCACTCCTGCTCCAAAGTAGGGCCAGTCAGTACCAGCAAGGGCAGGACCAGGTATTGGACAGCCTCTGGCGCTGGAGAGAAGATGGGAGCCTGTCTGTCCTCAAGAGTGGTGGATACAGGTTCGTTTTGTGTTGGCGGTAGAGTGGGTAAGGGCCCAAGAGAGACAGCTCGAATGGTCAGCAGACGGGCAGTGGGTGAGGTGCTTCTCCTTCTTTTTCTTTTTCTTCGGGTCCACCGAGGAATGAAGCGAAGAAAGCCGCTTCCGCTTGGCCAGAGTGGGAATGGTCCGAAGCTGTTGGGCCAAAGTTGCTTGAGAGGTAGAAGGCGTGGTATCACCACAGCTGGAAGACTGAAGTAGCACTGGCATCTTGGAAAGCTTCGGAATCCTCGGGAGCGAGGCGATGGGCAGCAGAGCCTAGGAAGAGGCCGATATCGATACTGAGGGCGTTGGTGTAGAGGTCGAGGTAGGTATCAAGGTCGTCGGTATGGAGGAAGATTTCAATACTAACAGGCCTCAAGATGGACGGGACAAAATCGAAGCAGTAAAGAGAGCCGTGTTGGAGGCTGCCTGATCCTTGCGGCAAAGAGCTTGCTCCCAGCAATAGGAATTCAAGTGGGAGGCCCTGTTCTTCAGAGTTTGCGAAGTGAACTCTTTGCAAATGGGACAGGCCCGAACATTGTGGGCCTCTCCTAGGCAGAACAAACACTCCGAATGAGTGTCGGAGAGTGAAACCTTGCGGTCGCAAGTTACACAAAGTTTGAAAAGTGAAGAAGACATAAGAAGAGGTTCTTACAGTTTCTGTAAGGAAAGAAGAAGAAAAAAACAAACAAAGATGAGAGGATGCTACTCAGCAGAGGAAGCCTTCCAAGCTGTGAACTGGTTGGCGGACGAAAAGAAACTGAGGAGAGACCATTAGCTTGGTGGGACTGAGCATGCTCAGTACCGAATGGGGGAGGGGTTCCCGCCAAGCTACTCAGCTCTGGAACTTTCCGAAATGTAACTGCGCATGTGCGGAGAACCCATTGTGTGAGGCACAGAGACCACAAAGAAGAACATTTGCATTTACAGATGGGAAATCCCGAACGCAATTTGTCCAGATATGTTGGGACCTGAATTCAAAAACCTACCAGACAGACAGTCAAACATCTATCTGCTCAATGACAAGTACTCTTAATGTCATTATTCATATCATAAGCATTACACTGATTTCTCTTGAATGCTTAAAGGTAAAGCAATGACAAACTATCTTACACTTAGACACACCATGGGCCACACTTTTATGTAGTAAGATGACTTCTAAATGCTGTATGGGAAATCAAAGGCAAACTGTGCATAAAAGTTCAATAGAAGGGGGAATGAGCATATACAAAACAGTAAGGAAAGAACTCCACTCACAAAAAATAGCCAACATGAAGTTAAACTTAAAAAGAAAAGCCAGGATTAAACTAGCATTCATCCATGAAACCTGTCAAGAGGCAATTTATTCTCCCACCCCAGCAGCTAATCTATTTTACAGAAGGTTAACGCATAAATAAATAATCTGTGAATATTACATTGCTCTAAAGCAGAAAGTCTGGAGCACCAACTTGCTCAAAGAACAGAAGGAGCACTGGGATTGCCGTCTTTATTCAAATTCCTTCAATAATAGTAAAAGACCTGGGGTAAGTCTCTTTGCTACAGTTCCTCCTTTCACCCATTTCCATCTCTACAACTGAAACAGCAGCAGGTCTAATGGGACACTCTTTGTTTGTACTTGCTCATTCCAAACTGTAGCCTCTACTGTGTGAGCTTGCAGAGGACTCAATATGCAACTGAGTTAGACAATAGCCAGTTGATCTCTTCTGGCTCTGTGCTTCTACGGATAAGCCTTCCCAAACAGTAATCTTCATTATGTTATAGATATCGTACTGTTAAATTTTACCCATGAATACTTATGGCAAGTAAGACCACTACCTGGAATAGGTTTTAGTTATGGCCATTTTGTGTTATTAAAGGGTTTCAAGCACTCCGAGCACACTGTATCGCTACCTGTGATCCATGAGACATGGGAAGAGTAGGTCCGAGAGAGCCAGTTGGGAGAGACAAAGTTGTGCAACCCCAGTGCATAGAGTCCAATCTCAAAGGCGCAGAGATGCAGGTTGCGATGGGGCCCTTGGTGGCCACCACTGGAGGATGGGTGGGTAAAAATGGAAGTACTGCTGTTTCCACCTGCCTTAATGAGGACTGTCTTGGCCAGCTCAAAATAGAAGTGCGCAGCTGCCTCTGAAGGCTGATTTGGGACATGCGGTGCATGGCTCTCTGGTCGCCTGCCCTTATACCTAGAAAAAATAAAATACAGTTTTAGAAATGAATTTAATCCACATCTACACTGAAATTAAAACCAGATGAGACAGTCTTGCACTCTGTACAGAAGACACTAGAACTCTTACTTTGCAGACACTCTAAAAAGGAAATTCCATCAAGGGTGAGCTACAGAAGGCCCAGAAATGAGGGGAAAATCCTTTTTTTTTCCAAAGAGAAATTCAAATTTTTCCAGTTGAAAAAATGAAATTTTGGAGAATTTGGGGGAAAAATTCTAATGAAGTATCTTCTCTTTTGGTGAACAAAATATTTAGAACGAAGATTTTACTCATGCAGAATGTCAGGAACTATACAGTATTAGGATGGTATGTCTACAGGATTAGGAAAAAAACTTCTGTACATACTGGAGACATATACTGTATTTGCTGGCGTATTAGGACCACTTTTTTTCCTGAAAAATATTGTCTGAAAATGGGGTGGATCTTATACACCTGCAAATGGTATTTGCCAGCATGTAAAAGAAGTGCACCTTATATGCTGATGCGTCTTATACACCAGCAAATACGCTACATAAAAAAATGAAGGCAAAGATTCAGAAGTTAATCTTTCAAAAACCGTTTTTGATTAGAGATTTGATACTAGTATTTTCAAGGATACACTTATTGTTTAAATGTGATTCTGTAAGCAATGAATATGCCATATAAAGAGTATAATAATACACTACTGAAGAATTACATGTTTTAGTTATTGAGTTAAAATTTATATCCATCAGCCTTAAGACTGACTGTATGAGATTATTTATGAAACTGACTTAATGAGATTGACTTATTACAAAGCTTGTGACTTCTGTTTTCATTTTTTCCTACTTCTTAGACGGCCAAAACTAAGATACCTGTGGTTAGAGAGCATAAGCTTGCAACCTGTTAGGAACATACATATGCATAAGTTTCTCTCATGTGTGTATGTCCTTAATTTGGGTTAATTTTCCCTTCCTCCCATCAAAGCACCCCTCACAGACTTAGTGAACAGACTCTCCAGACCCCTACACTGCCATTCCGTTTTGTGGGAAGCAGGAAGAGTCGAAGAAATGTCTAGCAACACAAAATGACGATGTAAGTGCTAATATCTTCTGGGCTCCTCCAGAGTACAATCATTTTGTGTCTGGCTATGGGGGTGTAGCCAGAGCCTTCTGCAAACCTGTCTGCCCCCCCACCATCCACAGATTAGACATGTGGGGGCTTCTGAGGTTGTTCAGTAAGTTCAGAGATGGCTTAGGGTTCAGCTTAGTATACAAATCTTTCCATGCTGAGCCATACAAGATTGTGGTCACACTGCACAGAAGTATGCAGCTCTCTCTTTAGTATAGGATATATTCACAATTAGCTAAGGCTTTTTATATTTCAAAATTCCATAAGTATGCTGAACAGTACAATTTTACATGCAAAGTTTTTTTAAAAAAGCATATTTTTTGCCAGAACAGTAGACTACATTTAGGGCTGATATGAAAAGAAGTATTCCATATATTTTACCTTTTCCCAAAATTCTGTTTTTCCTTTAAAAATAGAATTAAATTAAAATTAAAACTACAAAAATAAAATTAAACATTTCTGGACGTTTCTCATCCTCTGGAGGGACAACCACTGGAAATATTTTACTCTTACTATTTTCACAAGGCCTTGGGCTCAGTCAAGACACCTTCCTTCATTAGACTTGATATCGTAATGGAAATGGCAGACAAATCCATCTAAGATGAGACAGACAATTTTGACTTCACCAGCTGAGTGGCTTTCTCACAAAGATTTCCAAACTCCATCTCGTTTTGACACCTCTACAATGTAGTCCAGATTTTGAAAGGAAGCACAACTTTGGAAAAGGGACAACAATTCTTACCTGCCAACTTCCACAGTCTTTGCGCGTGCTCCTCCACTGGCTCTCCTGCTTCCACTGGAAGAAGAGGAACCTAATGAATCACTGGAAGAGCTGCTAATACTGTCGCTATCCTGACCTCTGCCCCAGGAGGTGGCTGCCCACCCTCCACGCAGGGGACGCCTGCTGAGAGTTGGAGAACTGTCTGAGGTGGTTTCTGGTGCACTGCTGTCAATACTGGCCATTCCTGCAATACCACAGTCAACAAAGGTAACAAGTAAGCAAGCTTATTATATACATAATCACTATTTTACTATGTAAAACATACACAATTTCATTTTTCCACAAATGGGAAAAGACATATTACACTACGTTAACCAGAAAAAGCTAAAGAGGGAATCGAACATGACTGAGAGATTCCAGAGAGCCCAAATTAAATCTTCTCAGCCAAAAATTCACCACATGGCTTTAAAGGCTATAATGCTTACCCAACCTGCAGGAGTGTTATAGGAATTACCAAGGAAGGATATGAAACACTTTCAAAATTATGAGTGACACTGAGCACAAAAGAAGCTATGATTGAGGGAGTGGTGTTTTCAATGAACCAGGCCTAAACCTTTAAACTATAAACAACTTGGGACATCTGAGAACTAATTTGTTTCCTTCAACAACTAAGATAACCTGAAGGGGTAAGGAATAGACTTTCCATAGTGGCATCCAGGCTTGGCAACTCTTCCTCGACATATTTACTTGCCAACTTTCAGGTGCCAAGCAAAATCAAGCCTATTCTCAGAAAGACTTAAAAATATCTTAAATGCCATTAGTGGCTTTGTATATTCTCATCTTGTTGTTAACTTACTGTTTTCTTTTGCAATTTTTGTCCCCAAATGTTATTTATGAACATATATGAATTAAGCATAAGTTGTCTAGTAGGTATATTCTTGAGATGGCAGGAGGAGCAATCCACAACGATTGGGTTGTTCCTCGCGTGCCAACCGGAACTGGCAGGAGTCCACATTCCAAATCCGTTAATTCTGTTAGGACTCCACTCTCCCTCTGTCAGTTTCCTTCTCTAGCCAAGCCAAACTGTAAACTCCATCAACTCCCATCTCTCACGGTTAAAAATCACCGCAGATCAACTCTATGTACAACCACTGTCCATACTCTCTCTTCATTTTCCTTCTTAATAATTTTTTTTTCCCCACTTCTCAGGGTGGGTGTGGATTCCTCCTCCCGCCATCCCAGAATGAAACTTCACGGTAAGTCCAATTTCTCAATTTATAAAAACAAACCAAACTAAAATCTCCCAATTGTTTGGAACCTGAATTGGAACTGTATCCCACCTACAAAACCTGTAACAAATTCATGGTAAGTGACTCCAAATTTTACAACCTTTTTAAGCCACAGAAAGGTAGCTAAGACACACTATTTCCCAGGAAACCACTGAAAACTGAGTGGTGAAGGAAAATAGGAGACCAAGCTCTGAAATCAATAATCTCCTGCAATAATTCTCGCCTTTTGGAAATTGCTTTTTTAAAAAAAAAATCTGAAAGGGTGTGTGTGGGAATAATGGCCCTTATTTTTAAAAAGAATCACACTTCTTGGAGCCCTCCAGAAGAGCAATTCTCCTCTTAAACATATTCCCTCTACATCTTTAGCTTTAAAAATGTGGTTAATTTACCTGGCAAGCTCTCAAATTCAGCAGCAGTAGAGGTTCCAGGGCTTGCCAATATAGTCAAGGAGAGACCACAAACAGCTTTCAGACCACATTTTGCTCACCTCTACACTACAGGTATGCTTAGTATCATTAATAGCTGTTAAAGGAGAAAGAAAGGACTATTGTCCCCATCCTGTGGTCTAACTAATGGAAAATTTCTGCCTACTTTGAAATTCACAGAACCCTGCTTTTTAAGTTAGTGATTCACCAGGGAAGACTTGTGCACTACTAAGAAATCCTAGAGGCAACAATGGATTCAGATGTGAATTGTATGAATACATTTAAGTTTGCTATAGTAATTCAGTTCATTACAAAATGAACAATAAAACTGTAATGTGCATGAAAATGCCTCCAAAGGTGGTAAGCATTAGAATGAGTGAGTGAGTGAGTGAGTGAGTTTATTTATTTATTTCCCACTCTAAATCTCAGGATGCCAGGGTAGCTTACAATAGAATCACTATGAAACAATAAAGAATAGCAATAATTTCAAAATATAAAAATATATCAAATCATTTATCAGTTAAAAAACAGACCATTTAATACCAGTAAAATCAATTTGGCTCAAAGGCTTTAATAAAAAGGACATTTCAACTAGATGCTGGGCTTCCAAGAGGTGAGTATTCCACATACCTCGGGTGCCACAGCAGAGAGAGTCCCAACCCCTTTTTACCTGTGTGTTTCTTTTTTTGTCTGACTGGTGAACCCCAGCATCTTCCATTGTATCCACCTCTGTTTCCAAGAGCTAGTCTGCTGGGAACTTTCCCTTCTTGTTTTAAAACACTGGATTCTACAGATGGCTCACAAAGGGATCTCTGTGGATTCTCTGGAGAAACACAAAGAGCAGCAATAATGGGAGAAGCACTTTATAAACAGGTGTCTGCTCAGACCTAGCTTCTTGACAGAGGAAATATCAGCAGACAGAAGGCAGTGATGGATAATCATTGACAGCTCTCTTGTGCCTAGAAAAACTGTAAACAGTGAACGCACTGTTCAATTAGAAGACGGCTGCATGAAGATAAAGTAAATGCAAATCCTATGTATAATTCTATGTAGAAGAACAGGTTGCTTACCTGTAACTGTGGTTCTTCGAGTGGTCATCTGTGCCCTCACACACTAGGAGCTTTCGCGCATGCGCGGTACCGTTCGGAAATTTCTAGAGCTTAGTAGCTTGGCGGGAACCCCTCCCCCTCTGCCTGCACTGAGCATGCTCAGCCCGCCGAGCAACGGTCTCTCCTCAGTTCTAAAGTCCGCCGAAAAAAGGGACCTGAGAAAGAGGGGACGGTTGGGCGGGTGTGTGTGAGGGCACAGATGACCACTCGAAGAACCACAGTTACAGGTAAGCAACCTGTTCTTCTTCTTCGTGGTCTCTGTGCCTCACACACTAGGAGACTTTGTAGCTTACCAGAAGGACGGTGAGTCAGGTCCTAGAGTACGGAGGCCAGCACCGCTCGTCCAAACCGGGCATCCCTCCGGGACTGGCAGTCCAGTCGGTAGTGGCACACGAAGGTCGATGGCCTGGACCAGGTTGCCACCCGACATAGTTCTTGTAGGTCCACACCTCGCAGGAGAGCTGCCGAGGATGCCACGGCTCTGGTGGAATGAGCCCGGAGCAAGTCTGGCGGGGGCTGTTTTGCCAGCTCGTAGGCCAGTAGTATAGTCTGGGCCACCCACTTAGAAAAACGCTGGGTGGAAACCTTGTGGCCTCTACGGCGCCGACCGTAGCACACGAACAAGTGTGGGGTCTGCCTGAAAGACGCAGTCCGGCTGGTGTAGAACGCCAGGGCGCGGCGAACATCGAGGGAGTGTAGGGACCGTTCCAAGGGCGTCGTCGGATTCGGATGGAACGTCGGCAGAATAATGTCCTGATTAAGGTGGAAGTGTGACACCACCTTGGGCAGGAAGGAGATGTCAGGTCTGAGAACTACCTTGTCCCTGTGGAAAACAAGGAAGGGCTCGTCGGCTCGCAACGCAGTCAGCTCGCTGGCTCGCCTGGCTGAGGTGACAGCCACCAAAAAGGCAGTCTTAATAGTCAAGAGCCTGTCATCCGCCGTGGCCATGGGCTCGAACGGTGGTCGAGTCAGCTGCGACAGCACCAGAGAGAGCGACCAGGGCGGTAACGGTGGCGATACCGGCGGGTATAGATGCTGTAGGCCCTTCATGAACTGCTTCATGGTGGCGTCACGAAAGAGCGCCGCCGACGGAGAGCCGCGAGGTTGATACGCCACGATGGCGGCAAGGTAGACCTTTAAGGAGGAGAATGCCAGTCCCTGCTGTCGAAGATGGAGTAAGAAATGGAGGACGGTACCTTGGCCGACAGGCGATACCGGCTCCCCCCGTGTCTCAGCAAAAGCCACAAATTTTTGCCATTTGTAGGCGTAGTTACGGCGCGTCGACTCCTTCCTGGCCGCGGTCAGGACGTTCCGGATGACCGGGTCGTCTAAGGCGTTATCCGCCATGCGTGGAGGGCCAGGAGGGGCAGGTCGGGATGGAGAACGAGACCGCCCGAGTGTGACAGAAGGTCCGGAGTCGAGCGGAACCGGAGGAGCCGACCCCGAGCCGCCTCGAACAGGGGGCCGAACCAATGTTGCCTCGGCCAGTACGGAGCCACGAGAACCACGTCCGCTCGGTCCGCCAGGATCTTGGCGACCACCCGACCGAGGAGGGGAAATGGAGGGAACGCATATAGAAGGCCGTCGCTCCATCGGAACTGGAAGGCGTCGCCGAGAGAGCCCGGGCCCCGACCGGCTCTCGAGCAGTACCGACGGCACTTCGCGTTCTCCTCGGTGGCAAAGAGGTCGATCGTGGGCTCGCCCCATCGGTCCCGAATCAGCCGGAACGCTTCCCTCGACAGGGACCACTCGTGGTGGCAGGAAGTGTCCCTGCTGAGGGCGTCCGCTGTGGTGTTGTCCTGGCCCGCCAGGTGTACGGCTATTGGGTGGACCCGGAGCGACACGCACCAGTCCCACAGTTGGAGCGCGATGGTCAGGAGCGTGGTCGAGTGGGTCCCCCCTTGTCTGTTGACGTAACAGACTGCCGTCGTGTTGTCCGTCAGAACCAGGACCGTGTGCCCAGCGACCAAGTTGCGAAACGCTCTCAGAGCTTTCCAGATAGCTAGAAGCTCGAGAGCGTTGATGTGGAGACCGGTCTCGTCGTCGGCCCAATGTCCTCGTACCCTGAGTCCACGGCAGTGCGCTCCCCAGCCGAACAGGGAGGCGTCGGTCGTTACCGTCAGTCGAGGAGTCGGCTCTCGGAACGGCATCCCGGAGAGCAGGTGACGGTAAGACAGCCACCAACGCAGGGAGCGGCGCACGTGCAGAGGAGGTCGTAGATGACACCTCTGGTCGTCCCGGAGCGGATTGAAGACCCGGACGAACCAGTGTTGGAGCGGGCGCGCGTGCAGCCGGGAGAGGTAGGTAACCGCTGTGGTGGAGGCCATGTACCCGAGGAGCTGCTGGATCCTCCTCGCCGACACCGTAGGCGCGTCGAAGGTGGTGGCTGCCGCCCGGCGAAGGGTACGTGCGCGCTCCAGCGGTAAGTAGGCCCTGGCAGACACCGAGTCCAGGGTCGCGCCGATGAAATCGAGCACCCTCGCCGGCTCGAGGTGCGACTTCTTCGGGTTGACCCGGAGACCAAGGCGAGTCAAAAGGGACAGTGTTCTGTGGATGTCCCTGTACAGCTTGTCTTTGCAGGACGCGACCAACAGCCAATCGTCGAGGTAAGGGTAAATGGAAACGCCCTTCGTCCGCAGGTAGGATACCACCGGGGCCATGCATTTGGTGAAGACCCTCGGGGCGGTAGACAGTCCGAAAGGCAGCACCCTGTATTGGTAACAGGTGCCGTCGATCGCGAACCGAAGGTACCGTCTGTGCTGCGGACGAATGGCGATGTGGAAGTACGCATCCCGAAGATCGATGGAAGCGAACCAGTCCCCTCGACGAAGGAAAGGCAGGATCGAAGGTAGAGTGACCATCTTGAACCGTCTGGGGCGGATGTACTCGTTCACCCCTCTGAGGTCCAAGATCGGTCGCAGGGTACCGTCCGACTTCAGTACCGTGAAGTACCGGGAGAAGAAGCCGGTGGTAGTGGCCGAGGGCGGTAACCTTTCGATCGCTCCCTTCTGCAAGAGAGACTGGATCTCTTCCAGCAAGACCGGACTGGCGGGGGTGGAATAGTAGACGCCTCGCGGTGGAATACTTGCAAACTCGATGGCGTAACCAAAACGGACAATGGAGAGAACCCAAGAGTCCGAAGTGATGTAGCACCAGTCGGCGAAGTGTCTGGCCAGTCCGGGATGATCTTCTAGGGATGCGGGCAGGTGGAAGAGAGGCTGTTGACGCGACCTGCAAGTCCCATCAAAAACGGGACTTCGTCCCTGAGGACGACTTCCTCGAAGAGGGCTGGCGTCTCCGAGGAGGCCTCCTGGAAGAAGACGAAGCCGTCGGCCGCGACAGTCCCGAGCGCGGGGAGCGCGATGGGAGCGTGGAGGAGGAGGACCTGCGCCATGAAGGTCGGGAGCCAAAGGCGCGGCGTGACTGCGAAGGCTGATGGATCCCCATCTTCTTGGCCGTTAGGCGTGCCTTGACGATGTGGTCCATCGCCTCGTCAGTAGTAGCACTAAACAGTCCGGTGCCATCGAATGGAAGGTCCTCGATGCGCCTTCTGGTGTCCTCCTGCAACCCGGATGATCGAAGCCACGCGTACCTCCGCAGCGAAACCGATCCCGCTAGCACTCGTGCAGCCACCTCGACGGAGTGCCTAGAGGAAATGATCTGCTGGTTCGCGAGCGCTACCGCCTCGTTGAAGAAGTCGGTAGCGCCCGCTCGGTTTTCCTCCGGGAGGCTCGCCAGAACCGGGTGGAACCTGTCCAGCAGGTTCCTCAGGTAGGCCGCGAGGCAGGCCTGAGTGTTCGAGACCCGTGCTATCAGTGAGGAGGCGGAGTAGAAACGCCGGCCAAACGTGTCGAGCCTCCGACCCTCTCTATCCGGCGGCGTGGTATGCGCCCTCGTGGCTCCCTTGGTCTGGGCAGACTCGACCACCACGGAGTTCGGCTGAGGATGGCTGAAGAGGAACTCGGCGTCCTCCCTCTGGGTCCGGTAGAGGTGCTCAAGCCTGTGCGGAATAGGCTGAGCAGAGGCCGGTTGGGCCCACGGCTGCTTCAGGGCTTCCATCAAGGCCGGCAAGAATGGCAGGGGAGCCGTTGATGGAGCGCGGGTGTCGACGTATTGGAACACCGGATCCTGAACAGCCGGGGCCGGTTGTGCAATCTTCAGGCCCAAGGCTGCAGACATACGAAGGAGGATCGCCGAGAAACTCCGAACGTCCTCCGGGGCCGATTCCGGGGCAGGGTCTCCAAACGCCAAGGGGGGGGATTCGTGGGACGCTGGTGTTGACTCACTGGAGTCTGAGTCCGACTCGTAGGACTGAGAGGAGTCGGAGGACGGCTTGTCGGGCGACCCCTCCCGTGACGGTTGACGCGAGGACACGGCGAGGGTCACAGTCGGAGCGGCGACAGTGGGAGGCCTCACTGGAGGAGAAGCAGCTGTGACCGGTGCCTGAGGAACCCGGGCGGCCGGAGGTAGCGCAGGTCTCGGACGCTCAGCAGTCTGAGTCACAGTCACCGAAGCCGGGGGCGGCGGCGCCTGAGTGGCCTCCGACGACGGGCGGGTCGCTGTGGAGGTAACCCGTGGCGGAGGTGAGACCGCACGGTAACGAGGCGAGCGGTCGCGCGAGCGTCGAGGAGCAGGTGACCTGGAGGTGGAACGCGGCGAGTCGTGGTACCGAGAGCGGTAGTCTCCGCGTGATGGAGAGCGGGACCGACGATACGGCGACCAGCGTCGTGCGTCAGGATGGTACCTGTCGCGGTACGCCGGGGAGTAGGATCGATAGGACCCCGGGTACTCCCTCCAGGTATGCTCTCTGCCGTATCTGGCCATGTAAGAGGCCGAAGAGTACGGAGAGTCCATCGGCGGTCTAGACCAGCCGGGGTGGGCCTCCCTCCGGTGCGGAGAGCGTTGTCGGATGCGCCGCTCCGGTGTCCGGGATCGACTCCGTCCAGAGGATCCACGTGGACGAGGTGAGGTCTGAGGTGAGGCGAGAGCATGCTCCGGGCGGGCCGCCATTTCAGGGCGTCCGGGCGGAGACACCGCTGCAGTCAAGAGAGGCGGGCCGGGGGGCGCCTCGAAGGCAGCGGACTCCTCCACGTCGGAGACCTCCAGGATCTCCTGGTGTTCCGAATCCTCCTCGGGTGCCTGCTGGGTCGGAGGAGGTGTGGGAGGAGCAGGTCTCTTTGATGGAGAGGCACGCTTTCCCTTCTCCTTCTTTCTCTTTTTCTTGTCCTTGTCCTTGTCCTTCCCCTTCTCCGGAAGAGCAGGCCTTTTTCGCTGGGCCAAGGTCAGCGGCCTCGTAGGTTTTGAAGCCGGCACCGAAGACTCCCCCGAGGTCGAAGCAGAAATCTTCGGTATCCTCGGCAGAGCAGCGATCGGGGTCCGTGGTGGCGGTACCGAGCCCGGTACCGCCGACGAGGTCGGGTCAGCAGCCGCCGACACCGACACGGGCGTGGTCGAAGAACGCCCCGATGCCGATGGTTTGGACATCGTAGCCACTGACGGTCGCGAAGGTCCTTCCTGAGCCTGCAGAGACTGCTCCCAGCAATGCGATTTCAGGCGAGCCAGACGATTTCTCAAAGTCTGGGAGGTGAATTCTCTACAGATTGGGCAGGTCCTGGTGTTATGGGCCTCGACGATTGGGGGGAAAAAGAGAGGTGAAAATCCCGTAAACGGGAGCCGAAATCACCAAAAACCAAGTCCGCAATCCGAGGGGTAGTCCAAAATCCAATTCTGAGGTCAAAGCCAGTCAAACAAATACACGAAGAGAAAAGCCAAGCAAGAACCAAACTCAGAACCTCCGTACGAGACGGCGGACGAGAAAGAACTGAGGAGAGACCGTTGCTCGGCGGGCTGAGCATGCTCAGTGCAGGCAGAGGGGGAGGGGTTCCCGCCAAGCTACTAAGCTCTAGAAATTTCCGAACGGTACCGCGCATGCGCGAAAGCTCCTAGTGTGTGAGGCACAGAGACCACGAAGAAGAAACATAGACACCCATATGCTTAGGTTTGCAAAGAAAAGAAATCATGACAGTGTTCTAGACAACCTGACAGACTGGAACAAATATCCAGACAAATGTAGGAAAAAAAAGAGAAAACAATTATTGTTTTATGTTCCCTTTATTGTGATAGCATAAAAGTAACTGTGATCCTATGAAACAATTGTTCATACCTTGTGTACTCTTCTCCAAAAAAGGTTCTGAAGGACTACTCTGGACAGCAGTAGGTACTCCTGTTTGTTGTGTGACTGATGCTCCTGGGAGATGCTGAATAGGTGCAGCTGACTGCGTAGCGTGCTTGGAAGGAGACTTCTGATTAGGTACTGTAGGCTTGCTGGATGAGTAGAATGAACTTATAGTCTGGGGTTTGTGTGTCTGACTTTCCCTGTCTAACAGTTTATCCAAGATCTTTAAAACACAACAGGAGAATATGGAAATTAGCAATTGAACAAGGGAGTTCTTAGATGAGAAAATTAAATATGTTATAATCAAAAGATATTTAATCAGAAGGCAACTAGACAGACAGACGGGCACTTTATTTCGGTCATTGACCAATAAAATAATAACGCTCATAAAAAGTGGTAACAAAACAGATAACAGATAATTTTTGATAACTCACATCAACTACTATTAACCATTTGAGGGTGTATCTTGCACATAATTTTAAAAAATTTGGCTACTTTAAGTATGACAGTTTGTTCCTGGTTATCCAACAGATAACGTAAATAGAAAACATCAGAACGTCCTGGGAACTGGGTTAGCAGGGGAGTAATCAGCTGTTGGTGAATATCCCTGTAAAACTGCCAATACAAGAGTACATGAGCTATAGTTTCTACAGCATCAGTGTTGCAAGGGCAAAATCGGATCTCATAGGGAACTTTCCCATATTTCCCTTCCAGTACCGCTGTGTGGAGAACATTGAATCTAGCCAATGATAAAGCTCTCCTAAATTTGGATACAGTAACATAGTATAAGTATGTGGCCCGTTCACAAATCAACATATGCCTGTTGGCAAATGTGTAGTTAGTAAAGGCAGCAATTTCAGTTTGACTTTCTATATCTAAGATCCTTTGTCTTACAATAGATTTCACTTGATCCATTCCTAACCTTAGAATAGTACCACTTGAAAGTCCATAAAGGTTCAGTTTCTGAAGTACAGCTGTTTCCCATGTGGATTTGTAATTATCAGCCAATATTAACTGGGTCAGTCCACCAGGATTATTATGTAGCTTTAACCAATGGGTAAAGACATTCAACCAAATGCTTGATTCCAGCTTACCAACTCCTGCCTCCCTTCAGAGTACTGCATTTCGAACACACTGGGCAACCAGAAATATGCTTTTCAAAAACTTTGTTTGAACTCTTTCTAGAGAGGTCGTATTATTATATAACCCCAGCTGAGCCTCATATAACAGTTGAGCCTGAGCTTTAGCTGTAAATAATTTGATTGCAGCTGGAATGTACTGTGCTCCATTAGGGAAGCAATAATTTTGGATGGCTGTAGCAGTTCTCTGTGCATTACAAGACACATAATCTAAATGGGCATTTCTACTTCCTGAGGCTTGGAAAACTATCCCCAGATATTTAAAGATTTTAATCTGCTCAACTGATTGCCCTCCTAAGATCCAACTTCTTTGCTTGGGGTGTTTTGAGAAGGTGAGGATCTTAGTCTTGGTATAATTTATTATTAGTTCCTCTTCAGCACAATACTGAATGAGCGACCTTAGGGCACTCTTAAGGCCGACAGGGATCAGTGACAAAATTACTGCATGGTCGGCATATAAGAATAGATTAATATGTCTATGGGCTAGTTTAGGGGGAAGGAAAGAAGAGTTACTTAAGTAAGGAATCAGTGAGTTTATACAGTAATTGAATAAAAGTGGAGCCAGTACGCATCCCTGTCTGACTCCTTTCTCTACTTTGTATTTCCTTGGTGACATGTCCTTCATTGTTGCACCTGACCTTCGATCTGGCATTCTCATGGATTTTGAAAAGCGACAGAAGTAACCGCTTGTCTATTGTGGTATTTTTAAGTTTAATCCACAGTCTGGATCTAGATATTGAGTCGAATGCTGATTTGAAGTCAATAAATGCTGCATAAAGGGATTGAGCGGCTTGATGAGAATACTTCTCTACTAGGTGTTGCAGTACCATGGCATGATCTACTGTTGATCTTCCTTCCCTAAATCCAGCAAGGCAACCATAATTCTGGTCTTTTTTGAAAAGGTAAGTAGTAAACATAGGAATTTTAAAAATGGGGTGGTGCCCTCTAGATGTTTTGGAATTCAACCCAAATAATTATACAATAACCCTTTATTTACACTACTTATCCCATAATCCTGATCACTAGGCCTGCTGCCTAGTAACTGTAGTCCAAAACATCTGGAAAATACCAGGCTGTCCATCCTTAGCTTAAGACATAGGTTCCTGAAATGTTAAGACACGCAATAACAAATGAAAAGACAAGTTACTACTGCCACCTCCTTTTTCTTTGGATATATGAACCATCATAAGGAGTTTTTTCTTAAAGGTACGAAACCTATTCCCACTTTACCATCTTCTCCCACCTGTCTGTCTGCCCTGTGATCCTGCAGTCTCATGAAAAGACACAAAAATGTTACTTCCTAACTTTGCAAAATTCTCTAACCAGCATGCAAGCTAAATATAAACCACCAGCCACCACACATCTGCAGAAGACGGTCTTAATACATGGCAGTATTGAGACAAAGTGTCCTTCAGAAAAAAAGATCCTGTGTTCAGATTTCATATCCAGGTAATGGAACATGCTAAACAACATGAACTGAAACTCAGCATATGTGTGACACTTCATCTTACTTATTTGTTGTACTGTACACAAGTAGGAAGGAGAAGCAAAAATCTGAAAACTGAAAATATTCTGAGTTTACAGTCCACTCTTACAATTTTTTAAAAAAGGTAGGCTATCAGCACTCATTTCAGCCTATCCAACTTAAAACATTGGAAAGAACTATGATAGCAGCAACATTTAACATGGCATGCTTCACAGAAACTGAGCTGGGGGATGACAGTGGCCCAACACAGGCTCAGACTCTCCCAGCTGGGTACTGTGTTAGGGAGCAGGTGAACGAACATGGGCGGGGGACGGTAGCCACAGTCTATAAAGACCATCTTAATCTGACCAGAACACTTATTAAGGACCTAAGCCACATTGAGTGTGTCTACCTGAGTCTGAAAACCAGGGGTAGACTGGGAATTCTGTTAGTGTACCATCCCCCCACTGCCTAACAGACTCCCTGGCCGAGCTCACAGAACTGGTCTTGGACGTGTTGCTGGAGTCTCTCAGACTTTTACTTCTGACTTCAACATGCTGTTGGAGGCCAGTTTGTCAGGAGCAGCTAGGGAGCTTATGGTATCCATGACAAACATGGGCCTATCCCAACTGGTTTCAGGAGCTATGCATTCAGCAGGTCATGCCTTTGAAGTGGTTTTCAATCAGGAATATATGGATCTTTGGGTGGATGTGACTAATAACTCTGAGTTGTCATGGTCAGGGCAAGAATCACATCTGTCCCTATAGAGGTGGAGGACCTATTAAAATGGTCTACCCTTGAAGGCTAATGGATACAGTTCAAAGTTAGGAAGGCTAATGGATTCCAGGAGGCCTTAGAGGGCTTTAAGGCTAGTGATACCAGCAATCCTGTTGAAGCTCTGGTTAATAAATGGAATCAAAATCTGACTAGGGTTATTGACATGATTGCCCCCAAACGTTCTCTCTGAGCCGTTAGTAAACAGGTTCCCTGATATACAGAGATACTTAGGGAGCTCAAACAGGCAGGATGATGACTAGAATGCAGACGGCACAAAACTCAACTTCTATGTGACAAGATACGATATAGAGAAGATCTTTGTTCCTATAGGGTGGCAGTATGTTCAGCAAAGAAAACTTTCTTCTGTGCACATATTGCATCTGAGAATTCACATCCAGCTGAGCTACTTGGGGTGGTGAGAGGTCTAAACCAGGCACCCTCCCCCTGAATCTTAGAGCCTTCAGCAGCTTGCTGTGATGCTTTTAATGATCATTTTGCAGATGAAATCTCTCGCGTAAGAGCCAACTTAGACGCTACCGTTGGAGCAGAAGTCAATACTGATGTTTCAGAGAAATTCATCTATCACCAAGCACAATATGAAAGGAGCCCACAAGACCCAATTCACAAAGGGCTGTTCTCAGCACCACCACTTCCCTTTGCCAGCTTGGATTAAGTGTATGGTTCTGAAGAAGAATGGAAGATTCCTCAGAAAGGAAAGCTTACAGCATCAGAAAACACTCATATTTTACACTTGGACCTGCACACCTGCACTCACATCCTAGTGACCAAGAGATTTCTTCATGCCACCTCTAACTCAAAGGCACTGGAAACTCCATTTTTCATATGTACTGCTATCAATTTAGGAACAGTATTTAAAAGAGGAGGACTCGACTTATTGTTTTTGCAGGATCTTTTAGAGTGTGCTGAATCTTGACTTAAAATACTAAATAATTATGGGAGCTTGACTGGATTAAGGTTAACAAAGACAAGAAAGTCATGTTGACTAAAAATATGACAAAAGAAGAACAAAAATTTCTGATGGAGAAAACTGGATGTCTATTATCTATTAGCCTCCTTTTAAAAGGTTTATTTAGTTTTGTTTTTGTCTTTTTTAGAACAAGTAGTTGAGTTTGTTAGGAGTGTTTGTCTTTAGGTATTCATGGTGCATTTGTATTTCCTTATGTGTTGTTTTATGTATTCAATGTGTTTTAAGAAAAAAAAGTTTAAAAAAGGAAGCCTCCATTTATGCTGCAAGCCTTTTTGGTACTCCCACCCTTCTCTACTAATTTAGTTTGAAAAAATGAAGTGGAACTCTTGTGGAGTTCCTCCAGATGCACCCATGTTACAGACTCTTGAAGAGTTCTTAGACAAAGTAACAGAACTTGAGAGTTCTCCAAAAACACACTGAAAAGCTAATTATCAAATTATCAAATGAGTCAAGGAGCTTAGCCACCACTACATATGGCCCAGCTCTGATGACCTCAGAGCTATGTACATATGCAGAGTATGTATGCAACATACTTTTTTTAGCTTCGACTGGTCATCCTTGTATGTGATCATCAGGGCTAGAGCCAGATCTCCCTTCTCCCTACGGGTACCTTCACACAAAAGAGGGTGCTCAGCTTCACTCACTGTTGTCTTCATGCCTGGAAGGGAAAAGGCAGAATTCAAACACTTTATCCTTTCTATTTTTAAAAAACTCTGAAGTATTAAATACTACACTAAGGCAACAAAAATGAATTCAGTTGGGACTTCCCCATATACTTCACACAAAAAAGTAATGTCTGCCACAGAGTGCTAGGATTTCCATCATTCAACTTATGTTAAGAGAAGAAAATTCAACTCTGTCTACATCCAGATGGCTTCACAGGGTGATGAAGTACATATCCCTTTGTCAGTGAGAGGACTGGCTGGGCAAGGAAAGAAGCAAAGCACTTACCAAGTGCAGCCACAGCTGCTTCAAAACCAAGCTCCTCATCACCAGGCATTTCATTATTCCAGTTACGGCTTGGGGGTCTGGATCCTGTAGGAGAAACCACTGGGAAGAGGGAACATAACAGATCAGTTATCTCTACAAGAAGGTAAGGATTATTTGGATTGGAAATAAAAATGAAATTCTAAACTTTTATTTCTAACTAAATTGACCTCTATCAAGAGCTGTTATCTTGGGCTTTTTGTTCAATTCCACTCTCTAGAATAGATTTGTTGACATTAAACCAACATTACTAAGTAATCTTACAAAGTCATGGAAAAGTTTAGATACTTGACATGATCTTTTTTTAAAGTAGGATAAATGAATTTGGCAAGATAACACGACACAGCTGGTACTCCACAACAGAAACAGGATTCAAGTCAAAATAAGGAAGAGTCTACAGGTCTTGAAAAGCCTCCCTTAAAATTTTCAGATCTGGTAGTTTACCTGTATAGATCAGATCTGGTAGGTTATCTGTACAGAATGCCAGCAAGAATTCAGTAGGAAGTCACCTATTTTAAGAAGCACAGCTCCTGATCTTAATCCCCAGCAGGAATTGGCAGCTTCCAGGGGTTTGCATGCCACACACACCTCCTGCTCTAACTCAGAGGACTACACAAACACACACACATACACACACATTCCACACACAAACTCCACACACAAACGAACAAATGGAATGTTTGTGCTTTACAAAGTCACTCCTGATTTTGAAAAAAAGCCCTGTCCAGCCTAAACCAAGGCAGGGAAGGGAAATATGGCAAAATTCCACCAAGAGCCCTACAGGGTGTTAGGAACATTTCTAAGTAAAAAGGAGGGCACTGAGAGCCTATGGTGTGTGCTGGGGGCTATGTGCAGCTCACACATTAGACCCTCCCCTCCCTGTCTAAAGCAAACTTTCCCAAGCTACCACCCTCCAAATATTTTGGACTTCTCCATCAAACCCAGAAAACATGGACAAAGGTCAGCAGCAGTGGGAGATGGAATTCAAAATATCTGAAAGGTGCCAGACTAGAAAAGGCTTTTTGAATTGAGTGCCACTCTAAAATCTCATAATAGAAGACAAGATAAAAATATTTACATTACTTAATTAAAGGCTACCCTAGCACATCAGGACTCAGGTCAGAGAAGCTCCAGCCCAATAAGAGCCTCCACTAAGATACTAGCTTAACCTTCCAGCCTCTATGACTGTGAGAAAGGCTGGGGGCCTCCAGGCTTTTCTGGTGACTGAGGCTGTGCTTTGTAAACAGTCAGCCAGTACTCAATCATACTGTGCAGGTTTCAGCCTTATTGAGATTCTAAAGCTCTCAGACATACATGTGCCCAGAAACTTCTGTTGTTATAACTGGAACACGGATGGCAGTAAAATCTCCTGAATTTTCAGTGGAAATTGCCCACTGAGATTTAGAGAGACAGATAGTAATTTTTACTCTGCTCTCCCTCAGCATTTGACATGGAGTACTCTTCTTCAGGAAAAAATGTAAAGATTTTACCTGGGGTACATAAAACATCAAATATGAAGCTGGCCAGCATGAGAGGCAAGACAGGGCGGTAATCACAGAGTGTTCCTTCCCTCAGCTCTTCAGCCCTTCCCCGGATAGTATTCATTTCATTGGAGCCAAGTGGAATTTTCTTCAACAAGGCCACAATTTCAGACTCTTGGTACGCCAGCTTTACCTATTTGATACACAGCAGGGAAGAAAATGAATCTACAGAGGTTCACCATACAGATACCTTGTTTATATCTACTACAGAGAAACTTTATCACAGAGAAGATAGTTAGCAAAGTCCTGAAAAGCAGTCAGAGAATTAACTGGGGTGAGTCTTTTTAGGGTACTAGCAGAAGGTTACCCCAGCATGCTGGAGTTCATGTATAACGCAACCAAGGGATCCCTAGAGGTTGGATTCTGGTTCTGCCTTTTCTAAACCTCAGGATTCTTAATCTTAGTGCCCTATTTTTTTGTTTCTAGGGAGCTCTGTTTGGAATTTCAGCTTGAAACTGACTGCTACAACTTGGACAACAAACATAATCACTTTCCAAATTTTAAAGTCCTCCCCCACACACTTTCACTGCTAAGAACATTCCCCTTTGAATTTCACTTTTAAACTCATCCCTGGACTTGAACAACCAAAAATATTGTCATAGTTTGATTTCAGTAAGGTTTTTGACAAGGTCGCCCATTATATTTCTACAGATAAACTGGTAAATTGTGGACCAGACAATGATACTATTATGTAGATTTGTAACTGGTTGACAAACGAAACCAAAGTGGGCTGACCAATCCTGGAGAGAAATAAATAAGGAGGTACATCTGGGCAATGTCCTGGGCTGAGTGCTACCTGACAGGAAAAATGAACTGCACAAACAAAGGCTGGGCAAATCCTTGCTTACTTAACCTATGTATATATGAAACAGATCTGAGGTCTTACTTATCCACAAACAAAAGATGAGTCAACAGTATGATGCCGCAGCCAAAAAAGTCAATATAATAAGTTCCATCAACGAGAGTACAATGTCCAGATGGAGGGAACTCACAATAGCATACTATTCTGTTTCTGGTTGTGTTATGGCTATAACACACACACAAACAAAATCTGTTTCAGTGCTACTGCTTTAGCTAAAGACTGCTCAGATATTACAGCATTATTATAGCTAGCTTCTTAAACTTACAGCAATATCTGTATTGTTTATGATGGTTCTCTTCAAAAGAGAAAAAAGCCTACTGAAGCATTATAGTATGCTATATATTTAATAGAACATATTTCTTATAGTTAGAGAGCCAGCATGGTATGTTGGTTGGATGCGAACACTGGGAGACCAAGTTTAAAATCCTTGCCTGGCCATGGAAACACACTAGGTAATTTTGGACAAGTCACATTCTCTCAGCTTGATAGCAAGACAAGGGCAAGCCCCCTCTCAACAAATTTTGCCAAGAGAAGCTCATGATAGGTTTGCCTTCAGGTCACCATAAGTCAGAAACTACCTGTATTTCTTAGAGTATTTCTTATAGTTACATATTTTATCATTTAAACAAATTTACCATCTTTTTGTTAATTATTTGAACTTCTGGGATATTTTGTCCCATGACTAAACCTAGTTACTCTAAGGTATAAGTAGCAATGGAACAAAAGAAAATACTCATATTTGCTGGTGCATAAGATGCACCCCATTTACACATCAGAAAGTACTACTTGCTGGCATGTAAGACACATTGATGTATAAGACACATTCCATTTTCAAACAGTATTTTTCAGGAAAAAAAGTGAGTCTTATACACCAGCAAATACAGTATATTTTATGGTGGCAGCATGACTGAGAAGTAATCACTACAAGGAGTGAAGCTTTGCTTATGTAAATCTTCAATAAGAAAGCGTTCCTTGAGAATAGTATTGATAGTGAGACAAAGATCTCATCCCAGGACATTAACCAACTGGTGGTATCCAACAGTGAGATCCAGCTTCACAGTCTGGCAACAGCACTGGGATCTATCTTGATACCACCCAGCACAGCTTCCTTCTTTCACCCCGTGGAATTGCCAGAAAACTCCCCAACCTCAGGGAAAAAAACAGTATAGTTGCCATTCTTCTGTATACAGTCATATCAAAATCTACCTAGGAATACGAAACATGAACCACAGTGTTTCTGAGGAAGAAATCAACTTAACTACTCGGATGACTCCAGGCACATTGTCTCTCTCTTTACCTCAACCCTGCACATAACATGAAGCATGAATCTTAGGGAAAAAAGCTATCCAGGGACAACTGCATTATATTTCTGAGCCTCTCCATAGTTTCACATCCACTGCTCCTTTTTGTTATGCTACAGATATCTCATATTCATCCCAAATTAATAACATCTACATGGGATCTGCCAACAGAAAGAATTGCCCTTCAGAGTCTAAAAGAAGTAAGGTTTGAAAATGAAAGACTTGCAACAAAGTCGACTACACTGCAGCTGCATCACTAGCATGCAGATATGTTTTAAGAAAGATGCAGCTTTGACTCCCAAATCAGAACCACATCTGTAACACTAAGACCTTGCCAGCTCCATTCATAATACATATTCATTTTGTAGTTCGCTTTAAAGCAAGCAGATCAACTGAAGGTTCCTAAAAATGTAACAAATACTAAAATGATGGCAAAGCTGTACTAACACCACACATACCTCCAAAGCCTTGGTAGAAGCTGGTGGCCTCTGAAGCTCCAAAGCAAACATGCCAATCTGGAAAGCTAGATTGTGGTATTCCTGACGCTCACTCAGTACAGTTAATAGGAAAGCAGCTTTGGATAAAGTGTTCGTTGCCATCCATGTCTGCTTGCTAGTAGATACTTTGTTTTTCTTTCCCTGTAGAATAAGCAGTTAAGAGGATCCAGATTTAGTTACACTACATTTCCACTGCAATCAATGTGAACTTTTAGCACTAATCTGCATTAATCCCAACAATTTCAATGGGGCATAATCAGAATTTAGTTGGATCTCACTCAGCAGCTTTTGTTTTCAAAATATATTCAACCCAATCTAATATGTTATGACCCAAGATAAGCTCCACACTCCAGGGCACTGAAAAGGGCCACTGTATTTTCCACTACCATTTTATTAGCTTTTGTTTTTTCACTTGCAGTACGTCAACAAAATGAAAGTGTTGATCAGAATCAGAGCCATTAAGTGAAACACTATACTGGTCTGTAATCTCATGGCTTTGGGGATTATATATGGTACTTTTCAAAACTGATTTAAAAAACTAGACAGACAGACTTTTAAAAAAAATCAAGAGACCAGTAATGTTACAACTCAGTTAAGGGGCTAACCCGGTCATTTATAAATTCGTCACTTACCCTAAAACCTTGCTATAAGAAGTAGTTTGAGTATGGGTATCTAGCCAACACAATCTGTACTGAAAATGGATGCAAATAATTCATTCAGCTTTTCTGCCTTCTCCCTGTCCTGTTTTTGCTATGTTTTCATTGATTTGTCTTCTAACAAAGATTTTTCTGCACAGAACGAGCTTTCCACTGTGACAAGCATCAAGAGAATGATTACTCTGAATTTTGGGTAGTGTACATCATGTGGACGGAAACAGTCACACAGATTTTGTGACTGGGTAGAGAATACAGGATCATAAGAATTATACTTTATAATGAACAAATTTCTAGCTATCATGGATATGGAAATAGTCTTAGAAACATCAAATCTGACAAAGGCCCGTTCCGGTGACATCTGGTGGGGGTCCCAGTATTTCCTCTGCCAGGAGGGGAGCATGACAGGAGCGCTCCCCTCTACACCAGCTGCCTCTGTTAATGGAGGAAGTGCGATGGCGTCACCTCTTCCTTCTGCAGTGCAGCCAGGTACTGTCTCAGGCTGCACTTGGGCAGGAAGCACAGCCGCTGCACTTCAAGGACCGCCACACACCAGGTAAGTGCAGGCAGGCAGCAGGAGAGCTGCATGATCACTGGTCATTGATGGGGAAAACCCGTTAATGATTTGTGGCGGCACTGTGCTGCCTGGGGACAGGAGAAGAATTGGACCAGGATGACGTCATGCATAAGCATCATCTGGGTCCCGTCCTTCTCCGATCCCCAGTGCAGGACGACAACATCCTGCAGAAAAGGCCAAAATCTCCTAAGTCAATAGGGGACTCAATAACAGTATTATTTAGACACCCTGTGTCAATGCCTGCATGTTTATAAAATCAATGCAGGGTCACAGAAACCAGATTTTAATGGATTTTTTTTTTTTTTTTGAGATAAAGCAAGCAAGTGAGCAGAGCACAGAGGACAGTCAATATTTATGAATATATTCATGAATGTCCATATTCCAAGTAAAATCATCCTTGTCTATTCCCTTGCCTATTCCCAGCAAAGCACAGCACAGAGAATATTTTTCTTAGCTAGTAAGCTACACTTTCCCTTTTATTCAAACTACTTCCAAAGCAGATCTGTACCTTGGTTGGGGGCTGCTCCACCTTGAGATCAGGAGGATTGGCCAGTAAGTCCTTTGCAAGCTCAACTGTGAGGCAACATGCTTCATTGCTGTAACCATGAGCATAAAGAGCTTCTGCACAGGCAAAGAGGATCTGTAAATGAAAGGTTGCAAATACAACTGATCTGGTGGTTGCTTTCCACTAACAGGATCAATAGTGAGTTTAAGTGGAGGGTGGTCAGTAAATTACCTGGGCAGGATTATTTAGCATGCATTTGAGGCATGGACAACTTTATTCCTTTCGGTGTTGTTGAGTTACATTCTTAGTGAGGCACCGGGGGGAATAAAGAAGGGAAAACCTCTGCCCAAAGACAGCACCAACGGCCTTCAGTATAGGCACTGGCACATGTGCAGAAGGCTATTCAGCTTAGCAGCTAAGAACATGGACCACAGGCTTGCTGCTTTAAATTCTACCTCAGCCACAACCTAACTAAGCAGCTTTAGGTATTCCGCCATTCTTCTTGTTCTCAGCTTCCCATCTGCAATCTAGGATAACTTGCAATACAAGAATAACGTGCAACGCTATCTTTTATGGTCCACTTAGCCCAGTACTGCCTACTCTAGCCTGCCTGCCAGCTGTTCTATACTATGAGGCAGAGATCTTTCTAAGCCCTGCTACCTATGATTCATGTTTAAATGAAGATCCAATGAGGTGAAGCTACAACCTTTTGCAAAGAAACCAGGAGCTTCACTACTGAACATGGACCTTCTCTATAACATTAGCCTATTTTACAAAGTTTTGGTAAAAAATACTGAAATAACACCTATGATATCTACCCAAAGACTCAAAAAGCTTTATTTTTAGGCAAGATGTGGCTACAATGCATTCTATTTTTGTCTTTTTCCAAGATAAAGGGTTACAAATAAATAAATACTGAGACACAGGATAAAGGAAGAAAAATATGAACACAGGAATATTTACTTTTACCTTTCAAGTTCTTATTCCATGGGTATAAGCAGTGCTTCAAAATCATACATATTTCCCAGAGACATAAATAAGTAATACAAATAAAAAGATTTTTGCAGATGATTTATACCACAAATGGAGAACTTGTGGTCTTCTAAATGTTACTGGATTCTAAATCTCATTAGCCTCTGCAAGCATGGCCAATGCTTAGGGAAGTCAGGAGCTTCACTGCACTGTCATCCAGAGGGCCACAGGTTCCTCATCCAGTTCACACACATGCCCCTTACCTCCATGCGATTTTCCTGCTCTAAGGGCTTTATCCCAGCAAATATGTCCTGTTCCTCCTCTGTTCCTCCTTCAGCCTTCTCATCCTCTTCCTTAGTCACCTCCTGAGGATTCAGATAATACACTTGGTAGTCATCTTCCTCCTCTTCTCCTCCTCCAGCTGCACCATTCTCCTCAATTTCTTTTGGCTTCAAACACATCACACCAGTATTTTCATCTGGGCAAGGGATATCATCATCTCCACTGCACACTTCTCCTACTGGATCCTTGGGGGTTTTTTTGGTAGAAGGGCTGCTCCTAAGGGTGGGCTCAGTTGCCTCGGAGAAATACACTCCACCATCATCTTCATAGGTATCTCTGTAGCATCTGTTCAAGGGGCTATCTGGGAAACTGAATGTGTTACTAGCCTCTGCCCCAAGAGCCAAACTGCTATCATCTAAAGTCAATTCAGCCAAGTCTGGCTCCAGAGAGCTGTCCTCACTGCTCATACGACGCTTCCCACTGTGTTTGCTGGCCAAGTTTTTTCCCATTGGAAGCTTGGCCTTGTTCACTGCTGTCTTGTATGTAGTTTTATCACCTTCTGCTGAAAGCCGTCTCAGAACCCGCTGTGGACCTTCCGACACAATTTTCCGCTTCCCAATGAGTTCTTTGGGGCGCACAGCTGGCTCCTGGGAGGCAAGGCGTGACCTCTCCCCTAGCTGCAAGCATGTACTTGCAGCATCTGTCCCATGAGATCTCCCCACATCACAGCTGTCAGCACACTGTGGCCGACAGTTCCTCTGCTGGACAGCCTTCACCCAACAAAAAGAGTTCTTCTTGTCTGCGCTGCTATAGGTGATGCCTGGAATGGGATAGGCCTCCTCCCAGTTGAAGTAGCAAGCTTCCACGGCTGGCTTGAAGCCATGGAACAGTTTTTCAAGGGATTTTTTATGCTGCCCTCTTTTGACATTGTCTATTACCTTCAGCTGCCACTGCCTTAGCTGTGTGCACAAGTCCCTTCGCCTTGACATCATGAAAAAGAAGAAATATGTGAAAGAACCATGTATGAGCTACAAAAGCAAGAAAGCTATTCACTGTTTGCTCTCCATTCAAGGTTTATTAATCTCATATTATTTTCATAAAGACATGGTCTTTATTGCTGAGATTTGGTGACAAGAGAAAGTTATGTAATGCTTTATTCCATTTATGTTTCCCAGCATACAGCCCCAGATAATCATAAAACATATTCTAGCCTTAAGATAAGCTGTCATGTGCTAGGCCTGGTTACATGCTTGAAAGCAATTTTCCAAAGCCTCAGTTCAGGAGCTGGTCTTTCATAGTGCTGCTACTTGAGATCCTTTAATGAAAGAAGCTGGCAACACATGTGCTCTCTTGGGCAGCTAACACAGAATACCGGGGGTTGCAAATGATATCCTATTGGCCCTCTGCTAGTCTGGTACACAGAAGTCTTTTAAGTAAGATTGTTCTTTCAGTCAGAATCACAGAGATGCAGAGTTATGTATTAATATAATCTTTTCCTTGATTGTCAAACTCAAAACAAATATCATCCACATTATCTATGTTTTTGAAAGACAGAGAATCAGGAAATAGTAGAAGGCCAAGAGAGCTCGGGACACAATGTAATCCTAGCAAATGAATTTTGGTGGCAGCTTTACCTTATCCACATTTTGAATAAGCAATAACATCACACAAAGATATACGCTATAAATATTTACAGTTAAAAATAGCAGATATATAACAATTAATGAACTTCTGTCAAAATTGAACACTTCATAGATTTATTCAGCACTGACCCTACTGCCTACCGATGAGGGCTGATGGTTGGATCCAAGACAGCAAGCCTCCAGAGAACCACCATCTCATCACACATGCTTGCACAAGCGTGAGCAGCTACTTCTGACTGGCCGTTGCTACGACCAGTGTGCCCACTTGCACTGCTATGGGATGCAGATGTCCTTACACTGTACCACCAGCCAGTTATCTGTAAAGAAGGGATGAAGAAACTTCAAATATCCAAATTTCCATTCTGAACATGCACTGACAGATGATGTATTTCACCTTGCTTAATACTTCTCTAATCTAATGCACCTACCACACTACTTTCTAAATCTTGTCACATAGACAAAAACATCTAATACCATATATCTAATACCAGCTCCCAAGCTTTTTCCACAACTACCATCCCCCTCTACTGTTCCCCACTACACAGAGAGGAGAACAATCATTTTTATAAGTAAACTTAATTATACTGAGTTAGGTAGATCCTAAGGCCATTTCTGCCCTACACTGTTATAGTACTATTATTCCACTTTCAACATCCTATGGAATCTTAGAGTTTGCAGTTTAGGGAGGGGCATTTAGAATTCTCAGCCAGAGAGCTCTTTGGCCTCAGCAAACTATAAACCCCAGAATTCCACAGGATGTTGAAAGTGGAATAGCGCTATAACAGTGCAGTGCGGAAATGGCCTAAGTATCTTACATTAAAACAAAATAAAGAGTACCTGTTCATACGTCAAACACTGGTCTGTTAGGATCTCCAGAAGAGGGGCTGCATTGGTGTCCCGTCTCTTAAACATCTCCCGAACAATAGAAAGCAAGTTCCAAATACCCTCAGGTTCTCTCCCTCTCAGGGGGCGCAAGAGACAAGCCCATTCAGCAGCAGCTGGAGGCTCCGTGGAGGAGAGATACATGGAGTTCACATCACTGTGAAGTGTGAAAAGGGGCAGAAGA
The DNA here is from genome assembly GCA_030412105.1 of Cyclura pinguis. NCBI lineage: Eukaryota > Metazoa > Chordata > Lepidosauria > Squamata > Iguanidae > Cyclura > Cyclura pinguis. The sequence goes on from CM059601.1 coordinate 127,672,841, forward strand.
TGGATGGAACACCACCAAGGTAACACAGTCACTGAATAACCACTTCCTTAAATCTCCATGCATCTAACAATTAAGAGTTTGATACTATTTTTGCAAATGAAAAAGATTAGGATTAACGCCATCACCAAATGCACAGTTGATAACGTATACAACTCAGAGGTCCCAAGTCCAACATATTAATCCTTGCATTACAAATTATGGTGTTTCACAGTAAGAATTTTTACAGAAGAGAAAATATTGTTTGTAGCTGCACCAATGAGTCAAGACCAGCATCAAAATATGATACAAGTTTAAGTGGGCTAGCTTATACTAAGAGAAAAGTAGTTCCAATTGCTCAGACTATAGCTATAAAGAGCACTTCAGACTGAAAATTTTGCCTGCATTACATTAAACATTAAATATTAACCAAGAGCATACCTCTTGTTTTCTACAGGCCTAAGGCTTTATTCTTATTATAAATGAGCTCTTACCTAAGAGGTACATCCTCCTAGAAATGAGCTTAAATGTAAGAGCTTCCATTCAATTAAGCCAGTGGCTTCAAAATGAACCTTTATATGTTGTCTCCCAGAGAAACCTCTGATCCATTTGTTAAAATTTTCATGAATGTTCTAAATACACAGTTAGTTCATATGGAACATTAGCCAAGCCTCACACTTCCTCAAGAGAATTAACAGCTGTTGAATATACAACACAAGCTATGCTTCACAGGAAAAGTCTAGTCAAGGTAAACAAACTGCCACTTAAAATAAGCTTGTCCACTTTTATTCATCTTTTAGACCCAGGTCACGATTTCCCCAGAATGAAAAGTGGGCAACTTCAGCTTGTCCAGGGGCTAATTTTTATGATCTCTGCACTGATAAAATTTGAAGATAGAAGGAAGCCTACAAAAAATGAAAGACTGAAGTGGGGGTTGCATGCAGCATGTGTATCGCCCACACAGCAGGCTGCAGACGGTGGTTTGCTCTGAAGTTAAGTTTCTGACATAGAAATTTTGATTCACCTGAACAGAGATGACTGGAGGATACTGTACCTCTACATTCTGCAGAGAAACACTTAAGGTCTCTCCAAACATTTTAGTCAACATTACTCCTTCTCTCATAACACTAAAGGTAGGAACAGAGAAAGGTAGATTCCCTTTCAGAACAGAAAAGCAAACTGACTTTTTTGTTGTTGTTCTCATTGTTTTTGTTAACTGCCATCAAGTCCACTTCAACCTATGGTTAGTCCACAGATGAAAGACTTCCAAGTCACCCTATTATCAACTGCGCTGCTTAGGTCTTGAAGAGTTAGAGACAAGTCCTCCTTGACTGAATATATTCATCTGCAGTGCAACCTTCCTCTTTTCCTACTGCCTCCTACCTTGCCAACCATTATTGTATTTTCTAGTGAATCATGTCTTCTCATAATATGGCCTAAATACAACAGCCTCAGTTTAGTCATCTTAGCTTCTAGAGAGAGTTCAGACTTAATTTGCTCTATGACAATTTGTCTTTTTATTTTCCCAGGGTATCCACAGAACTCTTCCCCAGCAACACATTTCAAATGAGTTCACTTTCTTCCTATCAGCTTTTTTCACTGTCCAGCTTTCACTATACATAGAAATTAGAAATATAATGGCATGGGCAATCGCAACTTTAATATTCAATTACATATCTTCACACTTCTGCTTCTTGTCTAATTCCTTCACAGCTACCCTTCCAAGTCCTAGTCTTCTGATTTCTTGACTGTAGTCTCCATGCTGATTAATTACTGGGCCAAGCTATAGAAAATCTTGAACTATTTCAACGTCTTCATTGTCTACTTTACGATTATGTAAATCATCTGTGGTCGGTATTTTTGTTTTCTTAATGATCAACTGTAAAACTGCCTTTCCACTTTCTTCCTTGATTTTCTTCAGTAATTGTTCCAAATCTTTGTTATTTTCTGCTAGTACTATAGTGTCATCTTCATATCAGACTTGAATATCTTTGTTTAACGATCCATTTCTTTAGAGAGTATATTATACAACTCCAGCTTCTGTGTAAAGTGCGGCCCTTGGAGAAATACAACTTTGATAGAGGCTGAATGCACTGAACTTTGTAAAACAAATAAAGAGACCATCTATCAACATATGGAGCTTTGTCCCATGTTTTGTTTTTACTTTTCATAGATGCTCATCAGTTTTCTCCTTCAGTCATCTGGATATCTTAAATCGTTGATGTTCTTTCCTCCAATTGCCATGCCTCCTTCTTCCGAGTCTAATCCTGCTTTACACATGATATGTTCAGCATACAAGTTAAACAGTCTTGCCAGACCCCCTTGGCAACTGGAACCCATTTCATTTTTCTGTATTCTGTCCTAACAGTAGCCTCTGCATATAGGTTACACATCAGGACAATCAAATGTTGGGGCACACACATTTCTTAAGAGCAATCCACAATTTCTTAAGAGCAATCCACAATTTCTATACAAGTGATTCTTAACCTTTTCTTTACTAGCTTGCAGAAGCTGCCATATAAAATAAGATTTCTCCATAATTCTTATCTAATTCATCTTCTGGCATACCCAATAAATACATTTGCGGTGACATGTGGAAATGAAAACCTAAAATTTTTTCAATCTGCAAGTGTATTTCCTTCCAATATTTCTCAGCTTTTCAACACGTCCACCCCATACGGTAGAAAGTGCCCCGTTTGTTCTCACACTTCCAACACTTATCGCTACAGTTTGTATATATTTTTGCCAATCTTTCAGGAGGAAAGATGGTATGGTAAAACTACCAGCAGAGGTGCATTTTATAAATATTTTCTTTTATATTCTGGCATGCTATGTACTTAAGTCTTCTCTTCCAAGTTTTCTCCCAATTCTCCAGGTCAATTTGATGGCCCAAATCTTGAGCCCAACGTATCATCAGTTAACTACTTCCTCTTTGGTATCCCATCTTAACAAAATTTTATAAATTGTAAATATTATCTGGGCATTCTTCTCAAAAAATATCTCGTCAAAAGTTGTTTTTTCAATTTAAAAGCCATTTATTTTCATCTCCATTTTTAGTTTTTCATTTAACTGTCTGTACAAAAGCGAGTGACAGCTTTATTCCTTCATTTCTTAACTCTTCTTGCATTTTGATTGTAACAGAGTCACCTTGGATTTTTGTTAAATCTTTATATGTTATCCATTTGCCTTGTAGAATATTTTCTCTTTTATAAAATGCTTCTTGTGGCAAGAACCATAGAGGTGTTTTAAAGTATATCCTTGTTCTATATCTTTTCCAAGACTTCAATATTGGTAGTCTTATAAAGTGATTGTTGAAGTCCCTATGCACCATGTCTTTGTTATATCCTATATCTGCATGCCAGCCAAAAGCTAGGTCAACTCCTTCCAATGCCAAAAGTCTATTTTTCGATAGCTTTGCCCACTCTCGAAACCAGTCTAAACAGCACGCATGGAAATAGTCTCAAGTTAGGGAGTGTTAATCCACCTCTTTCCTTGGCATCACACATTATTTTAAATTTAATCCTTGGTTTCCTCCCATCCCAAATAAAATGGGAGATATCTTTTCGGCACCTTTTGAAGATAGACTCGTTACTAATAATCGGTATAGCTTGGAACAGAAACAGCAGCTTTGGTAAGACCATCATATTTACAGATGCAATACGCCCAAGCAAAGATAGTTTCAATTTTCCCCAGTTCTGGAAGTCTTTATTAACTTCTTTCCATACTCTCACAGTTATTTTTAAATAGATCAGAGTTTTTCCTGGTTAAGTATACTCTCAGATATCTCACTTTGGGACTTGTTGTAAATCCTGTATAGACACTCAATTTTTTTTCCTCCTCTCCATTTATATTCTTTGTCAAAATATTTGATTTATCTTCATTCACTTTAGGCCCCAAAACTTTTTCAAATCTTTCTAATATCTTTTTTAGATTCTCAATTCCTTTTACTTGGTCTTCTAATATTACCACAATATCATCTGCAAAAGCGCGTATTTTAAATTCCTGTCCTCTTATTCTAACGCCCTTTATCAATTCATCCAATTTTATGCACGCAATCAAAATTTCAATAGCTAATATAAATAATAATAGGGATAGAGGGCAGCCTTGTCTTATTCCACTCGAAATTTGAATTCTTTGTTTTCTCCCCATTCATAATTATTTGAGCCTCTTGATTTCTATAAATTATTCGTATGCTATTCAAGAATTTATCTCCCACTTGAGATCTTGATACAATTTCAAACATAAAGTCCCAGCTCAAGCTGTCAAAAGCTTTCTCTATGTCCAAAAAGAGGAGTGCTAATTTTCTTCCTGGTTGGCGTTCGAAATATTCAATCACATCTAAGATGCATCTCATGTTATCTTCAAGGTGTCTATTTGGTAAGAACCCAGCCTGGCCTTCCCTATTACGTCTTTTAGTATGTGTTTTAGTCTATTAGCTGATATAGATGTAAATATTTTGTAATCCACATTCAGTAAAGAAATTGGACGATAGTTCATAGGTAAAAGTGGATCTCGATCTTATTTCGGTATAAAGGTTATATAAGCTTCTCCCCAAGATTTCGGTATCTTCCCCTCGAAGACTGCATTCATAGTCACCTGAAATGGCAGCATTAATTCATCTTGAAAAGCTTTATATTACAATGCTGGGAGACCATCTGGGCTGGGAGCTTTGTTGTTTTTTTGTTAGACGTATTGCTTCTATAATCTCTGCCACTGTGATTGGATTGTTAAAATTCTCTCTATGCTCCTCCGAGAGTCTTTCAGTTTTTATTTCTTGCAGAAATATCTTCTCTTTTGACTTTCTTATCTTTATATAGGTTAGAGAAGTATTTAACAAATGTCTTTTTTATTTTTCCAGTTTCTGTGTAATTTTTTTCACCTTTTATTTTTAAAACATAAGATTTTTGTTTTTCCTTTCTCAGTTGAAGTGCCAACCACTTCCCTGGTTTATTAGACCACTCAAAACTATGCTGTTTCCAAGATAATAGTTTTTTACTTATTTCTGTTGTCAAGTCCATCTCTAGTTGTTTTTGTAACGCTGTTACTGTTTTCCAAATATCCTTATTAGAGAGCTTTTCTTTAAGTTCTTCCTCTTTTTTCCTGATTAAGTCATTGATTTTCTGGATCTCCTCTTTCCTTTTCCTATTCATCATAGCATTTTGTTGTATGAAGAATCCTCTGACTACTGCCCTCCCAGCGTCCCAAATAGTTTCAATGCTAGTTTCTCTTTGTTGATTTTCTGCAAAATATAGACGTAATATTTCTTTATCTTTGTATATTATCTTTTCATCTTGAAGAAGTCTTTCATTCAACCGCCATCTGAAATCTTGTTTAGGTTTCTTAAGATATAGCAAGATGGTGTTGTGGTCTGATAAAGTTCTTGGAAACACCTCCATTTTGTTGATCAATTTACACAAGGATTTTGAAATGAAGAACATGTCTAATCTTGAAAATGAAGAATGTCTTTCTGAGAAGAAAGTAAATTCTTGAGAATTTCCATAGAGGTATCGCCAAATATCAACAGTTTCTGTTGATTTCAACATTTCACTAAACAATCTGGGAAGTTTACCTTGATTTTTTTTATTATTATTATTGTTTTGTCCAATTTCCTATCCAGGAGTGGATCCATCACTCCGTTCCAGTCCCCCATATGAATTATTTGGTCACACTCTTGATACAGTATTTGAGCCTCCAATTGTTTATCAAATTTATCTTTGGCATTATGTGGGCCATAAACACCTACTAAAAGTATTTTTTGGTTCAACCAATCTATTTCAAGTCCTATATAGTGGCCACTTTCATCATTAAATATCTCTTGCACGTTCATGTGATCATTAACATAGATTATCACACCTTTCTTCTTTTTTTCTGAGGCTGATACAAATTCTCTTCCAAATCTTTTACTGCGTATCAGATTCACTTTTTCTTTTTTAATTCTGATTTCTTGCAAGCATATTATATCATATTTTCCTTTCCCTCGGTAATGGAATATTTTCCTCCTCTTCTCCAGAGTGCTTATACCTTTAATATTCCAAGACAAGATTTTCAAATCTCTCATTTCTCTTTTAAGTATCTATCTATCTATCTATCTATCTATATAAAATATACTGTTCAATTATTTCTCTTCTTGTGGGTTTGTTTCTCTGTCTAGATTTCCTTGCTGTTTATCCTTCTTCTGTTTCCCTTCTTCAGTTAGTTTTATTTCTTCTTCTATTTCTTGATCCTCTTCTATATCAGTTTCTCTCCCTTCTTCCTCTGAGGTGTGGGATATGCTCTCTCTTTCTTCATCTGGTTCCGCTTCTGGACTTTCTTTCCTTTTCTCTTTCTCCTTTTCTTTTTTCTTCCTAGAACTCCCGAAGTTCCTAGAGTCTTGAAAGCTTCTTTCAAATCTCTTCCAAAATTCCTTTGCTTCCTGGACAGAATTAATATCATAGTTTTTATTTCTATAATTGAATGATAAACCTTCCAATCTGCCTTATCTGTAGGAAATTCCTCTTTTTCTCAGCTGAGCAGTTAAGAAATTATAATCTCTTCTTTTGCGAAGAATTCTCACCGGAATGTCCTAATAAAGTAATATTTTCTCATCTCCAATCTTGAAAGATTTTCTCATGCTTTGTTGGATTATGTTATCTCTTGTGGATTTCTTCACAAAGGCTATCACCATATCTCTGGGATAATCTCTCCCTTTAATCATAGATGATCCAACTCTGAATATTCCATTGGTCTCCCATTGCATTTGTTGTTTTACCATTTCCATAAAATTCTCCAAAGCAGGAGTTAGGATATCACACAAATCCTCCCTGTCCTATTCTTTGAGTCCTCTTATTTTCAAACAATTTTCTCAAGTTTTAAGTTCTAGAAGAGCTCTTTCATCTAAGCCCTTTTCATGTTCCAATGATAAAGATTCACACCTATCTTCCAACTTTTTAACTTCTTCTTCCAAGTTGTTGACCTTCGCAACAGTACCTTTCAGCTCTTCTGTTAATGTTTCCATTGATCTCGTTAGGTCCTTTAACTCATTTTTAAAGTCCGATTTTCAGTTCTTAAGTCCTTCATATCTTGCTTCATCTCTAATCGTATCCTTCTAATTTTGTCTAACACAGCATTTTGTTCTGATTGTCTCAGAGTAGCAGTTTGAGATGTTGTTTTACTCTGTTCAAAGTGTTTTAATCCAAGTTCTATAGAGGAACTTCTCTGTTGTTTGGCAATTTTAGCTGTTCTCCTTGTTTCCATCAAGTTACTGCTTCAGTGATTAATTATACAGTCTAAATATCTATACCATGTCAAATTTTAAAGTAGTTCAAATGACCAAGGCAATATATACAATTAGATCCTTATAAATTCAGATATACAATTAATTTCATCAATCAAAAAAATCTTATTGCATTTGATAGGTATAGAAAATACATTAATAACTAGAAATATTCCTCATTCAATTTCAGTATTATCTAACTATAGAGTTCATTCTTACATATATTAAAATAATTTAAATAATAAATATATCAATATTATCAATCCTTATATATTAATTAATTCAGAGGGAGTTATAAGATACCTATGAGGTATCTAATCAAATCAATTCCTTATATATCAGTTCATTAAAAAAGTTATAAAGTACTCAGTCAATTCAAGTAAGTTAATTCAAGGCAGAAATAATGTAGATCAATTCATAAGTCATATATAATAGTGTAAATCAGTTCATATATTCCACAGTATATTCTGCTATGTTATTTAAGTAATTAAATATTTCTTAACAAGCTAATCACCACTTTTCAGTGCTTGTTTTGTCTATATATGTATTTCATGCTAATAAACACTCACTGTATGTAAACAAATATTCAACTCCCAGATTTAAAGAATCCTATCATGTAAATAGTATCTGTATCCTAATACATAACACTCATATCCTTAATACAAAGTTCTATTTTCAATTACAAGTGTATATTTTACTAAGATGTTTCTAGCTGCTCCTCTTCTTTTCCCCTCCTTCACTGTCTCTGTGTCTGTCTCCTGTTGCTGTCACTTCTTCATGTTTTCCTTCTCTCACTAAAATAAAGTTCCAAGTTTTCTCAAAGGGGGGGATCAAATAAACCCCAATATTCCGATATTACAGTAAGTTCAGAGAACAATCTTTTCCAAAGGGGACTCCATCAGAATGTCTTAGTTCCACCTCCTTCTTAGTCCCGAAGTCATCGCCATTTTGATTTGTCTGTAGCGTGAGTTATTTCTCAAGCAAACCAATCTTCAGAAACAGAAAGTCAAGTACAAATCCAGAAGCCAGAAAGCCAAGCAAAAAATCAAAAGAGAAATTTCATCTTCCAAAAGTTATACCAAAGTAGTTCAAAGCAAACATTCATCTATATCTATTCATCTATATCTTCCACTGAGAGAGCAGATAAAAGAAAAAAGAAAAAAAAACTCTCACTGAAGAGAAAAAAGCAACGACAACAATAATGCTGGAAACAGAGCTGCTCTAATCCGCCACTCTGCCCGTCATTCTCCTTCACGCTGCTTCCCACTCAAAATTCATTCCGCCATACATCTTTCCCCAGCTTCCCACACTTTTTATTAAGTACAGATAATTTGTTTTATCTCTTTCGTAAATTTAGATATATTAAATCTCTATTCTTATTCTCTCTTGGCAATATATAGCATCGTCATAAGAATTCCAATGGTTCCAGGTAGTTTCTTATACTTTTCAAACGTGCCGCTTACCACAATAGGTTCAGGATAGCTGTTGAGTCACGGTAGGGTCCAATCCTTGTAAATTTCCTAGTCCAAAAGTTCAATCTAGTCCACTTAAAATTCTGCGGCGTGGCTTGTACTGGAATAGACCAGCTGCACTCGTGTGGCAATGGTTGCTATGATCCCCTCTTCTTCTCCGCTCCAAAACAAACACCACTTGGTGTATTGTCTGGAACTCAAAGAAGGTACTGGAACTCCATAGCCTCAAATTCGATTTCACTATATCAGGTGAGATTTTTTCGATCCATTCTTCCATGGATCGACTCCTGTCACATGGTGCGAGAAACCTCTCTAACGCTGCTGGTGAGAAGTTTCACCTTACCCCGCCATATGCAGAACTGGAAGTCCATTATTATTTAACATTAATTAACATTAGGGACAAGCTAAAGGACCACTCTATCACTATAGAAAATACAGAATGCTGCTGGCTGATAAAAGCCATTAATTTGCAATAACTTGCATTACAAGGAACCTCCCCTTTTAAGATCAGTGAAGAGTGAAGATCTCTCTTAAAGGCTCTTTGGTGTATTGGGGAGGAATGGAGGAAGAGATGTCACTCCACTCTAATGCTTTACATACGGGATGAGAGAAGAACAAAAAAGGGACAATGCTCATGACAGAACGGAGTCTTTCATATGGCACCATAAGGAGAATGAAACCTAAATAACCCAGTAGTTCATGTTAGGGAATATGCTTCTGCAAATAGATTGCCTAACACTCTGAATAACCAAAGCCTCTTCACTCTGCTCGCCAGCCTCAAAATGAAGAACTTAAAAGAGGCCTGATCTGAAATATCAGAAAGAAAAGTGACAGAGCAGGACAAGGAGATCTACAAACTTCATCGGTGGTGAGACCACAGCTTTAATTCAGGTAAGTTAAAGAATCTGAACCACCTAAGGGCCATGCGCTAACATTACTTGGTCTCCATTCTTCTCTCACTAAAAACCTTATGAAACAGGAAAAGAATGTCAGGAAGGCAGAGAATGAAATGCAGACCACTAAGCCCTTTTTGCGCCAAGTTTTTTTTAAAAAAAATCACCAAAATTCACCCCCCAAAAAATCCATAAGCTTCCAAAAACCAAAACTTCCTCAGCCAGCTGCTTGCTTCCTCCTTTGACGTGACGGCTATGGTGCTGCTGTTCTCAGATCCAAGGAGCACTGTAGCCACTGCCTCAAAGGCAGAAGGGGGTGGCTGGTAGCAAAAAGAGAGAGACAGAGGATCTGAGAGATGAACAAGCAGGAGCTCCACAGATGGCACCTTGAAGGTGGAAGCAGGTGGCTGGCAGCAAAAACAGACTATCTATGGAAGGGCAGGAGGCATGGAATCATGTCAAGTGCTACGCTTGAATTCTCACTATTTCACAGATCCTCAGACTCTTTCTAGCCTCTCTCCAGTCTCTCTCCTTGCATTTCACATACAACACAAGTAGCAAACAAATGAGACACAAGGTTATTCCAAAAAAGTACTGTATTCTAAATCTGAAAAAAATCTGAAATACAGAATACTTCTGGTCCCAAGCATTTTGGATAAGGAAAGTTCAATCTGTATTAGAAAAGTCCCTTCCTCAATGATTTTTTTCCTTGACCAGATCTTTCTCAGGATTCTGTCTCCTAGCATATGGAAAGGAAAGCATCCAGAATTTGAGGTACCAGATGGCAATAAGCACCAAGAAGAATGTTGACACACTGTGCTATCCAGAAGAAATGATTTTATATGAAAAAGCATTCACACAAGTTTAGTCCCACCTGCAATCAGCAGAAGAACATCTGCTACTTCTGAAAAGCCAATCCCAATGACTGACATCTCTAAAAAGAGAATTAGCTATTTTGCACCATCAATAACCCTGTGACTTATGGTGCTATTTTGTTAGGCAGATTACTTTGTTAACACAAATGACAAAGCAATAAGAATACTTAAAGTAACAACTGCAAATACGAACTTTTTGGTCAAAGACGAATTAAAATGAAAAGATGTGCCTGTATAATTTGCAATCCACTTGCTCAAATATAGCCTGCTAATCATGCATGTTATCCATGGCTCAAAGAACTATCTATTTTTTCTGCCTGCACAGAAGTGCAAAAACAGGGGGGATGTCAAACGTCCGGCAGGCAATAACAAAAGCCCAGGAGCTATATTTACCCTTAGTGAATCAACACAACTTGCTGATGAAAAAGAAAAGAGCTTACCTAAAGACAACAGGAGAAGGACCACAAAATTTGTGAAGAGTTTTCTTTATGTTGTCACTTAATGTAGATTCATCCAAGTACCAGGTGCTTTGATCTGAAGCAGAGGGACCAGCAGTGGGATCTTAAGAAAAGAAATAGATATGTTTTTGGAGATGCAAAAGTGAGCCTTACTTTCATCTAGGAAGGAAGCTCTTGTCCTAAATATCCTAAATATCTTCAGAACCCAAAACTGGTACTATGTAGTGAATTAAAGCATTTCTCAATAATCTTCCCCTCTCATTACTGGTAAGCCAACAACTTGGCAGGATTCTTAATGTACACAGCTTGTTCTTGATGTTATCTTTAAAGCTAGTCATTTATTTATTGGTTTTATTTTATTTATAACCTGCTTTTCTCCCCAAAGCAACTCACAGATTAAAATTTAAATATCCATTATGGTTACCTGGAGCCCCACATACAGTGTTGATAGCAGTAGACTGAGAAGACAGTAGTTCATCCAATAGACGCTGCGCAGTAGGAAGTATCTAGGTGTGACAAAGACATTTAATGCTGATTAAAGAACAATGCTAATTCCAAAGAAAGAAAAATGTTTTACTTTCAAGGTGAGATCATTTAAAATCAACAACCAATGCAATGATTAGAATCAAGTTTAACACCAGCACTTTGCCTATTGAGTACTACATGATTAACCCTTGTGTATTACCTGATTAACCCAACTAAATATGTTAACATACAGAGCACAAGCACTACTTATTGTGATATAATTTAGAAAATTTGTATAATTTGATGGCTTCAGGAATTTTAGAAATGATAGCGTGATACAACACATAACAGCAACTTTGGTCGTTATGTAGATCAAAAGGTGAGGTTGATAGTTCTAGTTCCTAGCAAAAAACAGTTCACAAATGAAAAAGATTTCCTTGTTTAGGGTGAAGAATACAATCTAAAAAATTACCAAACTGCAGTTCTTACTGTCAAAGAAAATTCAACTACTTCAGAACAGCTGCTAGGCTACAAACCAGAACCTTCACAATAGAACTGATCTTGCTAATACTTCAATTTATTATCACTGTTATCATTAAAATGTATATCCTCCCTTCTTAATACATAAGCATTACTCAAGACGGCTTAAAATAAGTAAAATCACAATATTAAAATGCAATACCACAGAATGTAACTTCTAGATAGAGTTTGGAATGTTGTTTTGTTAAAGTAACATATTTGTATTGCCTTTTATTTTAGAAAAAGATTTTACTTACAATTTTGAAGAATATTTTTTCATCAGTTTATTATTTTACAAAAATATACTTTAGAAGTAGAGAAATGGTTCCAAATCCACCAAGTTGAACTTAAAGAACCAATGCTACAAAAATAATAAGTAAGCACTGCTTTTTAACTAAAATGCCAAAATGCTACTACCAATAATGTGCATCTTTGCATTGCAGAGGATGGGGATGTAAATATATGAAGCACAGAAGGTGAAGTAAGCTTCCTAATAGGTTTGGATAAATAAGTTAACTTCAACTGATTTAATAAGCTGACTTCAGATGAAATGAATTGGCTTGCTTTTCTCCAGAATGGACAATGTGTTAAGGCAGAAAATTGCGCATTACAGTGAGCAGTTGTGTGTTCTGGGACTCTGCCTCTGGATTTTCCCAGCTTCTTACAGTGTTTTGTAACCATCTGTATTGTACCCAGTGTAACAGCCATTTGTGCTGGTACCCATGATACATTCAAAAATTTTAAAACATCCATTAGTGTAAGATATCGCAGATCCCCACTATACAATCTAAAAAGATTTAAAGTACAACTCTCTTCTCCATAAGAATCCAACAGCTGATGGTACATGTTCTATATTCACTGGACGCTATTAGTAGCAAATGTTGTTCTCATGCCCATGTCATCTGTTTTTTGGGATGTACAGTTATTTCTGGCCCAGTACTTCTGGTGGCGAGATTCATGTTTGTGCTGCCTGAAAACATATTTTTTTATTGTACTAATTCAAGTTGTTCAAATCTCAATATATTTAAAAGGCTCCTCACTAGTCTCTTTTCCATTGTGTACATAATTATAAGCAGAGTAGAGATAATAAACTGGAAGCTGCCACAAAACTTTTGAGCATGCTTTTTTTTGTGCTATAATTATTAAAGAACACACAGATTTGACTATTCCACTTAAGAATGACAAAATGCCTAAGGCTAAAGCTATATAGCAATATTCCAACAAAATGGACTAGTAAAAACTTTTCCTCCCATTTTCAAGGCAGCTAGACACACTATTCATGAAAGAGAATTACATACAAGTCCACAAATTGGGTAATTCAGGTACAGCACACTTACTGCCTCTTATAGAGTATCTATTTACCTGTTGGGGGAGTTCACTGATGAGGTACTGTGCAAATTTCTGCAGTTGATCTCTCTGAAGTCGAGACAAGGATTCTGAGACTGGTGCTCTCAAACACACTGCAGATGCCTGGAGAGAGAAGGCGCGACATAAAGAACAGGGTTTAACCTGAAGACCTACTTGTGGTGGTGGTTGTGTGCCTTCATTTGTTTCCAACATATGGCAACCCTAAGGTTTTCTTCTTTCAAGGTGGGATCATTTAAAATAAACAACCAATGCATTGTTTAGAATCACGTTTAACACCAGCACTTCACCTATTAAATACTATATGATTAGTGGAAGTTTGCTATGGCCTTCCTCTGATGCTGAGAGAATGTGACTTGCTCAAGATCACCTGGTGCAATGGTTCTTACTCTGGGGTCTGGGGACCCGTGGAACCCTCACAGGGGTCCGTGAAGCCCTGCTGCTGGACACCAACAGCAGCAGCAACAGGGATGCAACAGCAGGTGTGTTTGTGTGGGGGGGGGGAGAGTGCCGAAACTGCTCCCGTTTGCAAAAGAGGGAGCAGGTTTGGACTTGCACACATGTCTGCCTCCATGTCCCTCTATGCCCACACCCTTGCTGTTGGATCCCTGACGAAAGAGACACAACGAGCATTTGCACATGCCCAAACTATGACTCAGGAGAGCAGGGTCCCTGCTTGGCCACGGAAACCCACTGGGTAACCTCAGGCCAGTCACATTCCTCAGTCTAAGACAGATAAAGACAACAAATCTTGCCAAGAAAACCCCCATGATAGGTTTGTCTTACGGTCGCCAGGAATCAGTTTTCAAAGGGGAGAGACATGATGACTAGAAAGAACTTCCCCACTTTAAGTGGCACTTTGTTGCTGTGCACCTTCAAGTCACTTCTGACTTGCAACCCTAGTATGAATTTATCACAGGGCTTTTGTTTTGTTTTGTTTTTACAAGATTTATTCAGAGGGGGTTTGCCTTTGCCTTCCTCTGAGGCTAAGAGACTTGTCCAAGGTCACCCAGTATCTGAGTGGGGATTTGAATCCTAGTCTACAGAAGCCTTTTAATTGGTGGCAACAAAATATATTTACAGGGAGTTTCCAGTAAAGAAAGGTTAAAAACTACTGACCTAGTGGGTTTCCATGGCTGAATGGAGAATCAAACCCTGGCTTCCAGAGTCCTAGTCCAATACCCAGACTACTACACCATGCTGGCTGTAGTGACAAAACCTAATGCTAGATAAACCTCAACAGAGTCACATTTCAGCAGCGGATCTTGCAAATTTGTCATTAGCAGCATTTGAAAAAGATGTATCTAAGAATAACTGAAAGATGATAAATTATAGCCAAAATATACATTTTAACTGACTTTGTTGTAAGTTGACTTTCCCCCATGTTTGTTCAGCTGTGGTTATATTATTACAGCTTAAACTCTGTTCTTATGGTACAACTTCTCTTAAAAAAAAATACCAAAATCCATAGATGCTCAAGTCCCATTATATATGGTGGTATAGTAAAATGGTGCGTCTTATATAAAATGGTGAACAACTCAAATGCTTGCTTTTTGGATTTTTTTTAAAATATTTTTGAATTGTGGATAGTTGAATCCATGGATAGAGTCTGTGGATAAGAAGAGCTGACAATATAGATAGTCCAAATCTGTTAACAATTTTTGCCCTGATAATTGATTCTTCTAATTTATTGCTAGTTAACTAATACATTACATTACATGTCCAACATTCTTCTAAACACCTCAAAACTTGCTTTCTGGTGCAGATCTTGGCAATTTCATATTATATAACTTAAATATTTTTTTAACAAACACCCCACATTTGAGGCTTTCTGAGCAGTGTACAGTTAAACTACCAGTAAATATAAAATACAACAGCAATAAAACAGTACAAGATAAAACCAGCAACAAAGATAAAAAGACGCCACACATAGTACAAACAAAGATCTAACACATTCAAACTTCCTAAAATGTCCTGGGAATTCAAAAGTTCTTTACTTGATGCTGGAAAGTCCGTAACATCGACGTTAGTCAAACATTTCTACTGAGGGCAGGCCACTGAGAGTACCAACAATGAAAAGACTCTCAATGAAGAAACTTATCTTACCTCATTTTGCAGAGGACACCTGGAGGACAGCCACCACTTATGATCATATAAGCCACACAGGTAAATTTGAAGTGGATGCTCCTTCAGGCAACCTAGCCCTATGTTGTTTATGGCTTTAAATACTGGTGACATTACTTTGAATCTGACCCAGGAACAGACTGGTAGCCAGTGCAGATGACAAAGTACTGGCACAATACGATTGTACTAAATATTCTCACGATGGCAGAGGGATCAATCCACATACTAATGGGTTTGATTCCAGATTCCAGTCTCATCAATGGCGGACACGATCTAGCAAGCTCTGTCAGATCATAAACCCTTGAAGCGTCATGCCTGACCGGGGCGGGGGGGGGTGTGCTCCCTGTCAGGCTAGTGGACTCCCTGATGCACAGGGAGTCCAAAAACTCCGATCCAGCTAGGATAGGGACCAGCCAGGTGTCTGCTTGAGAACAGAGTGGCCGCAGCTGGTCCTAAGGTTGAGGAGAATTGCGTACTTTGGTGGAGCCAGTGGTGAGGACTTTTCACCCCCATATAGACATTACATTTACTGCACCCGGACCTCTTATATGTGTATAATCTGATTTTTCTTATCAATATTGTTTACGGAAGACAAAAAAGCCTTTGTCTGCAGCAGCTGAAACTATCTCGTACTGTTTAAAAGCCTTCCCATGCTACGGAAGATTTAAAGTGACAGTACTTCTTTTTGATTGTTGGGGCAATGAGTAAACTAAGCTAAAGAATACAACCCTTCTTTTTTCTTCTGTTTCCTACGCCTTCCTATTCTTGAATGAACTGTTTCACCTGGTTTATTAACTGGACATTTTGACTTGGATCATACCAATACTTGGCTTACATAAACAACTGAATAAGATTTTGTTTCTATTTCTAAGACTGCCATGCTTGATATTATAAAGATGGGGTTTTTTTAAAGCATTTTTGTCAGTCTGCTTGCTGGTTGGTACTACGTCAATTTTTACATCTCTAGGAAAGTTTATGTAGAACTTGCTTTTATCTATTGTCTAGGAACACAAGCTGCTCTGTTTCAGAATACACTGAATACCAGATGGAAGTAATTATGGCTTCAATTTTGGAATATAACGATCAAATTACAAAAGACCCAGTGGAAAGTGAGGATGCACCTCAATACTTTGTGAGTTTTCTGGCTGAATTCAGACAAGTCTCTACTGAACATAAGTTTGAAGCATTTATAGAACAGTTATCAAGAGAGCCTAAAGATGAGTCAGATGAAGATACCAAAACTCAGCAGGTATTTGAAATGATATCAATGCAATCACTAAAGAAAGAGGTGGCAACCAGAACTCTGCAAGGACTGATTCAAGACTTGGAAATCAAGATTACACAAACTGAGATAAATATGCAGCAAGAGTTGGAAAGAGCTAGTATAGCTGATGTAAAAAAGATAAAGGTTTTAAATGATGTCATAACTCTGCCTTCCACTGGAAAGCAGAAAGACCAAACTTTAGAGCCTGATCAGATGTCACTATAGAGAAAGCCTGACAACCTTTTCGTATTTTTAGAAGAAATTTCTCTGAGGAAAAAGGAGAGCTACAACTTTTTGGTGGACAAACTTATCAGAAAGGCTATTCTTTCCAGCTGTGACTGACTTGAAGAGTTGATTTTTACTTAGAAGAATGAACGACACAGACTGAGTGTCACTGAGTTGACAAAAGGCCTTTCAGGAATACTTAAATAAGATCCTGTTTTAGGGAGAAAAAAGGAAGCAAGGTAGGGAAGGATGGGAGGGAGGGGGGAAGGAAGGTAATAATCCTGATGAAGAAAAGGGTCTGTAACAACTAGGAGAAGAGTCTGGAAGGGAATGGGGGGATGATGATGATGATGATGATGATGATGATAGGTTTTTCTTTCTAAATCTTAACCTTAAAACCTTGGTATTTTTACTATCACAAGAGGAATGTAATTGGAATTAATAGTTTTACCCTGTTTGTTGCTTTTAGAAATTATGTCCTACATTGAGAATTATTGATTTTAATACAGAATACAGAATAAGTTAGGGATGATTTACATATTTGTGTTAAATCACTAAGTAATGACTTAGGCTAAGTTAGTAAGTATTTTGCTGATGAATGATTCTAAGTGATTGACAAGTGATTATAAGTGATTACTACTAAGTGATTAAAAGTGATTTTTATAATTTAGTTGGAATTATTATTACTAACTTACTTAAAATTATTAGTATTTTTCAATTATTGTTATTACTTTTTGATGGTTGATAATTAGTTTATGCTAACAGAATAAGCTGAAAATTGATTATATTTGATATAAGGGATTTTTATTAACTAACTTTGTAGATATATATTTAGCATGAAAAGAATGATTGCCAACACATACTAACGATATAAATTTAAGGATTTAATAGCTGTTAACTGTTTAATTAATATTTGCTGTTTGCAACAAGGGCAATAACCAATTTTTATTTATTTGTAGTTTTTTCCCCCAGTTGTAGTTTAGTTTAATATTTGTAATTTTGTTATGTATTGTTTGTTTATCTCTTTGTAGTGTATTGTTGTGTATTTTTTTATTAGTTAGTAGTGTTATCTGTCTTTATTTAATAAAACCTTATTTTTAAAAAAATCCACATACTAATGGGTTCGATCCCCCTCGCAGCAACCAATCCAGGAGCTCCAAAGTTCTTTTCAGTTTTTTCGGTTAGACTCCTTCCCTATCTGGCACGTTTTTAACTCTTCTGCTAGCCAGCCTCACATTTTCCCTACCTGGTCATCATTATAAATAAATTACTTATTAAATACTGTTTAGGAGATAAGTTAAGAATGGAAAATGAGTACTGGAACAGATTGGAGTACAGCTTCAGCAATATCAGAGAGCAGGAAAAAAACAAGGTACTCCAAAAAAATAAGAAGGAATTACCTTCCCAGATGACTGAGAAGCGTATCGGGTAACAAGACAGGGCAAAGCATGATTCCATGCAGAAGACTGTAGCCCAGTATGTCTCAGACAATGAAAAGAACACAGAATAAGGAAAATACTTTTGACCTCTAGTGAGAGCAAATCAGATGACATAAAACTGGTGGAAGGCTGGAAACAACGGTCAGAAAGAGAAAGTGAATGAAAGTTAAAGGAGGCAGAAGTGGCAAAATTGGAGGAGAAGAAAAGGAAAAGAGACGATTTTTGAAGGTACTTGTCCTCAGAAACTGGGGAGAGAGAAGCCGCAGTGGTGGGTAAAGCTCCAATGGCATTTTCAGGGTGCCATCTTGAAGTGCTCAGTTCAAATGCAGAGGCGAAGCCACACAATCGCTAAGCAACATGCCAGGGCCAATGGCTATTATGCAGAACAGTCAGTCAGCAGTTGCTAAGAGCAGCGGAGAAGACTCACCGCAGGAAGAGCTTCCAGTGTTGTTTCTAGGTCCAGCCAAGTTAACACCAGAATTCAGAGCCTACTTGCAGAAAATGTTCATAAATGTGCCCTTATGGAAGCAAGCTCTGGCCAAGGAAAAAAAATCAGGGAGCCAAGGAGAGTAATGAGGTTATGACAGCACCTTCAAATAGCTGTTGAGTGGGAGATGTATTTAAATACTTTGATTAAAGAGGCATTCATAGTCAATTAAATGCTCTGATAAATTTCCGAATAATCTATTGATGAACTTTAAATCAACTGACAGTCTCAAATGGCTTTCTTAAATATGATGAACTATATGAATTCACTGAAATCCAGTAACTTTCAAAATCAACAACAAATGAATTCAGAACATGATGAATTCTAAGGATATTGCACAGCAACAATCTAGAGTTAATTTGTGGAATCTGATAAAGTACATGACAATGAATTAACTTCAAGAAAGAGGAAGATAGAGGTTCTGGAGGAACACACAGATAGTGACAGAGTTATGAAGGCTAGGAAGTACACAGGTAATGTTAAACACTTGCAATCAAAAGGATTAGACAGGAATATAGAAGAAGGTATAGAAGAAGATGGGCAGGATGTGGATGAAATCAGTGATGTGGATGAAATCAGCGATTGGGATTCCAAAGTTATTAAAGTTATTACTCAAACTCATGTTTCTTTTTCAAAACCTACCAATAATTGGGAACATGAAAGTATTTTAAGACTGGGAAAAAGAGCTCCAAAATTTTTTTTGGCTAGGCAAGAAGCCAAGAATAAGATTAAAAATGTTACGGGATGCAAAAGAGAGAAGAGGACTGGAAGTACAGTCTTTGAAGATTTATTATTACACATGCTGTCTAGATTGCATCAAAGATTGGATCATATTAGACAAATGCACTTTAAAGGATTTAGAGGAAACTGAAAATAGCTTTGGATGGCATGCTTATCTATGCTACAACAAAATAGCAGTGAATAAGAATTTCAATAATCATTGCATCCAGAAAACTTTATTGAAACTCTGG
This sequence comes from Cyclura pinguis, assembly GCA_030412105.1. Lineage (NCBI taxonomy): Eukaryota > Metazoa > Chordata > Lepidosauria > Squamata > Iguanidae > Cyclura > Cyclura pinguis. The sequence continues at coordinate 127,692,626 of CM059601.1, forward strand.
CTTCAAATAAAACACAAATTTTACACAAAATTCTCAACTCTCTGCAAGAAGCATATAAGATTACACGAACAAAACAAGGAAAGCTATTGACATATCAAGATATAATAAAATGGGAAGGAGAAAACCCAAGAATGAAGTCGTTAGAAGAGCTAAACATTGAAGGCCATGAACTAAAGTGGTTTCCCTGGCATCAATTAAAGGAAAGATATAAAATGGATCAAAAATTATATGGATTTGAAAGGAAAGAAAATGAATTAGATCAATCGCTGAAAGAACATCAAAAGAAAAGAATTTCAAAATTATATAAGTTGTTATTAAAAAGGGAAATGGAACCTGAAATAAAATAAAAGAGACAATGACCAAGTGCTCACAGAATGTTGGTCATCCAACTGAATTAGATGCCCGGGAAAAAGTATGGAAAACAGATATAAAATTTACTCCAAATATGAACTTAAGAGAAAATTATTATAAAATGATGTACAGATGGTATATGGCTCCTGAAAGACTTCAAAAAATAACTAAAAATGGAGATGCAAAGTGCTGCAAATGTGCAGAAACAGTTGAAACTTTTTTTCATATGTGGTGGACATGTCCTGAAGCAAAAAAAAATTGGAAAGGAATCCATGCTGAAATTCAAAAAAGTTGTAAGGCTAATTTTACGATGATACCAGAATTTTACTTATTAAACATATTAGGTCAGAATTGTGAGATAAGAAAACACCAAAAGATATTATTGTATTTGATTACTGTAGCACGGCTAACCTATGCACAACACTGGAAAGGAAAAACAGATATCCAATTAGATGAGTGAAATTAAAGGTGATGCACATGCCAGAGACTGAGAAACTGGCAAGCTCTCTTAAGAATAATATGGTCCAAAATTTTGAAAGAGAATGGAAAGGGGTGATCTCTGGTTAAAGATGTAAATTTTTTTAGGATCAGATATATGTGGAAAAATGACACTGTTAAATTATGCTGTTGATGAATTATAATAAGGGAAGCAGATTCAACTGGGGGAAAATTACTTAGGGAAGTGGGGGAGGAGAGGAAACTGCTGTAATATGGAAGACATCTGTTATTCAAATGTATTTTTTTATTTGACTTTTTTGAAAATTAATCAATTTCTTATAAAAAAAGGAATCAGTGAGTGGGATTCCTTGGAGGAGAAAGACAACAAGGATACAGCTTCAGATAGTTGTTTGAAGGGGAAATTTTCTGTAGTCTGTTAAGGGGAGTGGTTCAGACATTGAGATTGGATAATAGCATACCTTTGTCTGTAGATGAGGATAGTAAGGTGAAGGAGAGTAAAGTGGCTTCAATAATAAGAAGGAAAGCCAAAGTGTTGAGATGCCAATGCCAGAGTTGTTCAAAGACCTGATTTGAGTCAGAATGGGCAACTCTATGGAATACAAAAAACCGTATTGTAGGGTATAGCCAGGTATAGGGTTAGCTGGCTGGGTATAGCCAGAAGTTATATTCCTTTCAGAAGAAGAATGTGGAGTTCTTAAAGGTCCCATTAATGGATACCTCGATAGTGCGTCCCATCTCAGGGGCGTGTGTCCTCAGGGAAGGAGACACACAGTGGAAGGAGGTAAATGAAAGGGGGGCTGACATAGCACTGAAGAAGGGACATGAGGCGGCAGCCCTAACGATAAGTGCATCAGTAGCAACATCAATGTTCACAAGGGCAGCAAAGCTGTGGGCACAAGATCTTTTGGACACCCAAGACTTAAGTGTGAAAGATCTACAGAAGGCAGTGAGTAGGATCCAAAAAGTGCTAAAATATGTGGCAGAGGCAGGTCACAATGCCACTGCATTCAGAGCTAGAAATATTAATGCAGCATCCATAGAGAGATCATTATGATAACAGCCCCGGAGGGGCTGACCAAAAGTCTCATAACAATCTGCCATTTGCCCCAATAGGTGAGCTATTGTTTGGGAGCCAGGCACTGCAGAAGGTTTTAGTTTAAAACAAGGAAAAGAAACAATTTATGCCTACCCTACAGAAGAAGAGTATTGATAAAAAAGACCTTTAGAAGTACAAACTAGTCCTTTCACGGAAGAAGGAGTGGAGGGAGGAAGCTGGACTTCCATAACAACAGATACCACTGGGGAAGACAGAGATTTCAATTCAATAGGCAGAATCCGTATCCCCATCAGGGATAAGGAAGAGAGGGATCTCATTCTCTAAATGGGGTAAGTCTTCAGTATTGACAAGGAGGAAGCACTGCAGAGGAGGAGACCGCTGCTCTTTGAAGATCAGCAGACACAAATTACATCAGATCAGTAGGTGATCAGTGTAGTAACTTAAGGTTACAGCATTCGTTTCCACAGAAATCCTAAGAGCAGATTTGTACCTTTACCAGTGTCCAAAGACAGAGCCAAACAAGGGCCTGCTTGGGCAGGGATTTATCACTTGATGCACATTGTAGCTATAGAGGAGGTGCCTCAGGAGCACAGATTCTCTGGAGTCAATTTCATCTTTTTATGGTAGCCAAGAACAGTGTAGACCAGTTCTGAATCTGAGATATAGGGAAGTATAGACTAGGTTCTGAGTCTGAGATACTTCAATGGGTTTGGGAGGTACCAGAAATTCAAAATGGTAACCCTGCAGAGAATAAGGGACAATTTGTCTGCATGGGATTTCATGGTATCCATAGATCTTAGGAGGTATAGCTTCATGTTCCAATGGCGTTGAAAGACAGGAAATATTTAAGCCACCATTATCAGGGTTAACACTTCCAGTTCAAGACACTACCTTTCATGATGGCATCACCTCCCAGAGATTTCATGAAAGTGTTGATTCCTCTGGTGGTTTATCTCAGGATGAAGAGAGTGCAGTTGTATTCTTACCTAGACTACATTCCGGTGAAGGCCAAGACCTTGGACAAGATAAATAAACATTAGATACCTACAAGAAATGCATTTGAAACTGAAAATATTGATTCACTTGGAGGCAACAACAGATCCTGGCTCTCAGGATCAGATAGAGAAATTGAGGTGAGAAGTAAAGAAACTTCTGTACTTGCAGTGCTGGCCTATGACAGTAATAAAGATTCCATTCTATTCTATTCTGTCCTTGCAGTCAGCAGAAGTGATTATGCTGGCCAAAGTAATGGGCAAACTCATATCAACAATAAAGTAAATGCAGTGGGGCAGGTATCATTCAAGGATTCTGCAGAGACTATTAATTCCACATCAGATGTCAACAGGATCCAGGTGACATTATCAAATTGTAGTGCCACAAGTGCAGGACTTGAGTTGGTAGAAGAAACAAACAAACATTACAGAAGGTGTACCACCGAAAGTGCAACAGATGCAAGTAACAACAGATGCAAGTCTGTCCAGATGAGGGGTAGATTGCAAGGGATACTTTGAACAAGGCCTATGAACTCTGGTAGACAAGAAATTCAATATAAATTACTTGGAACTAAAAGCAGGGCGCTTGGCCCTGCTCAAGTTAGTCAAGATATAGTCCTCCTTCCATTCGCGGGTTTGACCTTCACGAATTTGATTATTTGCAAAGTGCATGCATGTCTTCCCCCAATTCTCCTCCTCCTATTCCCTTGCATTTTGACGGAGTGCAGAGAAGGAAGGCAAGAACCCAGACAAAAAGCAAGGAAACTGAAGGGCAGCACACAGATGCCTTCCTTCTCCCCTCCAGAACTCCTCCTCCCATTCCCTTGTCTCTGGCCCCAGCACTGAGAAATCACACTGAGGAAAAAGGCAAGAGAATGGTGAAAGGCTCACACAAACCTTTCCTCTCCCCTCTGGAGCTCCCTCTCCCATTCCCTTGCTTCTTGGCCCAGCGCTGAAAACTCATACTGAGGCAAGGGAATGGAGGGAGGCTCACACAAGCCTTCCTTCTCCCTGCCGGAGCTCCCCCTCCTACTCCCTTGCCTCTAGCCCCTAGCACTGAGAACTTGCACCAAGGCAATAGGCAAGGGAATGGGGGAAGGCTCACACAAGCTTTCCTTCTCCTCTCTGGAGCTCCCCCTCCCATTCTCTTGCCTCTGGCCCTTAGACACAAAAGGCAAGGGCATGGGAGTGGGGAGTCCCAGAAGGGAATGGGAAGGGTATCATGGGGGGAGTTATTCACGGTTTTTCCACTTTAGTAAGGGTTCTATGCCTAAACCCTTGCAAAAGGAGAGAGGCCACTGTAGTCAAGAACCAACATGTATTAGTATGTACAGATAATATGATGTAAAGGCATATGTATGCAAGCAACGGGGGTCTACACTACACTCCCTTAGTAACAGAGTCAAGCAAAGTCATTCAGATGGGTCAAGAAGAATTTATGGTCAATTTCAGCAATATACCTGAAAAGGCTCTTGAACATACAAGCAAACTACCCCAGCAGGAATTTGACACATCCAGGGAACCCAGGGAATGTTTACTTAGGAGAATGGTGTGGACTCTTGCAAATAGATTTATTCACGTCTGGCACAAACTCCAAATTAAAGCGATTCTATTTGATAGATGGAGACAGAAATGTAGAGGCATACGATGCACTGTCGGTCTCATAGCCAGAGGGGGGTTGACTATGCTTTCCTTCCAATTTGCATAGTATAGAGTACAACAGGAGAAAGTTTCTGTGTTGATGACTGTACCATACTGGCCAAGACAGCTGTGGAGTTCTGTGCAGTTCTTGCATGGTGGCATCTGTAAAAGACTAAGACCAAACAATGTGAAAAGGGTCTGGAAACCGTGCCCTATGAGTGGCTTAGAGAGTTAGATATGTTTAGCCTGACGAAAAGAAGGTTCAGAAGTGGCTCAATAGCTATGTTTAAATATCTGAAGGGATGTCATGTTGATGATGGAGCAAGCTTGTTTTCTGCTGCTCCCCAGACTAGGACATAGAGCAATTGATTCAAACTAAAGGAAAAGAGATTTCACCTAAACATCAAGAAGAATTTCCTGATGGCAAGAGCTGTTCAACAGTGGAATATGCTGCCTCAGAGTGTGGTGGAGTTACTTTCTTTGGAGGTTTTTAAACAGAGGCTAGACAGCCATTTGCTGGGGGTACTCTGAGTGTGTGTTCCTGTATGGTAGGGGATTGGACTCAATTGCCATTGTGGTCTCTTCCAACTCTATGATTCTATTATTCTATGAAAAGACAAGTAGTGGCCTTGTCGATGGTATTGCGATTACATGGGAAAGCTTTAACTGCTCACTCACATATTAAAAGGTTCTTGAAAGGTGCAATTCCTAAATCTTTCCCCACATTCCATACATTTCCCACCTGGGATCTAAATTTGGTGATAAACACACTGATTGTTTCCCTATTTGAACCTATGAAAGAAGCATCATTAAGGCTGATGTCGCATAAAGTGGCATTCCTATTCGTCTTAACATCTACTCTGAGAGTATCAGAGTTGGCAGTCTTATCTGTAAGTGCTAACCTCTGTAAATTTGAACAAGACAGATTAACTCTGATTCTGCATCCAACTTTTCTACCTAAAAACGTGCCCACAAGAAGTTTAAATGATGCAACATATTAACCAGCTTTCTGTCCAAGACCAAGTCATCCACTGGAGTGCAAATGGCACACTTTTGATGTCAGGAGAGCAGTGAAGATTTATATTAGAAGGACTAAGCACGTAAGATATACAGAGACGTTGTTGGTATCGTAACATCGAAGATCTTAGGTCATAAGGCTTGCAAAAGTCTGATAGCAAAATGGATTAAAGCATGGATTTATTTGTGGTATGATTATGCAAGGAAGCCGAAAATATGGAATGTCTGGTTGCATTCTACCAGATCAATGTCAGCTAGTGTGGCATATACAGTGACAACATTACTGGAAGATATATGTATATCTGGAAGATAGCACTAGAAGATAAATGTATTAATATGTAGATTGATTCTCCTGCCATCCTGAAAATGGGAATTGGTTCTTATGTGAATGTTCATTCTGGGATGACAGGAAGAGCAATCCACCAAAGAAGAAAAAGAAGAATGAATAAACCACTAATTAGAGAGAGAGAGGGAGAGAAATGTAAGGAAATAGAAAAGACAGGTTAGGCTAGGGGATATAACTGGCCAGATTGGGAAGGGGTCAAATGAAAAGAAATGAAATGAACTATGAGAATCCTGGATCAGCAGGCGCAAGGGGGACGGAACCCATTAGTATATGGACTGCTCCATACGGTCATCCCAGAATGAACACTGACATAAATACCAGAATCTCAGTCTCTATGAACAATCTTGCTTGTTTTGGACAAACTGAATCTTCTGAGTAATTTTGAAAAGTAGCAACATAAGATATTGCAATATACCAGGTAGGCAATTATTACAACATACATTACTGTTGCAAGACTAACTTTGTCCCAGATTTATCCGAGAGTTTATCAACATAGCCCAATACAAAGTACTTCAAGCCTCTGAGACCACCTATGCCTCTACTGACAATGAAAGATTCAAGAGCACTTCCTAACTATGAACTTGATGCTTTAGACCAGTGAGACATAAAGATGGCCAAAGGTTGAAAACCACTACTTTGGAGAAAGCGCTAATTCCTGGAGAACACAGTTAAGTGCTGTTTAGCAGGACAAAAGAACCTCCTACAAATAGTGGCTGGAAACCATTGTTGTTGCTGTTGTTATTTTGTGCCTTCAAGTTGTTTCCAACTTATGATGACCCAATTGCAAACCTATCATGGGGTTTTCTGAAGCTGCAAGGGTACATTATCATCGAAACACTTTGATCCCACAGTGTATCAGGGGATAACAGGACAACATTTGATAACTATCAATTAACAGTTGATAACAGTTTCAATTATTTTTATTGTTTCAAAATCTTGTTTAAACAGAATCAATAACCTAACAAGTTAAACAGCTTGAAAGGTCAAAAGCGTGGCTGCACTTTGTCCAGGGTCCAGCAGCAATGGAGAGGGCAGACTTTCAGCTGTGACTACCTTATTTCTCCATGGTATAGATGTAATGAAACAAAGAAATCATCCCCCAACATCATATTTTGTAAACAGCTATCCACACGAGAGAAGAATGCACAATGCCACAATTCTCATGGAGTAACTACAGACAGTATTCATCACAAAGAATATTACTTCACAGCAAAGCATTTAAAAATGTTCAAAATGCCCTCCAGGGGATGTAAGTGGCAATTTCACCATGTTTCCCTCCTCCTAACTGTTTTATGCCTAGAAGAAGCTTTCTTTTAATCAGAAATGAAACTAGAAATTGACTTCTGGTTTATTTTCTACTTTTAAAAAGGCTTTCCTATACCTATAACAATTGCAAGTGGAACAAAAACATGGCAAAAGTGCCCCTATCCTTAAGGAAGTTTGAGCAATTTCTATGGAAAAAAAAATTCCAACAGTTGCCCATCCCTGTCTTAAGTAGGGAAACATCAGTAAGACAACACCTCTGTTATGATGCACTGAATAAATTGCTTTGGGAAGAAAGACTTGATGCACATGAGAAGGAAGATGATCATGCAATGACTTTATCTTGCCAACCATCAGGATCAGAGAATTCATAAAAGAAGAGGCAAGGAAGATCAGTCTCTTGCACTGAAGCAGTCCTGGTCACTAGATAGATATCTTTATTACAGTCATTGACCAGCACAAAAGGGGATACAGAATATAAAAGGTAAAGGCATTAAAATCACTAATAAAATGGGATTAAATATTTAAAACAGTATTTAAAACAATACAAATGCAGAGTTAAAAACAGGAATATTATGATCATAGGCTGCTTTAGAACTATAAAAATATAAAATAGACTAGGAATAATAAAATAGCTTATAAAAACAGGTACATAAAATTAGATATAAATATACCTAAAGATTTGGTACCAGTAACAACATTTAATTATCAGATGAAGAGCCCTGATAGACCTAGGTGGGCCTTTGAATGACGTATTTGCTAAATTATGCTGCTAATCATGACCTGTCGCATTTTAATAGCTGCTGCACAGAATTTGGCCACCCTGTAAGTTATATTAGGATTCGTATCTGAGAGTAACAGAGAAACATAAAACTGATCAGAGCCACCAGTGTAATTATAGAGTATTGGCAAAATAAGATCAGACCGTAAATCTCTATAAAACGAGCACTGAAGGAGCACATGTTCTATAGTTTCTGTCTGGCCAGAGTCACATGGGCAGCGTCTCTCTGAAAATGCAATTTTCCTATAGCAACCTTCGAGGACAGCGGACGGGAGAGCACAACATCGAACCAAGGTGAAGGCCTTGCAGTGTTTTGGCAGTTCTAGATTACTTATGTAAGCCATCGGCATTTTTAAGTACTTGTTATATTCATTGACAATGAATGAAGGGGATCTGATCAGATCCATTTGGCGCTCTATATCAGTGATACGCTGTTTTATGGCCGCTTTAGCCTGATCATACCCCAAATTAAATAAAAGATTTGGGGAAAAGCCCAAAGTCAAGATTTTACTTGAAACTGCCTTAATCAATGAGGACTGGAATTCATCCTTCAGAACAGGAGGGGCTAGCCCCCTTGGCAAAAGGGCTAGCCTAAGCCAGTAATTAAGTGTGGACATCCATATCCTGGCCTCTATGCTCAAGAAACCTGCCTCTAACCACAGAGTAGCATTGGAGATGCATTTTGGGAGTTGAAAGACTGACCTCAGAAACTTGGACTGGATGCGCTCCAAAATGGCACTATTAGGGAAAGGGCCTAACTGAGGTCCATATAAAATTTGGGCTATTGATTTTGCCTCAAATAATTTTAGAGCTACTGAGACATAATATCCACCTTTTGTTCTGAAGAATTTTTGAATAGCCATTGAGCTTTTCCGGGCATTGCTAACAATGTAGTCCCCATGTGCTTTCCTACTTCCTGAGGAATGAAAGACTACACCCAAGTATTTGAAACAGGAAACCTGTTCAATCTTATGGGAGTCTATATGCCAGGAAAGTTGCCTAGAATGTTTGGCAAACGACATGATTTTAATTTTTTGATAGTTAAGCACTAAATGATTTTCTTTGCAAAACTGGGACAATTCTCTCTGAGCTCTTTTAAGGCCAATAGGCGTTCTTGAAAGGATGGCTGCGTCATCTGCGTAAAGCAGTATGGGGATGGTTCTTCCAGCTAACTTTGGTGGGTGGAAGTTGGTATTATGAAAACGACCCACCATCAAATTAATATAAAAATTAAACAAAAGTGGAGCCAAGATGCAGCCTTGCTTTACTCCCTTCTCTGTTTTAATTGCTCTAGTAAGACGACCCTGTAAGGTACATCGTACTTTAAGGGAGGTCCCTTCATGCAGTATTCGTATTAAATGGAGAATCGCCTATCAATTGAAGATACCTCCAATTTTTTCCATAATATGGAGTGTGAAATGGAATCAAATGCTCCTTTGAAATCAATAAAAGCAGCATACAAGGCAGTAATATTACCAGAGAAGTATTTCCCAATCAGGTGTTGCAAAACTAAGCACTGATCGATAGTTGATCGGCTTTCTCTAAAACCAGCTTGTTCATCTGCTAAAATATTCTCTTGTTCCAGCCAATCCATGAATTTCCTGTGTAGATGTCTTGCATACAGCTTACTAATTGTATTAAGCAGACTAATTGTCTGTAATTTGCTCGATCGTCCTTTGACCCCTTTTTAAAGATGTGCACAATGACTGCTTGTCCTCAGTCTGAAGGAACACGTCCACAGGAGTCAATACATGTGAAAAGGGAAGCCAGGAGAGGAGCCCAGAACTCCAAGTTGTATTTAATGACTTCTGGTGGAATCAAGTCCTCTCCTGGGGCTTTCCCTGTTCTTAACTGAGCTGCAAGACTGTTTATTTCAGACACTGTCAGAGGAGGCCATAATGGAAAGGTCTCAACAGATTGAATGCGAACTTCTTTTCTCACACTGGAGTCTGAATATAGATCTTGAAAGTACACTTTCCAAATATTGGAAGTGATCGAATATTCTACCCTGTTTAAAGCCCTGCTTTGCATACCTGACGTGATATGCCGAAAGAGGGATGGATCATTAGACTTAACAGCTTGAATAAGGTGGGGCCAGTTGGTCTTCGTGGCTTCTTTCTTTTTATGTGCCAATAATAGCTTATATTGTCTCTTTTTCTGAAGCAGATCTGATGAAGTGAATGATGATATACTAACTAAATGTGACTGATAAGTAGCAATAAGATCTTTTTTTGCTTTGACACAAACTTTATCAAACCACAATTTGGAGTAAAATCTATTTGGTCTTGATTGTGTGCTACCATAATATAAAAGTAACTGACGTAACTCCTGAATCAGTATGTTACAATTATTGAAGAGTACCTCAGGGAGCTCTGTGGAAAGGATCGCAAGTTGAAGACTCTGAAAGTGATGGGTAGACAAAGAATCAGTTATCACATGATTTAACTGTGGGCATCATCTAGGTCTGCGACAGATTCTTTCATCAAGGGTAATATCAATTAAGTGAAGGTCTTCAACACGACGCTCTTGTGCAAAGTTAATTAGCTGCAGAGTTATTGGGAGGTGATCACTGTCAAACCTTGGGATGACTTCTAAGTCCTTTACATTTACAAGAAGGTCCCTAGAGGCAATTATACAGTCAATTGCACTTATTCTGGTTCCAGAGAGGTAGGTGAAACTAGCTGCGTGATCTTTATCCATAGCACCATTTAGTATGTGGAGATTTAATCTGAAAGTCATTAATGCCAAACACAAGCCTGCATAGTTGGCTTTCTGGTCTTTAGAGTGGCGTGTCAGTAGGACTACATCTTCTTCTAAATGTGGAAGCGGAAAATTGAACTGTGAATATAAAGTCCTGTCATCAGGGCCCAATCTAGCATTCAGGTCACCTCCCAATATCACGGATGCATCAGGATACTTAGTAGAGAGATCAGCCACATATGACTCAAATTCTGTCCACAGTGCTTTAATCTGATTCTTCTGTCTCAGTGGAGGCATGTAAACATTGATAATCAATAAATTGACAGATTTAAATTGAATATTAACAGCCATAGCATGTGATTTGAATGAAGAGAGCGATATTATAGAAACTTGTAAGGTTGTGGAAATCAAAATTCCTAATCCTCCTATGGTTCTACCATACCCTGCAACTGCCCTTAGGGAGAAAGAATGAAACCCATTTAATGATAACTCTCCCGTAAACCAAGTTTCCTGTATCAGAAGAATATCAAAGCAAGATAAAAAGGCAATAAAATTGGGGTTACTGGTAGACATAGTCCATCTTGTCACATTCCAAGTCAGGAAAAAAATCTTACTCTGACCCTTTTGTTGTCAGGCAGATATGTTATCACACACAGATTGAGTATGTGATCTTGCAGAAGGTGATGGAATCTCATGGGGTGACAGTCCAGGTGAATGGAACTCCTTATCCAAGCTTTCAATCAAATCCAGCTGATGGGCAGGTCTACTAACGTTTGAAGTTATTGGCACAGTCTCCTTCCATGGTTGATATACAGGGTCACCATGTTCTGTTGTTTGTCCTAGTTCATGGTCCGCTAGGAATTGCATATCAATTCATGAGGAGGGTCTTGTCTTTAGAGTTGTTGACCTCAGGTCATACTGTGCAGATATATCAGTCCAAGTAGTACAGCCTTCAGGTCTTGTAGCCAAGGAATTTGTTTGCTTTCCTCCCTGATGGATTGAGGCATGTATTCCTTCTTGCTCGTTCGCTATCTCCTTAGTTGGATATAAAGTTTCTGCTTTTATAAACTCTTCTGCCATAGTTAACTGGTGTGTATTTGAGGACTGTTTGGTTAATAGAATTCTTCTCAAGTTGTCTAACCGTTTTAAAATATTATTTTGTTCCTCAAGTGGAAGAGCAGAGAATGCGTTCAAAAGATCTATTTCCTCATCACGACATGCAGGCTTGGGGGAAACACAATTTAAACTCTTGACTCAGCTGAAGTTTGTTCTGTTTTCCCCCTATAGTGTCAACAAAACTGGGTTTTACAGTGTCCAGACCTTCACTGGTCAAGTCAATCAGGTTTTCATAGGGTTTTCTTTGTTGAACAGCATGACTAAAGTTACCTCCCTTTAAGTGCAGAGGTGGTGCTCGATTTTCAAACAGTCTTGTCACAGTTAAGCCAAGATGTGCTAGCTCATCCTTGTTTTCCAATATCCAGCTAGCCATTGACCAGTTTTTAAATGTGACCACTGTACCAGCACATACATAATTAAAGAATAGATATTCTATTTGTATTATATCCTTAATAGTGCAAAAATTAATGGAGGACTTACTTAGTAACTTTACAAAATGAGCTTTACGTTCATACTGAGACAGAATCCCTGCAGGTTTAGGATAGTTCAGAAATACCAGTTTTTGATGAGACAACACAAGTTTCCAACTGATGTCCTTGATGTTTCCCTTCTGTACTTCTTTTTCCTTAAGTGCCGTCACTGACCAGGGGTCTGGAAGACCCAGGTTCTGGAGCTGATCTCTGGGAAAATCTGCCTGACTGGCATCTTCTCCTCATAATTCCTTTGGGGCAGCAGAAAGTTTGTACAGTTGGCTTACAGGCTGGGGTGTTAGTAAGTTTGCACAAGTTGCTGGCTTGGTGCTGACGCAGCTGTTGTCATTAGTCTTTGTATTTATTTCCTTGGGTAACTTTATCTCTGATTTTATCTCCTTGGCTAGCAAATCAAAGAGCTTCTTAAAATTCATCTTAGAAGCATGCTTCAATTGTTTTACATTCTTCATATTTTTACTTTTCTTCAAATTGTTTATGGTCTTCTTATTCACTTTTTTCTTAAAACAATTCTTATTTGATTTAGCGGATAAATGGGAGTTATCTGATTTAATTGGTTGCTGCTTACCAGCATTTAAAGCCTTATCCACTTGTTTGTCTATATTCAGTATTTTGTAGACCTTCACAAACAGAGTCAAGAGCTCAGCACAATCATTTAAGAAGGATTTAATATACTGTATATCTTTGGACAGGAAGCAAAGCCATTCTTCAATGCATGTGGTGTCTCCAGTAATTAGTTCATTACTACTATATGGCTTTTCCAAGCTTGCCCCTTCCACGTGTCCACCTAGCTCCAAGGCTTGTTTTAGCTTTAATTCCCTCTGCTCTCTATCAATCTCATCAGTTTGTGGACATTCCTTTAGAAGCCTAGTCTCAGCAAGTGCAATTCCTACTGCCAGATTCAGGGCAGGAAAACCTTCCCTTGTATTCCTCTTAAGTTTGTGCAATTGCTCTTCGTTGGAAAATGGCAAGTTAGTCTGAGGGTTTGAAGCTAAAGAGTTGTTTTTTAATAGCTGATTCTTTCTCCCCTCCTCCACACCTGGGGAGAAGAACTGAGTTATCTTTGTTCTTTCCGTTTGTGTCCAGCCAAAGGAATACTTTCAAGTGGAGGGGGTTCCAGCATGTTTCTGTATGCCCTTCTTGTATACTCTATTACTAATATATCACAAAAGTGGTGCAGTTAGGCCTCCACAAGCTTCCAAATCACAGCTATCTGGTTGAGCTGTTTTAACAATAAACTCCACTTTAATTACCTTCCTCGCACTCCCAGTCCCCACAATACAGGCTTACTTGAGATCTTTCTGTCCTTGGCAGCCTTCGTATCTTATCCAATAGAGATAAAGTTGTGAATCTTTGTTTTGGTTCCTCCACTTTACCTCTCAGTCAGTAACAATTCCAAGTAGGAGTCTGGGAGGTTTCTAAAAGAATTTTTTAAAAGTTAGAAGCATGGTTGCAGGAGAGCTCTCTTACTACGTGTCTGCCTCCGACACCATTTTTTTCCTCCTCCTCCTATACCACTTTGTTTCCCCACAAATGCCAGTCCTGGTCACTAAGTCACAGAAGACCAAGCCAGCTGTTGAAATTATCCCTCTTCCAGTCATGTATTTATCCACTCAATGACCAAAGGTGACACAATGTCACTTAGTGCACCTAGATACACAAGTCTGATATAAGAAAGAACTGGACCTCTCTCTGCACAGCTGCCCATCCCTGCCTTAGACCATGAGACCCACCTCGGAATAAGGAGTGCCTAAGTGCTCAAATAAACAATAATATGATAGAAGAATCACACACAGATTGAAAGAAGACTACCCTTAACTAAAGAGAAGCTTGGTTCAAACTGTGATGAGAGGAGACTCACTAGGAGACCACTTTTAGAGAATGCTGCTGCTGCGGTGATCAAAACATAACTGTGTAGAAGGAACAGGAAACACATTCTAGTGATGGGCACTGAGGGAGAAAGAAAACCAAAAGGGAGAAAAAACCCTCTCTTCTAGAATGTTCCAGACAGGTGTCTGCATACTCATACTAATTGTGATTTGCAGAAACCACAAAGAAGAGTCCAATTCTATACTCCTGTTTCTTGAATTGCCTACTTATATTACTCATTCACATCAGACAAAGATGGCAACAAATGATAGGATGGCCTTTGTTTTGAGAGCTGTTGTAAGCACAGTAATTAACTCCATGCACTCAAAATCTCCTGGAGCTGAAGCTCAATTTACCTGAAGTTGCACAGTCTGAAGTAAATAAACAATGGTATTGACCTGAGTTTATTGTTACATGCCATCAAGTCAGCTTGAACATATTGTGATCCTATGAAAGAAAGGCTTTCAAGAGACCCTAGCAAACTTAAGACCATGACTTCCTTAACAGAATCCATCCTACCATGGTCAGCTTCACCAACTGTTATAGTCTTTTATGATAAGTAGTGTCATTTCATGTGTCCAAAGTACTCAGTTTAGTCCTCTTGGCTACTAGGAACTGTTCAGACTTGGTTTGCTCTTATAGACATTTATTTTGGCACGGTGTCTGTAGAACCTTCCTCCAGCACCACATTTCAGACAGACCTTCACTTTTTTTCTGGCAGCTTTCTTTGCTGTTCAACTTTTTCACCTTTCACATAGAAACTGGAAATATTTCACAAAGAAACTGAAAATATATAGCATGGATGATCCTGACTTTTGTATTCAATTATATTACACTGGAGGATCTTACCCAGTTCTTTCAAAGCTGTCCTTCCAAGTCAAGTTAGTTCAAGAGACTAACTCTTGAACTAACTTGACTTGGTTGAGCCATGGTACAGAAAATGTTTAAGCATTTTAACATCTTCACCACTTACTTTAACTTTGACCAGTAGTCAATCCACATCTTTGCTATTTTCTGCAAGTAACATGGTGTCACCTGCTGTCTTAAATTACTGGTGTTTCTTCCTCCCATTTTCACACGTACTTCTTTGGAATCTAATCCTGTTTGCCATACACAGCAGGTCTCCCATACCCAAGGGGGACACGTCCCCAGATTTACTGTGGATGGTGAAAAATGCTGATAACACCAAACATTTTTTTTCAAAGAGATTACTGTACTTGCTGGCATATAAGCCTCACTTTTCCCCCCAAAAAATACTGTTTGACCATGCGGTGCATTTTATATGCTGGTGTGACTTGTACGCCAGCAAATAGTATTTGTCAGTGTATAAATGGAGTATGTCTTATACACAGGTGCATCTTATACACCAGCAAATAAGATAATAATCTAGGAATTGAGACAAGCACACAGCTTGGAGTAAGCTCTGAAACTTGACAGAACTTGATAAAACTTTAGAATCTAAGAGAAAGAACGCTTTGTAGCCATTATTTGAGTTCAAAGTCAGTGTATCACTGATAAAAACATAAACATTAACAAAGATGTGTGGTCAAAAAAGATAGAAACAATGTTTTCATGCATACAGAAGGTCAATAGTAGCCCAATGATATCATCTCAGTGCCACAGTGTTGGGCTGGTATTGATCTTCTGACAATACACCAGAAAGCATATAATCATCAGAAAGAGGATTATCAGAAGGCAATCCTGGATTATTGTGTCAGGACAATGTCAATGATTGGGAATCCTTTGAAGATTTTGTTGCATCAAAGTGTTGCTGCAGAGATTGTAAGCCTTTGATGATCATATGGGTGACTTTAATACTGCATTACATCCAAGACTCATGTTCCAGAATTTTGTCCTTGTCTGTGCAATCTGAAACACTTTGGCAAATTTCTCTAATGTCCACATTGTTGGTTCTGCTTCGTCTTCCTCTGAAGATAAATTAACAAGTTCCTCCAATTCTTCATTGGCCATCAGTAAGTCCCTCCACTTCTTCTTCCAGTAGGTCAGCAAATCCTTTTCCACCAGGCTGTCTTGCTGAGTGAATGATTCTGTAACTTCTCCATCAATCCCCAGGAGGGCCTGAAAATCATCCACAACCTCACTCCACAAGCTTTTCCAGCAAGCATTTTCAGCTTTTGGTTTTAATTTATCTATTATAATTTATCAATTTGATGAAGTTTATGGCATCAGCAATAGTGAAGGATTTCCAGCACTTCATTATGTCCACATCACAGTCTGTTATGGTACTGCACATGCCCCATGACTGGCATGGTTTTATTGGCAAATGATATTAGATTGGCACTATATTAATTGGTGTTGATATAAATAATACCTGAGCTGGTGGCAACGCAAATTACTGACTGTAAACATGACATGGCGAGGCAGGTCAGCCACACCTACCTTTGAAGCAAGAGACCCAGTCAATTCAGGACAATAGCATGGCCATTCTGAATACAATAGGTATGAAACACCAAACTGGACTCTCAGAGCTGAAATAGGAAAGTTCCCACCAAACTGTGATCATCTTAAGCCTTGTCCCTGTACATCTGGACATTTCCCTACTGTCTCCTCCACCTCTCCATAACACTCAGCTATCACGACAGCCATTATCCTCTTGTCACTCAAACACTAAAACCATTAACTCCATCCAGACTTCATCGTTTGTGTTGCAACTCCCACTGTCCACTTAGCTGGGAGTGCAGGTCACAACCATACCCGCAGGATATTTTTCAGGTACAAATATCCCTGATTTTAGGCTGCTCAGTGTAGTCTCTCATCATTCCAAATGCCACTCTGTTCATCCGATTCCCAAATGAGAACTGTGCTTAGGTTCCAGCCTAAGCCACGTCGCTGCTTTCTCCACTTCTCTCCAGAGTGGTAAATATCACCCGAATCCCTCAATGTCCTCTATCCCACTTTCCTCCCTTACCTTCAGTTAGCCCTTGAGTGTGTGAGTGTTTGAGCTTTTGTGTGCTTGCGTTTATGTTGTTAATAAAACACATTTTTAGTTTACAATTTACTCTCCAGCTGGTTCTTTCCTGCACGAACCTGTAAACACTGGTAGTCAAGATCTCGCTAAGTTGCTCCCCTCTCACAACTCTCCTATTTTTGAGCTAATTATTCTCCACCTTTGAACAGATGCACTAGCATCGTGGGTTGGCCCTCTGGGTACCCATGGTTTGGGGTAACAAGTCTGCATCAACTGCTGCTAAAACCCAATCATATACCCAGCAGGTATACATGGTCTTGACAGAACAAATGATGCCCTAGTCAAAGGGCTGAATCAATGAGGTTGTGTTGGGAGGTACGAAGCTAACGTCGGCATTTTCATTTTTCACCTTCACACTTAAAGGAAGCACTTTATGGATTCTCTTAGGCTTATCATGATTTCTAGCATCACCACTCTTGTGCTCTGAGGCCATTTCAAACAACACAAGTACTCAAGCAGAAGGGTTTTACTACAATACTGTTCTGCACAGCGACAAGAACTTTACTATACTGTGCAAGCACAAGAATTTTACAGGCCACTGTACCACAGTCAGATTACATACAGTAACTGAGAGGCCTACTAAGAGACTGACTAGCATTACAGTACATGGCAGCACAGACAACACAAGACAGTGTGAGAGAGCGAAAGAACGGCACCATTTGCTGACATTTTACATTCCCCTCCATTTTCCATGTAATCCTGTATGTGTTTCACTTTATTACTTCAATTTCTATTTAATTACTGTCAAATTCAAAATATGTATTTCCAGACTGCATTTCATCATGGGTCAGCAAAATCATCTATACTGGTCACACAGTTATGGGGCACCTTCTTGTAATATGTTCTGCACTTTAAATAGTGCAATTTATCTGACACCCTTGTCAATCTGCAACTATTCTGTACCCCATATTCTTTCCAAACGGTGTAATCTGTGAAGTTCAAGCTGATCTTCTGAAATTCTTTGGTGCGCACTACTAGTCAACATATGTTTGTAATATGATCTCTAGATACTCTCTTATTTTTCTGAACCAGCTTCAAGGTCTGGCATTTCTCATTCCAGGTATGGTAAAAGTCTTTGTTGTAAAATTTTGAGCATCACCAATCAATGATTAGTGCAATGGTCTAATGGTTGCTACAATTTTTGATGTCCCTTTCTTGGGAACTAGAATGTATATTTAGTGTTTCCAGTCTACAGGCAATTATTCAGTTTTCCACAGCAGTTTGCACATTTTTATTAGAATGTGGATGGATTCTCTCTCTATAGCTTGAAACAGCCCTACTGGTAAGTCATCTCTTTTGAGTAATTTATTTCTTCTAAGTGCTTTCAGATCAGATTCCACTTCACTTCCTAAAACTGCAGGTTCTTTGTCAAAAGTTTCTTCTTTGAAGGACTCTGTCTCTCTCTCTGTAGTTTTTCAGTATATTAACTCCATCTTCCTGTTCTTTCGTCCTATTACGTTATACGCTCCCCTGTTGATCATTTAGCATGACTACTTCATTTAAATCCCCTCACCCTTTGACTTCTCATAACTTTCAGAAGAGGTCTCTGGTTCTTCCTTTTTTTGTTTTCTTCTTCTGGTTCCATCTACCCACCCACGCACCCACCCACCCACCCAGTAATTATCAAACTAGTTCTTTGTGTCCCTATATACAAATCACAGAACAGTTTCATTCAGAATTCTGGTCCTATTCCTGTTACCTTTTAATTTTGCTTCTCACGTATTTCCAATTGTTTGAAGAATTTCACCTATCGTTCAGCGAGGCCTTTTACCCCTACAAATAGCATATTTTTCCCTACTTTTCCCCAGTTTCAGAACAGAGCTCCAGGTCTCAGTCAAGCAGGGCAAATCTGTTATTTGTATTGTGCTTGAATTCTTCAGGAATGTTTTTTAGCTTATATTTTCACACTATGATTGATTAGATTCTTCTATTTTTGTATCAGTAATTCATGCTCTGTGCCACATTTTGTTTTTGCAGAGAAAATGAAACTTTTCTATTTTCTGCTTCCACTGTTTTATGTATTATTCCAGACTTTTATAAAACTTCTTGAAGTCAAATAATCTGATTTTTCCTATTCATTTTAACTTTAATGGGCACAAAACACTGACATTTTAAATTCAGAGTTTTATTAGCAACTTACAGGCCTTTCTTCCTTCAGCCAGCTTTACCACAGGACAGCAATTTACAATGCCTCATGGTCACAGAGGCAATGAATTCCACGGAGCCAAATGGAAATTTTAGTTAGTAAAAGCAGTACTTGTGGAAATCAGAAACACTGCTGAAAAATCAACCTAGAATAGCTTAATACTAGATGGTTTCAGAGAATTATACTAAACAGGCAGTCAGAGAACAAAAAACTTAAAAAGATATATTTGTGTATTACTACACAAGCCTCTAGGAACCCACCCACATATTTCAGTTTGATATGACACAGATGTCACAATTCAAAGGAAGAAACCCCAAAGTCCATTAAGATACAACAAAATCTAAAATCCACAAAAGAGCAATACCCTTACAGGCCAACTAAAGCATAGAAAATACAAC
The DNA here is from genome assembly GCA_030412105.1 of Cyclura pinguis. Taxonomy (NCBI): domain Eukaryota; kingdom Metazoa; phylum Chordata; class Lepidosauria; order Squamata; family Iguanidae; genus Cyclura; species Cyclura pinguis. The sequence continues at coordinate 127,712,239 of CM059601.1, forward strand.
ATGTAAGCTTTTGAAGCTTCATTGGCTTTCAAAAGCTTGTATCGATGTATTTTCTACATTTTGGTTGGCCAATAAAGGTATTGATCTTTTGCAGATTTTGGATTTTGCTTTAATTCTTCTGCATGGCCAACACGGCTACCCCCAAATTTGTTTCCAATATTCATCAAGTTGCTGTAAATCCAAATATTAGTCAAAAACAGAATAGATCCAATAAATCAATGAGAATTCATAAAGCACTTCTGTATTTTCCACTCATTTAACTGGTCTAGTCTAGTTGGGACTAGCGATCTTATTTATGATTTAAACCATTATTTCTAAGCTCTCGATTAATCAAAACTGCACATCAGACAGAGCATCCAATGGCACAGACTAGTGGCCAAGTTTTGAAGAATTATATGTAAGAGAATGTGTAGCCCTGATGCTTTCAGATTTTGCATCTATTCAATTGTTTATATAAAACCACTAAATATTTTTAAACAAATACAGACTAGTGAAATATGGGATAACTATATTCAAGTATGAGCTAATGAAGTGTCACATACTAAAATACGAAGTACAGAAAACAAGCCCAGAACCCCAGGTTCCTGAATGCTTGGATTCTATAATTATTTATGCAACAAAATGAAAGTCTTAATTCAAGACTTACATTGTGTATCCGGAAGAGACAGAGGGCTACAACATGGGCACACCATTTGGCCCCAGCTCCACAAGTGCAGCTACACGAGGTGATCCTGCATCTGTCAAACATCACTGCCACGTTGTATGCTCCTTTTGGTGGCACCATCTGGGGAGGTACCACTGTAGCACTCAGGTGGAAACCTGTTGGAGAACAGGCCAAAGGTTACTGTCCAGCATGCAAGCATGGGGATACAGTGCTCTACAGGTACAAAAGGACATCTACTACAACTTGAGCCTATTACTAACAGAGCAATTATACCCAAACACCACCATCTATAATCCTGAAACATCCTTGCTTCAATCAAAATATTTTATTAGGCCACAAAAGCTTTTAAATATCAACCATAACTTCTAGTCGGTAAAAATAAGATTTTAAGAAAGCAATGTTCAACAGCAAAGGAAACAAGGAATCCCATTAGAGTTTAAAATTAGATTGTTTCCTACAGACAGTTCTTCATACCGCCCTGAACACACTTTTAAGACTGTATACACATTCACTGGAGTGGTTTGTGTGAAATACTAAATAGCAGTTTAGCACTAAGCACAACCTGGAACAGAGCTAAGCAAGGCCACGAAGAGCCACGGACTCCATACATTCCTCACTCCCACTTCAATACTAAAAGAAGATCAAATCCTATCTTCTTGTTATTTCCTAATCAGGAGGACTGTGATTTAACTTTGGCCAGTTTCTAAACAACCCCATTTCAACGGGACTATTTAGAAGCTAAACAGAGTTCCTTCTGCACAAGGATGTCTGGTTTATACCTAAGGACAAGCCAGGATTTGTGCAAAATGAAATCAAACAGAGTGAGTTGGGAGGAAGAAGAGGAGCACAAGGTTTCGCTCACGCACATAGTGCTAAACTTGGGTATTGTTTTTCAGACACTGATGAACTACATCATGATTTGGTGCAGTCCCAGATAACTTCAGTGAGTCTAGGGATGAATTTTGCTGCAAGCTGCAATAATATCCCCCTGGTTGCTGCCAAAACTCAACAGCTAACTGTTGTTACCTGGTATGGGAATTCTGTAACTCTCTAAGAAAACCCTATGGAATTCATGAGGTTACAATCAAGTCGACAGGCGACTTGAAGGCACGTACACACGCACCAGGTGTTGCTGGACTGCAACTTCCAGCATTTCTCACCTTTGGCTAGGCTGGTAAGTTCTTCTGTGAGTTACAATCCCACAATATCTGGAAGGCTGGATCATACTGACTCCTTCACTATAAGTAAATCAGAATGAACCATTTAAAGCATGCTAAATGCTTGCTTTAAATGGGTGTTTTCCAAGTTGCTAATGAAATGAGAAGGCACCTGTTGCCATTTAATTTTGGTGGCAAAGTTTCTCAAGATGCCTTGAAGGAATATAAAAATGACCTGGGGAGGTGCATGCTGCCCATTGATGATGTATTTCCTGCTCTAGCAGTACAGGAAAATCAGGTCATACTCTCAACAGCCCTGGTGAATCTGCATAGGATGAAATCTCAGGCTGACAGAATGGGATCGTTTTCCAAGCTGCCTGCTAAATCCAGAGGTGAAATTTCCTCCAGTGGGTCATGCAGCGGCTTACACCATTCATTGTCCCACTCATACCTAGTATTTACAGGAAACAACTATTTTCCATCCCTAGAAAAGCCTTTCCTCACTAAATAAAGGTATTAAGAGTTCAGTGTGTGTAACTTCCAGAATGCCATGATAAGCATGAATAGCTTTAATTCTAAGAACACAAAGTTTTAGATACTCTAATATAAAGCAACAAACCAATTTTGCCTGTAAATGTCACAAGCAGTTGCACTCATACCACTGTAGGACTTTGGAAAAAAGTTCAACTACTACTGTAGTGAACAAACAGAATTCCAGCCATTGCCTTCTATGGTTCCAGGGAGCACAATGAAACAGGACTTCCCACCTCTATTTTTCAGTAAGAGAAATCATATTTTTGAGAGCTTGCCTGCTAGGCTGCAATCCAGTAAGTGTCATATACTCCTACGTGAATGGTAATCCTAATTGTTCCTTTCTATGGAGAACTGAGTAGCAGAACTGAGAGGCCCTCCATACTTCTATAGAATGCAGTTTACCTCCCATATTAGGACTAAGTTTAACACATTTTTGAAAGCTCCCCATGCTACAGTGAAGGAACATGGCAAAGAGGTCTCTCGTAGGGAAGACAAACAGGAAAAGATCAGTACATTCTGCCTTCAGGAAGTGCTCTCCTAAGAAGAACAGATAGCTGATGACTGGGTTGTGTTGTTGTTGTGTGCCTTCAACCTTCTGATTATGGTGATTCTAAGGTGAATCTATCACAGGGTTTTCTGGGCTAAGAGTGTGTGGGTTTCCATGGCCACTACATCACTATACCATGCTGACTCTGATACTTGGGTAGCTAAATTTTATTTTGAATATTCTTAAGTTTACTTGAAATATCTATAGCCCCACCTCACACCTGTAGTTACTGAAATAACTTAAAAGCATAGCTAAAACCAATACGAAATACAATACATACAATATAGAAATGCATCACTAACACTGCAACAGAAGCAGCAGAAGAAAAAAAAAACAAAGACTGAAACACAGCAGCAGAAATTAAGACCCCCATTTTAAAGGCTATACCAATAGTTTTTAACCTGGGTTCCATGGAGCACTCGCAAGGGATCTGCATAGGGTTGCCATTCATCCTGAAGATTGGGGAAATCCTAGATTTAAAAGACTAAAAAATGTCCCAACTGGTTGATACAGCATGTTCCACACTCCTCAAAGGTGGCAGAGATGATGGCAAGCAGCAGCAACAATGTGCTGGTGGAAATCTCATCCTGCACTGGCAGACTTCTCATCCTGTGCTGGAGGCCATGGGCACTGCTGAGTAGGTACACCAGAGAGCCCAGAAGGTGGGAAGGTGAGAGGAGAGCTCGGAAGACACGAAGACCAGGCCTCATGTGACGAATGTGGCAATGCTGCTTGAGCCCAGGCCTAGGCAGCACAGCAGAGCAATCACAAAAATAGAAGGGAGTTGCTTTACCCTTGTGGCTGCTTGAAAGTGAAGCAGGGAAGGTGTCAGTGCTCCCTTTGGGGGAAAGCACAAAAGAAATGCCATTTCTCTGCGAAGGAGCACCAAGAAAGTACAGAGAGTAGATGCTTTCAAAAGAAATGCTTACCCAGTGCTCCTTCGGAGGAAAACAGTATTTCTTCTGTGCTTTCCTCCAAAGCAGCACTGAGACCTTTATATTCCAGGCATTGCTTTGAGAAAAAGAAAGGACAAAAGAAAGAGCATTTCCCCAAAGCACCACTGAAAGATTAGAGATAGGGTAGGTGCTTCCTTTAGGAAATTCCAATTTATTCTACTCTCCTGCACCTGAAGGATCTCAACATGCTACTCCACAGCCCATTAACAAGCCTCCTTTCTTTTGCATTGTCTACTGGAAGAATAAGAGTGAACAACTGATGAGCCATTTTAAACAAATATTTGAATATTTAAATCTAAGTTTAAATATTTAACTTTTGATTTAAGCCTTGGAGGTCCCTGGCAACAAATTATACTTACAGGGGGGCCCTGGTAAAGAAAAGGTTAAGAACCACTGGGCTATATAAATAGCTGTGTCTTCAGAAGACGTCTAAAAGCCAAAGCAGAAAAGAGCCTAGAAAATCCTCTACCAACAAAGAACAAAAGACACTTTCCATGGTAAGTTGGACATAACACTCAAAGCTATGAAAGAAAGGGTTAGAATAGAAATTAATTTTATTGATGAATAGAATCTACTTCTTTTTGAAGAATATATAGAACTATAATGAAAACTTATCCATTTATTAGTACACTGTAATTCTGGCTAGTTCAGACTTATATGAAAACAATGCTAAGTCCATACAACTACATTTGGCACAATGGCTGAACTAACAAACCTCGGTTAAAAGTAGTCTCAGCATTTGGAGGCCACAGCAAGAGAAATCCGAGCAGACAAGCAACTTTACAGACGGTATTATTTTCCTGTATGCTTGGAAGCTCAAATAGCTGTTTGGATTCTAAGCTATATTAGTGAACAAACAAATATATGATGAACACTAATATGTTAATCCTATTATGCAACAACTGTAAGATGTGCAATATGGTAATAATGTAGCTGTAGATGGGGGTATAAAATAACCAAATGACTACACATGGAAGCGTTGGTGAGTATATCCATGAATTTCTAAGTTAGACAAACAACCTTTACACACACACACACCCATACACACACACATACACATAGCCTTCCTGGAATACTTGCAGGAAAAGTAAAAACATCCAGAACCTTCTGTAGTAATTTCCTAATTAAAGCAAAACTCCCTTTCTGGATCCAGTCATAAACTGAGACTGTAGCGATTCTAGTTCTCTGCCAAACTGGAAAGAGGATCTGGAAGATCCACTCCTTTATACCACTGCGGGACACGCATAAGTAAAGGAGTCTTTACCCAGGCCATTCCCACCAAGCCCTGCAATTCCAAGCAAGTGCTGCCAATACACAGCTGCAAGCAGTTGAAATAGGGGACATGCCAAGGCAGTAAAGCTGCACAGAAATCCACTGTGATATCCCAGCTCAGAAACCTCTCCTCAACCCTGCTTCAGGAGGTTTTTTAATATCTGAGCTAAGACTTTAAGCCTTTTCAGTAAGAATGCAAGATATTCAGAAAGTTCTTACCTATCTGCAATGGGTCCTTAACAGCCCTCATTCGGAAGAGCTGCTCGCCTCTCTGGAACTCATCTGCACTGCCATTTGCCAAGCAGGAGTACAGCCTAGAAGAAGCAAATCACCCTATTATTGAAGCATTCTTCAACAATGGCAAGCAGCAATGCATTCTTCTTCAAATGGTGAGCCAGGGCACTTCAGTCTTAGTCAACCACGTGTTTTTTGTGAAAAAACTTGAGAGCTGGATGTTGTGTTTTTCAAAAAGAAAAACAGGGCAAGGATAACAGATGCAAAAGAGAGCAGGCCAGCTTAGACTAAACTCCCTCCTCTATTGAAGCAGAGGAGCCCTGTCCTCCCTTTTATCTTGTCAATTTACAGACAAATATGGACGGACATGTATGGCTTTAAAAGTGGAACCAGGGTTACAGAGTGCGAAGGTAGGCCCTATGTTTGAAGATGATGAGAACTACTGTTCTTGCACATAGAAATGCATCAAGAATCAGTCCAAACCTCAAATCACATTATTTTTCATTCTGCTTGTAGGAGGATGGATTCACTATTGATTAATTTATTTATACTGGATCTCACAAGGATCTAATGGGGCACTCATGAAAAGCAGACACATTAGCAACAAATTTACTAAAAACATTTACATTTTACCTTTCCTAAAAGGTTCAGTGAAGTAAAAAAAAAATACAAGAATACAATGAAGCAATCAACAAACTCTTTAAAATGGACTGCATCTATGTTGCATCTGTACTGCATCTGAAGAATTGGGTTTATATCTATGAAAGCTATACTAAAAAACCAGTTAATCTTAAAGGTGCTGCTGCATTCGTCCACCCCTCCCTCCTTTTTAAAAATGGAAATTTTTACAACATGGCAGAAGGCTACTGTGGACTGAGTGAGGTAGACATCTCTAGGCAAGAAATTCCATAGTCTGGGTATGGCCATGGAAGAGGTATTCTCCTAACCAGACTCTGGTATGACACAGACAGGAAAGCTACTATCAATGGAACACATCAGGTAGCACAGGCATGAAACAAGCCCATACCTTATATGGCTTTAAAGGCCATTGTCCTATGCATGGGACCAGAAGTGTTTTATATTTTGGATTTTTTCAGAATTTGGGATACTTGTATTTATATATACATAAAATACAGTACTGTACAGGAGATCTCTGGGGAGCCCATGAGAAGAGCAGAAGTGCCACAGCAACCACCTCAAAGTCAGAAGCAAGCTCCCTAGAGATCTCCTGTACAGTACTGTCTCTTATAACCTCAGTGTCACAAATCCTCAGTCTCTCTCCAGCCTCACATCTCATACACAACACAAGTAGCAAATGAAGAAGATGTGAGGCTGGAGAGAGAGGTGTGGGTTTCTGAAATGGCAGAAGGTATGGATTTGTGTCTAACACTCTTCTTGGATTCTCACAATTTCACAGATCCTCTCATCCTGCTCCAGCCTCATGCCTCCTTTGTTTGCTACTGGCATTGTGTATGAGACACAAGATAGGAAAGAAACTGAGGATCTGAGAGATGAACAAGCAGGAGTGCCACAGCAGCCACTGCCTCAAAGGCAGAAGTAGGCAGCTGGCACCAGAAAGTTTGGAGGGCTTCAGATTTTGGATTTCTGGATAAGGGACACTCAATCTGTACTTTAAAATTATCTCCAAAACAAACTAAGGTACCAATGCAACTGTTTCAGTAGAAGAATTATATGTCCCTGATATATAATCTAATCAGCAATCTAGCCTGTGCATTCTGAACATGTTGACTTTTTTGGACAGTTTTTAAAGGCACTCCCCACAAAGAGCATATTCAAATAGTCCACTAAGGATATGACTGAGATGTCACTATGTCTTACTTCTCTAATTCTGCTGGCTGTTTGCCATAATAAATGAAATGAATGAATGAATACTTCTCCAAAAATAGGCACAACTAGTGCATCAGCCTCATAGAACTAGAACTGGATATAATGATTGCTCCAACTTGGCCTTTGACTTGAAGCCCATGAAGCATATTCAAATTATAACTTGCATTTTCAAAGAGAACACCCTACTATTTCATCCAGCATAAGTTGAACAGAGTATGTCCCTTTGGACCTGCTGGATCTTTCAGCAATTTCTAATATCAGCAGCCATAATACTTCTCTGGACTGCCTCTCTCAGATGGACCTGGGGGCACTGTTCTGGAATGGTTCTGGTCCTTCCTGGAGAACAGTTCAGAAGTGGTACTGATAGATTCTCGTTCAATGTCCTGGTCATAGCAACCCTCTGGGCTCTGTGATGGGCCCCAAGCTATTAACTATTTAGGTGAAACCACTGGAAAGGTTAGTCAGAGATTTGAGATACGTTGATGATACCTAACCCTACTACTCCTTTCCATCCAAATTTAAGAAACTGTTTCAGTTCTAAACCACTGTCTGACCCTAGTGATGGACCGGATGAGGGCATACAAACTGAAACTTAATCCAAACAAGACAGAAGCCCAGATTTTCCAGTCAAAAGGAAAATCAAGGAACTGGGATTCAATCTTTCCTGAACGAGGTTACACTTCCTCTGAAGAGGTAGTTTCAGTACACTTCTGGAGTCAACCCTGAACCCAGATTCTCAGATTTCAGTGTTGACTGGTATTCCCCCCGTACAATTAAAGCTAACAGGTCAATTGTATCCATTCCTCAAGATGTCTGATCTGGCCACTGAAACACATGCATTAGTTATACCCCATTTGGATTACTGCAACATACTCTACACTGGACTGCATCTGAAGAAAATCAAAAACTTTTGTGGGCCCAAAATGCTGCAGCCAGAGTGCTGACTGGGGCTGCTTTCAGGAAATAACTCCTCGATGCAAGGGCTCCTTTCTTCATCTGTTTCCAGACACAACTCAAAGTGCTGGCTATGACCTAGAAAACCCTATAAAACATGAGTCCAGGCGCTTTGAAAGACTGCATGTTTTCTTACAGGTTTACTCTGCCTTTGAGATCTGCAGAAGAGGCCCTTCTATTAGCCTCACCAGCTTCAGATGTATGTTTGGTGCAGATATAAGAGAAGGCTTCATAACGACCCTGCAGGACCACTGGGCCTAGGCAATATAAACGGCTAATGGAGGGGATATGAGCCAAGGATCATGGGAGTGAGACTGGATTGGTCCTGACACTCACATGGCTTCTATTAGCCAATGGGAGGTGAGAAGGTAGAAAAGTAAAGACCTCTGGGAAGAAGAGGTGGGGACCATATGGTATAAGCCTGCAATTAACTGTTCCATGTCAGAGCAAGGGAAGAAATCCCCAGAAAGAGTTATAAGGAAACCAGTCAACATCTAGCCCAGAGCTTTCTAAACTTTTCATGTTCGTGACACACTTTTTAGTCATGCATCATTTTGTGGCACAGTAATTTCAGTTTTACTAGCAAACCAGAGTTAAACTAACCCCTTATAAGAGATACATTTTGTTATTACAATTTATGTATGTGTCTGTATGGGGACACAACATCTCATGAAAACCTCTCAAAAATTTTTAAAAATATCTGATTTATAAATAATAACATACATTTCCAAGATTGGAGCTGACACACCTACACACTTCAGGTGACACACTAACGTGTCACGGCACACCATTTGGAAAGCCCTGATCTAGCCAGATATGTCAGGTTTTCAGTTCTTTTGAAAGGGAACGGAAGCCTGGAAAAGGCAACACGCAGAGATGGAGAATAACTCTTTTTATACCTATGCCTATGGGTTTGGTTCTTTGGCAACCAGAGGGAAGGTGCACAGACAGCCAGTGCTTTAAACTAGTCAAGTTTGCTTGATATACCTTCCGTTACCCCTTAGTATTTCATTTTCCCCTTTTTTAAATAAAGAGGTTCACTTGTAAAAAGCCTATTTTGTTCTTAAGGGAGAGTGGGAAGCTCTGGTCACAGGTCTCCATGACAAAGTCTACCACAAACTCGTAAAATATTTTTTTTCTCCCCGTAAACATAAGGGAGAGAGGGAGGATGTTGAGCCCTTACATTCTCTAAAACCAAGAGAAGGAAAGGGAAACTGGATCTCCAAGGAAAGGCTTGGTGGCAGCACTACTTCCACTGCACTGGAAAATGGTGGCCAAGTCTGGGCAAAATCCAGCCACCTACTGTCCTCCCTTTTCACCACAGTCTTTTAGGCCACTCCCAGATTATGAAACTCACAAGGGAGGTTAAATTATCTCCTCCTCTGTTGTCTTTCCATTAGCAGGCAAAGAATGCTTTATTCAGACAAGCCTTCAATAAATGACTGCCTGATACAGCCTGAGATTTTAAAAGGGATATACTCAGCCTAAATACTTTACTGTTTATTTATTATCAGTCTGGTGTGATTAAACTGTTTTAATTTGTGTTTTCCTCGTATATTTGTTTCGGTGTGTATTTTAATATGCATAATTTTATTGTGTTTTTATATATGTTTTAAAAATTTTGCTGTAAGTTATGCATGCCAATCCTTTGGGAATGGTGGGATATAGTGAAATAAACTTATGGGTAAATGTTCAACTAATCAGAAGCATTTCTCTCTTGTCTAGATTAAACTTCAGTTTTTTTAACCCTATTTGGTAAATTACTGACTCCAGACACCAATTCAAAACTGCTATCTTGGAATAAAGAAAGCGAACTGGGTGTTGTCTGCAAACTAATGACAATGAATTCTAAATTGCTGCATGTCTCTCCCAGCAGTTCAATAAAGATAGCATGGGGAACAGAAGAGAACTTCGTATGATACCACAAGCAAAGAGTCAAACAAAGGCCATCTTTGGGGAATCCCAGCAAAAAGGAACAGAATCCTCATAACATATTGACCCCAAGACCCATTTCAGCCAATTTAAAAGCATATCAAGCTCAGTGTTATTGAAAACTGCTGACAAGTCTTGTATCATTAACTCTCTTTCCCAATTCTCAGCACAGATGATTCACCATGACAACCAAGACTGCTTCCATTCCACAATCATGTCCTAAACCAGAATGAAATGGGTAAAAAGAATCCATATTATCCAGAAATGTTAGTTGGTCCTAAAAATTGCAGTTGTTGTTGTTGTTGTTGTTTGCCTTCAAACTGTTTCCAACTTATGGTGACCCTAAGGCAAACCTATCACAGGGTTTTCTTGGCAAGATTTGTTCGAAAGGGGCTTGCCTTTTGCCTTCCCCTGAGGCTGAGAGAATGTGACTTGCCCAAACTCACCCAGTCTCCAGAATCATAATCCAACACTCAAACCACTCTACCACACTGGCTCACAATAAATAAATAAATAACAAATAAATACCAGTATTACTATTACTTAATGTACAAGTTCCCTGTTGCAAACCAGTTGCAACAACTTTTTCATGAGACTTAGAATAATCATTGCCAGCCAGAATATAGTGGGCCCTCTGTATATGAATAGGTTCCATTCCAGGAACCCCCTGTTGATAGCAGAATTCACAAATGTTTGCGTCCCATCATATTCAGTGGTGGTGACATGTGTGTGGATGCTTCAGAGCATCCACACACACATCACCACCATTTTAAGCATACAGGTGTAATGCTTCACATGTGCTGGAAATCACGCACACAGAGGTCATAGGTAAGAAAGGCCACTGTACATAGCATTGGAATAGACAGACCAGAGGTACAAGCAACTTAACATGCATTCCAAGGGCAGATATTTACAGATCCCTTTCTTAAAGCGGACATGCCATTGTACACAAGCTCCTGATGATCTCTCTCATATTATATTGAGCTGCCCACTGTATTCAAATTCAAGGGGAAAGCTGTTAAGGAGACTATTGGAAATGAATATCTGCCTAGATAGGCTATCTGTAAAATACTTATTGGATGACCGAAACCCACAGGTTACTAGATTAATGGCTAATTTCCTGCTTGAGGCAGCAAATTTATGGTTTAAACTGTCAAGCAAGGATCCTTGATGTCTTATTGATGGGTATATGTTTATGTTATAATATGCCTAATAAAGGTCAACTGAAATTGAAATTGAATTGAACATGCATTGACTAGGTGGTTTATCATTTTTGAACAACCTGGCTGAAGCCTGCTGAGTTAAAAGATAACAACAGCAGATCACTCTCTGGGATCAGTGGTGTTTTTTTTTAAATTGCACTAACTTAAAATTAGCCTTTTTCTGCTTAGCCCTGAGCAGGGAATGGCAGCCCAAACAGGAAAATCTAATTGCTCCAGATTTAGAAAACAGTCTAAATGTAACGCTGTTCATTGTTAATTGTTGCTTTTTTTGTTAAGTGCTTTCAGGTCAACCCTATCAAGGTGTTTTCTTGGCAAGATTTCTTCAGAGGAGACTTGCCATTGGCCAACTCTAAGGCTGTGAGAGTGTGACTTTCCCAGTCACCCAGGGGGTTTCCATGACTGAGTGAGGATTCAAACCATGGTCTCCCAGAGTCCTAGTCCAACACCTAAACCACTATCCCATGCTGGCTCACATTTAAATTATATCAGACTGCCAATTTCACTTAAATACATTTAAGATTCTGCAAACAGACTGCCAGTCACCAATGGTATACATAAGATAAGCAAAAATTATTTCAAAGAGAGGAGAAATACCAAAGCAAGAAGACACTACCTGATGTCTTCTTCATTCTCTGGAAAGCTCCAAAAGGCAATACGAAGCTGTAGCTGTTCAGGCACTGGTGGGTAAACTTTCTCCACCACTTCAAATGGAATGTGAAATGCCACCTGTTTTGCTGAAAGCTCCACCAAAGGAATCACCAGCCCATCTAAACCAATATAAAATATTTGATAAAGTTAGTTGAATAGATAAAACAGTATTCAATCACGCTACGAATTATGCTCTCATCAGGACTTTAAAAGTTTTCTTCGAAATACAAAAAGCTCTTTGGAACCTACAGTAGATTATGGCTAATATCTAATACCAATACAGTATGATATGAAGCCTGTAATTTCCCAAACAGATGGCACTGTATTCTGCCCCCCTTTGTGTTTAATAACTACTTGGCTCAGAAGAGATCCAGCCATGTAATTTCTTCCAACATCACTGACAGGAAGTCAAGCCTGCCACATTTTGCTCACCCACAAAGGACTATGCCCCACCTTTTGTACAAAATTAATGCCCAAATCGCAAGACATCCCAAAGTGATAAAAAAGGAGAGAAATAAAAACCTATCAGTCAGAACTCAAGCAGAGAAGCTGAAGGACAATCTATCTTCATATATCAATAAGGCTCTAGAGTTAATGTTAAAACTAGTAAATAATGGAATAGAACTGTTCTTCTTACCTGTAAGACACTCTTTTTCAGTGGAAGAGAGAACAAACAAGCTGTCTATTATCCTGTTTACTTATCTCTGATAGCCATGAACTCAGAAGTTGTTTTGTGAGTGCCCTCTGGGGAAACAAACAACCCTCTCCACATAGTCAGTAGTCATGGTCAGCTTTGAAGTTCCAGAAAAATCTAGACATGCCCTCTTCTATATCACTGCACAAATGATAAGGCCATAGTGCTCTCTCAAGTAATGATAGTACTCATATTCTTGCTTTTCAATTTCTTTTCAATTACAGATGAAAGAAAAAATCAAAAGTAATATCCAATAACAAAGGGCAAGGAAAACCAAATGAGAATACCTGACAAGTAAGCATCAAAATGGAATAGTGGGCATTCTGCATGCCACTGAACAACTATGTGTATTATTTTTACCTGAGTTCCAACTGTTAATCTAGGGTGGGGAGGATGTGCTCGCCCTGTTGTCCTGAAAAGGATCATCTCACAGGTAAGACAAATAGTTTTTTTTCCAGTGGAAAGGGGAGGAACATCCTGTCTTTTACAGGATGTACAAAACCTCCATTAGTTGGCTGGGACAACTGGCACTGGGCAAGATACTCAATGATCAACTGCTCACTGAAGGACTCATTGCCTGAAGGCACTCTCAGCTGAGGCAACAGCATCCAGGCTGTAATGCTTAACAGAAGTCTTCCATGTAGCCATCCTGCAGATCTCAATCAGGGGAGCACTGGTTGCAAACTCTGTCAAGATAGCTGCACTGTTGGTGGAGTGTGATGGTAATAGCATCCTGATTGTGTTGTAAGGAGTGGTGATACGCTCTCTAATCCACCTTTCCAACATGAAGGCAGAGATCTTTCTTTGGGAGTGCTGACTGGCTTCCAGAAGCTGAGTGTCCTTCTCAAATATAACTTGATGGCTCACCAGACATCCAACACATGCCATATCTTTTCCAAGAGCCTCAACGGCTCAGGGCAGAAGGATAGCGATATTACCTCTTGCTCTCTGTGGAATGGTTAGTTAACCTTTGGTATGAAGCATGGATCTAGCTGCAGCAAAATTGAATATGGTCTTATTTCGCATAGGTCCTTCCTAGCTGACAGGGCTCCCAACTCCAAGACCCTGTGCACTCATATAGTGGCAGTCAACAGGAATGCCTTTTGAGTCAAGTGCTTGAGCAATGCCTCCCTAATTGACTCAAAGGATAACACTGTGAGCAGTTTAAACACCATGTGCAAGTACCACAATGGGAAGCCTGTGAGCCATAGGAGGAGAAAAGAGTACAAGCCCTCTGAGGATTCTACAGACATGAAAGCAAATTGAGATCTTGTTTCCTTTTCCTGGAAGGAGGACAGACATGATGGTGGCATCCTGCCCATTAATGGTGCTTGGTCTAAGGCCCCTGTCTATCCCCGTCTGAAAGAATTCCAGAAACAGCATGAGAACCTGGAGAAAATCCTGCTTCTTGCATCTACACCACTTCCTGAATGCTCAGAAGGTACACCTGTAGACCCTACTAATAGAGGGCCTTCTTGAGGATAGAACTCCGGGTGAAGACTCTACTACCCTGGCTCAGGTTGGTCTGATTCAGCAAATCTGCTCTGGTGTCCAGAATCCCTTGGAGTTATTCCACTTCCAAGGTCAGGAGATGGCTTTCTGCCAACGTTAACAGAAGTCTTGCTTCTTCCATGAGGTGGCAGGATCTGGTCCCCCCATTGTGGTTGATGTGGGCCTTGGCTGTGACCAAGTCTGACCCGTGATGACTGCTCTTCCTTCCACCTGTTCTTGCAATGTCAACAGCACTATTCTGATGGCCATCAGCTCCAGCCAGTTTGTTGTGTGCTGCTTCCTCCTCCCAAATTCCCTGAACCACCTGGGAACCATAAAGCGTGCGCCAGCCCCACAGGTTGGCACCTTTCAACTTGTCCCTTCCAACATGTCCCTGTGAACTGCCAAGGACTGGATTGCTTCCTTTGACATTCCTATTTTCTGGTGACTCTTGGCTGCTATGACTGCTTGATTAGGGAGGAGAATCTACTGAAGAGATCTGCAGAGGAACCTCACCCATGCAAGACACTCTATGGCTGCAATCGTAAGTTTTTGCAAATGTACTGTGACAGACAGGTCTATCTTTTTGTTTGCTTAATCTGAGCAATAGCCCTCTTAATGCGCTGAATCCTCTCTGGAGGCAGAGCTACTGTGCCTGAATTGGTATCTATTACTGCTCCCAGATACTGGATTTTCTGGGTTGGGGTAAGGTGGCTCTTCCCACAACTCACCAGAAAACCATGGTAAGCTAGTGAATCCAGCACCTGCTGCATATCCTCTTGACCCTGCTGGTAAATGTTCAGCACATCATTAGAGCATCCAAATACGGATAAACATGGATGTGGACTCTTCTCTATATCACTATCAGAACTACCACACCCACGGTGAAGACCTTGTGGCCTGATGTAAGACTGAACAGCAGGGCATGCTACTGGTAATGCTTCCCTGAGTAGGCAAAGAAAAGGAATCTGTGATACAGCGTGTGGATCATAATATGCAAATAAGCTTCTGTTAAAATGAGAGAGGCCAGAAAACTCCCTGGTTGGATGACTGCAGAATACTTTTCAGCATCTCCATCAAAAAATAGTTTCTGATTAATTTTTTAACATTCTCAGATTCAGAATTGTCTTCCAGAATCTGTTCTTCTTTGCGATGAGGAAAACGATGGAACAGCAGGCTTTGAATTTCTGTGAATGAGGTACTTTCTCTGTGACCCCAATCTCTCTGAGGTGATCAACTGCCTTTAGTAAGAGACTGTGCTTGAGTGGTTTCTTATTAGAAATTTTTAAAAAGCCTTTTAACACAAATATACAAAACAGATCTTGGAAATGTTAGAAAGAAGTCTGGGAGAGTTTGTGTGGATTCTAACTTGTATCCTTGGCTCAGGGTATTTGTTTCCATGTGTCCACAAAACCTCGAGACCTCTCAGCTACTGGAGGGCTGGCATAGGGCCTGTTGGCTGCTATGCTGTCCCTTCCTGACAGGGCCTGCCTGGGGTCTTCCTGTACTCTGGTAGTGCTGCTGTCTGGGCCATGGTCTCTGGTCTCCCCACTGCTATCTGAAGCCTCTGAAGTCCCTCTGTCTGGAGGAGGAAAAATGAGGCAGATAGTTTGGTCTTGAGGGGTAAAGGGATGATTGGCCTAGTCTGAGATGTCTCCTATCCTCCCTCTTCTTTCCAAAGGATGAGCATCTTCTTCTTGTCTTTGGTATCCATGAGCACTGGGTCTATTGACTCCTTGAATAGTTTGGTGCCCAAGAATGGCACAAAGGTGAGGCTGTGCTGGCTCTGGAATCCACATCACAGTCCAATTACAGTTCTTTAGCCACACCTGGCATTTGACTGCCATGGCTGCACTGTGACTCTCAAGCAAAACTGAATGAAGTCCAGTCCATTGTTTGCAGTAAAACCTTCAGCAGTTGTTAATGCCTTGCCAGACTTTGACCTGCTCAGGTGGGATAAGCTTGGTGAGCTCCTTGGCGCACAAGAGCAAAGTTCTGGATGTGATACAGATAGAGGCTGCAACTCTTAAGACTAAGGAGGCTGATTCATGGAATTTCTTGAGAGCTGCCTCTGCCTTTCTGACTTTTATATCTCTTAGGGAGTCCTCTCCATTCTTTGCTTACACAGAGGATGAGATGAGGGCTCTCACAGGCGCAATGATCAGTGGGACCTGAAGTCTGGACACTACACTGCAAGGTAGTATATAGAAATTCTTGAAACAACCAGAGTTGGGTCTGTTGGCAGCACGTTTGTTCCATTCCTCACAGACCACAAATATGAAGTCCACAGGAAAAGGGATGTGTGAAGAGATAGCGTTAACCTTGGGGAAGCACTCCCCCCTGCCCTAAGGCAAATCAGGATCTTGACACTCGGGACTCTTAGTAGGCATACTAAGGCCCAGTATCTTAACCATCTTTTTTAGCAAGACATTAAAATCCTCTTGCTGGAAGAGCTTAAAAGGAGAAGGGACAGCCATGGTCTTCATCAGAAGATAGCTCTCCTTCTTCAAAATAGTTGCTATACTGTGCTCTTCTTCCTTGAAATCTTCATCTACTGAGGGCAGATGGGTTGCCTCAAAGAGGCTGAAGTAGTCTCCTTGGGTTTTTTTATAGGAGGGCTGTTAGGTTAGGATCTCCTCATTCAGAAGAGTCTACACTGGTGATATAGTTGCCAGCCTGCCCCCACCCCACAATAGGAAGGCCTTCTGCACTCAACACTACAGGATTTAGGTTCCCTGAGAGGATAGCAGCTGTCTTCTGAAGCCTACTTGTTCACACAACAAAGATGGCAGCTGCAGCCTACTTCCAGTAGGCAATTGTGGAGCACGAAAAGGGGAAGAAGGGTAGACTGCCAGTCTGGTCCCTGCCCCACAACTGTGGCCAGTCATCTGGAGATGTTGGTGGGCAGAACCCTGGAAACCCTTTCCCTTGAAGGTGCACATGCCTCTGGGGAGGGAATGGAATGGCCCCCAGCTGCTAGGTCCCTCAGCCAAGCCAGCAGCTTGGGGGGGTGGTAACCCTGAGTTGAAAAGGGCACTGCTATATTCACATTTGCCTCCATCAATTGCATAGCCTACATTTCCGCTTCTGACCCTGGCCCAATTCAGGCTTGGTGTTTCTGGTGGCTGGAGGAATGGAGGGATTTTCCCTCACCTGCCACTCCCAAGGACTCTCTGCTCTCCTGTTCAACATCTGGAAAGAGTTCACACTAGTTCAGGCCTGGTCGAAGGGTGGCTACAAATCCACAGCATCTCCCGCACTGTTCAAGTTTTCCTCTGTAATGCTCTCTGGATTCCCCTCACCCATGTGCATATTTCAGAAGCCCAGAGGGAGAAAAAGACACAGAGGAAAAGAAAGAGGGGAAGGAAAGACAAGAAGACTAGTATGAGTTGCCAGGGGTGGTAGAAAGAAAAGGCAAGAGAGAACAGAGAATGTCAAATGAAAGAAAGGCAAAGGAAAGCTAGAGAGAAAGAGGGAGCAGGAACAGAGCTAATGTGAAATCATGCTTATCAGAATAAGGCAGAAACTAAACTGATCACATGGAGAGGGTTGCTCCCCCTAGAGGGGACACTCAAAGTGACATCCGCATTCCTGCCTATTAGAGAGAAGAAAAGGACCAACTCATAATAGACAGGATGCTCCTCTCCTCTTCACTAGAAAATAGAATGTACTGGACAGATGTGAGGTTTGAAACTGATCTCTCTATGACTAGTTAACAGCCATCTGTTTTCACCTAAAGAAGACTCAGGAAGACTTTGCACTAGCATTAGCGCTATTTCTAAGCAAAAGAGCTTTGGATCACAATGTTACTGTGAAACATGAAAGGTTTCTGTTTTGAGCATAGCTATTGTATGAGACAACTTCTCATTCCTTCTTTTTCTCTAATGCTAAGACTGCTTTCATTGCTTCCTACATGCTACTTCTCATATTGGAGGTCTCTAATTCCAAAGTAGCCACCAGTTAACTTACAGTCCATCATGGAAGCCAACTTCTCTACTACCACATGCTGCCACCATCCACTCCATACTTTATAAATCCACAGTCCACCTTGCTCCATTAGTTGGCTTCCTGTACATCACTGTGTTCATTTAAGGAAAAGATAGGAAGGCTTGATGCAGACACCCAGAATGAGGCAATATTGTGTCAACTCCTTCCCATCAAACTGCCTGTACATATGATGTGCATGCACAGGGTGTGTGTGTGTGTGTGTGTGTGTGTGTGTAACATAGTAGGATATTATAACTTTGGTATATGATCATAACTTCTAGCTAGACTTAGTAGCCAACTGATATCTACATGACGACAATTAGCCAGCCAGCCAGGTCTCTGACATAAAAAAAATGGAATCGGGAAAGAATGAAGTCATCATGCCAGGGTTTGAAGCTCTTGGATTTTGTGTGTTTGCAAACCTGGCACCGAATGAAAAGCTGAACATTCTCCAAAGCTTTCTACATATAGTAGAGGACAAAGCAAAGTATTTCCTCTAAACATTCTGCAACGCAGAAAATGAGTGGAAGGAGAGATATTATGACCTGCTGGAAATGTCACCAGAAGCAAATTATGACCTGTTGGAAACGTCATCAGATTACCCAGATTACGAGAAGCGTAATCTGGGTAAATCTGTGGAACCCTGTATCACTGCAAACACCAACGGGCCTGAAAATGTCCCCAGCCCTATGTTTTACTGTGGTCTTTAAAGATTATATGCCATATTTGTTGGTTTGATGATGTTCAATGTCACCTAACAAAAGACAGGTGAGAATGGTCTAAATTTAACATTTACAGAAAAGAACAAGTTATCCTGGCTATAGGAAATCTAATACCCTCAAATCATCAGAACCTGCTTGATCTTGGAAGCTAAGCAGGGTCAGCTTTGCTTAGTATCTGGATGGGAAACTGCCAATGAAAACTAGATGCTGTGGGCTATGTTTCAGAGGAAGGAACTGGCAAAACTACATCTAAAAATTAAAGTATTCTTTAGCAAAACTGAAGTATTCTTTGCCTAAGAAAGCCCTATGAAATTCATGGATAAGCCAACGGGCAACTTGAAGATGCACACACACACACACACACACACATATATCATCTTGGCTATACATATTTTAAGACTCTAACTTCTCTCATTTTTTCATAAAAAATCTAGGCAAAGATGTGACAGTTCAAATTACAAACAAGCCTCACTTTTTGCCACAAGAAATTATCACACAATTAACTCATTACAGTTTTTAGTTGTATTGTTTAGTAATAACATCAATAGACTCACTCTTTAACTATATTTGCATCAGATGTGATTTTAATTTGAACATAATATAATATAAGCAGAAAAGAACCTTAACACTGCTCTCTAGGAAATGACTGAGGGAGTAAGAACTCATGAGGGTAGATCCCATTCAAACAAAGTTCAGCTTTTCATGTCAAATGCTTTACAATCTGTTAGTAGCATAGTTAATATCATTCTGAAGAAACAGATTATAACCTATGAAATCCAATATCAAAATAAACATTTTAATTGTAAATGTGCCTATATGTATGTATTCTGACACACTGCCTCAGCTACCCCTTTGACATCTCAAATTCTCAACTTTATTGTATCTTCACGGATTCACTCCAATACATTTCTAAACTTCATTTGTTTTTACCCGCACTGCTTGTTAAGACAATGTTAAGACTATTTTGATGATTTATGAACATTGTAACTCTTTCCTGTTAAAAATTTAAACTTTGTAAAAAGAGAGATAATTAACATTTTGGCTGTATTTGTCAAAGAACAAAAGCAAATCTGCCTATGATTTGAGAACACAGCTTCAGGGATGCAATCCTACCTCTATGTAATTCAAAATTAAGTGTTCCTGAACTCGTCAAAACCCACTGACATGGGATTTAAAGACTCACATACATGAACAAAATATCAAATACTAATTAGTTATCTACCATAACAGGGAGGATCTAGGACAGACTTCCTTCTCTGTTAGTAATGAGGTTTCTCAAGAAAATATCCCTCTCGCTTTCTAAATGTTGAACAGCAACATAAGTGATACCTAGTATGTAAGGAAGCAGGAAGGAAGGTTATTTCTCTTCAGAAGCCAGCAAATAAAGCAGATGTTTTTCTCTACCTTGCCAGTGGTGGTCAGGAAAACGAAAAACTCATGAAGCTACTTGCAAATGTTACAATAGGGGAAACACATACAGTCAACATTTTTCAGTGTCTGAGGTGGATTTTTAGTATCAATATAGACAGCTGATGAGCAAGAAGAGAGGTAAGGTCAAATTTTACTGCTATTTTCCCATCCTTTTCTTGTACTGTAAAATGAGAAGTTACCTTCCCCACAAACTGAAGATCCTATCATCCCAACAGAAAGGACTAAATTATGCCAAATGTTAGATACACTGCATGCATCTTAGCCTGATTTTTCCTTCTAAACAAGGGGAGGCACTGTACAAACCTGGCACGATCAATTAGCCCCTCCTCTCCTGCACCTATTTTCTTCCCTAATGCCATCCTCTGATGTAAGGCCTATAAAACTCCCTTGGCATTACTGAAAAGATTCCCATTCCAAGAGCAAATGTATAAGAAGAAAAGGTTTACACACCCTATATACACATATGGCAATTGCATGCCAGATCAGGCCCCTATTCGCTTACTTGGAAGTAAAAAAAGAAAGTGATGTTCAAGGCCACACCACACAAGCATCACAGTTGCTGCTTAACCCAAAGAGAACAGTATTACCTTCCATGCAAACAGCTAAAATCTAGGCATGAGGAGCATCTTAAATTACCAAAGATCTGTTACCCTAGTCTCTACCAACCTTTGAGGTCACTCAGCATTGGCTGTGCAAGCTGGTACTAACAATCTAAAGTGGAATGATAGTAGTGTGCTATGTTCTAAACAGCACCAATGCGCGATTAGTAATGTCATCAAAATTTAACTCAAAAACCTCCTGTGAATTTGTGCAGTTATTTACCGTTTGTAAATAAAGAAGCTAAGTAACAGTCTTGTTTTTTTTCAAGTACCATCCAGATAGACCATATCTTGGTCAGATTTCTACTCAAGTCTCCATGCCTTTCCAGATTATCATCAGGATATAATGGTATAAGATTGATCATTGTAAAACAATTTACAACTCAATAGAGCAGTTTCTCACTTCTGGTTCATGTAATATACCCACAATAACACAAGTGGATTTAGGCTAGAAGTGGGCAAAATGCGGCCCTGTCATTTGGACTACAACTCCCACTGTACCTCACCAATGGCTATGCTGGTTAGCAATCTCTGAATGCACAGTCCTGCAAAATATGGAGAGGCTTAATTTGCCCATAGCTAATTAAGTCATAAATTATCAAACTAAATCTTAAATGTTACATAAATGTTTCACATTTGCTACTGCAACATTACCAACTAACTGGCAAAAGTGTGGGACTAGGACTTAGAAAATCCAGGTATTAGTCCCCTATAAGATATTAAACTCATTGGGTGACTTAGTGCCAATTACTCTCCCTCAGCTTGACTTAATGGGGCTACCGTGAAGATAAACAGAAGAAGAGATGACCCATAAGCACTACCCTGAGCGCCCTCAGAGAAAAAGGAGGATATACATCTGAATGATTGCTTGGCTTACATGCTAACTATGTCCATCAAACAAGCAGTTTATGAAGCTTTATTTTTGCACAATTTCTTTAGTATTCGTATAAATCAGAACTGAGAAATCAGAAAAGCTTTAAGTAATTTTACTACCCTACTTTTTTACCCAGGAACTGCTATGTTTTGCTACTCTATATCACATGGGATCAATGTGCCGAACAATACAGCTATAATTTGAGTTTTCCAGCTCATTTCCTTCCCACTTCATTCCACATCCTTTTTTATAGTCCCATAGAATGCAGTGTCAGGAAACAGGAAGTTCAATGTAATTCTGGACAAGAGCTAGCATTCATTTAAAAGAATTCAGTTCTTGTGGAAAAACCATATTCATAGACACAGAGATCATTCCTCAATGTTGAATGAGCAAAAGCAAGTAGACGTAACTACCATCAGAGGATGGCATCCTGTTTGTGATATATACAGGCATAAGTCCACCTTACTCTTGAATATGTCTTTTTTCAATCATTGTGAAGATCGGCATTCTCTTCTACCTTCCACAACAGCCAAAGCCTCCTACCCATTCACTGTTGTACTGTGACAGTGCCCCAACCATTCCATAAATTGTGAAAAGTGGAGGCAATCAAAGAAGCATCTGGCTATATCCCCATAGCCAGATACAGACAGCTGACATCTACTGAGATCTCCAGAGAAAGCCAGTAGATCTCAGCAGAAGGTATCCTTGGGTCTCCATCCAGCTACGAAAACACAGTAAGCAGCTTCTCCAGTCTCCCCCACTCTCCACCAGCAATGGAATGGCTGAGAGAGGGAATAACTGCAGTGAGTACTAGCGGTAGACAGGGAGCCATCGCAGAATCCCACATGTGAAACTCCTGGACAGTGCTCATGCATGCTGGATCTTGGTCACAGAGCCCTACCTGTAATTTATAGTGAATTCCTAGTGGAGTTAACAGGAAGTTACAGACAATAATAGCATGTGTTTCAGAACATATGCCGAGTAAATACTATCTGTTTAAAAAAAAATCTGTGAATGGGTCAGGGTGGTGTAACTGTACCAGAGCTGTATCAAGGAGAGTTAGGTTCAAATCCCCATTCAGCCACAGTGCTCACTTGGGGCATACAAATTATCACAGCTTAACCTATTTCAAAGGCTTGTTGTGAAGATAAAACTGAATAAACCTTATTTACATTTCCCTGAACTTCCCTGGAGGAACGGAGGAACACAAATGAAATATTAATATGTTTCTTAATAAAAGACAGGCTATTCATTTTCCTTTCCCTCATCTCATCTCTTTCAAATATTTCCCTTCCAGCCTGATGGGGAAAACAAAAATTATGAATTTCAAAAATGTTTCAGTATTCCCATCAAATTCCCAAATTACTAGTTAGAAGACTCTTAATTTCAGAAGAAACACTATAGCACCATGCAAAATACCATTATTTCAAAAAAGAGACAAACTCCAAAACTAGTTTTTAGAAACACATCTACAAGTCAATTCTACATGTGAAATTTAAGTTTTCTTTTTCACCATGTGGCCCAAGTTATTTCACTCTGAATAATGATTATGAGTGTATTTGTTAATGCAATACACATAACACATTCTCTAACAAGACAGAACAAAAGGTTCGTTGAAAGAAAGCACTCAATCAAGATCAACTCCTCATCAAGCCTTGAATAATTTCATATTGTCTAACACCTTAGAAAGAAAATGTGATATTTTTACATTTTGATCAGGGAAATGATAATCACATGTTCTCAACCTTTCTTAGGTTAACAACAGTTTCATGATAAGCAACAGTGTCAGCAACTACTGCTAAGAAGTGATACACAACTTCAAGGTTTGAGTGAATATTACTATCAAGCTTTAAAAAGTGCAGATTTTTCAAGGTACTAATTCAGGGACTATAATGACTAGATTCACAAATATTTTCACACGCTATCCAATTCTTTGTTGTGTTTCTTCAAACGTTCTAAACATACACACAACACATTTCATATGCATTCATAAAGTGTTTACATGTGAAACTGTGATATGCATGTATGGCATGTAAATGTATCTAATCCCTGTACATGTCAGGGAACTAGGGCTGACTGTGACTCTCTCCTGCACCATACACAATCTGTGTGCTTTGGAGAGGATAACAATGTATGAAGCTGCCTTGAAATCTCAGATTTCAAAAGATCTGTGAGTCACTACAACTAAACCAAAGACAAACAAAACATAGGCAACACAAATAAATAATATACAAATTTTTCTCAAAATCTACATGGCTCAGGCAAGTATTCCACTATTAGCAAACAGGATAATGAAAAGCATTCTTATTGTATAAGTAGTTACTATAATGCATTTTTCAGCTAACACAAAATTTGTTTCCACTTAAGACAAACAGTACATATTACTATGTTGCAAATGACAGCTTGATTTCAACAAAAGCAACAATAGCAGGCTATATGGAAGTACATCAGTACTCCTTATACTTACAGTTTATATGAGAAAACAATCGTTTTGTCATTGTAAGGTGAAGCACTGGAGTGGACAGGTGCAAGGGGGGAGGGAGCTATCTTCCCCCTGAAGGCCATTACCTTGCTCCCAGGATGACAATTCCTGGTTCCAGGACTCAGTCAAAAAACATCAATTTTAAACAATTTGGTTTTGGGTGGCTGTGGGGGCAAAGGGCCCCAAACTGTCAAGGTTTTGTGGCAGTTTGGACCACTGGTTGGCCAGACTTTTCTTTTTTTAAATTTGGGGAGATCTAGGGGTTTCAACCAATGTGGTTTAGTGGCTTGAGTACTGGACCATGGCCCTGGAAACCAGGGCTCAATTCCTCGCTTAGCCATGAAAACTCACTGGGTGACCATAATGTGGGTCACTGAGCCCAGAAAACCCCATGACTGGGTCACCATAAGTTGGCAATGACTTAAAGGAGCACAATAACAACAACAATGGATTTCAGGAGAGTGTAAAACAGGGTCTTGTGAGCTGCAGTTTTCTTACCCTCAGTGTAGCACATTCAGATGACTGGCCCGCCATTCAAATGTGCTGAGAACTACAAAGTAACTTTTGACCATAATTAATTTGACTAACTAATGGAATAGAATGGAATAATCCCTTTTGGGCAGAGATTAAGCATATAACTAGGTCAGCCTTGTTGCACTGTAACGTGTCTATATATTCCCATTCAGCTACACATTTGATCTATGCAACAGTCTACACTTCCATTCAGCAACCCCTGCTACAAATCTGATTTAGGTAGTAGCATACAAATTATACTGTAACACAAATTAGGCCACACCAAGACTCAGATTAAAATTGACAGCCCAAAAACAGAACAGATTTGAAGTGGAAAAGACAACTTTTATGTAGTGCTAATCAGCCCTATAAAGCTGCAAACCTACTAGTTGTTGGGAAATGCATCCCTGCAAGTTTTATAGAATGTAATTGCATGTATGTGTGTGT
Source organism: Cyclura pinguis (assembly GCA_030412105.1). Taxonomy (NCBI): domain Eukaryota; kingdom Metazoa; phylum Chordata; class Lepidosauria; order Squamata; family Iguanidae; genus Cyclura; species Cyclura pinguis. The sequence continues at coordinate 127,737,448 of CM059601.1, forward strand.
ATATGAGTACAGCCAAACATCAAAAAAAATATTAGGTATACCAAATCATGCCTCTTAATTCAAGCTGACATCTACCCTTGATTCCCATTATACGTTCTCCTTTTTCATTTATACTGAACTATTCCAAGCATACCGTTACTAGTAATTCACACAACTCACCATCTGTCAGACATACTTTTGCCAGCTTTGCTAACACTCACCTTTCATTTTGACAGTGGGAGAGTTGGGTCCAGCTGATTGTTTCCGCCATCCTCTCCAGTTTTGGCAAAGGCTCTCTGCCTCGGAAATGAAGGAACAAAGGGAATCTTCCTCAAAGCGATCGGAGTCTTCAAACGAAAATCTTTCCCCGTCCTCCCACTCTGCAAACATGAGTTCCATCACATCCAAAAACACAGAGGAAGAAAAAGGGCAGGCCTTCTCTCCGTGAGAGATGCAGCGACAGGACTCCAGAACAAACTGTATAAGCACTTCGACTTCAGATGCTCATTTGGACTTCAGTACAATGGAGGAATAGCAACAGCAAAACCCAAGCAAATGACTTGCAAGTAGCGGCATGAACCCAAGAGAAAGAACACACAACTCTTAAAACCCGGGACAGCCCCAGTCTTTAAACTTTGCCTCCTTAAGAAGAAGAAGAGATAAAGTATATCCACTAAATGGCTCCTGATATGGCTAGCATGTTGACCTCTACATTTAGCAAACACACAGATGAGCCAACCACCCTCGATGTTCTCATCTCAGAGAAACCCAAAGGGAACGGCAGACGAACAGAGAGAGAACTGTATGCCTTTCAAGCGCCATTATTTGAGGGGGAAGCGCAAAGACCAGGTGCATACGCGTGCGACCATCCCTTTGAGGTCTGTAAGCACTGTCACTCCCAAGTTTGAGGAAAAAACATAGGAGGGAGCTCGTCCGAAATGTTATTTCCTTCAGCTGAAACAGGGCGTTCAAGTTGCCTCAGAGGGAAAGCCGGGCTGCAGAACTTTAGAAGAGCTGGAGAGGCGGCGGCAGCTGTTGCTCCGCCAGGCGAAGAGTATACAGAGAGGCAAACAGACCCACGCAGGCGGTGTGGGGAGAGGGCAGAGCAACAGCACGGAACTGGGGCTGCGCAGGGAATTGCGAGGCACTCGGCGACGGAGCAGAAGGGGAGCGGAGAGAGCCCGGGGAAGCGAGGAAAGAAGGGGTGGGTGGAAGCAAGGGCGGCTGGCCGCCGTCCAAGAGGCGACGGGGGGAAACCTCCGGCGCCGTCCTCCGCAGGGGTGAGCGAGAAGGAGCCGCACTCTCGGGGCGAGAGGGGAAGGGGCTGAAGCGCCCCCGAAGGTGTCTTGTCCGTCGTCTGGGCCCAGTAACTGGGATCCCTTCACAGGAGCCCCATGGCGGCGCACATCTCCATTCAGAGGGCAAAGCAGCGAGGGCGGCAGCTCCCCCGCCGCCTTTCCGGAAAGGGCTCGGCCTAGCCTAACGCCTCTCGGCTGCCGCTGAGAGGACACTAAAATGGCCCCCCGCGCGAGGCTCCCTCCCTCCCTTCTTCCTTCACGGGGAAGAAGCCTTTGCTCTCCTCCCCTTCGCCAGCTGAAGCTCGCTTCCGGTCGAGCAGCTTCCGGCTTCCGCCAAAGTGGCCATAGAGGCAGAAAGTAGAGTGGCAAGCGCAGGGTAAACGTTTGTGATCCTAGAGACAGGAAACTGAAGAGTCAAAATCCTTCGTCTACGGAAACCGCTCTCGCTCTAGATCACTTCTGCCCTACGCTGTTACAAGTGCTATTATTCCGCTTTCAACATCCTGTGAAATTCTGGGGGGATTTGTAGTTTACTGAGGCCGAAGAGCTCTGGCTGGGAATTCTAAATGCCCCCCCAAAAACTGCAAATCCCAGGATTCCATAGGAGGTTGAAAGTGGAATAATAGCATTATTACCGTGTAATGCAGAAATGGCCCTAGTCTCAGAAATTAGGATGCCCCTGGGGCTGTGGCGGGAGAGAGAGTAAGTCCCCTGCTACTAGCCTGGGAGGAGATGAGCCCCCCCCTCCGAAATTATCTGGAAAAATTGCGCCACTAAGACTGCTGCGTTAATGAGCTCCTCAAGCATTCCTAATCAGAAATGTATTAGACGATGAAGAATTCCGAAATCTTAAGTTGTGGATTTCTCCCAGAAATGATAACGGTGGCCTCCAATCTATCCTGCGTGCTCTTCCTTGGGAGCAGGTTACACCTTACAGGTGCAAGGCACTTCTATATACATTCCAAAGAGATGTAGCGGCACCTTTAAGACTTTTTTGTTGTTGTTGTTGATATGAGTTTTCGCGGATATAAACCCGCTTTTTCAGTTGCAGGACAGAGTGATAGTCAGAACTCAAGATGTGAGGCATGGTTAGAGTCAACTGACTCGCACTCAAGTCAAACATAAGTCACTTCAGTGAATCAACTCGGACTAGACTTGGCAATAAAGGATGCACTGACTGGACTGGAGACTTGTATATTTTTAGTCACTGACTTGCTGCCCTTGGTTCAGTAACCTAACACATTCATCCAGAAACCTTACAGCTTTGAACAACATTTTCATCTCTTTTCGTCTACTGGTCACATGGAAATCTGTCTCAAGCCCAAAGTGTGGGTGCATTTCTCCGAGGGGAAAAGCAAATGGGAGACGGGCAACATGCTTGAGGTGGGCTTGAGGTCTACTCAGCCACCTGCCCCCACTGCATATTGGAGAAGCTTTCTAAAACTTTTCCTAAGAGCAGAAGGCAAGCCTCACCCCCAGTGTGCAAGGTGCGTTTCTTAGGGTGAACAGCAAATGTGTTAGGCAACAGGCTTGAGGAGGAAAGATCCTTCCTTCTAAAGTTTTGAAGCTTCAGTAATGGGGAGTAAGAAGGATCCTATTCCCCACTTCTGAAAAATCCTCCAGCTTCAGAAATGGCAAGTGAGAAGGATCCTATCCCCCACTTCCAAAGCTGCAGATGGCAAAATCACAAATGTGGAGAGCCCAGTCTACTTAAGTTGTTAAAACTGACTTTATATGGCTCTGTCCATAAATTCTGGAATTTAGGTTGGGGTATAAAGTTGGCTCCCAGACATAAGACTTGAAGGTAGAGACTTGAAACTTGACTTGATACTTGGAGTAAAAGACTTAAAATACATCACTGATATTTACACAGTTATAGGAGTGGAAGGTAATAGGATCCAGAAAGATGCGAATCATGTCCCTCGCCCTAAATTTTAAAAAAGGTTGCCTAAAGTGATTCAGTTCTTTTGGAGCGTTAGAGTGATCAGTTGGTGTTGATAAGTGAAAGCAATCAATCCGCTTATTAAAAGTCAGTTTCCTTTGATTCAAAAACTTATCTGAGAATATTCTTTTTGTTACATGAGCAGTAGCAAGGACTCTTATATTAATACATGTAATGCGCCAGGAAGCCACTGTATTTGTTCATGCAACTGCTAATAGATTAGAAATTGTGAATATAATTCAATTCAGCTGTTTCTCTTTCTAGTCTTTCTTTGTAATTTCCTTGTTCAAGGACTGCAATCTGAGACTGAGCAAAGTGGTCAAGCCCACTGACCACTTCCTTTTGGCCTATGTGGGAACCAATTATACTGCAAGGCACAGCCTTCAAGAGGTCATATGAGATTACAAGGCTCTGAATAGAAAGGATCTTAATGCACAAGTTGTCATTTCATGCATAATTTCTGGGGATCTGGGAAAGTGATGTCTTCTTTCACAATCCAGATGTGCAACTGCAGCCAGCTGCAGCTCCACCATCTGCATCCCCCCCCGACCACTATATTGCTATGGAGTGTATGGCCCCTTGCCAAATACACTGCCTTTTTCGGGGGGAGGGGTGTTATGAAGCAAGTTGTGAATACCCTTTTTTTATACATCCTCCATAAAATGATACATGCAGCTAGAAGGATTGATTATGCCCCCAAAGGAAACCAACAGGCTTCCAGCCACTCTTTTGTTTTTCTACAGAAGTGATTGACAAGTTCATTAAAATGCACTGTTTGACTCTAAGGCCATTTCTGCACTACACTGTTACACTGATATTGTTCCACTTTCAACATCCTAGTTTAGGCAGGGGCATTTAGAATTCTCAGCCAGAGAACTCTTTGGCCTCAGTAAACTACAAATCCCAGAATTCCACTGGATGTTGAAAGTGGAATAATAACACTATAACAGTGTAGTGCGAAAATGACCTAAGTCTTTGTAACAAACAGTAAATCTTAAAGAGAGCAGCAGGGAGGGCTACAATCATTGGACTCTACAGCAGTGATTTTTAATCTTTTTTTAAAACCAGGAAGCCCATGCAAGTATAATTTTTTGCAAGGAACCCCCAAGATTTAATTTAAGATTCAAATTTTAAATTTAGATTTAAATATTCAAATATTTAAGTTTTCAAATATTTAATTATTTATTTATTAAAGGCTTCTGGAGACTAGGTTTCAAATCCCCCCTCAGACACTGGGTGGCCTCAAGCAAGCCACATTCTCTCAGCCTCAGAGGAAAGCAAAGGCAAACCTCCTCTGAACAAATCTCGCCCACCCAAAAAAACAAAACAACCCTCTATGATAGGTTCACTTTAGGGTTGCCATAAATAAAAAGTGGCTTGAAGGCACACAATAACAAAGTGTCCCTGAAAGAGGGGAGAGGTCCTTTTTAGCCATCACATCTCTCCCTTTTGAAAACTGACTTATAGTGACCCTAAGACGAACCTATCATGTGGGTTTTCTTGGCAAGATTTGTTGCCTTTGCCTTTCTCTGAGGCTGAGAGAATGTGACTTGCCTGGGGTCCATGGCCGAGTTGGGATTCATACCTGGGTCTCCAGAGTCATAGTTTGTGCACACACCTGCCACTGCATCCCTTTTGTCAGGGACACAGCAGCGTGGGGGGGGCATGCACGCATGCACCCAAACTGCTTGTTTGCAAACAAGGGACTAGTTTCAGCACCCACAAACCTTCCCTTGCTGCCACGATCCTATTGCTGCTGGTGTCCAGTGAGCAGGGCTCTATGAGAGCTCCGTGGACCCCCAGGGGTTCCTTTTCTTTACCATAGACCCCTTTTAAATATCTTTTGTTGCTGTGGACTACCTAGATTTAAAACCTTAAAGTGCATGAAGTATTCATTTAAAGTTGTTCGTCAAGGGTTTTGAAACTGGGAGCCACTCAGCATCATTCATTTGCCTGTTCTCATTGTGTGTAGAAGTAGCAAGTGCTAAGTACATTTTTTGCTATCAAACTTTTATTTTTCTAACTTTTGAATAGCTTGAGATATTGTAATGAAACTTTGCACAAATGATGTCTGTCACCCCAAAAGATTCCTGCTCAAGGTCAATGTATGACTGTCCATCTGTCTGTCTTTCTACCATTTATTCAGTCATCCTTCCTTCCTTCCTTCCTTCCTTCCTGTTTTAACTATAAAAGCTCTGACCATTTATCAAAATCTTTGCCAACCCCCTGTGAGGACATCACAGCCCCTTGGAGGTCTGTGGACTTCAGGTTAAGAACCACTGCTCTGTGGAATCCATCTTCTATGATCCCATCACGGAAAATGTGTTCTGCCTAACTCTTTCCAGAGTAGCAGGTGATATGCTGTTTTACCTGGTGGTGGTAAGGTGCCATTGCCACATGTTTACAAGAGGCCATGAGGTCATGAAAGAATAAAAGAAGTGTAGAGAAAAAGAGGGGCAAAATGTAGCAAGGTGGAACCACCTCAACCAGTCCTATAGTGGGATTTGCTGGGGGTGCTGTGAAAAGAATTTCATCAATTACAAAGCATGAGAATAAGCCCTGGTGAATTTATTTATTTATTTACTTATTGTGTGCAAAGGAAAGAAAAATCACAGCATACGTGTGAATAACAAGAGTGACTTAATACAAGGAAAAATCTGTAGTGGGATTCAAGAGTAATAACACTTTCTATTAAAAAATAACACTACAAAATGATATGTTTTGGGGGAATCTAGCTAAAAAGTAGTCTGTTCAGGGTTTAATAGGACTAGCAGAAGGAGGGGACTGTGTTAGGCACCAATGGCCTTTGACTTTGTTCTCTTTGCCCCCTCAGCAGCTCCTGCTGGAAACAGATAGTAAATCCATTTCACCCAATAATTTCACTGTCAAACTGAGACATTACACCTTAATCTATTATACCATCAAACTTATGAACCACAGTAGTACCTGGCAATTTATGAGCCATGCTCTAGAACAGAAAGGTTGTGCATTTTTTTAATATATAGGATCCACCAAATCTTTGGATTTATAAGAAAATTTTACTAGTGCAAATACAATTGCTGCTTGTTATAAAAAGTAACAACAAACATACAAAATCTCATTTCTTAAAGCTGGCTAATTTACTAATCCATTCTTCATTGCCCCTCCTTCTCACCATTACATTTATCATCTACCTCAATATTATATTGAGACAAGTTAGACAAATCATAAGGTGACACAGAAAGAATTTGAGAGGGAAAGAACATTTATGTTGTGTTTCCATCTCAACAAAATTCAGAGGAGGAGAGAATCATAATTCAGCCACAATGAAAAGAGGAAGACCATCAGTCTCTTCAACAGACAAATATTTTTTTGGAAAGTCTTCTATATCCTTAATTCCTTAATGACATGCACCATGTGCAGCTTGACTACATTTCTTAAATCAGGGCATTTTTCTGCTCTGGAGCTACAGTCTAAACTGTTGCTGAGTCTTGTTTAGATGGTATTCACTGGTGACAGAGGAGCTGTAAGCAAATGTAAGATATGGTGGGTATGGGGAAATAAGCACAGGAGTCCAGGGGAGAGGGAGACAGATAAGACTTATTTTAATTTTAATGTGAATGTAAGCAGTAGTTCTTGTCAATGAATTGCAGGATTAGGAGGACAGTACAATCCACAGACAGTGTATAGCAGTGATGTAGACTTGAGTCGATAGACTTGGACTCAAGTCAGACTTAAATGACTTCAGTGACTCGACTCGGACTTGACTTGGCAAAAATTACACACTGGCTTGACTCAGCTTGAGACTTGCATATTTTTAGTGACTGACTTGCTGCACTTGGTTCAGTAACATAACACATTCATCCAGAAACCTTACAACCTACTAGTCACATGATGATCTGTCTCAAAGCCCAAAGTGTGGACACATTTCTCAGAGGGAACAGCAAATGGGTCAGGCAATGGGCTTGAGGTGGTGTTGAGGTCTCCTCAGCAGCCTGTCCCCGCTGCATGTAGGAGGAGCTTTCTAAAACTTTTCCTAAAAGCAGAAAGCAAGACTCATGCCCAGAGTGCAGGGTGCATATCTCAGAGGGGAACAGAAAATGTATTAAGCAGTGGTCTTGAAGAGGAGGGATCCTTCCTTCTAAAGCTCTTGAAGCTTCAAGAATGGGGAATAAGAGGGATCCTATTCCCTACTTCTGAAAAAGCCTCCAGCTTTGCAAATGGGAAGTAAGAAGGATCTTATTCCCCACTTCTGAAGCTGCAGATGACCAAATCACACAAGTAGAGGACCTATTCTACTTAAATTGTTAAAACTGACTTTCAACTCTGTCCAGAAACTCTGGAATACATGTTGGGGTATAAAGTTGGCTCCCAGACTTAAGACTTGACTCGAGACTTGACTTGAAAGTATTTTGCAAGGACTTGAGACTCAACTTGAGACTTGAAGGTAGAGACTTGAAACTTGACTTGAAACTTGGAGTAAAAGACTTAAATGCATCACTGGTGTATAATGTCCAGAAAATCCTGCTGGCCCCACAAAACTCAGGAGAAGCCAATGATCAGCATCATGTTGAGACATTATATAATTGTATGCTGACTTATGATCACATAAAGTTGAATTGTGCCACATTCGTGTTCTCAAGAGAGGACCAGAGACCTAGCTATGCCACTAGAACCATTGCAGAAGTGGCGCCAGCAATGTGGTCATTGCACGAAAGGAGTCTCTATTGCATGGTGCCCCATCGTGCATTATCACAATTCACTAGCATGGTTGTGTATTGTGTCAGCAGTGTAGCTCTGTTGTCATAAAGTGATACATTATAGGCAAGATCTCAGTCAAAGTTTGTTTATTTGTTTCATTAGAGGTTGGTCTGCATTTGCTTATTTGACACATGCAAAATGTTGTTGGATTGGCCTGGACCTGTGGTCTTTTTAGTGTTTCTGTTTTTGTTTTGTTTTTCCTATTTGCTGTTTTTTTCTTCATTTTTTTCTTCCCCTTCCTCATCCTGCATTTCTCCCCTTGGTTTTCTTTCCTAAGCAACAGGAGTTCTGCTGGAGATTAAAAGTGTGGGTTCAAAGGGGCTGAATCTTTTGTGCTTGTGTAAATTAAATACCTCCTGTCTCTTCTATACCTTCTTTAACTTCATTCATGGGTTAAATTGCCTCACTGCACTTTCTATGCAGTGCTCTACGACGCACAGAGGAACACATTACTTGACCAAGTAGAAATAAATAGATGATGGAAGCATACATAGAAGAACTATATAAAAGAGATGAAAGGTTGACAGATTCATTCAAGGAAGAACCATATGAAGATGAACTGCCAATTTTAGAAAATGAAATGAAAGCTGCCCTCAGAGCACTTGGGAGAAGTAGATCACCAAGAACTGATGGCGTACCAATAGAGCTGATTCTGTCTACAGGGACAGAATCCATTCTAGTTTTAACTAAAATCTGTCAACAAACATGGAAAACAAAAGAATGGCCCACAGACTGGAAACCATCAACATGCATTCTGATCACCAAGAAGGGGGACACCAGGGATTGCAGTAACCACAGGAGCATTGCATTAATTTCCCATGTAAGTAAAGTCATGCTCAAAATTCTACAGCAAAGACTCCTACTGTATATAGAACAAGAAATGGCAAATGTCCAAGCTGGGTTCAGGAAAGGAAGAGGCACAAGGGATCATGTGGCAAACATACATTGGAAAATGGAGCACACCAGAGGATTTCAAAAGAAAATCAGCCTGTGCTTCATAGATTATGGCAAAGCTTTCAATTGTGTGGATCGCTCTTAAAGAAATGGGTATGTCACAACATTTGATTGTCCTGATGCGTAACCTGTACTCAGGACCAGAGGCTACTGTTACAATAGAATATGGAGAAACATACTCATTTCCATTTGGCAAAGGGGTCGGACAAGGATGCCTTTTTCACCCTATCTGTTTAACTTGTATGCTGAACATATCATACATAAAGTAGGATTAGACTCAGAAGAAGGAGACATGAAATTTGGAGAAGGAACATCAACAATTTAAGATATGTAGATGACACCATACTACTAGCAGAAAATTGCGAAGACTTGGAACAATTACTGAAGAAAGTCAAGGCAGAAAATACAAAGGCAAGTTTACAGTTGAACATTAAGAAAACAAAAGTAATGACCACAGATGATTTATGTAATCTTAAAAGAGACAATGAAGACATTAAAATAGTACAAGATTTTCCATATCTTGGCTCAGTCATTAATCAGAATGGAGACTGCAGTCAAGAAATCAGAAGACTAGGACTTGGAAGGGCAGCTATGAAAAAACTAGGCAAAATCCTGAAGCGTAAAGATACAGCACTGAATACTAATGTTAGGAGCGTCCATTCCATTGTATTTCAAACTTCTGCGTATGGTTCTGAAAGCTAGACAGTGAAGAAAGCTGACAGAAAGAAAATCAACTCATTTGTAATGTGGTGCTGGAGAAAAGTTCTATGGATACCCTGGACTGCTAAAAAGACAAATGAATGGGTCCTAGAACGAATCAAGCCTGGACTCTCCCTAGAAGCTGAGATGACTTAACTGAGGCTGTTGTATGGAGACAAGACTCAATAGAAAAGATAATAATGCTTGGCAAGACAGTGGGAAAGGAAGAAAACCACATTACAGATGAATATATTCAGTCAAGGAGGACATGTCACTGATTCTGCCAGACCTGAGTAGGACAGTTGATGATAGGATGACTTGGAGGTTTCTCATCTATGGGGTGTCACTGTTACCTCACTGGTGTACCCTATCCCGGGATCTACAATTTTTAATATTAAATGTGATTCAACATGCTAGAGAGGTTGCCCGGATGAGCATGTAGGCGGCAACGGTCGAACAATCGAAAACCAGGTCAGGCCAGTAAAAACCCCTAGGCCACTAAAAAACCCCAGGAGCCCAGGAGTCCCAAGAGACCTCAAGCTGTGCAAGCCCACAATAGACAAAGGGTCCTCAGCCACTGAGGAGCCAATCTGAGGGGATTAGCATCTTTTCCCCAAGTTGAGCACTGATAGCAATAAAATCAAATCAGGCAAGGACCCTCTACATAAATTCATACCACAACCTAATGCAGCTGAAGATCCTGAAACGTTGGCAACACCTCGTAATTCCATCGTGCAAAAGGAGTTGCCATTGTGGAACTTCTTTTCCATTGCAACACCCACCGTTCTCCCTGAGAGAGGATTAGCGCTCAGGGTACGTTTTCCCCTACAAATAGTCCTAGTTTTTGAGAGTTTCTTTGGATAACTCCCGGTCATACCACCAGACTGTTTCTTCGTCAGTCGAGTAATCCCCTCAGCCTTCTCTTTGCTGAGCTCTACTTTGCAGTTTTCCAGACCAAGGACTTCAGGAAAAGGTGCAGTATTACCCCAGCTACAATCCCTTCAATATTTCCCCTATCCAGTTTCCTCTCTTTTGCTTCTTAATAGGTCTTGAGTGAGTGAGTGAGTGCATGAGTGAGTGCGTTGATGCGTGATATTCCCTTCAGTAAAATCATTTATTAGACAACTTTGTCTGGTTTTTGGCTTGGCCTGACCCCATAAAAACTGAGTAAATAGACCCCGCTAGGTTACCCTGCCTCTCGCATTGCTATTGCTTGTGCTTTGTTGAGTTCCCATTCTCTATCACGTGGAGCACATTAAGGCATCCCCTAAGGGACCCCAGAAATCAGAGTAACATCATAAGTTGAAGTGGACTTGACAGTAGTTAACAACAATGTGACAGCATCAGCATCTCTTAAACTACTGATTTTTCTTGCTCCAGTGTTTGCACCACCCTCATCTGAATGTAATTCTGCTTTCTGTATACGTTCTGCATAGTAATTAAATAGGATAAGAAAATTAATCTTTGTCTAACCCCCTTGCTAGTTGTAAACCATTCTGTTTCTCCATATTCTGTTCTTACAGTGGCCTTTTGTCTAGCATATAGTTTAGGTACCAGGACAGTCAAGTGTTATGACATTCCCAGTCCTTTTAAAGTGATCCATAATTTTTTCATATCTATACAAGTGAGGCTTTTCTGTAATCTATAAAGCACAGGCTGATTTTCTAGTGGAATTCTTTGTTGCACTCCCCTAGGCAAGATTTGTTTGCAATATGATCTCTACTGCCTCTTCCTTTTCTTAAACCAGCTTAGGAGTCTGCCATTTCTTTTCCCAGATAGGTAAAAATCTTTATAATAGTCTTAAGCATCACTGCACTTGCATGGGAAGTTAATATAATTGGTGGTTACTACAATCCTTTCTTGGGGACTAGAATGTATATTGAGTGTTTGCAGTCTGTGGGTCCATGTTTTGTTCCCATATTCATTGGCAGACATTTGTTGGAATTTGAATGGATTCTATTTCTATAACTTGAAACAGCTCTATTTGTATGGCATTTAGTTTTGGTAATTTATATCTCCCAAGTGCTTTGAGAACAGCTTCCGCATAAACTGTAGGCTCTCCAATAAAACTTAAAGGAATCGTTTATGTCTTTTGCAATGCTCCCATCATGTTTTAATGTTGATCATTTAATGGGTTTCATATTGATCATTCAGCATTCCTACTCTTGGTTTGAATGTCTCTTTGATTTCTTGGATCTTGTTGAGCAGTTTTCTTGTTCTATCTTTTTTGTTGTTTTCTTCTGTTTCTTTGCACTCATTATTATCATAATTCTTTTTCTCCCCACAAACCAAATGGGTGACCTTGTGCACATCACACGCTCTCAGTTCCAAAAAACTCTGTAATAGGTTTGCCTTAGGTTATCATAAGTGACTTGAAGGCACACAACAACAACAACAACAAAAAGTTGCTGAACAATTGCATTCATGGATTTGCCCTGCCTGTTTAATTTTCCCCTCAAATCCCAGGCTCCATTGCACAAAGACGCTTTGCATTGCCTTGACTTGCATACTGACATGCTGCATCTTTAAGTATTTTAGAATTCAGTACAAGTAAATATTTCGACAAAATGGGATCAGAGATGGAATGTCTAAATTTTGTTTTAGCCCCTTTCCGCACGACACTCTTACAGTGTGATTATTCCACTTTCAACCTCCTAGGGAATCCTGGGGTTTGCAGCTTCGGGAGGGGCCGGCCAGCCCCTCCCGAAGCTGCAAACCCCAGGATTCCCTGGGAGGTTGAAAGTGGAATAATCACACTATAAGAGTGTCGTGCGGAAAGGACCTTAGACATTTTTGGAGTGCGGGGAATCTACTGTCCAATCACACTACAATAAAATCCTGGATTTCTCAGCTGATTTCTAAGGCCAGACCACAGAAGACTGAAATAATTCTTACATGGAAGTCATTTTGTGAGGGTGCCCACTGCACACCAACGATACACACTTTAGGAGAAAATAAGTGCCATTGAAGACAATGGGAATTATTTCCAACTAAAGGTTAATAAATTTTTCTAAATGTCTCTCAAATAACTGTTCAGAACTCCCCTTTTCCATTTACTGTTGCTTCTCCTTCATTGCCAGATCACTATATGGTTAAATTTAAACAAGTGATAGCTTTCCATATCCATAGAAATTAGGAAACCCTTTGCTTAACTGTTCCACAGTTTGTTTAGCTGTTCCTGCTACAGATGAATGTGATTAGGAAACAATGACCAGTATGCTGGCTTGCCACAGCAAATCAAGGTTTCTGTGGATTCTAAATCACATAATATCTATCAGTTTGTTTGGAGGCAGTGTGGGGGGAAGGAGAGTTGTTTTGTTTCTTCTTTTGACTTATTATTGTTAATTATAGAACAGCATTTGTGCACATATTATGTTTTATAAAGTAACAAACAAAAGTACAGCTCCTCACTCGAATGAGTTTACAGCCTAAAATTTATAGGCTTTTATCAAATTAAGCATAGATAAAAGTATAGATAGTACATCCTGAAGGTTTACAGAATATGTTGGTGAATCACAAACCCTTTGGAACTTTTGCAAGTTTGGCAAGTGTATGGACCCAAACCAAATGTAAAGATAGATGTGATAAAAGTGAGGTCATTATTGATATGCCTTTTTTTTAAAATCACCACAATGACTACATGTACTTCCTTCACGTCACAGCACCACAAGCCGCTAACATTTTGAATTTTTAAGTTCCTTCCATGTTTCTTCTTGAAATTACATTAGCTTTTTTCTTTTCAGTCTTTAGCCATCTGTTGAACCAAATGAGGATCCCCAAGTCCAGTACACGGAGAAGGAATTACCAGCTAGAATTCTAGTTCTACAATTTCTCCCTCTCTTTCTCTTTTTTGCTGATAGATTATCTGGAAAGCACATAAATTAAGAAGAAGAGGTAGTAATTAACACTGGCAGCTGTAATTACATCTCATGCTAATAACCTAGAACAGACAATTTGGTAATTACTGGGCCTTGTCTTTTTTAGTGCTGAGTGGAAAACAGTGTGTTGAATGCAATCGACAAGGGGACAGTTTTCAGACGGCAAAACAACTGGCGCTATGTTGCTTTACACAAGTACAGTCTTGGGCAAAACATGCATTAAGAAGCATCTTAGATAGTTTGCTGAAACTGGTGATGATCTCAACAGCAAATATAACATGATGGGCGTGAGAGGAGTGATGTTCTTCCACTGAAGTGCTTACTATATCAGACTTGAAAAGAACTATGTTGTTATTTCTCGTTATAAACTTGAAGGATATTTGAAACACTTTTGCATATTTTGAAATTATATGGCCATACTCTAAGTTAGATCAGAGTGAATCATATTCCACCATTATCACAGGAAAGGAGAGGAGGACGGAGTATGCTCTATGGCCTAAATCCAATTGCTAGTCCCACCTACAGTAGGCCTACTGCAGGAATGGGAATTCAGTAAGTCCATACTGATGTAAATCAATACTGATGTAAGTCCAAATTGATAAACGGTCCAACTCTAGTTAGGACTAAGAAACGGCTTAGGCATATTGCTCGTACACAGAAAATGTCTCAGCGATCCGAAATGTTGTAGCTTTTTTATAAAAATAACAGAAGCTATTTATGCCTTTATAGTAGGGATTACAAAGCTCTGGGTAGGAAGCTGAAGGAACTTGACCCACAGGTGGTCATATCATCTATCCTCCCTGTTAAACAACATGGCCCAGGAAGAAAGAGAAAAACAGTGGAAGTGAACAACTGGCTCCGCAGATGGTGCCGCCGGGAACGATTTGGCTTCCTGGATCGTGGTCTGCAGTTTCAAGAGGATAGTCTACTGGCAAGTGATGAGCTGCACCTCACAGCAGTTGGCAGGTTCACAAACCTGATCAGGAGGGCTCTAAACTGAGTTATGTGGGGAAGGGAGTTATGCGGGGGGAAGTTGAGAAGAAGAAAAAGAAGAACAGGAGAAGGAGGAGGGGGAGACCACATAGACTTCCAGTTGGAGAAGGCATTGTGATCCACTGCTCCATTGTTCTTCCTCTCCTTAACAAATTTGTTTCACAGAACACCCTCAAAAGAAAAGAAAGAAAGAAACAGAATAGATAAAACAAAATCTAATAAATATTAAATAAATAGAATGCAAAAAAATGAATAAAGCAGACAAAAAATGAAAGGAAATAGAAAAAGACAGACAGACAGACAGAAAAGAAAAAGAAAAAGACAGAAAGAAAGCAGAAAAATAGAAAAAGAGAGACAAAAGAACAATCCATTGATTGAGACTGCTACACATCAGGTTGAGGTCTGAGACTAGAAGAGTCTGGCGGCTGTTATGTTGAGACTGGCTCAATAAATAATGACATAGTTTGGTTGTGGAAACGTTTCAAGCAACTGGTGTGGAACCCTGAGGCTGGGCCTAAGATTGAGCTTAGAACCTGCTTTTAAGCCCAATAAGAAAAAACTCTGCTGCCTCAGTCAATTGGAATTTCTTTAATTTCTCGTCCATGAATACATAGACTATAGCTGAATACTTAATGTAATAGTTCAGATTTAATTGCCTTGCTAGCATTCTTGTTTTTACCAGAATTTCTCCTCTGATCACTTAGCAGTCAGGAAAAATAATCACCTCATCTGATTTCCACTGCAGCTCTCCTTCCTGCCTGGCAATTCAAAGCAGCAAATCTCTAGTAGCCACATGGAAACTGAACAACAACTGGACTAGTCCCAAATTGTCAGGTAGCATTGGAAACTTAATAGGCTTTTTTGATTTTTAGTTGAAACTCAGAAGGCAACAACAACAATTAATGTATAAATTTATTCAAAAAAATCAATCAGGTGAGCATCAGCTTCCAAGTCTTTCAGGCCATAGGTTAGCATGTTGAGTCTGGGACTCTAGCTGAGAAATCCAGGCAGACAAAAGTCTATGGGAAGCATTGATAATCATTTTGTGTGCTATAGTCGTGTCTTCTAGGGCCTTAGTCTTCAGTTCAGTGCTCCGCATATAAGTTACCAATGTGCCCAATGAATCCTGATTTTCCACATAAGAAGCATCCAAAAGCTGCATAGATAGCATAAGTGGTTTAAGTTCATTAAATTGTGCAGCCATACCTTATACCGTATTAAACATCGGATCCACGTCCATATTAGCTACACTGCTCAGATTCTTCATAGCAGGAGGTATGGGAAGAGTTGGTGGAGCGGAGACATTTTTGCTTTCACTTTTGTCATGTCCAACCATTGTGTAAAGTACCACTGAAATCCAACTAAGCAAAACCTCCAGAACTGAAACTACGCTCCCAGATAAAATTAAAAAAAAATTAAAAATCATTAGAGTGACCATCTCCAAGGATTTTCATTTTTTTTAAAAAAATTCACTCATTAACTTCATGCAAAACAGCTACATACTCCAACAAAAAAGAGACTTAAGAACCAAAATCAATCGGAAAGCAGCTAAGAGTGAAAACAAAACAGAATTCAGCCCATATAGTGAGTGTCTAACTAAAGTCTAATTAAAACGAAAGTTTCTGAGAAGTTTGTAATTTAACAGTTTTTCCAATTATGTCCAAAGCCTTTGCTTGGGATGGACTAGTGCTCCAGTTGCTTCTGTTCCAAGAGTAGGTAGATCTGGCTGCAGTGACACCTGCCTTGGTTACATCGAGATTGGATTACTGCAACACATTCTATGTCAGGCTGCTTGGGAATGTATCAGAGAACTTCATCTATTCCATCCAGAATGTAGCAGCAACAGTTTGGACCAGAATTTATGACTGGGAAAATATAGCATGCCTTCCACAACAGCTTCACAGGCTTCTGTGTTATCCGGAGGTTTGATTCAAAGTGCAGGTTCTTATAACAATAAGAACCACCCTGGCTAGCCCGAGCTTTGGGGGATATAAAAAGATATTTTTGATATCAATAATTTGGCTTCACATATCCCTTCCAAGTGCTTGCGAGGCCCCCGGACAAGCATGCATACAGGCTCGGCCAATAATTGCCGTAATATTCCTAGACAATACAGGCAGGCCAGAAACAGCCGACTCGCCGCTTTAGGAGACCTCAAGGCAAGTACCTCCATTAGGTATGCAAGCAACTCTCAAAAGATCGTCTGTCTAGCGCTGGCTGCTTGATGATCGAACTATATAACGCCCAAGTACTCCGCATTTGCATACCTGCTATCCTATTGATAAATTCGGCTCTAATTCAATCATTCAAATTCTGACCTTTCGGAGGCTTTGTCTCCAACTCCAAATCTATTGTTTTCCCCTAAGTCCGACCTAGCCTGCGGTCACAATTGTCCTTATAAGAACCCCTGACTTTGAGCGCTTCTTTGGATCGCTCCCGAGTTCCAGGCCACCTTGCTGCCGCATTGCTTGGTGAGCTTCCCCTCAGCAACACGTGCTGAGATACATCGAACCGCAGCTTCGCTCTCCATTTTCTTCCGGACTTCAGGACAGGTTTCGTATCACCTGAACCAACTATCGCTCTGAAAATCCCGCTATCTTACTCACACCTTTATTTCCCTTAGTTATCTGTGTGCGTGTGTTGCTTACATTGTGTGCCTGTTTTAATAAAGATCATTCATTATTTTCCAACCGGTCTGCTTCTTGACTTGGCCTGACCCCATAAACACTGGGTTACAAGACCCTGCTAAGTTACCCTGCCTCTCGTAATGCTAAAGCAGTGCTCAGAGCTAATCTTCCCCACCTACTGTTGAGCACATTTTGGAGTCCCTACCGGGACCCCCAGAAAACAGGGTAACATTATCTTTAAAGCCCTAAGCAATGTAGGACCAGTATGTCAAAATATTTGTCTCTTCCCATTACAATGTGCTTATTTGTTAAGATCTGCTGGAGAGGCTCCTTTGCATCTTGACAGAGTTGTGTCTGGCTGGCACATGGGAAACAGCCTTCCTTCCAGTCAGGCTTAAGCTGTGGAGCTCATAGAGAGGCCTGAATTGCTCTTTCTTTGTTGGCCTTCTGCTAGCTTGCAAATACTTTTTAAATCCCCTGTGCTTTGAAGTTTTTATATCTTCTTTCTCTACTTTGCTTATTGCGATATTCTAGAATGTGTCCTTCTCAATTGTTGTTATTAAGTTGC
Source organism: Cyclura pinguis (assembly GCA_030412105.1). NCBI lineage: Eukaryota > Metazoa > Chordata > Lepidosauria > Squamata > Iguanidae > Cyclura > Cyclura pinguis. The sequence continues at coordinate 127,755,126 of CM059601.1, forward strand.
CATCAGCATTTATTTTCATAAAAGTGCAGAGCATATATATTTAAGCATGACAATAGCTTTAAAAGCTGTTAAAATCCTATGATTGCTTTGATTTGAGAGTCTTTCAAGATACCTGGCATGCACATCTGTCAAGCTTAGACAGAAAAACTTTTGGGAGGGGAATTACTTTTGCCCTCACTGCAAGTGTCTCCAAGTGACAGGGCTACTGTGTGTTTCTCCTACACACAGGAAGATGGCGGTACCTCCAATATGAGAGACAATAAAGGATTCTAAAGGTATCTACTATAAAGGTAGAAGCAACCCCCCCCACGTTAAGGATGCTGATCGGTCTTCCCCCTATCCCATCCCTCCCAACATCATTTAATTGTCTCTGGCTGAGCTTGTTTATTCTGTCTTGGCCAATGCAATGTGTCCTCCACTGCCCCCAGCAAGGCTGCTTCTGCCTGCATATTCTTGTCTCAGGATCAGTTTCTTAAATTCTGTGTTTCCTGTCAACTTCACCAATGAGTGTTTTGGAAGTTATCCTATAGCACTTTGTGTGTTACAATAAGACTTTGGACATGTTGACAACCTTGTTTCAGAACCAAGTCTTTAAAAGCCAAAAGTGATATCTCTAACATTTGAACAAAGTAATTGCAGAGGCTGTTTTGGTGGAGGAAAGAATGGTGAATGAAACATGAGTTAGCATTAGCAACCCTAAAGACTGTACTTTGATACGGAAATGGAACAGTTGTCTTCTGAATTATTGTGTAGCTGCTTATAAATCCTAAATATCTCCTTTCACTTTCATCTGCTACTGAATATTTGAAAAAAAAAATCTCACCCCAGTTTTAATTTATAGTTGTTGCTTTTGAGCATGGGCACTACTAATTTAATGCTGTGCAACCCGAGTTGGATTTGTTTGGGATAAAAGAACAAGGGAGACTTAATATTTTTGTGTAATGTTTTATTTACAAAAGTAGAACATAAATGGAGGTAAAATGTGCTCCTACGAGGCAGCAAATCTACTACTTAACATTAGTTCTCTAGATTTACCCACAAGAGTGAATGCTTACTTTTCTCTCCTATCCTCCATGAAGAAGCATGCTGTTTCTTCACATTCACTCTTCTCTCTCTGCCCCTCCGCCTGAATCTACACAGGGTACATAATGCATTCTTACATTGATCCCAATCCTGTTGGAACACACAACTTTCCTCTCTTTGCAATGTGACACCACTTCTTTTAGATGCCTGAGGACTTCAAAGTGATGTTTTAAAATTTCCAGTTTACTCTGCTGTTTGGGGGAAGAACCGGATTTTTAAAACATGTGGTTTGACACCCAATTTGGGATTGCAGTGGAATTTGGGAGTGAAAGGAGGGTGGGACCAGGTTGGTGAGTAGTCACCTAGGTCAGGTGGTCACCTAGGCTACCTGATCGTTCCTGCCATGGAAAGGTAGCCCCCTTGTTTGTATCAGGAAAAGGCAGTGCTGCCCTTTAAAAAAAAGACTTTGCGTTTGTATGTGAATCTTCACATACAAACTATTGCATACATTCTCAGGTCAGTATTTCAATCCCACTTCCTCTATTCACTTCACTTTATACAAGTACAGGTGGGCAATCAGAACAAAGGGAAAACAAAAGCTATTTCATTAAACCAATATGTGCATGTGTTGCAAAACACCTCCCCACACAAAAACGCTGCAGCTGCTGCAGTGGTATGAGCAGACATAAACTGATATGGCAAATGTACACAACACTAGAATCACCCCATTGCACCAACATGGCTACATAATGAGGGTCCCATGTGGGTTTCCAAATTGATTTCAGTTTGGATTAAAATAGGTGTGTGTGGCACTAATGGGGACAAACCAGTGCGGGAATATTATATCGAGGATCTGGGATATTGCCCTCATGGAGATTCAGCCCTCTCTGTCTCTCTCATACACATGCATGCATCCTTATATTCACTCCTATGTTCAACTAGAAGAATATAACCTTCCCCAAACTGATGAGCATCTCATTGAAACGCAGAGAATCCCAACTATTTATTTGTTTGTTTTACATTAGGCCTTTGTCCAAGCAGGGGATCCAAGGCAGCATACAACATTTTAAAAGCACAATACCATTTAAAAGCCCAGTACAAAAATTTAAAACAATTAAACTAAATTTTTGTTTTAAAAACACAAGTTAAAAATAAGCACAGTATTAAAAGAGGCTTAAAACGTAACAAAATAAAAACACAACACTCCTCATTTTAAAAGGTACATCTGCCACTACACACTAAAAGCCACATGCTTCCTTTCATAAAAAGGCCTTTGTCTGCTGGCGAAAGGACAGTGGGGAGACGGCTAACTGGACCTCCCAGGGAAGGGAGTTCCACAGCCTGGGAGCATCCTCGGAAAAAGCTCTCCCCTGTGTCTTCACCAGGCCTGCTGGGAATGTTGGTGGGACTGAGAGAAAGCCTTCTCAGGCAGATCTTTGAGCAGAATGAGGCTCACATAGGGAGATACAGTTTTTCAAATAGTTTGGACCCAAGCTACCTCTTCACCAAAGTATCTCTGCAACACTGTCTTTTTTCACAAATAGCTTTTCTGCCTTTTAACTCTAAGGTTCCCAGAGCAGGTAACGACTGGGAAAAAAATCAAACATTATACAATCACAAATACAATAAATAAAAACAAAACAGTAAAACCAGCTACTGAAACCAGAACCAGTTAAGATTAAAACGGGCAAAGGAACATTTGGCACCACACTAATGTGACATTTCAGAGCTCTCCAATCCACTGGTGTGGGAGAGTGTACAAAGTATAACAGATCACCACAGGTGCTCCAGTCCCTTTAAAGGCAGAGATATCTGCAGCAGGACTGTCAGGTGGCTGGTTGCCTGACAATACTTTGGAGAAGACACCAGGGGAAGATAAAACCCTCAGGAAAGGGAAAATACATAGAAGCCTCTGCAGCAGAACAAGAGGCTCTTCTAAATCAGTTCCAATGGCAGGCAGGCAGAGAAGTCTCTCAGGGAGAGGATGGAAAGCCAGAAGCCAGCATAAGGTCAGAAAGAGTCCACCAGTCCTTCTGCTGCTGCTGCTGCTGCTACTTCTGCTGGGGTTGATGTGATGGCTGCTACAGCTATGTACCAAGTGGAGGGGGGATGCATGAATTTCCTCACAAGTTCCAACAGGAAGAGCATTCATATGCTCTGCCCTCTCTTCTTTCTGCCTGCCAATCACCAGGGCCATGGTGACTTTGTTATGATGGGCTGAAGAATGGAGGTGGGCACCTGGTCATCCATTTGCCCAGTGATTTGGTTAATTTGGTCAGTCATCCAAAATTAGAGTTGCCAGGTGTTCTTTATTTTAAGAGATGTCTTTTAGGACCAGAAAGCCTGTCCTTCATAGGGTTAGCAGGTGTCCCTTATTGTAAGGCATGTCCCCTATTTGAGGGTTGGAAAGCTTTTCATTTTGTTAGAATGAAAGAGCTATTAGGGGGCAAAATCTTGTATTTTTGGGGTGTGGGCCCTTCAGAAAGATGGAAATGTATGTATCATGATTTATGAATGTGGACAATACACTAATTTTACAGAGAAATGTATGGCTATGTGAATTGAATTTAGTATTCAGGTAGAATGTCAACTTGGAATAGCTACTTCACGATTGTCAACCTTGCTGTCCCTTATAGGTACTCTGAAAACCTGGCAACACTCTTTGCGTAGTTTGATGCAGTGCAAGAAAGAGCAAAAAAAGGGAAAATCCCCTGTGGAATTTGGTGATTAAGACCCTTAATAGTAAGCACCTGTGTCTTGTCTGGATTCAGTTTCAATTTGTTTTTCTTCATCCAGGCCATTACCTCCTCCAAACGTTCATTCAGAGGAGACACACTATCCTTAGCTAAGACTGTTTTTGAAGGCATGGAGAAATATATTTGGGTGTCATCAGCATACTGATAGCACTCTGCCCCATGCCTCCAGATGATCTCTTCCAACGGTTTCATGTAGATGTTAAAAAGCATTGGGGATAGAATGGCACCTTGTGGTATGCCATGCAATGCCATGTAACAGCTCCTTTTTGAGGAGCAGCTATGCCCAAGCACCACCATCTGAAATTTGCCTGAAAGGTAAGATTGGAACCATTGCAACACAGTGCCCCTAATCCCCAGCCATTCCTGAAGGATACCATGGCCAATGGTAGCAAACACAGCTGAGAGGTCTAAAAGCACCAACAGGGACATACTCCCCCCATCAATGCTAAGATGAAGATCATCCACTAAGGTGACCATAGCAGTCTCAACTGCGTATCTTGCTCTGAAGTTGGTTTGAAATGGGTCAAAGAAATGTGTGTCACCCAAGACCAACTGGAGTTGGAAGGCAACTGCCTTCTCAATCATCTTGCCAAAAAAGGAAGCTTAGATATTGGTCTATAGTTATTAAGATCCAGGAGATCCAGGAAGGACTTTTTCAAAAGTGGTCTAACCACTGCCTCTTTTAAACAGGATGGAAAGTTCCCCTCCCTGAGAGATGCATTAATAATATGTTGTATTTGAAATCTAACTGGATCTCCTCCCTGGACAACAAGCCAAGATGGACAGGGACTGAGAAAAGTTGTCTTCCTTACTTGCCCCAGCAGCTCATCCACATCAGCAGTAGTCACCAATTGAAACTGATCCAGTGTAGTCCCACTCACAGAGTTGCCGGACACCTCAGCATTGACTTCTGCTCCAACAATGGCGTCTAAGTTGGCTCTTATGCGAGAGATTTTATCTGCAAAATGGTCATTAAAGGTGTCACAGCAAGTTGCTGAAGGCTCTTAAGATGGGGTTCGGGGGCAGGGATGGTGCCTGGGTTAGACCTCTTATCACTCTTAGTAGCTCAGCTGGATGTGAATTCACAGATGCATTACATGCAGAGAAGAAAGCTTTCTTCACTGCACATATTGCTACCCTATAGGAACAAAGATGTTCTCTATATTGTGTCTTGTCACAAAGAAGTTGAGTTTTCTGCCATCTGCACTCTAGTCGACATCCTTTAGAAGTGCTGAAATGCTTGCGTATTTGTTCTTGTTTATTTATTTATTAGTATTACTTTATGAGTACATTTCCATATGTGTTTGTCTATAATTTCTACATTATTTTGGCTGTTATTGATTATACAAACCTAATCCATTAATGTATCTCATGTAACAGTAAAGTTTAACATTAAAATGAACACAATTTTGATACTGTAATTTGAAGATATAATTTTAATTTTGCTAGTTGTTTATATCACTACTGTTGCCATTACATTCAGTGATATATGGGAATTATGATTATTATATTACAAAAAAGATTGCTAAGGATTCTCTATGGTCTGGTACAAGAGGAGGTCCATGGGGGTGACACCATGGCTCACTACACTGGGTGGCATGAGTCCTGGTGACACCGCTGCCTTGATGCATTTATCCCATCTGAAGGAGCCCAATACGAGTCAATTCTTCATTCTGGTGCAGGCATAGGAAACTTCTGACCCATGGAGATGTAGCGGCAGTGGCGGGGAGGACAGAATGGCCCTTCTCCCCACAAAAAAAAGAAAGGAGGGAGAGAGGGACAGCTGCTGGCCTCAAAGCTGCTGCTCAGTTACTTTGCTTCTCACTCACCTTCCTCATCAGAAGCTGAAGGAACTGAAGCAATGGGAGGCACTCTGTGTGTGCACCTTCAAGCTGCCTGTTGACTTCTGGTGACCCCATGAATTTCATAAAGTTTTCTTAGGCAAGAGATATTCAGAGGTGGTTTTGTCAGTTCCTTCCTCTGAAAGCCTACAGCATCTGGTATTGCTGGCAATCTCCCTTCCAAATACTAACCAGAGATGACCCTGCTTTGCTTCCAAGATCAGATGGGATATAGTGCCTTTAGGGTACTGAGCCCACACGAGAGGCACTTGTAGTCATTTTCAACTTATGGCAACCCTAAGGTGAACCTGTCATGGGGTTTTCAGGGGCTGACAGTGTGTATTGTACCCAGTGGGTTTCCATGGCTGAGGAGGGAATTGAACCCTGGACTCCAGGATCATCGTCCAACACTCAAACCATGACACCCCATTGGCTCTCTATTGGAAGCACTAGCTAGATGCAATTCTGCCTTTCCCTTGCAGACAGAAGAAGTAAGCAGCAAAGTCAAGTTCACAGCTACAGTGCAATGTCAGAAAACTGCACTAGTCAGCACTTTGGTCAGGTGGATAACAACAAACCAAGAAATCCTTACGAGCCTTGGTGATGGTTATTTTGACGGTGAAGAGGCCTTTACAGGCCTGGAACTTTCCCTACCAATAAAAAGTTACATACAGTCCTGCATTGCAATACCTTATTGCAGGTTAAAGGGCTATAGCTGAAAGACTAGCTTACAACAGTGCTATGATACAGTTTACTCTTAATACCACAGGCTAAAGAAGTACTGAGACAGTAATGCAGAGAAACCTTGCAGTATTGAGCACTATAGATAGTTCCAGGTTAAATTAGATGACAGCTCCAGATGAAATTAGATAGCCTTAATTCTAATTGAAACCAACGGAATATATTAGTTATGCTAGTATAAGTCTTGTTTTTTGCAGCGGGATTTATGGTGCTTCTAGGTAAGGCTTGTAGCGTACAATCCACCTACCTCATTCACAGAATTTTATAGGGTTCCAGACACTGTCATATTCCATTTGCAGTGTTCCCATATTTTCACCACACTTCTTTCTTTTTTTGTACTACAGAAAAGCTGATAAGGAGGAAAAGTCAGGATACCTGTACTATGGCCTTTTGACTGGCAGCTCTAGGTGTTGTCTGTCTGGAAACACCTTTATGCAAAAAATGCCCTTAGATGGATTGTCTTGGCTTTTTACCGTGGACCACATGGATTTATATCCCAATTTACTGCAGTGATATTATTTATGTTAATGTTAAAAATGAGGAATTGATTTTAGCTCTTTCTTATTGATACTACATGGTCAGTTATATGAATTCATATAAATGCTTGTAAAAGGCGTCACTATCCCTGTTATTATGTCCCAGGATTACATATAATCAAACACTGTTCACGTATTAGATACTTTGGATAGTTTCTGTAAGTAATAAAAGGTCCTTATCTTGCGTAATTTCTGCTCACAGGGAAATTGTTGGCTGTATCTCAACAAGCATACTATGATGTAATTCTCTTGCATTCTGAGACAACACATTAATGGGCATGAACTGCTCAAGGAGCAAGCCAAAGAAAAACACAGACGATAGAAAAGGACAGGTGTCTCTTCCCCAGACCCTTTAGAAAAGACAGTATGTTACACATCAAACTGATAATCTTGGTACAGGGTAGGAGAGTCAAGCTCCCCTCCCAATTAAGGTGAAGGGACAGACAAGAGTGTTTTTTTCTCACCCAAATCCAGTCGTGAAACATGTCTTTTAAGTATACTTTATTTCTGCTCCTGGTTTCTGTTTCTCCATCCATTCATATTTGTCTTCTGTCATGCAGAATTCTTCCACAGTGAATTAATAAATTGCCTTTATTCATGATGACAGGTCCCAAACTATTCATGATCATATTTTGCTTGGTTCCGAAAAGTGGTTGTTACAATGTTGTAAAATGTAACTCCTAAGAGCTCTGCACCAAGGCATCAATTTATGGTGTTCAGGATAGATGCTCTTCTTTGGTAAAACAGCAAAATTGTTTTTTGTTTTGTTTTGTGGGAAAAGGTGGGAAATGTAAGACGCATCCAAATAGTCCTCAGACCTATACACTGACTTGAAGAACAGGCTGAAGAAAAGAAATAGGATTGTGGAAAGGATGAGATCTATTCAAGAGAGTACTGTGAGACTGATAACAGTGGCTTAGTTCTGACACCATGGTTTGCAATTTGTACTGCTACTGACCACAGTTTAAAACTAAATTTGAACTTTCCAACATACAACACAGCAAAGAGCATCCAAGGTATAGTAGTATATTTTTCCTCTGCTTTGGGCCTACTTTGACTAATTCAGTTCTCCAGTTTCGGGAGATGATGTCTGCAACTATGGTCCAAGAAATCAATCATCATATTGAGCACAAATACGAACAATAAATATAACAAAAATAAACAATACCCACTTCAAACCATGGTTTCTGGTTCTGGTTTCTTAGCAGATTGCAGACCATGATTCCTGAATATTACTGTAGAAACATGGTAAGAAATTCTACTTCTAGAGCCATAATGCTGTATTCAGAAGGTTAGCTGTAGCTGAGTTTAGAGTGAAGCCCTTTTGCTTCTCTGCCCCTGAGGACATGTGGTGATAGTGGTGTTGTCACTATTTCTTATTCAATCAACAGTGCTTCAGTTGAATCAAGGACATTGAAGACAAAGATTTCAGAATTTCATTCACCCACTCTTTTCAGTAGTCTAAAGTCTGTTCACAGTACCCACTTACAAATAAACCTGCTTTGGTTATCAGTAGAAACAGCAGATGAACAGAGAAAGAATGAAGCTGTGCCTGTAGGCCATTGATCAAGGTTTTAAATTCTGCTTGGGTAATTCCATGAGTCAGAAACAACTTGAAGGCACACAGCAGCAACAACGAATCCATGTTCAGGTTGATATTCTCATACAAGCTTGGTCACCTTCTTGATCCAGGGCACAAATTTGCTAACTTTTGTGTAAACACCAGGGGAATCTTTTTGCCCGCACCCATAACCCCAGGAAGTGATCCCTAGAATTACCCAGTGTCCATTTGATCTCTGACACATAAGTGGTCCCCCACTGTCTCCCTGACAGCTGTCCACCCGGTTTTCTTCAGAGAGGTTTCCAGCACAGAGCATACGATTACTAAATTTCTTCCCATAACGGGACTTGCACACTTCTCTTGGGAGAAGGGGTACTGAACCCTGCAGTAAAGTCCTTGAATATGACTTCCCTGAAACAGAAACAAAGGATAACTAGTGTAGCTCAGTAAGCAGAACAGCCACACTTTAAGCAACCAAGCATGCAAGTCTACAAACATAAAACTTTCCATTTTTTTAAAGTGTCACAGCTTCCATGGCCCCACAGCAGGGGAATTTTTGGCTCTCCAGATGTTTTTGGACTTCCATTAGCCCAAGCCAGTTGACAGTTTGAGAAGGGATGACAGGGATTGTAGTCCAACCACATGTGGAGATATTTTGTGTCCCCTATAGTATAAATGAACAGCTTCTACACATCTGTGGATTGTCTTATAGTAGAGCCCACATGTCTGTTAAATGGAGAAAAGTGTAAGAAGAGTGGTACCAAGGAGAGTCAGAACAAAAATGCTAACTCAGGGCAGAAATGGGAAAACTGAGGGGAAAGGCTGGCAGAAGGCAGCCAATTAATTATATTTTACAGGAAAGGAACAGAGATGCTGAGAAACGGGTGATAACCATGTTTCCCAGTAACAATCTTATACCAGTTATTTTCTTCAAAAAGGTATTATTTGAGAACTTTGTTATTCAGAAACCCAGGACTTGCTTTTTGTGAAATTGGCTTTAGGTTTTCAAATGGGTCCAAGGGGTCGCGGGAAGATCAAATCAAATTCCTCTATATGTGTGTAACATATATGGTGTTGTAGATGACATTTTAGACTATTACTGCATCTGGAGGCTAACCCCACATTGATGGGACCTATAAGTACAGTAATCCCTCTACATTCACTAGGGTTAGGGGCACAGAACCGCCGTGAAATGAAAAAAAATGTGAATAGCTCTAGGCCCTCCCAAACCATATTTAACACACAAAAAGTATGATCACCATATTCAACCCACCATGGATTCCACTGAGGCATCAAGGTTCCTTCATATGGCAGAAGTGGGTGGCTGGTGGGGCTTACTACCACATCCACTGCAGCCCCACACCATTTTTAAGAGGGACTTACAAGCCTTGTTCGCAGTTTCTCAGTCTCATGAGGCTTGCAGTCCCTATTAAAAATGGCTGAGGGAGGCAGCAGAGGTGACAGCAAATAATTCGTGAATAATCAAATCCACAAAAGTAAAACCTGCAAATGTGGAGGACTGACTGTCCTATGCCAGTGTGAGTACAGCTGACTACAAGAAGGAGAAGAGGAACTAGGCAGAATGGGGTGTTACATGCAGGGTCCATGGATCTAAAACTACTTTGCTTTCACAATCCATTTTAACAGCCCCAGGAAAATATATAAAGTATAGATAAAATTAAGACTTTATCAGCTTGAGGCAAACAGACTGCTCACAGTACAGTATGGAATAGAACTGGCCTACAGAAGTTGCTAGAGCATTAATCTTTCTTTAATTATCTGCCATTGACACCTAAGTATTCTTCGGTCTCTGTTTCCAAGGTAGTAATCATCGTACAGTGATCAGGGTGATTCAGGGCCTTAACAGGAAGAGATCTGAGAACAATCCATGGGTATTATGTGATCATTAGTAGGGTTAAATCAACAGTCTTCTATCATAGCTAGTAGAAAATCTTTATTTCCTTTGTGTCTATCTAGGACCATCATTCTAAAACCTTTGTTGTGATTGTGCTCCTTCACATTGTTTCCAACTTAAGGCAATCCTAAGGTGAACTTATCATGGGGTTTTCTGGGGCTGAGAGTATGTGACACACCCAAGGTCACCAGTGGGTTTTCAGAGCAAAGTGGGGAATTGAACCCTGGTCTCCAAGGCTGTAGTCCAAAGTTCAAACCACTACAAACCTTGTTAATATAAAATATAAACAGAGACCTGCATATATCCATTGATGTGTTTTTGTATAATAACTTTCCAGTGTGTCCATTCCTCCTCAAGTCCAGCATTCTCCAATCACATATAACTGATTGCAGTTTAGATATTTTGTTTATGCCTGCCATTTATAAATGCACAAGATTCATTTTTACCTGCCCATTCCAACACACTTGTACTGTCTATACCTCTCAATTGAATTCCTTCCCATCAAGGGTACACAGACCTATCTATTCCTAGATCTTGTGTACTGACAGTTTTTTAAACATTTAAGCAGCTAGGATGTTTGTGATTATCTGAATCAGATGAGCAAGAGGGTCTATTCCAATTAACTGCCAGATCTTTCAACCAATAGCCATCAAAGTTTCAGATGCTACAGCCTGCTCTGCACTTGTTTTGTTTTGTGGACATTGGTATAATTTTGAATTAAAAGTCAAAAGAAATACTGTTCTGCAAGTGAACTCATTCTGCACTTGAATTTTTTATATAATTTTAGTATCTTCATGGCCATAGTGTATGCCCTAAAAGATTATTCAAAGCTGGATTTTGCAAACATGAAAAACATCCAGTGTCATGAGAAATCATGACACAATCCAATCTTACCTGTGTCTCCCCAGCCAGATATGAAGCAAGCTTGCCTGTCTACAGGAGCCTTCTCCTTCCTGTTGGGCAAGCAGACAGGACGGACGTGGTGATTGAAAGAAAGACACTTCTCATCTTTGCCCTGAATTCGGACAAGGGCAATATCATTGTCATTGCTGCTGGACTGGTAGTTCCTGTGAAGGACAATCTTCTCCACCGGCAACTCTTTCTCAAATTCATCTCTCATACCGGTATGGTAGTCTCCTACCCGAAGAACATAGCGCCGCACATCTACTCCAAACCTGTCCATGGGAGGGTGATCAACTGGTTAATCGACACCAGAGATACTGAACCTCAGTTCAATTACTTTTCTCCTCCTGTTCTTCCACACTGTGATTCAGAATGTAAGGATCTAGTTAGGGACTATCCTTTCCTAATTCAAGGCAGTATACGAACCAGTGGCACTCTATAAACATAGCGAACCAGCATCTTTGTGGCTTTGTGTTTACAAGAGGTGACAAAATATGTGTTTAAGGAAGGTACAATACATCCCTCAGACACTTCTCTGAGAGCTCCTCGTGAGTCAAAGACAAAAGAATGACAATCATCCTTCATTTACTGGTACTTTAAGTAACTATCACATACAGACAGTTACCTTTTGAAGCAATGTGCTGCAGTCACCACCCAGCAGTTGCTGATAAGCGTTGCTCCACACAGCAAACGAGCATCTCTGTGAAATCCCTTTAGACGTAATGAGACCTGCCATGGCCAACCTCCTCTAAAAAAGAAAAAAGAAGCAATGCAAGAGGCAGACAGAACAGGACCCTATCTTATGAAACATCACTACTGTCCCCCTCCTCACCTTTTGCTAATTAATATTTTTTAATAATAAGCTGACTTGATCTAAGTTAGTGCGGAACCTTCTAAAATAATATGAATGACATCAGAGTAAGTATCCAGATTCCTCAGTATTGTGAGTTATTACTGAACTAAACCCTCCAGTGCTTAGTGCTGCACACATACGCACAGCAAGAGGGGACTCAAAGGAGTTTACTTCTGAAGATCATTAGAATATGATATGGGATTGTAGGAAAGGAAAAGAATGCACCTGCTCAAGTCCTATACTACAGGACTGGACAAAGTGCATTCTGCAGCCCACATTGAGCCTACAAATAGCCTCCGAAGCCACCTCCACTATTCCCCCAAAGTCCCCAACTCCCAGTTTTAAAAGGGGGCACTTCTCTGAGAGCTCCTTGTGAGTCAAAGACAAAAGAATGACAATCATCCTTCATTTACTATCACATACAGACAGTTACCTTTTGAAGCAATGTGCTGCAGTCACCACCAAATTTTTGCACCTGAACCACATAGAAAAGTCCCCAAATATATGAAAGCATGCAAAATACTCCCCACTACCTTAAGCATCTGAGAACCTCTGTATGACCTTCAAATAACTCTGTTCTCCTCTGCAGTCCTTCTCCTTTTCACTGTAGGTGCACAACTTTGGGGTATTTACTTCTTGATTCTATCAGATTTATATGGTGTCAGCAACTAGGGTTGCATTTTCCAGCTTCAGCTGGTCAATGAACTCTGACTATTCCTGGATAGTTTGCGTACAGTGGTCCATGTAACCTCTGAACTGGATTACTTGGATGTTTGTGGTCCTGCCCTTGAAGATGACCTGGAAACCAACTAATGCCAAATGCAGCTGGTAAATGGCTAAGAGATGCAGCCACATGGGATCACATTATAACAATTCTGAGGGAACTGCACTGATTGTATGAGTTCATGAGTTTGCCTTGGGGCCCAATTCGAGGGGCTAATTTGAATGTTTGAACTATTAAACAGCTGGGACCCAAATCAGAGGTGGGCAAAGTGTGCCTCTGCAGATGTTGCGGGGCTGCAAATCCTGTCAGCCCTTGCCAGTATTACCAGTATGAGGAATGCTTGTGGTTGCAGTTGGAACAATGTCTGGAAGTGTGCACTTATAGCCCATTCCTCTTATAAATGGTTTTTAATTGAATTCTGTTTTGGTTTAGTGTATCTGAAGACAATACAGTAGATTCTGCATCTCATTTTGCATATTGCCATGATATTTATTTTGTATATCTTCTGATCAAGCCCAGTTAAAAAGTCTTCTCATATACCAATAGCAAGAGATTTTGACTTCTGCATAAATAGAGGAAACCAAAGACGACAGTGCCCTCTCCTAACAAGACAGGTTGTGGAAATGCAGAGCAGCAAAGGAATCCCCAGCCTGCGTCTTTGGAAGGGGAGGTGGTAGTCAGTCTCTTGCAGCCCTTGGTGTTTAGAAAAAAGGCATCACTCCTAATGTTTAGGACAAGGGGTCACATCTTTACCCCTCACACTCAAGGCATTAAAAGATTCAGAGCAGAAATAAGAATGCCTTTGTTCTCATTTTTACACTACTATATGGGAAAGATACATGGAAGCAGAGCAGAGACTAGTGGCTTTCAGGAGATTCATCCACCTTCAAGTCGTTCTCAGTAACAAAGTTTCTCATGTCCCAGTGGATTCAAACGTTGGGAGGGGGCGTTTGCTTGTCTGAAAAAAAGTGTTTGCCAAACCAAGGTGAAACCTGCTCTGCCATCCTGAGCAAACATGCTACCTGAGAGATTTGATTCCACCAATTATCCTTTTCTTGCGGCGGTGAAGTGAACGCAGTCCACATTTCCCAAATACTGAACCTGCCAAAAAAGCCAAAACAATTAAACACATATCACCACACAACTAGAGTCCTTCAACCCTATTTTATAGGGGCTAAACCACATTTTGAAATTCCTTTTGTCTTCTTGTGGATATTTTGTTTGTTACTGCCTTGGCTAGTCCGAGCTTTGGGGATATTAAAAGATATCCCTTGATATCACAATTCGGTTGCACTTCTCTATTCCTTTCCACGTGCTTGCGAGGCCACCGGACAAGCACGTAAACAAGCTCGGCCGTTAATAGCCGTAATATTCAAAAGACAATACAGGCAGGCCAGAAAATAGCTGACTCACTGCTTCAGGAGACCTCCAGGCAAGTACTCTAATTAAGTATGCTCGCCACTTACAAAAGAGTCTCTGCCCCGCGATGGCAGCTTGATGGGTAAACTATGCAATACCCAAGTATTCTGCGTTTGCATACTGGCTACTCTATTGAGAACCGCTACGATAACTCAATCATTCAGATTCTGACCTTTCGGAGGCTTTGTCTCCAACTCCAAATCCATTGTTTTCCCCCACGTATGGCATAGCCTACAGTCACAATTCTCCTTATAAAAACCCTTGATTCCGAGACCTTCCCTGGAACGCTCCCAAGTTTCATCCCGCCTTGCTGCCGCTTTGCTTGGCGAGCCTCCCCTCAGCTCCACGTGCTGAGCTACATCGCACCCCAGCCTCGCTCTCTATTTTTCTGGGCTTCAGGACAGGTGAAGTATCACCCAAACCAGCAATCCCTCTAAAAATCCCTCTATACCACTCCAACCTTTATTTTCTTTAGTTATCTTGTGTGAGTGTGTCGCACACTGTTTTGCTTGTATTTAATAAACATCAGTTATTATTTCAACTTCTGTGTTCTCCTTGACTCGACCCGACTCCGTAGACATAGGGTTCAAGATCTTGCTACGTTACCCTGCCTCTCGTAATGCTAAGCAGTGCTCTGAGCTAATTTTCCCCACCTTTAGTTAAGCACATTTTGGTGTCCCTCCCGAGACCTCCAGTACACAGGGTAACATGTTCTTAACTAGCAGTTTCAAAATTATAATAAAAAAATTTGAATAAAAGAACATTATACTTTCATTACTTTAAAATGTTAATCATTGTTTGCAGCTGGTATGTCCTTGTTATTTAAGTAAAGGATTAAAAAGTTGTTTTATGATACAATATAAACCTCCTCTAAAAAAAGAAGCAATGCAAGAGGCAGACAGAATAGGACCCTATCTTATGAAATATCACTACTGTTCCCCCTGCTCACCTTTTGCTAATTGATACTTTTTAATAATAAGCTGACTTGATATAAGTTAGTGGGGAACCTTCATTTATGCTCATGATCACAGCATACACTGCTGGATACCGTAATGCTTCTCTTTGAAAGTACTAATGGTACTGGCAGTGGTGGATATCTAGTCTTCAGCCTTTGGCATAACATAGCAACCCTCCTCCTTCTGTTGCCCAACAGAAAGAAAATAAAAGAGAAAACTTTCAGCCATGGCTCCGGCAATAAAATTCAGCTTATGTTTACCCTTTCCTTTTTTTTTCAGCTTAACTGTAATTATTGTGGCTGCGAAGACAGGTTTTAAAATGTACAGGCTCTTCATGATTAGCAAAAACAAAATAAGTTGTGCAAAATATTTCAAAATGCAGAATATGGCAAGTCACAAACACTTGATTAATTTGCATAGGTTACAGAATCCAGCTATTCTTTCACCTGGAATTTGAGTGACCACAGTGCAGAATTCTGACCCCATTGCTCCCACAAACACATAGCCTATCCATATTGTATTTCCATCTGTCTTGCAGAGTTAATTTGCAAGCTGATGTTGAGTTATTTTATACTTTCAAAACAGAAGCCAGTGGATACTGGACTTCCATCCCCTCCATACCTGGAGTGGCAGAAAGGGCACAAGTGTGCAAAAAAGAGTAAACAATACATTAAACCAGGTGGTAGTCTCTCTCATTCTTATTTTTTGCTTTAGAAGGAACAGCCGCTGCATGGAGAGGGCTCAGATGAGAGCTAAGCAGCATTGGAAGGATTCAGTGTTTTTGTTTTTACCATTTCTTGCTAAGTTGTTTTCTTGCCAATTTTTTTCCACACACATCCCATTACTATTTTCCTCTCAGGTTTCATTTGCTTCACTGTAGTACAAACTTGCTTCTTGTTTAGGGAAAGCTAATTGTCTCTGGTAGCCAAACAATGTGCTGCATTCCATGTGCTGCCCTCACTAGAAAAGCAGGAACAATATGCCACGTACCTGAATTTCTTACTAGGTGGGTCTCCTTTGCCATATAGTCACAGATGACTCCAGCATCTTTGCTGTGCCAGCAGTTGTGAATGCCATTTTCATGGATGATGCACTCTTGCAAGGTATGCTCAGTGCCACTGCATTCCACACTGTCTAGATGGATGGGTACCTGCCCTTTTCCCAAATAAGCCACAGTTTTGGCTTTTGCAACACCACTGCATGGAAAGAACTAGTTAAGCTAAATATACAAAGTCACTAAAGCCAAACCCTTGTACTCAGGCAGACCTTTCTACATACATCTCTCCACCCCAGATTAACTCATGTGATCTAGGCCAGAGTATGCTGTTTGCAGAAAGCATAGCACTCTGTATCAAAACTCTAGCAAAAACTCCCTTAGGACAGAGTGATCATAAACAGGACGTTCCAGACACAAATACTTTAGCAAACTGAGGCACAACTAAGACTAAGTCCATTTGTATACATGGACAGTATGAGAAAGCTGTTGCCTTTGACCCCCTTAAAGACACTGCTTAAATAAACGCACCTCTCCAACTGATTTCCATTAAAACCTATATGGGAAGGGGAAGTCCGGCCCATGGACATAATGGGGCTCATAAAAGATCAAAATTTGGCCTGCAAGAGGTCTGGGAAATGATCCCACAATTACACCCCCTCCCTGAAGGCTTTTCCCACCAAGTTGGAGAGTTGCCTCCATGTGCTTCACATATTTCAAGTTGAGAAGGCAACTGGCACATGGAGAAATCTGCCTGATTTGACTAGAGATAACAGCAAAGTTTCTGGCCCATTTATGTTCTTCATTGGCTGTCAGGAATTTCTCCCTGCTGGGCCACAGCCAGCAAGGGAGGCCAGGAACACTTGGGGAGTCCGAAGATACCAAACACCAGGAAAACACAAGCCGAGCCAGGTCAAGGTCCAGTCCAAAGGTTCAGAAGGCAGAGATCCGTCCAGAGGGTTTCAGGGAGCAGGAGACACAAAGGTTGTGAGGGCTTGCTAATAATTTGCTGCAAGCAAGGAGCAGCCACACCAGCAGACTTAAATAGCCCCGTGAGCAGGTGCTGCTCGTTATTGTTTCCTCAGCCTAGTCCAAGTAGCCTCCCTCTGAGCAGCGCTTTTCAGCCTTCTGCGTGATCGAGGGCTGATGGGCACAGCTGGCTGCAACTCCTCTGCATTACTGCTGGTTCCCTGTCCGTCATGAGCTGGCTAGGGCAACTCAGTCTCTGTTTGACCTTCCCGTGCAAGGGATGTTTGCAGGTTGACTTGCTCAGTCACTGGCTCAGCCCCCTGCACAATCAGTTGCTCCTCAATCACAGCATCATCATCTAGCACAATTGGCAATGTAAGCAATGTAAGTTGGAAAATGCCCCTGCTGCTTCTAGTCTGAGACAAGAGGTAGCAAGGACATCCTCCATGTAGAGAGACGCACAGAATTCCACGCCTCCTTCTGCACTGAGTAGTAGAAATGGGCAGTAGGGTGGTGGTGGAGGCCCTGATCCCTTTTCACCATTTGGCCCAGTGTAGTCCTGAGCTGGCTGGTGACTGGGATGTTATGGGATGGTAAGCTTGTTTTGGGCTCTTAGTTTGAAATTTAAAGAAGCTTACAAAGGTACTAAATTTATTTTAGGGACAGATTCAGCACCCTGAATAGCTCCTTTAAAATTTAAAGAATAAATTCACATAATGACACATAATAGTTGCTGTTTCCACAAACAACATATTTCTTAAACACCGTACAGCACCGAAACTTGAAAATTAAACACAAAAGCACTTGTTGAGCAGGGATTTTAAGTATATTATCTTCCTATCTAAACAGAAGCTTGCAGTGGAATTACCTGTAACCCAGCTGCCTACAAACCACAGCTGCACCTCTGTCTGTCCAGCCATCACCACAGATGCTGCCCCATTGGCCGTTCAGGAAAATCTCTATACGCCCATCTCTGGCACTTTCCCCATCCACCAGCCTCAGAGGGAGTTCTGCAGTTTAGAAGACATAACTGAAGATGACTTTGTACTGTGAGGTGGTACAATGTAGTAAAACTACTTCATGTGACTTAATTAAAATGAGGCAGTGGAGAAAAATATTTTTGTTTATTTATTTATTTAGATCCCAATATACCCTAAAGGCACCAGATCCTGCCTGATCTTGAAGCTAAGCAGAGTCAGCCTTGGTTAGAACTTGGAGGGGAGACTGCCAATGAATACGAGGTGTTATAGACTATATTTCAGAGGAAGGAACCAGCAAAACCACCTCTGAGTATTCCTTGCCTAAGAAAATCTTGTGAAACTCATGGAGTCACTATAAGTTGACAGGCGACTTAAAGGCACATATACTCAAGGAAGCAAAAAACGAAGGAAAAAAAATCTGGGATTGATCCTGAAGTACTAATCCCTCAGTTAATTTTTCTGAAGAGGATGATGCAATACTGCAAATTGAAAATAAGGACAAGGTCCCATGGGCATTTACCACTACATCTCTCTCTGATTTAGTTAAGAGTAAAACTAAATCTGGCTCTCTCTCCCCTGTCCCAGTGACATATAAAATGTGAGATATAGAGACTGCCTATTTTTTTACATCAGAAGTTGTGTGTGAATAAAAGGAGAAAGTGACTCTGCCTGCCCTCTGTGACTCTTTCCTCTGCTACCAATTGGTGGACTTCCTCCTGTCCAGCTGCTGTGAAAACCATATTTAGGGACCTCCTAGATGCCCTCATGGTCCCTGTGTGAGACTTTATTCACCTTATATTCCCACCAGACACCACCATCACTGATTGACTGTTGCCACCACAGAAATTGTGTGCCTGAATTTAAGCTTTCCAATATCCCTTACACAGCATTCTCAGAGACTCAAGTGTATAATACAAAAATAATGATTTAGTAAACAGCAATTGAACATCACGGATTGCTTATTTTGACATATCTAAATCCTGACTCACACTGACTCTAACACACATCTCTCCCTCTCATTCATGTCTTAACTAACCTTAACTCTACTCTGTCTCTGACCTTGACTTTAACTCTCCTAACCTAACTCCTCATCCTAACTTTGAGCAACCTACCTCTCACTCTCTGACTGCCATGTGCACCCACCTTTGAAAATCCCCTCAGACACGTAGCCAATCACCAGGCATGCTAAACGTTCCATAATCACAGTGACTCCCAACAAATTCTTACATTATTACATCTACTATGCATAATTTCAGTGATGTATTTAAGTCTTTTACTCCAAGTCTCAAGTCAAGTCTCAAGTCTCTACCTTCAAGTCTCAAGTCGAGTGTCAGGTCCTTGCAAGATACTTTCAAGTCAAGTCTTGAGTCAAGTCTCAAGTCTGGGAGCCAACTTTGCACTCCAACTTGTATTCCAGAATTTCTGGGACACAGTCGAATAAAGTCAGTTTTAACAATTTAAGTAGAATCAGCCCTCTACTTTCGTGATTTTTCTGCAGGTTCAGAAGTGGAGAATAGGATCCTTCTTACTTCCCATTTGCAAAGCTGGAGGCTTTTTCAGAAGTGGGGAATAGGATCCTTCTTATTCTCCACTACTGAAGCTTCAAGGGCTTTAGAAGGAAGGATCCTTCCTCCTCAAGCCCAGTGCCTAATACATTTTCTGTTCCTCTCTGAGATACCCATCCTGCACTCTGGGCATGAGTCTTGCCTTCTGCTCTTAGGAAAATTTTTAGAAAGCTCCTCTGATATGCAGCAGGGACAGGCTGCTGAGCAGACCTCAAACCCACCTCAAGCCCACTGCCTAACCCATTTGCTGTTCCCTCTGAGAAATGTGTCCACATTCTGGGCTTGAGACAGATTGTCATGTGACTAGTAAGTTGTAAGGTTTCTGGATGAATGTGTTACGTTACTGAACCAAGGGCAGCAAGTCAATCATTAAAAATATGCAAGAGTTGAGTCGAGTCAGTGTGTAATTTTTGCTGAGTCAAGCCCAAGTCGAGTCACTGAAGTGACTTAAATCTGACATGAGTCCAATTCAATTGACTCGAGTATACATCACTGCATAATTTCTATCATAAATAAAATAACACCCCCCCAAGTTGATAACATCACATCTTCCACTTCCCATCCCAATGTTTTTTTACGCTCTTCTCTCAACTCAGCAAGAGAAAAGTGTCAGACCTGATGAGGGGGGAGAAGAGTTCAGTTTACCTGTTCACCCCATTTTTATTCTACAATGCAATCTCAGCTTTAGGTTTATACTGAAACAGGACAGATACAAGAACCAACAAGGCTGCCTCATTGCAAATATTTTGGCCTTAATTAATTGAATGAAACAAGGTAGGCAGTTTCTTGATGGCTGTATCATCCAAGATCCAGAAACTCAGAGACCATCCCATGGTAGAGAGGTAGGTTATACAAACATGGCTCAGTATTAGATCACCACTTCTTGGGAGAATTTATGGTTAGTTACCTGCAGGCTTGTCAATGATCCTATTGCTATCCAGGGAACAGTAGACTCCTACATCTTCTTTGTGGGAGCAGTCATGTTGACCCCAGTTGCTATGGGGACAATCAACCAGGGACTGTTCGGTGCCTGTGCAAGCCACATCATCCAGTAAGATGAAGCCTTGACCAGAAGCAAATTCTCCCTCTGATGCCAGCCTGGCAGGACCACTAGAGGAAGCAAGTGAGTGCATGTGTGTGTATGTGTATGTATATATATATATTTATACATACACACACTCACACACATCTATACACACATACATATACAAAAAGGAGAGAGAGAAGAGGAAATGGCTACAAGTTAGAGTGATGCAGGAAGATAGATAATATGGGGAAAACCTAAGAAGCACCACAAATATATGCTATGCCTAAACTCCTATAGATTCACATGCAAACTAGCAATTAGTGAGTGTACATATGCAAAGGTTACTAACAGATCTGGAACACGTATAACCATTTTTGTTCTTACCACTCCCACCACTCCCTTCCCTCCTCTGTTGTCCCTTTGATTACAATTCCATTGGAAATAAGTGCTTTCTCCCCCCCCCCTTATGCTATTCTGAAGTATACATGGCATCCTTGATGGAATTTCACTACTTATATAAATCTGCACCACTTGTGCAATCTTCTAGATGCCCCTTTTATTCTTTTTTTTTAATAGCAGCCAGTTTAATTTTTTAAAGCAATTGTCTTTAATACAAATTCTTTTAAAACTACAGAAAATGGGGTCATTTCCGCACTACATTGTTATAGTGCTATTATTCCACTTTCTTTTTTTTTTATAATTTTATTAAAGTTTCAGCAAATAAAACAAACAATTATCTCTGCAATGTTTACATGCAATGTTACGTCTTCTTCCTTTCCTTTCTGGATTACAATTATTAATATTTCCTCTATATATTATACAGCATATCGCAATAAAATGTTAGTGGTCAAACTTAATTTGTTAGTTCTTGCTATATTTCTCTACTTTACTTATTACATGATATTTCTATGATTATTACCCTGTATAGTAATTGATATCATGAATTATGCATTGTTTTCTGTCTACACCCAACCCAAATCCGTAACAATCTTCCACTCTTTGTTAATGTCTTCCTCTGATTTCCCTTTTAATCTTTGTGTAAGAATGTCCGCATTTCTATTTTCCATAAAAGTTGTCCACCACTGTTCAATAGTAGGTATAATTTCATTTTTCCAAAGTCGTGCATACTCAATACGGGCCGTCGTCACCATGTATAGTATAATTCTCCAATATTTCTTCACTGACATTCCATCTAATATATGTGTCATGTTTAACAAGTAAAGTTCAGGTATCATCCCAAATTGAATCTTCAAAATTGAACATATTTTCTTATGTATTTCTTTCCAGTATTTTTCTGCTTTGGGACATGACCACCACATATGAAATAGTGTACCTGAACTCTTTTGACATTTCCAACATTGCCCTGTACCCATCTTATAACTTGTCTTTAATTTTTCTGGTGTCATGTACCATCTATGAAATAGTTTATAATAATTTTGTTTTAAATTTTGAGCAGCGGTAAATTTCTGTGTTCGTTGCCAACTCTGTTCCCACCACTCTAACTGTATTGGATGTCCGACATTTTGTGCCCATTGTATCATCGCTGCTTTAACTGTCTCCTCCTCGCATTCTTGATGTAAAATTTCTTGATATAAATGTGCTAATAAGTGTGGTGGATTTTCTCTTAACAATCGCAATAATTGGATTTGCTCCTTTTGTTGTATTCCATAAGTTTGTACGTCCATTTGAAATCTTTCCTTTAGCTGTCTGTAGGGAAACCAGCCTAATTTTATTCCTTCAATTTCCAATTTCTCTCTTGATTTCATCTTCATACCGCAATCTTCTGTCATTTCTAGTAAGTCTTCATATCGTAGCCATTTGTCCGTATCTGTCCATCTTCCAAAAAAGGCTTCTTGCGGAGAGACCAAGTTGGGTAGCTGCCTTATGTTCTTCTTCTTGTGTTCGCTCCATATTTTAAGTAACGATTTCCTTACGAAATGATGCGTAAAATCTTTACCTATTACTGCTTTTCCATAGAACATATAGGTATGCCATCCCATTCCTAAATCAGCTCCCTCTAATGCCAGCATTCTCATATTTTGAAGATTCATCCAATCTTTTTTCCAAGTGAATGCCACTGCCTTGTAATATTCCTGTAAGTCCGGCAGGCCTAGACCTCCTCTCACTGTTAGGTCCGTCATAATTCTCCATTTAATTCTTGGTTCCTTGCCTTGCCATATAAATTTGGTTATGTCTCTCTTCCATTGAACAAAAGGTTTAATATTTGTAATGATAGGTACGTTTTGAAAAAGATAGTTCATTTTTGGAAGAACATTCATTTTTATCACTGATATTCGTCCCAACAGGGATATTTTAAGTTGAGTCCATTTTGCCAAATCTTGAGTTATCTCCTTCCATTTTTTATCATAGTTATTCCACTTTCAACATCCTATGGAATCCTGGGGTTTGCTGTTTTGGCAGGGGCCAGAGGTGGAAAGGCCCTGGGTGTCCATAGCTCTCTGATTGCAAAGGTGCTAACAGTACTTCTTAATTATATGCAGCTTTTTATCTTGATTCAGATATCACACCTAATCATAATTAAGGAGTGTTGGCCATGATATGTGACATGACCCATTATGGAACTACCTTTCCATGTGGGGTGGATTGCATGCTAATGTGAGGCAAGACGTTATGCTGCTGGTAGGGCCTCCCATGTAAGACAAGCTTGTGCTAAGGAGCCAGACTAAATGTGCCAAACAGCTATGGGGCAGAAACGGTGTGTGTGGGGGGTGATACCAGAGGAGGATCTCTCAAAGACAACAGTCGCACCATAGCTAACACTTGTTAGAAGAAGACAATGGTAAACTACTCCTTAAGCCTTTTACCTTGAAAATCCTATGTTGAGACACTTCAAAGTGAAAGAGACAGTGCCAGAAGATGAGACTCCCAGGCTGGAAGGCAATCAAGTTACTGAGGAAGAACAGAGGACAAGCAACAATAGTACTGTGGCTAATGCTACAACTAGACTGAAGCTGAAAGGATGCTCAGCTGTTGACATGCTCAGAGGTGAAAGGAAAGTCCAAAGCTGCATAACACATATTATAGGAAGATTGAGTGTCAGAAGCATGAATCAGGGGAATCTAGATGTTGTAAAACAAGAAATGGAACATATAAACATTACAATACTTGTCTGAGTGAGCTAAGGTGGAACATTTTCAGTCAGACAATTGCAGGGTTTTTTTTTTACTCAGGAAATGAAAATCAAAGAAATGGGGTGAGGAGAGATGTAGCAAAAGCAGTTAAGGGATATAATGCAAAGTCTGACCAAATTTATAATATCAATAGGACTTCAAGGAAGATCCATCAATATAACCGTGACTCAAGTTAATGCTCCAACTACAGAGGAAAAAGAGGAAGAAATTGACAGATTATACACAGAAGTCCATGAAGAAATTGATTACACACTAAAAGAGGACATGTTGGTAATCATAAGCAATATGAATACAAAATGAAGAAACAAAAGAACCAAAGACTATAGGAAAATCTGACATGGGATCAAGACATGAAGTAGCAAAATGACTGACTGAATTTTGCAAGGCTAATACATTGTACATTGCACATTCTTCAAAGAACCAAAGAGGCAACTGTATACATGAATATCACCAGATGGCCAATATAGAAATCAAATAGACTACATGACTGGAAGCAGAAGATAGAGAAGCTCCACTCTCCTTGGCAAAACAAGACAAGGAACAGATTGTGGCACAGACCCTAAAGTACTAATATCAAAAATGAGAGTAAAACTAAAGAACACTGAACCAACCATGGTGCCAAAATACATCCTGAAGAACACCCCTGTAGAATTTAAAGACAATGTGAAAAATAGATTTGCACTATTAAGCCTAACTGACTGGGAGTCTAAACTCTGGACTGAAGCTAGTGACTTTGTGAGAGAAGAATGCAAAAAAGGCACTATCTCCAGCCAAAATGAAAGAAAAGCTTCATTGGATGACAGGTGAAATTCTTCAATCAGTTAAGACAGAAAAAAAGCAAAAGCAAAAGGTGACAGGAATATGGTTGGAACCCTGAATTCAACTGTTCAGTGACTTGTGTGCATGGACAAAGACAGCTATTATAGAATCAATGTAGAAAAATAAAAGAAGACCAAAAGAGTAGAAAAAGTGACTTCTTTCACAAGATCCAAAAAAGCAAAGAGAAATTTAAATGAAGAGTGAGGATGATATATAACAAGCAGGGAAACATACTGCATGATCAAGAAGAAATAAAAAGACATTGGAAACAATACATGGAAGAACTGTATAGAAGAGATGAAAGGTGAACAAATTCAACAAACAAGGAATGAAGATTAACCCACAGTTTTAGAAAGTGAAGTGGAAGCTGTACTCAAAGCGCATACGAGAAATAAATCACCAGGAACAGATGGCAAACCAGTAGCGCTGTTTCAAGAAACAGAATCCACACAAAATTCTTACTAAAATCTGTCAACAAACATGGAAAACAAAAGAAAGGCCTACAGGTTGGAAATACTCAATGTACCTTCCAACTCATAAATAAGGGGACCCAAGGATTACAATAACCACAAGACCATAGCATTGATCTCTCATGCAAGCAAAATAATGCTCAACATTCTGCACAAAGACCTTTACCATATTTGGAGCAAGAAATGCCAGATGTCCAAGCAGGATTCAGAAAATGAAGGGGCATTAGGGATCATATTCCAAACATATGTTGGATAATGGAGCACATCAAAGAATTTCAAAAGAAAATCAGCCTTTTGAAATTCTTTGATGTGCTCCATTATCCAACATATATTTGGAATATGATCCCTAATGCCCCTTCATATAAAGCCTTTGCTTTATAAATTGTAGCAAAGATTGAGAGCCAGTGTGGTGTTGTGGTTTGAGCTTTGGGCTATAACACTGGAGGCCAGGGTTCAATTCCCTGCTCAGCCATGGAAACCCACTGGGTAACTCTGGGTGCATCACACACTCTCAGCCTCAGAAACCCTCATGATAGGTTCACTTCAGAGTGACTATAAATTGTAAACAACTTGAACGCACAAAACAACAACAAAAGCCTTTGACTCTGCAGATCATGAAAAACTATGGATTGCTCTAAAAGAAATGGGGATGCCGCAGCACTTGTTTATTTTATTTGTGTATCCCGTACTCAGGACAAGAGGCCACCATTAGAACAGAATATGGAAAAAACAGAGTGGTTTCCAATTTGCAAGTGAATCAGGCAGGGCTATTTAATTTGTATGCTAACTTAACTTGCCATGTAAAGAAAACAAAAATAATGACCACAGATGATTTACATAACTTTAAAGTAGACAATGCAGATATTAAGATACTTTCGGTCAGCTATCAATCCAATGGGAGACTGCAGTCAAAAAATCAGAAGAAGACTAGGACTTGCAAGGGTAAGTCTTCAAATTTAAAAATATATCATTGGATATCAAAGTCAGGATTGTCCATGCCATTGATTTTCTGATTTCTATGTTTGGTTGTGAAAGCTGTACAATGAATAAAGCCGATAGGAAGAGAATGAACTCATTTGAGATGTGATGCCAGAGAAGAATTCTGCAGACATTCTGGACTGCCAAAAAGACAAACTGGTCTTAGGGCAAATGAAACCTGAACTCTCCCTAGAAGCCAAGACGACTGAGCTGAGACTATTGTACTTTGGACAGATCACAAGCCGACATGACTGCTAGAAAAGACAGAAATGCTTGATACAGCTGAAGGCAGGACGAAAAAGGAAATTACAAGTGGATAGACTTAATCAAGGAAGCCACAGGGCTGTTGGTAACAGGGTGACTTGAATGTATCTTATTCATAGGGTCACCATAAGTTGAACCCGACATGATGGCAATTAACAACAGCAACAACATGTGACATATCAAACCATAATTTGTGATCAGTCAGCAAGTGAGAATCATGATATGAAATGATTTTGCCAATGATGATTTCTGCTTAATTTTGTCTGATCTCATTAACCTGCAACAGAATAATGTAACCTCTCTTAAAAATAAAATGAAAAGCCTACCTGAAACCCAGCTGTCTGCAAGCCACCTGAGCATTGATACTTGTCCAGCCATCATCACATACACATCCCCAGCCTCCATTATAGTATACTTCCACCCTTCCTTCATTTGGGCTGTGGCCTCCTGCCAGTCGGATGCTGCCTTCTGCTGGATAAGAGACAGACAGGCAAGAGAAGGGTCAATAGTTAAGATTACTCTCTTCCCATTTTCTTGAAGACTATACCTCATAATCCACACAAAACAAATGCATTGCCATGTTGGCCATCACAAATTCCAAAATCTCTATTTTGGGATTGCCAGAAAAAAAAATCCGGGCAAGCTTTCAGTACCCACTATCAGACAAGGATGTCACAAAAAGCAGTCAGAGGGAGGGGAGAGAGTCAGGAAAAGTGCATGTTGTATTGAGATGTTATCAAAGGAAGAGGCAACTGATGATCAAACGAGAACAGTAGATTTTGGTTTTTTCATTTTTAAAATGCAAACAACTCTCTTGAAAGGCTAGGGTTCTTTTCTTTTTTTGTAACACCTTTGTTTGATGAGGAGATCTGACAGGTTCTCAATAGTTTGCACACATTTTTGTGTCTTTCTGGTTGGTGTCATAAAGCCATTCTACTATGATTACCACAACATTGTGCTCTGACTGCCACAACACAAATGTTGTCATTTTTCTTATGGCCAATACTAGTGCTTCGGGATATTGTATGCCTTGAAAAATACTGAATTCAGCCACTTAGGAAGGGGACCTTATGCAGGAGGATGAGGATTTTATACCATCTGAAAAACCAAGGCTTTATTTTCTGGGGGTTTGCTCTCTCCATTAAAAGTAACGTTACCAGTTTAACTTCTTTTGTCCTTCTTTACCTGACTCAACATACAATATCATCTTCAGCCTCCCTTGAAAATATATAGGCAGCACGAGGACATTCTACTCTCTATCCACGAAGAGGCCATTGGGTTTTGCACTGGACAGAGCCAATTTTGAATTTTCAAGAGAGATGTTCGTTTTTGTGGTTGCCCCAGTAAACCCACTATCCTAGTTCCTTGGCAATAACAACCTTCTGAGCTAGAGCTTCAATGCCTCTTAAGCCAAAAAGGACCATGACTGTCTCAAAAATTGGGGAATGTTTCCAATGCAGAAATCCATATTAAAAAACAGGGGTTACAATCCAGTCCAGGTTATGCCTTTTTAAATCCCACTGATTTCAGTGAGGAAAACTGAAGTCTGTGTTTTGGTTCACTTGACTGAAATCAGTGAGACTTAAATGAACGATACATTTGTTGTCATTTTTTCATCTGTTTACCATTTATTCAACTGATTTCAATTGCTTACGGTAAATACTTGGTGGCATAACTATATAATGAGAAGCTCTTTAGACTGTGTATTTAATGGAGACTGTATTTACAAAGATACTATGTATTTACTGGCGAAATATTAGAAAGATCCATCCATACCTGAAAAGGGATCACAGATTACCCCTGCATCTTCAATGTGGTCACAATTATGGTCTCCCCAACCACTCTTTTTGCACTGGTCAACTGACAACTCATTGCCTGAGCACTCCACTTCATCCAGCAGGATGGGGCCCAAGCCCTGCCCAAAGTAAGCCCAGGAGACAGCTTTTGGGATTCCGCTTGGGAGAAGATAAACATATGCACTGTGATACAATCTCATTGTGATAACACAGGAAACTCAGAAACTTTTAATGAGATCCACACTGCCAGCTGTACATTCACAAATATTCTCATAAAAAGAAAAGCAGGTGACAGATTACCTGAGGCCCAGCTGTCTGCAAACCACCTCAGCATCCTTGTCATCCCAGTGGTCATCGCAGATGGTGCCCCAGTGACCATTGTGATACACTTCTACTCGGCCCTCAAAGCTCTTTTCCCCCCCTACCAGACGAAGTGGAGATCCTACACCTGCTCTTCAAGAAATGCAATACAAGAAATAAGGAAGGAAGGAAGGAAGGAAGGAAGGAAGGAAGGAAGGAAGGAAGGAAGGAAGTCAGTTAGTTAGTTAACTAGTGGGTAAACACAAAGAACCTTTCTGCCATCATTGTGAATTCTCCTTTTATTTTATGCCAATACATACTTTGTTGCTCCTTATCTAGAGGTGTAGCAAAAGGATATAGTGGGGCCTCATGGAGGGGAAGAGTGACACATAAATCAAGACAAAGCAAGAACTGATCCTGTTTCCAATACCCAGCTACCCCACCTATATGCTAATTACTTTTAATTAGGTGGAGTGTGGATTGAGGATGAAATTGCCTATTATATTTTTCACCACCATGATCCTCAGTTTTCCCATTAAAAACGAAACAAAACTTGAAGGTGCAGACAGCACCTTTTGATAAACAGCAGCACTGTGATGGGCAGTAAAAGGTGCAACACTCTCCCCATCCCCAATGTGGACTGAGAATATATTCCAGATCAGGGATCCAAAAGGCTGCATTTCCTTTAGAATAAAAAAAGTAGCCTGTTTCAGCATTCCTTTAAAAAGTGTGAATAACTTAGTATGCAGTTTGCCCTTGAAAGCAAGAGACCATTTTCCTATTGAAGACCTGCAAGGAAATGTGCTACTTAGTGAATCACTTTTCCTGGATCCTAGAATGTTATTTGATATTGCATTAAGCTATGTCACATTCCTCATTTTGAAAACAAGAGGAAGGCCGGGGGACTTGGCTCACTTTGAGAGTTTGTGTGTGCGCGTGTAGTTTTCATTTTTCCTCATAACATGCCTATGAAGTAAGTCACTTTTTCACATTTTAGAGGCTGGAAATAATGATACTCAAGGCCATTCATCCACAGTGGGGATAGGATCTGATATCAGAATCTGAGATTCTGAATCTGAGTAGATTAAACAATCTACTCAGCTACACTTGACTAAAATTGACTTGACTAAAAATCAGAGTCACAGGATATGTCAGGGCCAACCACTTCTGTTTATCCATGTTTGTGCATAAATCAACTGTGAAGCGAGGGATAGAGTCTGATTTTTATATCAGAAAGATTCGTGTGTAAGTGAGGACAGCATCTGGGACCTCCTCTGCCTTGCCTCCCTGCACTGTGTAGTTCACTTCCCATAGTGAAGCTGGGCTGAAGAACCTGATGTGATAAAGGTGATGCAAGGGGTGGTTTAGTTCCCCTTATCTGCACTGTGCACTGATACTTTTTTTATTTTAAAATCAGACAACACTTTATGCACACCTATTCCCTGTTATACACAAATGAGGCAATATATAAACAACAAATGTGCTGCTGCATCTTCTAGTCCTTTTAGCGATTGTGCTGCAAGTAAGTCTGGAGAGAATTGGGGAAGGGGGTGAAAATGGCCTGAAAGTAATGCTGTTGCCATGATGTGCACTCACGTACAGCTGTTGCCTTGGTTAACAGATTGTACAGAAATCTCTTTGGTCAAAGGCAACAGTGGGCCACACAGAGGATCCCTGTGTCACAGGCAGCTGTTTTCAGTTCTGTTAAAAATGACTGTCTCTGGTTTGTAATTTTGCTTAAAGATCTGGAATAATCAGCAGGGTGTCTTTACCTTGAGGTGGGACACAGTCCGCCACTGCGGCTCCCTGAATGCAAATTCTGAACATCTTTTGGTAACTGCACTGCAATAGCATCTTCTCATCCCCACGACAGTTTACAGACAGTAGATGGATAGGTATCGGCCCTAGACTAGAATGGCTCTCCTTTTGGGCTGTGCCAATTGCACTACGGCAGAAAGCAGAAAATACAACTTCACTAAAAGTTGCTGGAAAGGGTAACCTTTAGCTTCTCTGTCTTATCCCTCCAACCCTCCAAACCTACACTAGAACTTAATTCAATCATTCCAACTACTGGTTTAAAAAACAACTCTTGCAGCCTCCTTCCCACTATATTGTTTATAGTGTTAAAACTATAGCTGGGCATAGTCACCTTTTTCTTTTGTTAAGTGGCAATGGACTCAGAGCCTGGAAATGTTAGAATTATTGCTAATACTTTGACAATAATATTGCAATGAATTCTCTCTTGCCTGTTTTTTATACCTAGTGAAGAGTTGTTGAGGACTCTAAGCCTTATACTTACATTTTGAAATGCTGTTGTTTGTACAGTAATCTCATGAATAACAGTTATAGTTAAAACTTAAAATGTTGGAAATCTGATCAGAGATCTCTCAAGATCCTCTGTGGTTTTGTCAATATGTCTGTTTAGGAACAAGAAAATGTATACTTTCGACCACATTTAGTCATATCAAAGATATGCTAGACTCCCAACAGCTATTTTGAGGAACAGATATTGCCTTCCACTCTGTTTTATTCTTACCTGAGTCCCAGCTGTCTGCAGACCACGCTGGCATCCTGGTCTGTCCAGTGGTCCCTACAGATACTTCCCCACAACCCATTGAAGTGTAACTCCACCCGGCCCCCCTCCTTCAGTTGCACAGCACCTGTCCAAACAAAGATATCACACAAATGGCATCAGCAGAATTTTTGAAAGGGTGAGCAAAATGCAGAGAATGTTCCTTTCTGAATGAGACAAGAGGAATCAAGCCTCTTTTCCACCTTCTGACATGAATGGGGGAGGCAGTCTTCTGGAATGAGGGAAGCAAACCCATATCATTGGTTCTGATTCAGTATTTGCTGCCTGGTGTGAGAAGTGGAGTATGAGTGGATGAGAGAGCAGGGGACTACAAGACGTTTATCTCAGATTTATTTGCCTGTGTCCATACTTCAAATATATTAGTGCATAGGCCATGTTTCATTCATTCTTAGGAATAAAAAGAAACCCTGGCTACTTCTTGGTTCTTCCACAGCATTTGGCTCAGGGAAGAGTAAGTCATTTTCCTCCAACCTCCCATATCTTCATAAAAACTCTGTGTAATGGATTATGACGAGAGTTAGTGATTAACCAAAGGTCATGCACTGAGTTTCATGGCTGAGCACAGCTTTGGATACAGATCTCTCAGCCAGATCCTAGTTCAACACGCCAGCTTGGTTTGCACAATGTTTTTGGCTCTGAAAGAACTTCCAGCGATATTGGGGTAGCAGTGGCTGCATGCATGTGTATGCAGAGATACACACTGAGATATGCACATGAGCATCCCAGAAGATTCTCTTTGCTATTTTTTTCCCTAGTATTAGGAGCAGCAGGGAAAGAACAATCTGTTTGAGATCTGTTAGAAATTGAGCAAGGATCAGTGCAGATGGAATTGTGAACCCCTTTTCTAATCTTCTCACCATACTAGCTCTCATGCAGTGAAACTGCAGAAGAAAATCCACCTAAATGCAACTCCTCATCTTTTCCCTCAGTTTTCAGCCTGACATGTTTACCATTCAGTCCTTCAAACCCAAGGGATAGTTTTAGGCTCCATCCCCCTGAACACCTCCCAACCATGAAGGCAGGTAATTGGTGGTTCAAATATAACAGATATAAAGTGGGGGGGGGGGGTAAAAAAAGGGAATCTGACAGCCACTTAAGCCACTGGTCTATTTTTGTGTGAGCTTTTGTGGATTTCAGTCCCAATTTGAAATCCATGAAACCTTATGACAAAATAAAGTCTTAAAGAAGCTGCTAGATTCCATTCTCCCCCCTTTCTTTTTTATGCTACAATGAGCTAACTTTTTGAAAACAGAGGACATGGTCCCTAGAATCTGTAGGGATGTTTGATATCTATATCAAACAGTGTGAAGCATTACCAGTGCAATATGATCTTTTGGTAGTAAACAGGAGAAAAAACACTCAAGATGCCCTTGTAAGGTTAAAAAAAAGGGAAAACTTACATTTATTGTTTCAGGAAATCCATCTTGGATAGGAAAGGATATAGATAAAAGATTGCTTATATTTCAGTAGAGAAGCCCCTAAACGCTGGCTCTCATGAGTGAGTGTAAGGCATCCTGAAGCAGAAGCAGGGAGGATGAAAAAAAAAGGAGACAAAAGGACTGACTAAATTTTGGAAGAAGAGGGGAATGACCTCTGCAGTCAGGCAGGAAGGAAAAAGGCCTGGAAACACAGGTCAAAGAAAGAAAGAAACAGGTGAAACAAAAGGCCAGGCATGCGTTCTAGAGTTCTCTTTCATTAGCCACTCTATGCGAGCACTGATGCCTCTTTGCTTACAACATAATCTGCATCTGGAATACTAAGAGCATAGCAGCATCTGAGACAGTCCTCCACACCTCTACCCCATTCCTTCTTTCCCCCATCTCCTTCTCAAGCAGAAAGCACCAGATGGTAACTGATCATTATCAGACACTGCCTTTCATAGGCCATTTCCACATGGAGCGAGGGAATCACCCCGTGATGCTACTCACTGGACTTTTGGGCTCCCCGGTCTGGTCCATGCTGCTCCGTAGCAGTGCGTGGCCGCCGCTCCGCACTGCTCTGGGGACGACAATGGCGGCTTCCGGTTGGTCGAGGCTCTCGACCAATTGCTGAAGCTCGCCAGCCTAAAGCCCGCCCCCGGCAGATTGCAGGCTTGCACCAATGCGAACCTGCGAATCTGCATAAGGGAGCAGGCTTGCAGTGGTGCGCTCCACGCTTTTGAAAGACCTGTTTTTAGCGGTCTTTCAAAAGCACGCTGGACGTGTTACTGCCCTGGCTAGCCCGAGCTTTGGGCATATAAAAAGATATCTATTGATATCAATAATTTGGTTTCACATATCCCTTCCACGTGCTTGCGAGGCCCCCAGACAAGCACGCATACAAGCTCAGCCGATAATCGCCGTAATATTCCTAGACAATACAGGCAGGCCAGAAACAGCCGACTTGCCGCTTTAGGAGACCTCAAGGCAAGTACCTCCATTAGGTATGCAAGCAACTCTCAAAAGATCCTCTGCCTCGCTCTGGCAGCTTGATGATCTGACTATACAACGCTCAAAAACTCC
The DNA here is from genome assembly GCA_030412105.1 of Cyclura pinguis. NCBI lineage: Eukaryota > Metazoa > Chordata > Lepidosauria > Squamata > Iguanidae > Cyclura > Cyclura pinguis. The sequence goes on from CM059601.1 coordinate 127,788,762, forward strand.
GCGTTTGCATACCGGCTACTCTATTGATAAATTCGGCTCTAATTCAATCATTCAAATTCTGACCTTTCGGAGGCTTTGTCTCCAACTCCAAATCTATTGTTTTCCCTAAGTCCGACCTAGCCTGCAGTCACAATTCTCCTTATAAAAACCCCTGACTTTGAGCGCTTCTTTGGATCGCTCCCGAGTTCCAGACCACCTTGCTGCCGCATTGCTTGGTGAGCTTCCCCTCAGTTCCACGTGCTGAGATACATCGAACCCCAGCTTCGCTCTCCATTTTCTTCCGGACTTCAGGACAGGTTTCGTATCACCCGAAGCAACTATCCCTCTGAAAATCCCACTATCTTAGTCACACCTTTATTTTCCTTAGTTATCTGTGTGCTTGCGTTGCTTACATTGTGTGCCTGTATTTAATAAAGATCATTCATTATTTTCCAACCGGTCTACTTCTTGACTCTGCCTGACCCCGTAGACACTGGGTTACAAGATTCCGCTAAGTTACCCTGCCTCTCGTTTTGCCAACTTGTGCTCTGAACTAATTTCCCCAACTTGTATAATTTTGAGAGCAATTTGGTGTCCCTCCCGGGACCCCCAGAAAACAGGGTAACACCGGAGTGGGCTGGAGTGTGGATCTACATTAAGTAGGTCCGATCCAGTCCGCTCCCAGGTGCAGACATCCTCCCTGGAGGACGCTCTGCACCGTTTTAAAAACCCCGTGTGGAAATGGCCATAGTTTAAAAAAAAAAAGCTATAGTTGGAAGTTTCAAATCTTATTCTCCCCATGTTGGTTTTTAAAAAAACAGTTGACCTTCTTATCAGATATTTTTACATGTAACATGCTTGGCCTTTAGTAAAAATTTCATCGTAGGACAGGTAAAAAGGGAATAGGGATGCTCCTCATTTCAGCCATCTCTGATCTGAGCTTTCTGTGTAGAAGCATTACTCTTCAATTTAAATAAAGCATTTCATTAATCTCTCTTGTCCTTTATGGCTTTATCATTCCTTCCTTTTAGAGAAGAGGAAAAACAGGAAGTTGTACTTACCCTGGTGACAATCACAGTTAGCCCAGCCAACTGCTCCAGAGGAAAGCTGGTAGAAGCACCAAGGTACTGTCCCGCCGTCAGGATTCCTGCAGTAATTGTGATTCCCTAACCCTCGGTTTGGATACTGCGTGATGTAGTCAGGGAAGTCAGCCCAATTCAAGCATGGTGACCCAGAGACTGTCACATTTAGTGACCCATTATAATATCCAGAGGTCTCCATGTCACACAAGCCAGATGCTAGAAGAAGAAGAGAAGATTCCATTGAGGTTGCCTGCCTCCATGCCAGGCAAGTCAGTCTCTTTGATCTTTTCCTCATCGACAGATAAGACTCAGCTGAAAATGCCCACCCTTTTTGTAGGCAGAAAAGTAGAGTGTCATTTTATTGATTTCATTTGGGAGCAGGGGGGAAAAAGATCTAGAATTTGGCGGAGGCAAAAGCTCCACCACTCCATCTCTTTTTGCTTAAAGGGAGCAGCATCCCCCGCCCCAAACTCGGCATTTTAGGGTCCTTTCACAATTATATCATTATCATTCTACTTGAACTGCCCTGACTGCATGCTCTGGAATTCTGTGATTTGTAGTTTGGTCAAAGATACCAGAGGAGCTTTCTGCTAGAGAATTCTAAAGATTCCTTCCCAAATCGCTAATTCCAGGATACCATAAAATACAGTCATACCAGTTAAAGTGGAATCTTAGTGCTGTTATAATGTAGTGTGAAATGGCCCTTAAAGAGTTTAAATCTCCCTACAATGCTTCACATCAGTTTGGAATGACACTATGACATCTCATAGCATCATTCCAGAAACATGGAATTGGGTCAGAAAATGACAGCCCCCCCCCCCCCATGCATGGGGAACTCCCCAAATATGCAAAAATCACTTTCTTACTTTTGAATGCCACTATTGCTTCCAAAGTAATATGCATGGGACTTAAATCTGACTTTATAAGGAATGATGAAACCTAAATTAAAAGTTTAATAATGATGACATATTCTTACCTGCAGTCCACAAATGATTCTGAGTGGGCTGAGTTCCTAAGAAAGCCTAGGAGGAAAAGGAAAAAAAAATAGGATTACAGACAGATTATTATCCCTTAATTAAAGATGGCAAAACTCTGGTCCAACAGAGTTCTCTACCTAGCCTGCAAGTTACTTTTGTGGGCCAGCTCCTTTTTTTTCCAGCAACATGCAGGGAAACACTCTCCTCCTTTCCCCTCACTGATCAGTGAGAAAAGCTAGAATTTCTCTGTGTAGGAACTCTCTCTCTCTCTCTCTCTCTGCATGTGCATGCGTATGTGTGTGTACGTAATTCTCCTGTGTAAGAAATATGTCTGTATGGTGTGTTTCTGTCTGTGTCTACGTGGGGTTGTGTTTTTTTTTTTCATTTCAGTATAGGCAATCCAAGATTTTATCAGTGATAAATGAGATTTTAAATATATTTGCATTTTAAATAGCCTGGTCTTGAAAGCACTTAAATTTTAGAGATAGATGGTAAATACAGTGTACATAGAGTAGACATGCATAGAACTGGGTTGCCCTTGGGCTTACTTCTGAATAGAGACATTTAGTATTAAATTGTGCTTTGTCTGACTGATGCCTACAACACCGAGACTTACTTCTAAGCAGAGACAGACAGAAATGATTTGCATTAGTATGGGAAAATACATTAATTGGTAAGAATTACATCTGGCCTTGCCTAGTTTGCTTTACTACCATGCTGTATACTCCCACTCCATGATATGATTGGCAATAAACATTATTTAATTGGCACTAAGTATAAATCATATATTTATGGCTAGTAAGTCATGCTGGCAAAGAGGACTGACTGTGCACGTGTAAAATTAGGCCACAGGGGGACTCAAGGCATGGCCAGGTCATAGGTTCACTGAGGATTAGTCAGAGAACTCAACTAAATAGGTTTAAGATGATCCTCTCAACGGCCCAAACCTAGAAAACAATAGTCCCTGGATTTCCCAGACAAAACAACAACAACCAATGCCCTATAATCTCCTTCCTGCTGAACTTCCCCCTTTTGTTCCCTCATCTGCCCAGACTTTAAGAAGCTATCATGATTCTCATCAATGCTTTGTCACCTAATGCTAAGACCACTAGCCAGCTCCACATCCCTTTGTTTGCTCTGTCAAAGAGACTTTTATACTTTCCCCCTTCAGGGCAGAAAAGGGGTATTTAAACCCTGGTTCAGACCGTGAGTTTTGCTAGTACTTGGGCACCACTCTGCACCTCTGCACCCTCATTCCTCTGTGCTGCTCTCAAACTCCAGAGTTTGAGCCATTTTGCTGCAACTTTCCGCAATTAGGATGAAGTGGGTAAATATCACCCACTTCATCCCAATTCCTCATTACCCAACTTTTCCTTCCTTTCCTTTGGTTAGCCTTGTATAGTTGTGAGACTGCTCAAATTTCATGTGTTTTTGTGATTTCCAGTAAAATATTCTTTTAATCTCCAACAAGTGCCTTTGCATTTGTACAGGTATACACTGGAAGTTATCCCCCGCTCTCGCAGGCCTCCCTTTTAAGCTAATAATTCCCCACCTTTCCACGAAGGCACTGTGGGTAAACTTCCGAGTCACCCATCTTTTGGGGTAACAGCTTTGGCTCCATCAATTGGTGTAATGCAGCCCCTGCCTCAAAACTCTTCCCAAATTGGAAGATGCCCTCCAGGATAAAAAAAAAGGCATCTAATATAAAATAAAAATGAACTTTTGTCTTTAAAGGTGTGACGCCCACAATAGAACAGGAGAAACACATACAAATTACCGGTGCCCATCCCTCTACCATTCCTTCATATTTTCACCCATTTGCCCCTCTGTCCAAGAGCCACCAGATGAATACTTGGTGGACAGCAGACGCTTTGCTCACTAGCAAAAAACACATAGTCCTATAAAGCTCTTCATCCATTCTTGGTGCTTACGGGTACAGGGAAAAAGAGGAAAGAGCCAAGAATGTTGCGGTGGGGGGAGGAAGGAGTGGGAGAGAAGGCTGCTACAGAAAGACTGCAGAAGGATCTGGAAGGAAGAATTGTTGCACCTGTGAGATATAATAGACAGCGCTTTCTTATTGTTTCCCCATAATGGTAAACATTAGTTTCCCATTTCTTTTTCAGAAAACAGATCAGGACAGAGAGGGCAACCCTCTGCTTCACAGTGGCCTCCATTCCATGCATTCATCAGGCAGAATATAAATTACTCCTAAGGAGCTTTTTTTCCCCCATTAAATCACAAAGCCCCAGCTCGATTACTTGTTGAAAGTGCAGCGTGTGTGTGTGTTTCATGTAATGTGTCTTAACTTGCTATTGATACATACAGCTCCTTAAAGTGGTAGAGAAAAACAAGAGGGATGAATTGCATTATATCTACAAAGGTTGGCCACAGGTAACGGTTGTTGTGTGCCTTCAGATCGTTTCTGACTTACAGTGACCCTATCATGGTTTTTTAGGGGGGGGGGGGCTGAGACTGTGTGACACACCCAAGGTCACTCAGTGGGTTTCCACAGCCAAGTGGGGAATCAAACCCTGGTCTCCTGGGTTGTAGTCCAATGGTCAAACCACTACACCACACTGGCTCTCCCACATGCAATACATACATATATATTTTATTAGTTAGATTGACAATCTACCTATCTCAGATGACCAGAAGGCACCATATGTGGCTCTCCTTCTTCTCACTTTATTGTTACAACAACCCTGTGAGGTAGCTAATCTTCCAAGTCCCACTCCAACACTCCGGCAACAGCACTTTGTTGGCTCTTATGTTCGCCTGCTTAATCAGGAGATAGCTGCATTTGTAGGAAAGCAGTCTGTGACTGCAAGGCACTATCTTGGTGCCAGCTCATCGTCTCTTAAAGCTTCATCACTTGTCTCATATCCAGTGATGTATTTAAGTCTTTTATTCCAAGTCTCAAGTCAAGTCTCAAGTCCTTGAAGTTACTTTCAAGTCAAGTCTCAAATCTGGGAGCCAACTTTATACCCCAAACACAATTCCAGAATTACTGGGCAAAGTGAAATAAATCCAGTTCTAACCATTTAAGCAGAAATGGCTCTACACATTTGCAATTTTGCCATCTGCAGCTTTGGAAGTGGGGAATAGGATCCTATCTTACTCCCCATTACTGAAGATTCAAAAGATTTAGAAGAAAGGATCCTTCCTCCTCCATTGCCTAACACATTTGCTGTCCCCCTCTGAGAAATGCACCCTGCACTCTGGGGGCAAATCTTGTCTTTTGCTCTTAGGAAATGTGTTAGAAGGCTCCTTCGATACGCAGCAGGGACAGGCCGTTGAGCAGACCTGAAGCCTGCCTCAAGCCCACTGCCTAACCTGTCTGCTGTTCCCCTCCGAGAAACGCACCCACACTTTGGGCTTGAGACGGCTGATCGTGTGACCAGTAGGCAAAAAGAGATGGAAGTGTTGTTCAAAGTTGTAAGGTTCCTGGATGAATGTGTTATGTTACTGAACCAAGGGCACGAAGTCAGTCATTAAAAATATATACGTTTCAAGTCGAGTCAGTGCATCTTTTATGGCCGAGTTGAGTCCGAGTCAAGTCACTGAAGCGACTTAAGCCTGACTTGAATCCGAGTCTATCGACTCGAGTCTACATCACTGCTCATATCCTTCTTCCATATATCTCCTTGTTCCTGTTTCCCACAGTCTGTTTAACTGCACCTTCTGTTATCTGCTAATGCAGGAAAACTATAAAGGCTACATGAACCCCACCTAGCAACAAGGAACCGATTACAGTTTCAGAATCTACACCCCACTCCTGGCCACCCTCTTCACCTATCCCATTTCTCCCTCTCTCCCTCCTTCTCCTACTCCCCCCAGATCAAATAATCGTTCCCCACAAATCTCAAATCTTCCACTTCCACATGGTTACCTGAAGGCATGCGCTTGTTTTTGAGGTTCAGCCCCCTCCTAGGTTTAGCGCTTCAGAACGTGATCGCTCAACAAAGGGCTGAAACTATTCTAATGGAATCGGGGTGAGGCTCAGTTTCAGAGCCAGCTTGTAGGGTCCTGATTAGAATGTCTTTGCTGTATATTTCACAGACAGACAGAGCAAAAGATACGTATCCCCCACCAACACCATGGTGGCCGGCTGAAAAAGAAAGGGAGAAATGAAAACCCCCACTCTGAGTGTCACTCTGTTTCACTCTGTCACTGAGATGGGGGATAAGGAATAGTAGGATGGGGAAGAGGGTGGACAAACATGTACAGAATACAAACTTAAAAATCAAACAACTCCCCTGGTTGGAAATCTTTACTTCTCCAGCAGACAGGGGTAGAATTTGTTTATTTATATCCTCATAGCTATCCTTTGAACTTTAGATTTGCCCTTGAAGTGGCAGCAGGGGGAGAACATTAAACTTAATCCTTTTTAGGATATTTATTATTAACATATTCTAAAAAACTAAAACCCTACTAATACATAAAAGGAAAAAAAATAAAACATATGATTAAACAGTAGAAGAAATAAGAAAGAAAATACAAATCTTTAATAACCTTTCTTATAGCCCTTGCAAGGACAGAAATTGCACAGAATTGGGGAATGGGGAATTTCTCACTGAGTAAGTGGTGGACTATTGTTTGGGGAACAATACTGTCAGAAAAAAATTCTGACCAATTGCGTTTTGGAAATACTTCATGTATACCTTTGAAGAAAGATGGTTCCCATTCTTGAAGTATATAGATTCCAATAAAATTAATCCAAGTACCATCATTACAGGGGCAAATTTTCAGAAATGATATTTTGTCTGGATGAATATGACTGGATATGTGTTATTAAAATAATGTTGTTATTAAGATCGTTATGCCATGTGTTCAAGCAATCAGGATATAATGGTATTGTTCTTGTTGCTGTATTATTGTCATCTGTATTTTATCAGATTTGCAATTTTATTCCCAAATAAAATTTAAAAAAAAAAATTAAACAACAGAAGAAATAAGAAAGAAAAAAGGATGAAGAAAAGAAAAAAATGAACTAGCCTCCTTCCTTTGAACAAATTCTAGCAATTCAATTGATTCAAGCCTTTCAAAGAAACTATCCAACATTTCTCTTTTTTCCCTTCCCCAAGGTATACTTGCAGAAAGAAAAGGCAAATGAATTTTCTTCTACCAAAGGTTGACATATCTAACATCTCAGTAATAGTATTTCTATCACATTCCATTACAAATTGCTTAGACTACATATAAACTATTAATCCTGATTTCTTCTCTCTTTTCCTCCACATTCAAATGTTTGCTCTGTGAGAGAAAAAGACTGTTACAGTTGAATATCTCAGTGGCATTTACCAGCAGAAATGTGACTGCTCATTGGGAGATCAATCCATTTCTAAAGCAATTCCACTATAGAAGGGAAAATGCGTTACAGGTTCTAACTGTCTGGTTTTGACCTCAAGACAACCCATTCTATTTTCCCTCTGGAGTAATAGGACTGTACTTACTCTCTTAGGTTTTTACCTCTAACCAAAGCAAAACAATCAGAATCTGGCTATCTTTGGTAGGTTTTACCCATTACCCATGTGAGTTTCCTGGAAAAGCAAAACAGGAAAATTTTATGAAAATTTTCTATTATTCTCTAAATAATGTTATATGATTTAGCATATTTGGTTTAAATTTTACATTTAAGTACATTCAAAGCTTTATCTGAAAATGTTAGCAATAATGTAAACAGAATAATAAATACTTCCCTTACATTTATCAAAAAATTACTACTCCCAAAAGAATGCTCTTTTTTTTTTTAGGATAGAGTTTTCTTGTCCTAAGGTATAACTGTTGTACCTTCAGCTTCACTCAGTCAGTCCCTGCACTACATACTTACCAGTTCCATTTCAAGCTGAGAAAAATCTGTTTCAATGCAGTTGTAACCCCAAAAGGTGGGAGACCTTGAGATCCTCCAGCAATGCCAGCATCTCCTCAGAAAGATGGGGAATTATAGCTCAAAGGAGGCCTGCGAGAGGGGGGTAACCACAGGACCTTTTCGCCTGTGTATACCAGTACTAACTGTAGGACACAGTTGACAGGCAAAAGAATGTTTTTATTGGGGGAATTCACAAACACACACAAGCAATCAAGCAGTCTCACAAACCATGTAAGGCTAGGAAAGGTAAAGGAGAGAAAGGTTGGATAGCAAGAGATTTTGGGATGAAGTGGGTGATAAGTACCATTCAAGAAGCTAAATATCAAAGCGAGATGGCTCAAACAAGAGTTTAAGGGTAGCCCAGCGCATGAGAATCGGGGAGCCAATGGACAGAGTGACACCCCTACATGCATCCAAGGTGCTACAAATCATCAGGCTTGGAACCAGGGTTTAAGTACTCTGTTTCCTGCCCCGAAGGGGAATGTGTTAATTGCTCTCTGGCAGGGTAAACCAAAGGGGTCCAGAATGGACTAAACTTTGGGTGACAAAGCACTGATGGGAGTCATGATAGCTTCTTAATGTCTGGGCAGGTGAGGGAGCAAAGGAAAGTTTCCATAGAAAGAGGTTACAGGTTGATGACTACTGGTTGCTCCAGTAGTCCATTGAGGCAGTTTCATTCACTATTATGTTTGAAGGTTGGGTTGCTGAGGGGATTATCACAAGCCCATCAGTGCTTGGGCTTTCCAACTAATGACGTGGCTATGCTGGGGTCATCTGTCTTAGCATGTGGATTCCAACAAGAGTCCTTGTCCACAGGCCTTCCAGCTAGAAGTGTGTGATTTTTATATTAGAAGTAATACGCCCAATTAAATGATATTTCTTGCCAGTTAGACTGTACCATGGTGTTGGGGTGTATGGCATGGTAACACTGCTAACTGAATATTTTGTTTCACTAAAGTATTGATTGCAATACAACAGCACAGAAACTATGGATAAATGTAAAAGGAGGGAGATGTAGGGTGTGATCAAAAAATGTTCTACCCCACACCTCTGTTACAACAAGTGTCTCAAGATGTGACAGCCCGAGTTTCTATGCTGATTCACTGTATTTTGCCTACAAAGGGGCTTGCCACCCTGTCCAAGACAGGGACAGCCTCGATCTCAAACGAAGTTATTTCTTTGTTGCCACGGGAGATGGAAATTTTATTAGTTGGCTTTTACTACCTTCATCCTCAGTGCCCTCATGACCAAGAAGGGGTATAGCCTCTACCTGCATTCACCCTCATTCAAGATCACTTAGACACCAACTTAAGCAAACATCTCAAAAAATACAAGCCTGTGACTCCAATGTCATTACTTTTCTTTTTCTGTATGAATTTTAACATTTTTGCCTGATGAAATCAATGAGCTTCAAAAGCTAGCATAATGTATTTTGTGCCTTTTAGTTGGCCTAATAAAGGTATCATTGTAATACGTACTTTGGATTTGTTGTATTCTGGTGCATAGCCAACATGACCGTCCTTGAAAATATTTATTCTTCCTCTGGTTTTCCATTCCTTCTTTACAGCTGAAGGAAACATTTTGTGGCTGTTGAATACTCCTTACTGCTTTGCTCCCTTATGCTTTTAAAAATACCCTTTCTTTTCTCTCTTTTTTGCAGGGGGAAGTATAATTCTAAAACCTTAAGGTTCTCTAGTGCATGCTAATGTTTCCCTCCTATGTCTTCAGTGGGGTTTTTTTTTCTCAGTTGGTTGCCAATCCTGTGGGCACTCAGCATTCATGTTCACTATCTGAGGAAGTAATTTTGTTCCTTCTTTCATAAACAATACTAGAAATCAAGGTCATCCAATCAAATACATTGGCAGTAGATTCAGGGCATAAAGAAGACAATATAGTATGTCTTTTACTGCATATGTAATATGCTGCCATAAGATGTGGTGTTACTATCTAGGTGTCTTTAAATAGAAGGTTAAATGCAGTTGGCCCTCCTCATTTGCAGGTTTTGCTTTCACAAATTTAATGATTTGTGAGTTTCTTCAACCCTTGCCCCTTTGTCCCCACCTCAGGCACTTCATTTCCAGGGGAACCTTTCGTTCGGTGGCTCCAATTAGGCTGTGCAGCCCTTTAAAAACCCACCTCTGGTCCTCCTCCTCCTCCACCAGCCACTAACTGGCCATCTAAGGATGGCTCACAGTTTGATTTCTCAGCACCACAAACCGTCTTTCAATGCCACCCCCCCCCCCCCCGGTCACAACTGAGGAAGGAGATGGGTGAGGGATGAAGTATAGGACCTCCAGGCCAACCCACCTCTTTCACCTGGCGTGGATCCCAAGTGCCCATTCTTCCCACCATGTCTCATCCCCCCCCCCTTTTGATATTTGTGATTTTTCCACTTTTGCGAGGGTCTTGGGCCCCTAACCCTAGCAAATGTGGACAGCCAGCTATACAGTGAAAACAGGTCCACTGAAAACCAATCTTGGAATAATAACTTTATTTGGAGTAAAATTCCAAGGATTCTCCCACTGGTTGTAGGGGACTGGGAATTATGGGAGCTGTTGTCCAAAAAAGTACTTTTCCCAGTCTCTGATAACCGTGATAGCCAAATAGAACTTCCAACTGCAGTGTGCTTTGAAATATCAGGAACAAAGGGATGAGCAACGGGCACATGTGCCTCTGCTTCTGGGCCCTGCCGAGGTATTGTTGGGAAAAGGATACAGGACTAGATGGAGCTTGTTCTGACCCAGCAGGATTTCTCTTATGTTCTTATGAATCAAGAATTTGTGTCACAGAATTTAAAAATGCTTTTGGGAATAAATCCTCTCTCCCTTCTCTCTAAAATGCTTTTTTTTCTCCCCTCAGTCTCAACTTCTGCTACTTTCTCTTTCTTAAGTGTGGAGGAAGGTCCTCCAAAGATCATCCACTTCCATAGGCACCCCCCCCCCCGAATTATCTACTGGAATAAAATATTGTGTGCAATAGAGACAAATGCAAAATTGTACACTTAGGCCACAAAAACAAAACGCACAAGTATAGAATAGGGGATAAAAGGACCTTGGAATTATTGTGGACAAAAAGTTGATCATGAGCCAGCAAGGTGATGCTGCAGCAAAGAAGATGAATGTCATTTTAGCCTGCGTTAATAGAAGCGTAGTTTCCAAATTGAGGGAAGTAACAGTTCCACTATATTCTGCACTAGTCAGGCTTCACATGGAGTACTGTGTTCAGTTCTGGAAACCTTATTTTATGAAGGATGTCAACAACCTGGAGTAGGTTCAGAGAAGGGCAACAAGGATGATAAGAGGTATGGAGAACAAAAGCTTGAAAAAGTTAGGCATGTCCAGCTTTGCGAAGAGAAGACTGAAGGTGACACGACCACAGTCTTTAAATACTTCAAAGGCTGTCACAGAGAGGGAAGTGCAGGTTTATTTTCTGTTGCCCAAGAGGGTAGAACCAGGTCTAATGGTTTGAAGTTACAGGAGGGTAGATTTTGATTGAACATTAGAAGTAAGTTATTGACAGTAAGAGCACTTTGGCAACAGAACCAACTGCCTACACAGGTGGTGGGATCGGTTTCTCCAGATGTCAACAGAAAGAGGCTAGACAGCTACTGGCTGGGGATACTGTAGCTGGAGATCCTGAACTGAAGAGGGGGTTGGACCCAATGGCCCACTGAGGTCCTTTCGAATGCTATTATTCTACGATTCTATAAAGTGCCAGAGTAATTTTATAGTGGAAGTAACAGATTTTGTCAAAAAGACGCACGAAGCAACAACTACGTATGTCTTTGTTGAATTTTAGTGTTTTTGTAGTGTATTGCTATCTTGAAGGAGCCCAAATGGTGCGGTGCAGCAGTTCATAACATTTTCTTTACCACGGACCTCCTTTAGGTATCTTCTGTTGTCACAGATCTTCAAGACTTAACTCAAGATTAAAGTTACTCATCAAGGGTCTTCACATTTGGAGAGAAGGGAGAAATAAGTAAATGCAAACGATCCTATGATAATATTTTTATTGGAACAAATTGATGGTGATGATGACGATGACGACGATGACGATGATGATGAAGGTCACCCGATGTGTAGGCTATCTGGCAGGGTTGGCTCAACAGAAAGCAGTAGGTTTATCTCCTTGCATGCACATGCACACAGAGACAAGCCCGTGTACATCAGAAGGAATATCGCATTGATCATGTACTGAGATGCATGTACAGTCACTTTGGAGTAAGTTTCACTGAAACCAACAAGGACTGATAGGAGACTTCCACTGCCTCCATCACTTTTTCAAAGAGAGGCGAGAGGAACCATGCTGGATGGAAGAAGTTGGTATCTCACAACTCCTTTGATCAATGGCTGTTTACACAAAACCTGGACAGTGGCCAGTTTGAGAACACTTTTTGGACACTTGAATGGTTTCCAACACACTCCTGACTCTATGTGGGAAAGAGAGACTGACCATGTGCGACAGAGAAACTGGCACTCCTCGTCACTCAGGATCAGCCTCCACAAAAGCAGCCACCCCACTCTCTTTTCGGGGGAATGTCTGAAAGCTGCCTGGCTTTGAGTTTTCCCACTTCTCTGCTTTGCCGGGAGTCTTGAGAAGCCCCAGGAGAAAGTGTCCAGCTGAGCATCACCACTGGTACCTGACACCCTCCATCCCTACCTTGTTCAACTGCCAACCCCAGCACTCCCATCTGCTGGAGGCGGGGAAGTGAGGCAAGGAACGACGCCTCTCTCCACTCCATTCATTCCTCTATGTGCACGAACCCCTTGTGAGGCATCATGGTTGTGAGGAGGCTTGAGGCAAAGCTCTTTGCTCCTTTTGGGAATCTAAAGATGGATGATCAATCATGATACCTCTGTTTTATGAAAACTACTAGCTTTCAATTGGTTTTGTTTGTAAATTTCAGGAGTGCAGCTCATGTGCCACATGTGGTCCCCAGGGGTCAAGATTTGTTTCCATTTTTTTAAAAAAAATTCCCCTCCAAAATACCCCCAATAATCTCTAGGAGGTGTGGAGGGCGTTTCTACCATGTTTGGAGGCCCCTAGAGCCCCCTTGGAGTAAAAACAAATTATTGCAAAATTTTTTCAAAATTTATCTTTTCATTTCAAAACGTCCTCTATGGCCTCAGGAAATCTAAGCCGAGTAGCAGTTGCCCTGGACTTGACCACTGCTTAGGGAAGGAGTCGATGTTTAAAGTAATACTTCTCAGTTAATTTAATGGATAACACTACTTCATGGTCCCCTATTTCTCAATGCCCTTCATATCTGAACCATTTTTTTCTTAACAAACAGGCAGACCAAAGCACCAAGTACAGCCACTCGCACAGGGAATGCGCTGCAAGGAGTAGAACAGCCAGACAGTGTATTGGTATTCAGCATATGCACTTGCTTGTATGTGTCAGACAGCAAGCGATGGGCTTCCTTCAGGGGACCCTGCCCAAGCTCAGCACGAATAAAGATGCTGCAATCCAGATGGCTGGAAAGCAACACCCACCTCTGCTACCTCCACTCCCTGCTCCTGTCCTCTCACTTGTCATTGTAAGAAAAAAAAAACACTATTAATAGATAAGTTAGCTATATCTTTTCCAATCCTAGCACCAAGGTTCTTTTTTAAGTTTCTGCTACAAGATCACATGCCCATTAATGATTCAGTAATCAGCCAGGAAAGAGGTCCTCTGTTGCAATGCATGAAAGGTGGAAAATACAGACTATAAAATCTGGTGCAAGTAGCTGGGATTGCCTTGAATTCTACTTTACTCTCATTATTCCCTTACCCACAACGTAACTCTTCCCCTGTTAGAGCGCACTCATCACCTCTTTCCGAGCCTGTAATCCTGCATGTGCAGCAACTGTGGCATTTTCCCAGACATAATTTCTGCATGCCTTTAGCCAAGTGATTTAATCTGGGTAGATAACATCTCTTACCTTCACAGGTCCAAGACAGGGGAGCAAATGCTGCAACAGGAATACCTGGAGGAGCACCATCCTTCCATGAATAGTGAGCTGATTCTTCAAGCTTCACATTTTCTCTCTACCGGTAAGTTTATCAGTTGCCTACTCCTCTTCTATTCTTTTCCCTTTGCCTTCTCAAAGGCTAAAAGGCTCTTGTCATCTTTCTGCCTTTCTTTACTCTTTTTGTTCTCCAAAGCAAATGGATATAATGTGATTCAGAACGTCTGAACCAGCTTTGCAAATATTAATGCACAAGTGCAGAGGGGCAGAAAGCAGACTTCAGGTTTTCAGGCTGTGTCCACACCTTTTTTTCCGCTTTGTACCTCCCCCATCCTTGGCTTTCGCCCCATCAGTCCCCTCCCTTTCTCTTGCTGTCAAAGCTCTTTCCTTGTTCACATCCTTCTTAGACTCCAGCCTCCTCTCTTCCAACCTGCATCAATCCAGCAGGGGTCTCTTTTTCTCCTCCTGAAATTTCTTATACATGTTCCTTACCTCTGCTGTCTAGCTTGAGAGCGTTAACCCAGACTCTTTGCTTAAGGAACAATTAAATCAACATGGAAGAAATTCTTTGCCTCAGCTTGCAAAAGATTAATCTAACTAGAAGGAATCTGGACTTCATACTTGCAGTTTATGTACTGGAAGGGGCATAATATTCTCTTTGGCTTTCTGCCTGGTATAATGTCCTAGGAAAACCAGACGCTGTACAGTATTCCCAGGGAAAATTCTCATGACTTTGTAGGACACCTTGCTTTTCTTCCCAATTGGTAAACAGCAGCAAGCTTCTTTGACCATGCTCGCTGCACATGTGGTGGAACAAACTGCCACCTGGGGTGTGTCAGGACCTGTTAGAACAGGCATTTAACAAGAGCTCTTCAGATGTATTTGTTTTCTCATGTCTTCTGGAAAATACCAGTTTAAAAATAAATACACACAAAAAAAACATAAAAAATAAAAATTTTAAAACTAAAAAGTACAACTAACAACGCATTAAAATATAATTTAGCCAGTATTTTTTTTTTTTTAAAAAAAAAGCTTTCTAAAGCCATAGCAATCAAGGCAATGGTTTAAAACCATTTGAATCAGGTATATTTTCAAAACCTTTTAAAACACCGTAACCCAACTGCACATGTCTTGAGAGCAGTATGGATGGAAACCTGAATGAAAAGACCATCTCAGAAGTCCTTGGCATTCTAACTCGTCTTAGAAGTGAGCCAAAAAGTAGGATCTACAGCTCTGAATTTACAGCATGGGGTAGGCTCATATGGGCAAGAGTAGCTTCTCATATCACCTCTCTTTAAACCATTAAGAGGAAGAGAGAAACTTAAATCCAAAACTGTTTGATCAGACAGCATTTTTTTTTTAAAGAAAGGTTCCTGTTACAGGAAAACGTAAAACTCAGCCCAAAATCAGACACATTATTCTTCCTTGGTTTGATCTGACAGAAGCTAAATAGGTTGTAAACTTATCAGGGTTCATCTTTAAACAGAAACCAAAAATTGTGCCTTTATTAAAAGATGTGCTAGGGAATGTGAAGGCAGATATTAAATTTGATCCACACTGGCTGGAGAAAGCTAACTAGCAGAAGCTTGGAATTCTGTTGGTTGGCATTACTCACCAAAAGCAGAATAGATTGAGACAAATTTTTAAAAAATTGAATTCAGACATCTCAGGTGGCTATTCACCCATTTCTTACTTCACATTTTTGGTAGGTTGGGGTGCCATGTACTTCAACCACGTAGACTTATGCTGTCTTGTTTGTGATTGGGGAACTACTAAGTTTGGCAGGACTTCAGAGAATGGATCTGGTTGTTTGGGTCCCTGGGTATGGAGACAACTTTCAAGTAAGTGGTAACGTTGGTTTTTGTGTGTGAGCTGGATTTAAAGTGGGGGAGGCAACACTCAGTGATTGAGGGGCTGTATTGATCTCCTCTGGGACTTCAAAAGGCTCCAGCCTGTATTTTTATTCTATTTTACTTATTATTGGGGGGATTAAACCAAAAATCCTTCATGCCTTCTAGGGAGAATGGAGCAATTCTGTTCTTTCAACTTCCAGTTTCCTTTTGGTTTTAACAAGGCTTCTCCTATGCTTAATACAACTCGTCACTCCAAAATAAGGCAAACCTGTCCCTGATCATTTTTCAGTTTTTCAAAATAGATGCTGGCCCTAAAATGACCTGAGAGGCCATATGGAGCCTACAGGTTGCACTTTTCTTTCCCAGCATGATAGCCTGGCCACCCACCTCCACCCACTCCTAGCTGAGGGCTCAGTGTGTAGAAGTTTGTATGTGTTTTGCAATTGCTAAGGTAGGAAGAAGACTGGGGGAACAGCTGGTACATGCAATGCACTTGGACCTGTCATGTCCTTTGGAGGAATGCAAGGGGTGGACCACCAGTATCTTGACTCATGGCCTTCTTGCTGTAAAGTGAAGGTAACAGTGTTGCAGAGCCCAGGGCTGGTACTGAGACATGGGACCCAGAAAAACTCCACTTGTCACGTATACTTTAGATCAGGTCGGATGCTAGCCATTTTAGTAGCAACTGCTGTAGGTCTTGGGCACATTTTGCTGCCAGCCCCAAAATGTTTTGGTGTCCTTCCTGTGGCTCTGAGTTGCCATATCACCCAGCTAGCCAGGTTCTACCCAGATTCTGCACCCATCTTCTCTGATTGCATTCATGCTGATTTCCATTAGCAGTTTCAACTCGTCATCCATTTTCTGCCTACCCTCCTGCCAAGGGATCACAAAACTGCACCCTTGGACTCAGATTTTGGTCTTGAAATGGAATGCTCCTATGCTGTCAACCCTTGGCAGCAGCACAGATTAACAGTGGCATGAACATGAACAGCTAGTATTCTGTTACTCTTGTCAGAAATGTTTGCTGCTGTTTTCTCAAGAGATGCTAGAAGCTCAACTATCCTATCTGATGGGCATTTCTGAAAATAGTTAAGTAAAGCTGTGTGGGTGAATGCCTCTGGGGGCTGCTACACCACTGTGCTGGGCTCTCTGCCACCTGGAGCCTCCACTGCAAAGAGCTTGCCAGGCAGGAGTAGACTGGACTCGCCCTCCCCGGACATTTTTTCCCTAAAGGTATTTTTACAGGAAGTGGATGCACTGCAAAGTATAAAGTAAAGGCTTAGGATACAGATGCCCGCAACTTTAATTTGCCTGCTACTCTACAGCCAAAGGCATTCTGGGAAAGAGGGTGGGCTTCTGAAGCTGTTGTTGGCACTTTGCTTCACAGCACATCCACCATTTTGGAAACCTATTTGCAATAAAAGGATGACCTGGTGGCCTCTTCTGGCTCCCAGCACTTATCTGAGTTCTGCTCATTTCTGGCAGGAAGACTCACACCCAGCCTGACAGATAATTGCATTCAAACACCACAGCAGAAGAAAATATGACAAATAACCCCAAATGGCCAGAATAGCAAGATTACAGCCTATTCATTCTACCATTATTTATTCTATTCATTCTACCACTACCTCAATTAATTTTGGGAGGGGGGAAAGATGAGCAGTTCATATTATTCTATAGCAAGAAAAGATACGATTTGTTTTGAATAAGAGAGCTTTTGACTAAAATGACACAGAACTTGACTTTGCCTGTGCACATACCTCCTTCCATCTTTCCTTCTTGATTCTCAACACTCTATCTTACTCATTCATTATCATGCGAACACTGCTGCCAAGTCTGATGCAACTACATTAAATCATGAATTAATTTCCAGAAAGAGGAGGGTGTGGCTTCCATTGGGTGTCTCCTACTGCAGTGTCTGGCCAAGGAATTGTATCATTTAATTAGTAGTTAATTCTCGTGACACTGTGCAGTCAGCAGTTATTCAGGGCAAGAAAGGAGGAAGAATTTGGAAAGAAATAATCATAACAGGGCCTCATGGCTGACAGTTCAGTTTGGCTACACATGCCAAAATAGGCAGCAACCAGAGTGCTTTTGCTGTGGCATCACAACTGTCTCTCTTCCTTAGAGGTTAGTAAGCATGGAGATCAATGTTTCCTGTAGCAGTAATAGCAATTTTGCATAATGCAAAAGTGCAAGTGATGTGTAGCAGTACTATGCAAGTGCACAACAAAAAACACACTGAACAAAATGTTTGAGCCCATTCCTGTAGACAAGAAGACAGAAATCATCAGCAGATGCTATGCAAAAGATTCTTCAGTGAAAAGTCCACGTTCTATGTGTTGGAACCATTTCAAAGTTAACACAATTAGGTAAAATGTTAATTGCATATCAATGTTGTCATTTTAGGCATATGTTTAATGTTGTCTCCTTCTCAAAAAGGAGCAACTGCACAAAGAGAAGGATCAAAGATGAACTGATCAGTGTCTCTGTTCCTTCCAGTTTACCTCATTCCACAGATGAGGTATGGACAAAGTATAGCCCTCAGAGGGAAGAACGCTTTCAAAACTAATTTTGTCTTCATATGCCCTCTAGGGGCAGTGGGGCATTTCTGTCACATTTTTGGCCTCCTCTGGGCCATTTTAAGACTCAAGAAATCTTTCTCTAAAATAAGAACTGAATAGGAAGTAACTTATGGTCACTTCTATTGTTAAGAAAGGTTTCTTCTAGGCCTAAAAAGGCCCAGTGTCTCACAAAACATGACTGAAATCCCCCCCCCCCCACATCTTATATGGCATTTGGGGCATTCTTCCCCCGTGGTCTCTGGAAGGGGGGCTAATATGGCCCCCTAGCCTTCTGCAGTTGCTCATCCTTGCCATAGATCTTAAGGAACTATAAAAACTGAGCTAATTTTTTGTGTGTTTTATAGTAGCATGACAGAGATATAATCGAAGGAACCGGCATATAAGTAAGTATGTATACTCGCTCCTGAGGCAGAACTACAGAGGAGGGGCTTCCAAGCAAATTTTCTTGTTATTTTAGTTTGACACATGGGTGGTATTAATAAGAAGACCTATAGAGAAATCCAGAGAGGGAGAGGGAGAGGGAGAGGGAGAGGGAGGGGGAGAGAGAGAGAGAGAGAGAGAGAGAGAGAGAGAGATGGCTGACTTCTCTGTCTTGCCAGATTGTGCTCACAGGCACAGTCGTTTCTTTGCTTTCAAACTTTCCTCTCTCTGCTTTCAACAGAGCAAATTTCAACTTCTGTATCCACAGTCTCTCTTTACCATTCGCTTGGCTCACCTAGCTTTTGTGCCAGTGCTGGAAGTGCAACAAAACATTTCCACAGTATAAGTAAGTATCTGTGAAGTCTGCTCTCTGGTAGGGCATTTCTGTCTCTCTCTGCCCTCAGAAAGGAAAATCAGAAAGATCACGTGATCCCAGAATGTCCTGCCAGGAACCACTGGATTTTGCCGTGCGATCTTACAAGTCATCTGATGTACAGATGTTACTTTCTTCTATTATTCAACATACATGGTTAAAAATCTTTGGATTTTCATTCAGTGTTGACTGATTTCTACCATGAGAAACTGGATTAGAAGATATATCTATCTGTGCTGTACCTTGGGACCAATGTTATATTTTAGAGACTTAAGAGCTCACAATGGGGCGAGTATTGACAGGTACAAACATCCCAACACAACATACCCCTTAACAACAGATACAACTGCTTCACATTTAATGAGAAGATCTTATTTCACCCAACACTTAAAAATGATGTGAACATTCCAAGCAAACTTCCTTCTGCTCAAAGAAGCTTAATCACAGAATGTACTTTAGGTTTTCACCTGATCTGGAACAGATAGTTCTAGTCTTCAGTCCTTTCTTTCAAATAGGAAGATGTAGTATAAAGGAATTCCTCGAAATAGGGCCCAACTTTGGCTCCTGATTTCCAGACACATGGGAAAAAGTCTCTTTAATAATTATGTGTAATGTTAGGAAACCGTCTCAGTAGTTTGTTGACTTGTTTTGGTGTGAGATTTCCTGACAGGCCAAGAGATTCTTGGAGAATTTTTTCTTTGCGTTCTGCCTGAAAAGAATGCAAATTAGAATACTTTTATATATTTCTTTATACGAAAATCCAAGCACTACTTCCAATGACAGAAGGGTCAACATCTGGACAATCAGACATAGCTACAACGGACTGAGTCAGTGCAGGCAGAAGCCAATGTTTACCCTTTTCTTTGAAACAGTTAAAATTAACCATGATCAATGTTATAGCAAAATCAGAGGAGCTGGACTTTTATTATCTGTTCCTAGGAACAGAGGGATTGTATGTGCTTGAGACATCATTTAAATGTACTTGGTTGCACTTTGTCTAGTCAGTTTCCTGTTGATATCTGTTTCTTCACCATCAACAAGGGAAGGTTATATTTTTCTAAGAATAAAAGTAACTGACAAAACAGAACACTTGGCAACATGACTAGGAAATGTCCATACTATACAAAACAACTTTGATTGGATGCAGGTAAAGTCATAATTACCTTTGAACCATGCGAAAAACAATGTCAGGAACACAATAACTATTCTGTGGTCTACTGTTTTGACAACTTCCTGCTCCTCCAAACATATTTCACTCATGCACTCATGGTCACTTACAATTTTATAATTTAATGGCACAAAGGACATTCTTACAAGGTAGCTGAACACAATGCAAAATGATAAGTAAATGGAAATTTTAAAAAGTGAGCGAGAGAAGCTTATTCTGTCCCAAGGTATCTTTCGGATAAGGCTGGGATGCAGGTGCACTATCTGACTATAGCCAAATATTTTATGGAGCAAAAAATGCCCTTATATAGATGGTGACTTTTTGTTGTTTTTGCATGGCTGCTTCCTCTGACAACAAATGCAGGAGTAACATCTCTTTACTCCCTAATCTAACAAAAGCATGCTGTGCCCTATAATAAAACTCTAAAATTCAATACTGACATATTTGTGCTGTATGTTTTATTTAATTTCAATTTAAGGTAAACATATTCACTCTTTGGGCTGCCTGGGGTTCAAGGATAAAGGCCAAGCAGAACCTTTCCTTTTCAAAATGTTGTTATTGTTGTTGTGTGTATGCCTTCAAGTCGTTTCTGACTTAAGGTGACCATTTTCTTGCAAAGAAGCTAGTAAAATGTGGGCTGGACAGAGCTACTGTCAGGTGGATCTGTAACTGGTTGACCGACCATTCCCAAAGGGTGCTCACCAATGGCTGCTTTTCATCCTGGAGAGAAGTGACTAGCGGGGTGCCACAGGGTTCTGTCCTGGGCCCAGTGCTGTTCAATATTTTCATCAATGACTTGGATGAAGGAATAGAGGGCATGCTCATCAAATCTGCAGATGACACCAAATTGGGAGGGGTTGCTAATATGCCAGAGGACAGGATCAAAATTCAAAACGACCTGGATAGATTGGAGAGCTGGGCCAAGGCTAACAAAATGAAATTCAACAGAGAGAAGTGTAAGGTCCTACGCTTAGGTAGAAAAAATGGAATGCAGAAATATAGGATGGGGGACACGTGGCTGGATGGCAGTACGTGTGAAAGGGATCTAGGAGTCTTAATAGACCACAAGCTGAACATGAGTCAGCAGTGTGATGCGGCAGCCAAGAAAGCCAATGCAATTCTCGGCTGCATCAATAGGAGTATGGTGTCTAGATCGAGGGAGGTACTGGTACCACTCTACTCTGCTTTGGTTAGACCTCATCTTGAATACTGTGTCCAGTTCTGGGCACCCCAATTCAAGAAGGACACGGTCAAGCTGGAGCAGGTCCAGAGGAGGGCGACCAAAATGGTGAAGGGCCTGGAAGCCAAGCCCTGTGAGGGTAGACTTAGAGAGCTGGGTATGTTCAGTCTGCAGAAGAGAAGGTTAAGAGGGGACATGATAGCCATGTTTAAATATTTGAAGGGATGCCATGCAGAGGAGGGAGAGGGCTTGTTTTCTGCCGCTCCAGAGACCAGGACAAGGAGCAATGGATTCAAGCTGCAGGAAAGGAGATTCTACCTGAACCTCAGGAAGAACTTCCTGACAGTCAGGGCTGTCCGGCAGTGGAATATGCTGCCTCGGAGTGTAGTGGAGTCTCCTTCCTTGGAGGTTTTTAAGCAGAGGCTGGATGGCCATCTGTCGGGAGTGCTTTGAGGGTATTCCTGCATGGTAGGGGGTTGGACTGGATGGCCTGTGTGGTCTCTTCCAACTCTACATTTCTATGATTCTATGATTCTATGATATCATGAGGTTTTCTGGGGCTGACTGTGTGTGAAGCACCCAAGGTCAGCCAATGGGTTTCCATAGCCAAGGGGGGAAACAAACCCTGGTCTCCAGGGTTGTAGTCTAATGCTCCAACTAATTTAAATGTGTGTAACATGGTAATTTAATTTAATTGTTTCTTAATAGAACAAACCTGCACTAATTACATAAATCTTAAGTCTGTCTCTGCATCAGTCCTATCAAATCACATAAACAACTCCATTTTATGCATTTGTCCTCAGAAGCAAGTCCTACTGAATTCAATGGCATTTACACTAACATAAATATGTATAGGAGAAAAGAGAATCATGGAGCTTTCCAAGTGTTGCTGGACAACAACAGTGACGACTGATAGGATTTGCAGTTCAACAACATCTGAAAGGCTGCACAGTTCACTTCCCTGGTGTTCAGGACTGAAATCTTAAAAACTTGACCAATTTTTGATTGATCAAACATCTCTGGATCAATCTCAGAAAAGGGAAAAGAAGGTAGCTGTGTTTTAGGAGTTAGCATTGTTACGCTGTTTGGAGGCTTGTGTGTGTGTGTGTGTGTGTGTGTTTATCCCTTTTCGCCATGTGCTCTCCTTGAGCACATGATCTACGGGGGCAGGGCTTCTGCTGAGTCACTGGCTTGCTTAGGGCAAAGCTAGCAGCCACTAGCTCCATATAGTTGCTTCCTCAGTCTTTGGAAACCAGTTTCTGAGGCGAGAGAAGAAGGTTTGCTGTGTTTTACAGGTGAGCACTGACTGACTGCCTGCTCTATCTAGACACTTGTTTTGCAATATTTTTGTTTCTTTTTTGCCATGTGCTCTCTCAGAACACATGGTCCAAGTTTAAATCTTGCAAAAACAGTCTTGGAGGGCCATAGATGGTTCATGTGATTCCAATCCTTGGTAGGAAGGACAGGAGACATTACCTAGTGAGTTTATGGGTTCCCTCCAGAGACCCTAGGCTGAGTTCACACATTGCTAGCAACATCCACCAGAGCACATCATCTTTCAAATCATGTATCATCTTGGCTATTAATTTGGATTTTATTAGCTTGGACAAATACCACCTGTCTCTATTTATTATTTGCTAATTCAAGTAACAGCAGTTACCATAGAATTAAAATTGGAGGATCACTATTGTATCTAATACAACAAAGGCTGATGATGATGACAGCCAGCGTAGTGGTTTGAGCATTGGACTATGAACCTAAACACTAGGCTTCAGTTCCCCACTCAGTCATTCAATTTCTTGCTCAGTCATGCTTTCCCCACTTGGCCATGGAAACCCACTGGGTGACCTTGTGTGCATCACACAGTCTCAGCCCCAGAAAACCCCATGATAAGTTCACCTTAGGGCCACCATAAGTCGGAAATGTGTCCAAAGGCACACAACAACAAGGAGCATTGTGCATGCCAATTATCTATGGAACATAGTTTTCTGGAGCACAAGGAAAGGTACATTAAATCACAATTACTTCTGCCTTTGCTGCACAGTCAAAGAATGTCTGGATCTCCTTGGCACAAATTGTATCACTGTACTCATTCTGCTTCCAACAGGCCATCATTAATGACATCTCTGTGATGCATGTTGCCTCTGTAAAAGAAAGAAAACAGGAGTATTTCAGAACGGCAACAAATCTATTGCACAATAATCTCATGAAACTGTGAAGACAGTAAAGGCAGCTATTCTTAGCATGTCTACGATTTCATCTTTAGTTTAAATTTGCATATATTATATATATCAACAGAAGAGACAGAAGATGAACCTGCAAAAGAGTACATGATATGGTGGATCCAAAATCTTGGGCATAACGTTCATATGGATGTATGGGGAAAATGGAGTCCAGATATAAAATTTACTTTATACAGTAATTTAAACAAAAACTTAGATAATGATATATAGATGGTATCTAATCCCAAATAGCTGTTGAAAATGTCTCCAAGTTTCAAACCAATGTTGGGGAGATAAGGATGGTTCCCTTTTCTTAGGCAAGGGACTTGTAAGAAGCTGAAAGGTTACATGTAAGTTTTACATGTTAATCCAAAAAATTTTAAAGGTAGACTTTATAATGCTACCAGAAATTTTTTTATTGGGCATCATGGGTCACTTCTTTGATACATGATAACAGCAGCAAAAATACTGTTTGTCCAAGCTTGGAAATGGACTGAAGCAACAACAAAGACTGAAAGACTGGTAACTGTTTATGGATGTTCTGAGCAATAAGAAACTTAATAATGCAATAATCTGTGATTATAGTAATTAGTAGGATTATTTAGTTGGATCTTTAACTGCACTATTACAATGTATTTATTTATTACAGTTAGGATGGGGGGGGTCAGAGACTACCTGTGTTTTAGTTATATGTCCTTTTCTCTCTCTTTTGTTTTCTCTTCTTATCTTTCTCTTCTTATCTTCTACCTTTTGTTTTGCATGTATATTACTTTGTTTGTGAATTAGATGGTCCATGTGGAAATTAAATAAATAAATAGAGAGAGAGAGAGAGAGAAGACACGAGATGTCTTTCAGCCTGGCTGGCTGGGATCTCATTTATTTTTAATTAATTAAAAGTATTTGTGCATTATTCTTCTGACAACCAAGGCTCCCAAAGCAGCATACAATGAAATCTATTAAAAACGATATAAAAACTAAAAAAAGGGGGGGGAGGTTTTGACAAACACTATATTCCTGAATATATTTTAATCAATATGCTTTAAAAAAAAACTAAAAAGGCAAAGTTCTCAGAAGCCAGTAGCAAATGTTTGGATACTCTGGTATTTTATGCAGATAGAATTGCTAAAAATAAACAGGCACAACTACAAGGAAACACTAACTTTTTTCTTCTATCCAGAAAGAATATTTACTACATTCAACATATGCTTTTCCACCTTATTCCAGTTTTACAAATACTGAGGGAACAACTGGCATTCTTTACAGTGTTCCAGCTGTGGAATTTATTCCCTCTGGCTATTAGCCACAGACAAAGTTTGGCCTCAGAAGTATTGTACAAGGGAAATTATTCAAACAAATGTTCCTATTTCAATTGTGTGAGTGTATGTGAGTGGACACACACATCTGTGTGCCAATTTTTTAAATGACTGAGGCATCAATGAAAATACTGTTGCAAAACCTTACTTCAGTTAATGATGTCTGAATAATACACATTGTAGCTCAACGTAACTCAAACTAGTAAAGGAAGAACAACTGCATTGCAGCAGTTAATGCTGTCTTATGAACAACTTACAAGTTAAAAGTTAAAAGTATCTACTCAGAGTATTGAGAATACCTTCTACTTAAATCATGGTATCTGATACCACCTACCCAGAGCCAGAGAACCAATAATTACACAACTCCCATCTTTCTTACTCAAGAGAGAGAACAAATGGCGCACGGACTACATAAACAAGTTTTCTGTTTAGTACTGGGTTCCTGCCAAAGGTACTAAGCTCTATAAACATTCCCTTTGTGGCTCTGCGCAGGCATAAAACCCATTTGTATGAGGCACAGAGAAACAAAATTTTTCCTTTTAAGTGATATTCTCCTTAAGCATTTAAAAAGTTCTTGTTAGTTCTTGACCAGTTAGTTTTCAGTACTGTATAAGCACCACAACCTGTTTACCAACCTGACCACATCTGAACAGAGTAGAGAGTTATAGACAATCTACAGACTGGGCATCCATCAGTCTGTACTTTTTTTTTTCTGAAAGAACGAGCTTACGTAAGCAAGACAATCTATTTTAGTAGTACTTAAAAGTTTTAAGTCATTCCACTATTGTGACATCAGTCATATCAAAGTGTTCAAGGTGTTCTGAAACCCACTATAAATATAGCATTCTACAAGGCACATCCTCTGCTCTTTTCTTCCAAGGTGAACACACCATAGTCAATCACTCCAGAAAGGGTTTAAGACTAGTAAGATAACATAGGGTATACTATGGTATGTATGTTGCATATTCCAGAAAGACACTCATGCTAAGCTGTTGCTGCAAAAAAAAAAAAAAAACATTTTTGGTGCTTTCAAAGTCTGTCAGATTGATTGGAGCACATACATTCATGAGTTACAGTGCATAAACTGTTGTCCAAAACTGGCAAACATGCCAGATACACGTAAAAATAGAAATGCTTGACTCTTCAGTTTCCTAGCATTTTGGCCTCACTGTCTACAACTTCTTTCTCTATTGCACTTGTGCATATTGTGCTCACTGATAATGTTTGGGCTTCTGCAGGAAGTTCCAGGTTCAGACCTTGGCATCTTGGATAAAAAGGATGAAAGGCACAAGGCTGAGATTACTTCAAGTCCCTGGAAATGTTGGCTAGTTGCAGGTTGTAATACTGGGCTTAACTGTCCAGAGGCCAAATAAGGCAACTTTAACTATATCATACAGTATTTACAGTCTACCCTTCACATTTGTGGGTTTGACTTTCATAGCTTTCATTATTTCTCCAACCCCTGCCCCCAACCTCTGGTGCCTCTTTCCCGGGGGAAAGGTCTATGCAGACCTTTAAAAAACAGCCTTTGGTCTGCCTACTCCACCACCACCAGCTGCCTGGCTGGTTAAAGACAGCTCACAGCCCAATTTCTCAGTACCGCAAACCCTCTCCCAATGCCCCCCACCCACCCAAGGAAGAATATAGGCAAGCGAGAGAGAGAGAGAGAAAAAAAGGTGTAGGGTCACCATGCTGATCCACTTCCTTTTCTTCTGTTTTCCCTGACCTGGTTTGGACCTTGGGTGTCCGTTCTCCCCACCATGCCTCAGCCCCTTTCCCACAGATGCACATATTTTGATATTTGTGATTTTCCCACTTTTGCAGTGGTCCTGCGTCCCCAACCCTAGCAAATGTGGAAGGCTGATTGTATTCTAATTTGTAAGCAGCCTCGAATCCCAGTTTTGGGGAAAAGGTGGAGCATAGAATTATTATTAACAGCAGTATTAGAATTCAGATGAATACTTCTGACAGTCTGCAAAAGTTTACAGTACAAACTTCCTTCTCTCAGTCTCAAAGGTACCACAGGATTCCTTTATCTTTTTATAGTAACTGTTGTTGTGTGCCTTTAAGTTGTTTCTGATTATTGTGACCTTAAGACGAACCTATCATAGGGTTTCCTTGCCAAGACTTATTCAGAGGGAGACTGCCTCTGTCTTCCTCTGAGGCTGAGAGTGTGACTTGCTAAAGATTACCCAGTGGGTTTCCTTGGCAAAGAGTGAATTCGAACCCTGGTCTCCAGGGTCCTAGTACAACACTCAAACCAACATACCACACTTGTTTTCATAATAAGAGCTGCTATTTTTGTTGGGTGCCTTCAGGTCATTTCCGACTTATGGCAGCCCTAAGGTGGTCACTCATCATGGAATTTTATGGGTCTGAGAGTCTGTCACACGCCTACAGTCATCCCGTGGGTTTCCACGGCCGAGTGAGAAATCGAACCTTAGTCTCCAGTGTCGCAGTCCAATGCTCAAACCACTACACCAGGCTGGTAGAATAAGAGTAAGCCAAAGTGGTGCAGTGGTTTGAGCACTAGACTACGGCCATTTCTGCACTAGACTGTTATAGTGCTATGATTCCACTTTCAACATTCTATGGAATCCTGGGGTTTAGGGAGGGACCTCAAAGGCCCCAGGATTCCATAGGACAGAGCTTTCCAAACAGTGTGTCACGGCACATTAGTGTGTCGCCTGTAGTGTGTTGGTGTGGCACCTCCTTGGCTGAGAGGAGCCTGGCCTGCTGCCATCACTCTCACTGGGGCCTCTCCCCGGCAAAAGCAACGGCAGGGGACAAGGACCAGGTGGGAAGGGGCTGCCTTTCCCCCTGCCGTCACTCTCGCCGGGGCTTTTCCTGACAAGGGTGATGGCAGCACGCCAGGATCAGGGGCGAGGCTGCCCTTCCTCACCCTAGATATGCCTCTGGGTACCTCCGGTCTGCTAGCAAAGCCAGATTACTGTGTCGCGAAACGATGCAGGTCGAAAACGTGGGTCACCAACATGAAAAGTTTGGAAAGCTCTGCCATGGGATGTCGAAAGCGGAATCACAGCGCTAGAACAGGCCCGTGTGGAAATGGCCTACAACCCTGGAGACCAGGGTTCGAGTCCCTGCTCGAACCTACTGGATGATCCTGGGCGCATCAGACACTTTTAGACCCCCCCCCAAAAAAAAACCGTCATAGCGTCGCCTTGAGGTCCCCATAAGAGGGAAACGACTTGGAGGCACACAACTACAGTAATAATAATAAAACTAGTAGTAATAAGGAAGAGAAACGATAGGGTGAACTCCTCTTCCACTTCAAACACTGGCCATTTCCGCACTAGGCCGTTATAGCGCGATGATTCCACTTGCAACATCCTATGGAATCCTGGGGTTTGCAGTTTCGGGAGGGGCCCTCCGGACCCTCCCGAAACTGCAAACCCCAGGATTCCATAGGATGTTGCAAGTGGAATCATCGCGCTATAATGGCCTAGTGCGGAAATGGCTACTGACGACGCTCTTCTTTAGGCCGAACTTAAAGGACAGAATAAACCTGACAGCCACCCTATACTTCGGGTAGCCCACCAACGGTGGCTAGCGCCAAATATCTCGGTCCCTGCACCCCAAAAGGGAGAGGAGTGAAACCCCTTCTCGCCAATCAGTCGGCGAGTTCTTCCAAGCGGATCACCTACCTCCTAACCTGAGGCGTCGATTCGAGACTTGGTTGGCCAGCACCAGCGGCCGAGGCGGCCTCTTCTTCAGCTCGGCCAAACGGCTCGCCCACACCGAGCAGGACGGCCGAGAAGCCGCCATGGCGGGCCTTTTGCGACAGTTCGGAGTCAGCCGGAAAGCCCGCCGCCGCAGCCCGCGACTGAAACCTAGAGATAAAAAGGTAGAGTCGCATACCCGCGTTGCCGCAAGAAAGGTTCTCCCTGGATGCTGGGATTGTCATTTTTCCCGCGGCGGAGAGATGCCCTTGGGCGTGAAAGAGCGGGAAAGGAATTAATATTTTCCCCAGCAATTTTGTTTATTAAAAATAAAAGATGTTTGTTTAAATAAAGCTTTAAAACTTATATAAAATTTTCTGGGCCGACGCAAACACTGTCTTTCTGATAAGGGCCTGCATTTGCGAAATTTGGAAAGGTGCGTTTTATGGAGGCAAAGGGTGACCCAAGCGACCCAGGACAAACTCATAAAAAGAATTTCTTCCCACATAGACGTCACGGCCCGTTGCCACATACATACAGACTGATAAATCACAAAAAAATGTTGGCGAACCAATCCCCTGGTTCAAAAACTCAAAAAAAATAATAATAATCACACAAAAAAAGTTTTTTGCTGAAATTACTGTTCTGTAGTCGATGATGTTGAAGAACAAATTTGCTGCCTTAGTTTAATGACAAACTATTAACTAATTTGTAACTTTCTGGTCATTAATAAATTTTTGTAAACGACTAATGTGGCTAAAACATTAGGACAATTAACAGAGGGCCTTTCCACGCTACGCTCTTTTAGTGTCATTATTCCATTTTCAACATCCTTTGGAATTCTGGGGTTTGTAGTTTCCTGAGGCCAAAGAGCTCTGTGCCTGAGAATTCTAAATGCCTCTCCCTAAACTACAAAGTCCAGAATTCCATAGGATGTTGGAAGTGGAGTTATAGCACTATAACAACTTAGACCATTTCCACACTAGCCTGTTATAGCGCTATGATTCCACTTGCAACATCCTATGGAACCCTGGGGTTTGCAGTTTCGGGAGGGGCCGCCTGGCCCCTCCCGAAACTGCAAACCCCAGGGTTCCATAGGATGTTGCAAGTGGAATCATAGCGCTATAACAGGCTAGTGTGGAAATAGAGATAGTGTGGAAAGGCCCTCAGTCGTTATTTTTCTGGCCTTTTTAAATTATGAAATCTGAATTAACACCCTTTGCAAGTCAACTTCTCTTGCTAGCTCAATAGAGAAAATGGCTAGACCACTCAACCATTTTCTGCTGCATTGTCGCACATCTGCCATTTTTGATATGTGGTCGCTTATTGGAATTTCTTTCGGCTTCTGCCACAGTCACTGGCAGTGTGGGGGGAAAAAAGGCCCCAGGGCTATGCACTCTTTAATGAAATGAGTTGCAGTTGGTTCTTGTAAATTTCGTGTAACGATAAAAGTGATGATAACTGATATCCTTTTCCAAAAGTAAACTCCTTTTTTGAGGTTGAACTTGACAAGGAAGATTCTTTAAAAGATCTGTGCTACACTTATGAAGTAGATAATAGAGAAGTTTCTTTCACTCTTGCTCATATTTTAAGACTGAATGGAATATAAAATATGTGTTATTGATGTTCTGAATATGTACAGTACTCTGCTGGACAGATTGTTACTGCCCTGGCTAATCCGAACTTTGGGGATATTAAAGATATCTTCTTGATATCATAATTCGGCTTCACTTCTCTATTCCTCCCCACGTGCTTGCGAGGCCACCGGACAAGCACGTAAACAAGCTCGGCCGTTAATTGCCGTAATATTCCTGATCAAAAAAGACAGACCAGAAATAGCTGACTCACTGCTTTAGGAGACCTCCAGGCAAGTACTCTAATTAGGTATGCACAAAACCTACAAAAGAGCCTCTGCCCCGCGCTGGCAGCTTGATGCGTAACCTATCCAATACCCAAGTACTCTGCGTTTGCATACTGGCTACTCTATTGAGAACCGCTGTGATAACTCAATCATTCAGAATCTGACCTTTCGGAGGCTTTGTCTCCAACTCCAAATCTATTGTTTTCCCCCAAGTACGGCATAGCCTGCAGTCACAATTCTCCTTATAAAAACCCTTGGTTCCGAGACCTTCCCCGGAACGCTCCCGAGTTTCATCCCGCCTTGCTGCCGCTTTGCTTGGCGAGCCTCCCCTCAGCTCCACGTGCTGAGCTACATCGCACCCCAGCCTCGCTCTCTATTTTTCCGGGCTTCAGGACAGGTGAAGTATCACCCAAACCAGCAATCCCTCTAAAAATCCCTCTATACCACTCCAACCTTTATTTTCTTTAGTTATCTTGTGTGAGTGTGTCGCATACACTGTTTTGCTTGTATTTAATAAACATCATTTATTATTTCAACTTTTGTGTGCTCCTTGACTCGACCCGACCCCGTAGACACAGGGTTCAAGATCTCGCTACGTTACCCTGCCTCTCGTAACGCTAAGCAGTGCTCTGAGCTAATTTTCCCCACCTATAGTCGAGCACATTTTGGTGTCCCTCCCGGGACCCCCAGTTCACAGGGTAACAGAAGATATTGTCCAAAATTGAATCAGACTTCAACTTTTGAGTGAATTACAAAGGGGCCAATAAAACTTATCAGAAGAAGAAAAAGGACTTGCTCCCATTTCTTATGGTGCTTTCTTTGGCCTTCCCATCAGATGTTCCTTCCTCCTCTTCTTAATATGCTAGAGTATGGCAAAGCTGTTTCTCAGGCCATTTCTACACTACCCTGTCATAGTGCTATTATTCCACTTCCAACATCCTGTGGAATTCTGAGGTTTGTAGTTTACTGTCAGGGTAGCACGAGGTAGCTCCTCAGAGCATGTACAGAGTGCTGACAGGGCAATGATGTCTGGCTGCAACTGTGCAGCTCCAGGCAGGCTAAAAAAGTTCCATTGACTCAAAGAGATAAGACTCAGGGCTATTTACTTTGCCAAGCATGCTGAGATAAAGTTAGGGCTTCTGCCAGCATACCAAGAAGCAATAAGCAAGACAGGAACATAAATCAACATGGAAAAAATAGACTGGCAGCATGTCTGGATACATTCCATAAATTAGCCCTTAGAGCAGCATGACCACCAGGAATTGACCTAAAGGGTGAATTGTAGTGCCATATCTAAACCTTTTTAAGGGCTTAACCACACCCCAGACCCTATGGGGTGACCCAATTTCATTTACAGCAAGCAACCTCCTCATGTTGGTGCTCGGTGATGAGGCAAGACCTTCTGAGGCTGGCTAGCCAAAACATGCTTTGCAGCTGCACTCAAGGTCACATCACCTCATTTCTGCCGTCCACTTAGAAAAACCTTTTCCACGCTCACATTGAAAGCCTCGACATTTACTGGCCACAAGTTGGAAATGACTTGAAGGCATACAGCAACAACTGAACAGTTCGGCCTTCTCTCCGTCCCTGTTTAGTATTTCACCATCTTTTCTACCCACTGGTTTTACCATTTCCTTGTTCTTCCTCTTGCTCTAACATAGCCAACTCCCCTTCCCTTTTTCTTCTTTATAACCGCTCTAGAGAGCCTGAGCTTATTCTGAGCTTTAGTTTTCCCAAACTTCCCCCTATCAGTATTGGTTATTTGTTTATGTTCCTCTTTGCTGGTTTCTCACTCCTTCCTTTCTTATACACACTTATTCTGCAGCTGAACTCAAAGTTCCTTGTATATGCACTTTGTTTTCTTTAGATACCTCCCACTTTTCTTCCTCCTTGGAATTATTTGCAATTGTGCCTTCAATATCTCACCTTTAAGAAACTCCCAGGCATTGTGAATTCCCCTCCCTTAGAGCATTTTGACTATGAGATCTCACCCAGTATTGCAGTATTGCCCTAAGCTTACTGAAATCAGCTTTTTTGAAGTCTAAATGGTGTATCTGACTACGTTTGTCTTCTCCTTTCTTCTGTATAACAAGTCCCAAAAGGACATGTTCACTCCCATCCAAGGGTCCCACTATTTCTACCCCATTGACCAGTTCATCTCTGCTGGTTAGGACCACATCTATGTAAAATATTTCACTTGAAGCTTTACAACCCCAGGAAATTACAAATCATCATAGTACTCATGAGTATTGTTTATCATTACAAACATCAGGAACAAATTATCAGGCATACACATACATTTTAGGAAGCCATAGTAATTACATAATAACCAAATACTTAAGCAAGTAGATGTGACATCAGATACATTTTCCACACAGCTTATTTCAGTCATACTACTTTATTATGCAATATGGTATGTTGGAAGAATCTGCATAGAGTTGGTGAAGGGATTATGTGTCTGGGGTGTTTAAGGATGGAATGAGGAAAGGAGGATGAGTCAGAAAGGTTTAGGTTGAAAAGAGCGCTGTGGGATTTCCAGATCTCAATATTTATTACAATTTCCTATGCTAGTTCAGAATGTTAGGAGCTGCAGTCCCAGCAGGACTGTGTATTCATGAAATGCAAAACATGAAGTTTAACTATTTCCTATAATCAAAGCTTTGAAAGCCTAGGAAATTAGCTAACATATTTACTCAAGTTTGGTTGTTTGTTCTACAGGTTTCTCTCTTGGAGAAGGTTTGCAGAACGCGTCTTACCTGTAACTGGTTCTTTGACTAGTCATTTCTGCGTTTGCCATATGAGTCGTGTGTCCATGAACAGCGCTGTTTTGTAAGCATCAAAGCACAACTTGCCTACAGCCCCACATTCTTCCCTGACCGCACGAGCTCTAGAGAGAGGCTACTGCTTAGTTCTGTTTTGTAGCCTCTGTGTGACATATCTTCATGAGTGAAGTTTTTTCCCCCTTGCTTCCTTGTTTTTGCCTTTCTTTCTGTTTCAAAATACTTTTTTTCTACGTGTTTTCTTGGGATTATTTCCTGCCAGATTTTATGATCTTGTTGTTCCTTAGGGGCTTATGACCCTTAACGTCTTCTCGAAGAGGTGTATGCCATATTAGGAAGGATCTCTCTCACAGTCAGACCTGGTCAACATTTGTCAACATTCGTTTGACCAAACAGGCTCACAATAACAGTACCAAGAGACTGAACTCTTTTCTGTGGGGGGAAAAATTCAATGTCAATTTGTTGAAGAGTCTCCTGTGATATCTGCTTTAAACGTTGTAACATTCCAAGTCCCTTGGCATTATTAAAGGCTTCACCAGATAAACTGGTGTTGGGTGAAGATACTTTGGCCCTTGGGGTAATGGTTATTGGTACCAAGGTTTCAATACCAAAGGTAATTTCTTTAGTGAAATGTGTTACAACAGAGAATGTGTCCTGAAAGTAGGACTCCCAAGTCTGGTGGAGTTTTAAAAATTGAGAGGTAGTCTGAATTTATATGTCTGAACTTCTTCAGACCATTAGTGCCTTTCACCAGACTTCCACCTCTTGTGGAACACTAGTGACTCCTTTGCATTATTACCAAAACTGGTCTCAGAGTCATCCTCCCTGCTATGTACTCTCACAATCCATAATTCTAATTAAACCACATTGGACATGTATAAAACTACTATTTTATCATATATGCATTCTAAATTCTGACTGTTAATGTGTTTGTTTATGACATAGACTCTACTTCAATTGGTCAGTAATAATTCCTTTACAACAATTTATCTCCAAGCTAGTCCAATGTCTACACGCACCCAGTACAAATTGAAATCTCTTCACCATACCACACCTATTTTGTTAGTCATAATTAGATGTTATTATTGATTTCTGTGCAAAACCATTCCTGCACAAGACACCACTTCGCACTCTGATGTGAACAAATCATAGTATTCCTTCCACTTCAGTCTTCTCATAGATTAGTCTATAATATCCATGGCAGAAAAAAAAATGTTCTGGTGTAATACAGGACAAGAAATAATGGTACTGCCTTCATATGCCTAAATCCCCTGGGGTATGTCTGTATTACAGCTTGGGAATTATGCAGCCTTCCAGATATTAAACTGTAACTTCCAGCCAGTGTACCCAGTGCTAATGAATGATGGGAACTGTAGTTTAGGAACATCTAGAGGTCTGCACAGTTTCTACCATGTTTGCATTATTGGAGGCCTGGAGCAGGTAGAGTAAATATCTGCAGTCCCATCAATC
Organism: Cyclura pinguis; assembly: GCA_030412105.1. Lineage (NCBI taxonomy): Eukaryota > Metazoa > Chordata > Lepidosauria > Squamata > Iguanidae > Cyclura > Cyclura pinguis. The sequence goes on from CM059601.1 coordinate 127,823,527, forward strand.
TTTCTCTCTCTCATCTTCAGTGTCTGCATTGCCCTTGTGTCTCTCAGCACCAAGTATGAGATCCTGTCTGGGTCAAACAATAAATATGCAATTTATTAGTCAGACCAGTCTCGGCTCAGCACACACACAACTGAAGGTGTTTATTGCCTGATATATTTTTTCTAAATAAGTCTTTGAACACCACCAACACACCCATGTTCTCCATATCAATCTATGTTCTTAAGTAATACCTGAGGTCTTATCAGACCAGTATTCTCACTGTTTTGTGTCTTATATCCCACCAATCACTATCTAGTGGTGCAACCACTAGAAGCAAAAAGGCCACTTTTTCACAGACCATTTATCTCTTTACAGTTTTTCTGCTATTATGCTCTCTCCTTATTTGTCATTTATAGTGTATCTTCAGGACCTACAAATGCATCTGTCATTTGTCTGTGAATGATAAATTCAGTAGTTCAAGCACTTGCAAAAATGAGTCACAGTCCTTCAATGGAAGATGACCAGACTTCGTAACTTTGACAGGCTGGATGTATTTTCAGAACACAGAGAATTCTTCTTCAAAGAGAACAATGATATGCAGAAGAGGGAGTGTTTGCTTTCTTTGGGTTTCATAACATAACAACTGCAGTAGTATGAAAACTGGCAAGCTGATTGGTATTATGGTTCTCTCCAAAATTCAGAAAAATTCCAAAATATTTGGATAGACACTCCAGTGACTTTCCCTTTTGGTTGTGGCTTGGTATGCTTGCTTTTTCTGCTGCACAGTGAAATGTGTTGTGGAGGACATATTTTAGATGGCCCTGTCTTGGAGGAATGAGTTAAATACATTGTGTTTTGCCCCCTTAGAACTCTGAATCATGGATTTCTTGTACCTCCATGCTGAAATGGAGGTACAATGGAGGCTAAAATGCCAAAGATCAAGTTGTTAGATTTAGTTTTGTTACTTTCTAGATTAAAAACAATCTTAGAAGTAAAACAATGCTTAGCACTGAAGAGACAAGAATGCCTCAAAGCTGGCAGTAGTAATAGGGTTATTTACTTTGAATGGCCGAGAGCATTTTCCCTTCTTGTTTTTCCACTTCTCTTCCAGCCAGTCCTCTCTCAGCAATTCCCTATAATGAAGCTGGATTAGCACCTGAGTAACCTTCCTTAGAATGGAGTTCCTATAATAAAGCCTTTAGTTTGTTTCTCCAAGCCACTGGTGTCTTTGCTCCTTAATCAGGATCTCTAATAATTGCACTCTCTATCCAAAAAACAAAACAAAACAATTTAGGAATGTAAAGGGGTAAAAAAGTTCCCAGAGTGGATTATTCTTAACTGACACCAAGTCAATGAGAGACCTCCAAGTCACCCTATTATCAACAGCCCTGCTCAAGTCTTGCAGATTCAGAGATATGTCTTCCTTGATTTGAGGCCCCTTCTATATCCTGCCCCAACCTGCAATGGCCATGAAATCGTGAGGGGATCGTGACGATGGTTCTGCCTGATGTTGTTGTGATCTCATTGCGATCCTGTGGCCACCCGTCGCAATTGTGGATTACATCATTGATGGGTTTCTCCCACCATTGACATGTGATTGTGCAGTCCTCCTGCCTCTCTCCCACACTTACCTGTCATGCAAAACAGCAGGAAGTGCAGTGGCTGCGCTTCCTCCCCCAGCGCAGCCTGGGAAACTAGGTGCGCTGTGGAAGGGGGGAGTGGAGCCATTGTACTTCCTCCCATCCAGCAAGCAGCCAGTGCGGAGGGGAGCGCATCTGTCACACTCCCCTCCTGGGAGAGGCTTTCTCTGGATCCCTGCACGATGGCTTCGAGAACAGGTAAGATGTGGGAAGGGCCTGAGTCTATCTACCTGTAATGCAGTTGTCTTATTTTCTGGCTGCCAAGCATTATTGTCTTTTCTAGCGAGTCATATCTTTTCATGATATTGCCAAAGCACAACAGCCTCAGCTGAACGGTCAGGAAATGCCAGAGAGAGAGACAGACCTACCTGGTTTCTCAGCCCAGTCAACAGAATAGTCCGGCTTCACTTTTTCACCCTCTAGTGCAGCCCACAGAATGGCTGCAGCTAAAAGCTATAGGACTTGGAACGAATGAATAAGGAGTTCAACTCTAGCTACTCCCAAACATAACAGCTACAATACAGTGTTTTTGTCTCATTAGTCATATAATTTTGTCTTCTCAAATAAGTTCTGATGCGAATGAACCTATGTAAATTCATCAAGGTACTACTGAAAATATACAAATGGCGTTAGAGAAGTTTACCTACAAAGTGATGCAGAATTATAAAAAAACAAGAATGTAACAGTGGCTTATTTATATTAAAACCTATATTAACGCTAAATGTATCAGACATGAAATTTAAAGAGCCTGAGTTCATGTTTACCCTAATGGAAGAATGGGATTATTGTAATAGCCTTCATTTCCTCCAATCTTCCCCAAAACACTTTAGCCTCATTTCACCCTTTGATTAATCCCCTTCCCTCACTCTCATTTGTCTACTGTTGGCTTTTTGTCTTCAATCCACTTACCATGACCATCTAAACTATCTAAATGGGCAATTTTGGTGGGTGGGTGGGGCAATCTTCCCAAACCTGCTACTCTGCCCCCACTGCTAGAGAGAATTTTGGCAGCCAGCCCTTTAAAACAAGCAGGATAATCTTGTTTCAAGTATTTTTTCCTGGTTTGCTGCCAAATTTTGCTAACACAGTTTGCTATTGAATTTCAACAGTATGGTTGGAAGGATCTGGACCCAGAGAAACATCCTTGGGGGAACAGAAGGAGCTTTAAATATGTAAGAACAACCAAAATTGTTACCTCTGAAGAGGAGCATCAACAGTATCTTGAAGAAATGTACAAGACTTTGCATCATAGCTGTTGTGAAACATGAGACCACAGGATTTTTGCTCCAATGCCCTGGGAATAGACTTTGTTACCTGTGTGGCTGCTCAGTCATTGTGGGAATGAGGAATGTGTGGTTGCAGGAATTCCTGTACTGGCTAGGCTGATGAGACTTTGCAGACCAGGAAGGGCTGGAGGGAAATACTTTCCTCATCTTGGCATTATGGCAGAGGTGGCCAAGTGCAGAGGGGGCAGGGGGGCATTTTTCCTCCTTGTACCCTCCCAGCTACATTGGTGTGTTTCTGTATAGCTGCCATTTTGGTGCCATTTTTGTTTGTTTGTTTGTTTTTTGGAAGGGAGTAGTCAGGGGCTTTGGGAGTTAGGGAAGCAAACCACTGAACTTGTGAAAGTGGCTTTTGGCCACTTTTTGGGTAAAAAAAAAAATCACACAAAAATCAAACTCCCAAATTAATATTTTTTAGCACTCCAGAGACTGTAGGGTGCTTGTGGAGCCACATGTAGGGGTCCCAAGGGTGCACTTTCTCCATCCCCTTTTCATGGCTTCTGGACATGTTCCTTTAACCATTCAGATTTTCTTGAACCACTTGAGGTTAGGAAAAAAGCCAAGTTTGTCTGCTCTCGAGTGCAGAATAAAGATGAAGTGTATCCATCTTACCAAATGTACTGAGAAATTATCTATCTTGCTGAATAATTGACTCCACACACAGAGTTAGGTTTGAACAAGGCAGGAAAAGGGGCACTGCTACAGTTTTATACACATAAACTAGATTTTAATGTATTTACAAGACTAAGAAGGTCACACTGTGAACTGCAAAAGAAAGAAGAAGAAAAAGCACAACTGGGGACAGAAAAGTGTTTTATAGAAAAAATACTTTAATCAATTGAAATATTTTCATTAGCACCAGTTTTCATTTTTTATGACACCACTTCCTTTCCTGAAGTGCTTTGAAAGTTAACCTTATTAAAAACAAATACACCCATTGCTATAGAAATAGCAAGCAGTAAGGAAGGGGTTTTCGTTGGTCTGCAAAACTTCACAAATCGATGTTGAATAATTATAAATGGAAGGAGAACCATTTAAGACTTATTTTCTAAGACCAATAGGCCCTGTTTGAAGTAATTAAGCACAAATACAAAAATAATACTTCATAAAATCCTGCTCAAGCAATAAAAATACTAAATGTTTTTCTTTGGCCCATAAATGAGGTTTCACCATCTGAAGCAGTAACAAATGAAGCAATAGCAAAATCTGGCCCAAATGGACTCTGAGCCATGAAAAGGTACTCTCAAAATTAGAAAAATATATAAAGGATTATTTCCAAGTTGTCCAAGAACTTCAGTTTCTGTACTGGTAATACTTTGCATGGTCTGCTCACCATGACGTTGTCTTTTCAGGGATTAGAACAGCTGCCTTTTTCTGATTAATTTGAAAACACAACTGGTATATAGTCAGTTTTGCTGAGATCTCTTCATGAAAATTTTGTGCATGTAATCCCAAAATCTCTCTTGATGTGATTCATTGTGATGTATCATAGCTGTGAGGGCTTCACCTTGATCAAGACTCTGCCAGTAATCTTGCAGCCACATTTCCTTCCAGCTGAAATATACAAAGAGAAAAATGAGTGTAACAGACCTGAATAGCATTCTTTCTCCAAGACAGAGAGAAAATGAAAAAGATGGTACTGTCAGAGTAAAAAAGTTTGCAACTAACCCAACATGACAAAGCAGAGTAGGATGCTGAAAACACTACCAGATTACAGAAAAGAATAAGTCGTTCCTCTGTGTGTTATGTACCTTCAAGTCACTTGTCAACTTAATGTCATAGGCAAGGAATACTCAGAGGTGGTTTTTTCAGTCCCTTCCTCTGAAATATATCATAGAGCACCTGCTGTTCATTGGTGGTATCCCAGTGGTGGTAGTGGTATGTCTCCAAGTGGTTTCTGACTTCTGGAGACCCCATGGAAAACCTATCACAGAGTTTTATGGGACTGAGAGTGTGTGACACACCCAAAGTCACCCACTGGGTTTCCTTGGCCAAGCAGAGAATTGAAATCTGGTCTCCAGTGCCATAGTCCAATGCTCAAACCACCATATCACGCTGGTAATTTCTCTGCTTTCTCATTAATGCTGAGAAGCATCTGGTCTGTTATTAATCTCTCTGCTGCCATCAGCTGTTCAGGATTTCACCAGCCTGGAGCCTCAGTTTTAAGAAAGTTCCAAAAATAAAAGCAAGCAGGTTCTCTGCTCAGCACATATAGTTTGGCAGCAATGTGACCGCAGAGGAAGAATTAGTTTGAAAAACATATTACATATTGCATTACAACTGCAGAATATCATTTGGGGTTTTATGGGCAGAGATTTGTTTTTGTACTCAGGTTGAGAGTCAGTATGGTGTAATGGTTTGAGCTTTGGACTACAACCCTGGAGAGCTCAGAGTTTGATTCCTTGTTCGGCCGTGGAAACCTAGTGGATGACCTTGGGCACATCACACGCTCTCAGCCCTAGTAAACCCATGACAGGTTCACCCTACGGTCACCATAAGTCAGAAATTACTTGAAGATACACAACAACAACAATTTACAACACGGTGTAGTGTTTTGAGCACTGGATTACAACTCTAGAGACCAGGGTTCAGTGGAAATCTGCTGAGTGACCTTAGACAAGTCACATTCTCTCAGACTCAGAAGGAGGCAAACACAACCGCCCTCTGAACAAATCTTGCCAAAAAACCCCTGCAATAGGCTCACCTTAGGGTTGCCATAAATCAGAAATGACCTGTAGGCACACAGCGACAATTTACACAACTAGCTTGTAGTGTTAAAAATACTGCTGATCTGTAAGATTTAATCTTTTCTACAGAGATTTTGAATAGCTTGCTGTTGGAAGTATGACAGCTCAGCCAGTATCTCAATTGTTAAATACAAGAACTCTGCGAGTTATTCCTAGGTTGTCATGGAATTCCACTGAAATAAGTCGTGTACACCAAAAGCAGTTTCTTAAGGAGCAAAATCTCATGTCAGAAAACACTATATTGACAAGTAATAGTCTGCTAGTTCCTTTATAAACAAGAGGACAAGATGACTGAATCACGATTTCACAACTGTTCTTACAACTAAAAACATGAGAACAGCTTAAACAATGACTGTAAAGTGTACTTGCCCTGATCATGCCTTTCTCCATCTATGCCTAAAAGGCTGTTACTTACATAGAAGACAAACAAAAGCCAAGACAAAAGATACCGTCTGCTCTCCTCCTCTAGTGCTGTCCAACATAAGTTTGTTTCAGTATCTTGAGAAAAATGGACAGTAGGGATTTCAAAATTACAAATATTTGGGCCATGTATTTCCATAAAATCAAACACTGGCTTTAACAAAAATATAACATTTCAGTCAATAATGCCAAGCATTAACTTGGGAATATTGAGCTATTTTGCTGTGAGCAAACACATTTTTATTTTAAAGATAAACAGGATACAAAGATTGCTTCAGGGACATAAAGACAGCTGCTAATCTGGCAAGCCTTTTGATGACTGAGTTCATCAGCTGAATGGGGAAATGATGCAGACAACTGACATGATCACACCTATGCATCCTTTACCTGAGTGAAGAGCATCGGCTCCTTGGTTCTCAGAGGAGATCAGGGCAATGAAATGCTGGGCAAATGGCTACAGTGATGCAGATAATGGTTTAGAGCTCATTTTAGAGCCTAATCTACAGTGTAAAGTTGAAGGCTTTCACAGCCGGAATCTATGGGTTTTCTGGACTTTGAGGCCGTGTTCTATCAGTATTTTCTCCTGACATTTCACCTGCATCTGTGGCTGGCATCTTCAGAGGATCTGGTGGCATGGAGGTGAGACAAGAGTATATATACTTGTGTAGTCCCCAGGTGGGAGGGAGCAATTTGCATGTGTTACAGTTGGCCTGTATGATGGCCTGTTGTTAAATGGGATATCCCTCAGGGTGTATTGTTAGTCAGGGGATATGCATGACAGTGCACTAAGTACATTAGCAACCCACTGTATTACACTGTACACTTAGTGCACTGTTACGCGTATCCCCTTACTAACAATACACCCTGGGATATCCCATTTAACAACAGGCCATCACACAGGCCAACCGTAACACATGCAAATTGCTCCCTCCCACCTGGGAACTACACAAGTATATATACTCTGTCTCACCTCCATGCCACCAGATCCTCTGAAGATGCCAGCCACAGATGCAGGTAAAACGTCAGGAGAAAATACTAATAGAACACAGCCTCAAAGCCCAGAAAACCCACAACAACCTACTAATCTACAGTGTTGGGGGAAGCTAATCTTTGTACCGCTATTATCTCAACACAATCATGTCCAGTGTGCAGTTTTTTCATGTAGTAAAAGGGACTGTTACATTCAGAGTTCAGAATAATGAAGCAGAGTTGACTGAAATTCGGTGTTACAAATCTGTAAAACATTTTGTGGAGAAAACTGCTTAGATCTATTCTGATTTGGATTCAACAGTAAGGATAGTTTTGGTCAATGTAACTGACATACCTATTTGTTCAGTTTTGATTTCACTCCTGTCAACCTGATCGATGGGGACAAATTCCACTGAAAAGTGATACCAACTATGCATTTATTAGAATCTTGTCCATTCTGGTTGATTATACCTGCCAGCAGTGGGCTGGTCAACTGAGTGACGAGTGCTTATTTGAAGAGGATTCTGTTCCAACTCCTCTAAAACAATCAGTTATAAGACCTTTGTCGAAGTGGCTTTCACTGAAATGATTTTCACTAGACCCCACCATTCCAGATAATTTATTGCCCAGTTTGTATCTTTTTTTAAGTAAGTTCTTAGAGCAAGTGATGGCAGCTTTCTTGGCTGAAACAACAATCTGGATCCTTCTGGATTCAAACCTGGTTATGGGATGGAAGCAGACTCAGATGCATCTATCCCATGAACTGAACAGGGAGAATGTATCCCTGTTGCTTTGCTGGACTTCTCAGAGACATACAATACTATTTATCATGGTATTCCTTCTGGACCATCTGGCTCATATGGGACTTTGGGGGCATTGTTTTGCACTGGGTGCAACACTTTGAGACTGAATACTTCCAGAAGGTGGCATTGGGAGACTGCTATTTAGTCTCATGGAGTTTCACATGATTCAATTCTATCCCTTATGCTTATTTTAACAGGTATATGAAGCTGAGGAGAAGTCATCCGGAGTTCTGGAGATGGACAACATCAGTACGCTCTCCCTCTCTTTTGCAATTGATGCAAAGGAGGCGCTGTGGATGTTCTGAATCAACACACTGAAGTACTGGACGAAGGTGAATGAACTGAGGGTCAATCCAGCAAGGTAAAAATTCCACTGGTCAGCAATTATTTAGCATGAACAGATGACAGCAAATGGGGGCTCTCCCTGTGAAAAAGGGATTGCCTGGTGGTTACAAGGACCTAGAATATTTTATATCTCCTTTTTTTCTCATTACTAATTTTTTACACAGTTCCCTGAAATTTTTGTCCTTTAGCACTTCCAGATCACTGTGCCTCCTTGTCTCTGAGAGGCGTACAATCACTGCTGTTATCCTCATTTAAATGAACTGGAGGCAAAATGCCCACTGCCCTGAGAATGGTGGGTGTTTTTCCCATGTTTTTTGCTTCTTTCCCAATAACATCCCCAAATATATTCGTTCTTTCTGCTACTGGCAGATGAATTTGGGACACTGCTGAGGAAGCAAAACCTGGTCCTGACCCTCCATGGCTATCCTCTGATAACTGGGAGTGAAGGGGTACATTGATTCTCCCTGTTTCCTGCAACAAAGTGATGAATATATCACTCGTTCAAAAATAATATGAATACACAAAAGTGCTTTGTGTAGTACTTCAGTAACTTTACAACGGGAGTGGCAATTTCAACAGCATCACTGCAGTATTATTAGAGAATGTCAGACAAAAAGAGATGAGGAAGTGAGACCTTCTGATGCATTCATTGCTAAGGTGAGATCCGATCCACAAATAGAGCTATAACAATCCAGAGCAGAAGCAGAGGAAAAACATCCCAAAGCAATCATCACAGAAAAAAAAATCCTGTTCTCTGTAAAAAGATTTTTTTAAAAAAAGTACACTTGGAGAAGCAAACCCAAAACATGGATTACTTTCTGGAAAAAATGAGTAACTTACTGCACCCTTGCATGTTTTCCACCTATTTCTTTACAGCCAAGATACAAATGAGTTTTCAAGCTTATGAGTCATGTTTTTAGAAACTATTGTATCAGTTGTGTCTGTCCCTCTGGACATATGGAGGTCAGCAGCCTTCTTGGAACAGCCTGGTTACAGATTTCAGTAGAATGCTAAATATTATACTTATAAAGTTTAATGTTCCACATAAATATTTCATAATACAGTCATAAAACTGTGACAATAAGAAAGTATTTAGAATTATTACAAATGATAACAATAAACAGTACCTGTCTCCAGGAGGAATGTCCTCAATATTTCCATATCCCGGTGCAGGTGGAGGACACCCCATATGCGTGAATTGAGCTATCTGAGGTTCAGGGGCTGGCAGTTTCCCATGAGTCCTCTTATGGTTTCTTTCTGCATTGATTCTGGCATTTTCTCTGTCACAGACGAAGCACTCAAATCCATTCAGATAATTAGGGAGTGTCATGTCATTCACTCCCCATTCACGCTTCTCCATGCTCTCCAGCAAGAACTGGTTTTTAATACCACCTGGCCTCTTGTACTCTAAATATTTCAAGTACTCATCTGGATTCCTATCCAAGAAGTCAATATATTCTGCTAGCTCTTTAGGGCTTCCAAAGTCGTCAATGAGAATGATGGAATGGTCATCAGGCATCCAGTCTCGTACTGATGGTGAGCCTCGATAGACTGGGACAGCTCCAACGTGCATCGGCCGCCAAAGTTTCTCTGTCATATAATCGTGGCATATGGCATTCTCCATAGCCAGGTGAAACTTGTACTTAGCGATAAAAGTCATGAATTCAGAGTCCTCTGTAGTGGCTGTAGAAGTGTCCCTCAGCCTCATACTGGGAAGCTCCCGATTGTTCAGGCATTTACCATAAGAGTCCACCTACAATAGGAATGATTACTTTTTTTAAAAGTTGGCTTTTGCTCCTCCTCAACTCAATGCAAGTACATTTGCCAAGCAAGAGGTCCTGGATTATCTCTTTGCTGAGGAAGGACTGCTTAAAAAGAGAAGCAGCAGCTAAGAAAAAAAACACACCTGCCCATTCTGTTTTTGTTTCCCTCACCTCATTCTCTCCCATGGAACTGATTATATATCAGTAGTATGGGGAGAACAACACAGAACTAGATAAATTCATTACATCCTCTTCCGCACATATTTTATGCACATAAACCTCCACATATTCAATCCTAAGAATGGAAGAAATAATAATGGAAAAATGTAGGTAACTTGCCAACACTGTACACAGCACTCAGGCTACAAGACTAGCGGTACAGTTAAAATATTTTGGATGAGCAAATAAATTATTGCTTTGGGTGACCAATCTACCAAACCCATTACTCAAACTGTCTTAAGGAAAAAAGGCATGTACGGAGTACATACAGGTAGGCGATGGCAAGTTTAATGTAGTATTTGCAAGGCTCTTACACAATTAAGATAGTAAGGGAGTGAAACAACATCCAAAGCTTAAATCAATTCTAAATCTTTTCATCAAATTTATGGACCTTTACATTTAAAAAACACATATACAGACCTTGTGACCAACAATTTTCATCTAAGGTATTCATTTCAAAATGAGACAACAGTGGGACTATACCTATATACCTACTGAACTCAATAGGATTGAACTCAATAGTGAACTCCAAAGTCAGACACAGGACTACCCTGAAAGTTTTACAACCTTTGCACACAGGATTGACAAGCTATCAATAGTCATAGGAGGAGATATTTTGTGGCAAAATGATTGACCATGTAATGGCTGCACTAGTTCAGACACTACTGGAGGAAAGAGATTATCTGGGATCATGTCAGTCTGGTTTGGGAATAGGGTACAGTACCAAAACAACCTAGCTGTCCTGACTGATAAGCTCTTCTGGGTAAAAGATGCGGGTGTGCTATCGTGTTTATCTTCTTGGATCTTTCAGCAGCTTTTGATGCCACTGACTGTGGTATTGTACTGGACTCACTCTGTAGGATGGATGTACTGAAAACTGTTACAATGGTCCTGTGCCTACTTATAGGTTCTTTTCTAGAGATTGGGGGGATTCTTGTTTATTCCCACAGCTGTTTGCACCGGGATTTCATTCCTATTCACCATGCTATTTCTTATTGTTCTTATAATAAGAATATAATAATATTCTTATTATATAATAATATTATATAATAATATTATATTATATAATATTATAAAAATAATAAGAATATTATATAATAATAAGAATTCTTATTATTATTATTATTATTGCCACCATTATCATCATTATCTCTATTTCAACCCCGCTTTTCTTTCCAAGGGGACTCAAAGCTACTGGTGGGGCCATCTGGAATTTTGGGGTTGGATACATTTAGTACGCTGATGGAACTCCGCTCTATTTCTTCTTGTTGTCAGACCCAGCCTGGACTGTGAAAGTGCTGTACCAGTACCTGGATGGAGGGGGGCAATAAGTTGAATCTGAATCCCAGTAAGATGGAATCCCTGTGGATTTGTGCTTCCTGGGTTTGGGTAAGCAACCAGCTCTGGATGAAGAGGCATGCTCCTGAAAGAGCATGTACATCACTTAGGAGTATTCCTAGATCCATCTTGGTCAGTGGCGGCCCAAGTGGACTCAGTTGCTTAGAGTGGGTTCAGTTTTGACTGATCCACCAGTTACAGCTTTGCCCTGATAAAGATAATCAGGCAAAAGTAATTAGTACACTGGTAATCGCCTCATAAGAGGCCTAAACACCCAAAGCACACCAAATCCCTTCTGATCTTGGAAGCTAAGCAAGATGAGCCCTGGTTAGTACTTGGATGAGAGACCACCAACAAATGCCTTGTGCAATAAGCTATATTACAGAGGAAGGACCTGTCAAAACCACTTCTGAGTATTCCTTGCCTAAGAAAATCTTATGAAATTAATGGACTGCCATAAGTTGTGACAGGCAACTTGAAAGCATATACACATACACGCATATGTGCACACACACGCGCACACATGATCTCCTGATTAAACAGTGTTGTCACTCTTACAGCTAGTGCAAAATGCAGCATCTAGTTTGCTGGGTTTTTTGGCAACTAAATTCAGTGTGGTTCTTAGTGGTCCACATGGTTACCTTCATTTTTGATACTGATATTGTCATCATTTTCTTACAGAACAATAAAAAATGCAAGGGGAAGATCTTTTCGTTAACATTTTCCCCTAGGAAACCAATGTGCTTGCGGTAAACTTCAGCTGCTTTTAAGACTCAACATGATTAATATTCTCCTATCACTTTTTCTTATAATAATTCCATTATTCTATTTTAGAGATAGGAAATTGACTTCCATATGAGAATCAGGAAAGAGTATCTATTATGATGTTAGAGTTGGACTCAGCTGCAACTTAAAAAAGCAAGTGCGCATGCCCACACACACATATATTATCCCTGGCTCTGTTCCAGGTAAAAATTTCCCCATCAATATCATCTCCATGCTAGGACAGGATTTCACCTGTCTCTGGTTTCTTTTTTGGCATGAGAGTCCTCTCAAAACAAAGAAACAGCAAGCCCAATTGCTGTTGTTGTGTGCCTTCAAGTCATTTTCTATTCAGAAAACCCCTGTGACAGGGTTCACCTTAGGGTTGCCATAAGTCAGAAAACACCTGAAGGCACACACAAGAGCAAAAGCAAGCCTATCATGGAGTTTTCTTGGCAAGGTCTGTTCATAGAAGGTTTGCCCCTCTGAGGCTGAGAGAATGCGACTTGTCCAAGGTCACCTAGTAAGTTTCCATGACCTATCTAGTAATAATCTAGTCAGTCACAATGATTTCCACTCTTCAGCCAATCATGTTTTAACATTTTAAGTAAGGTAATGGGGGTTTGATGCACACTGTTCAGGGGGAAAACCTCCTCAAAATATAATGTGTGTTAAAATTTAAAAACCACTTCCATCACATTTTAGAAATCACCTGACCTGTAGTGTAGGCAATCTGGTGCCCTACAGGCAATGCCCATGATCCCTGGCTATAATTGCTAAGTGTGATGGGAACTGTAGTCCAAAGCATCTGGAGGGCATTTCACTATCACACCACACAAATTACAGCAGTACGATTCCACTTTTAGCTGCCACAGAGTTCGTTGTTTGGTGAGGCACTAAAAGAGCTTTCTGGCCGGGATGCAAATCCCCAAATTAACTTGGGATGTAAATCCCAAAATTAACTTGGGACAGAACTAGGGCCATTTCCACACTAAATTGTTAAAGCGCTACTGTCCCACTTTCAACATCCTATGGAATCCTGGGGTTTGCAGTTTCGGAAGGGACTAAACTATTACTAGGGGCCAGGTTATTATTATTACTAGACAGGCCATGGAAACTCATTGGGTGACCCTGGACAAGTCACATTCTTTCAGCCTCAGATGCCGGCCCCTCCCGAAACTGCAAGCCCCGGGATTCCATAGGATGTTGAAAGTGGAATCATAGCGCTATCACAGTCAAGTGTGGAAACGGCCAAGGCCACGGAAATGGAATCGCGGCGCTTTCGGCCCCAGGTCGCCTCCCCCGGCCCAGCGCAAGAGGTAAACGAGACCCAACTTTGGCCATTTCCGCACGGGACTGTTACAGCGCTATCATTGCGCTTTCAACATCCCATGGAGTCCTGGGGTTTGCAGTTTAGCGCTATAACGACGGTCCAGGGCGGAAACGTCCTTCCCCCCACGCGGCCTCCAGGCTACCTTGATGTACTTCATGAGCTCCTCGACGTACCGGTCGCGGTCCGAGGGGACGTCGCAGTGGGACTGGACGTAGAGCAACGGGGCCAGGCCTCCCTCCTCCCGCCAGCGCTCCTTGTCGGCCAGGCTGAAGGCCGGCCGCCGGCGGAGGTAGGCCAAGTCCGGCAGCCACTGGAGGCTCAGCGGGTAGTCGGACTCGCGGCGAAACGTGGCCGTGTAGTTGAAGAGGGCGATGCCGGGCCGGTGCGAGAGGAGGTAGTTGTTCATGGGCGACTCCTCGTGGAACAGGGCCCAGGCCTGGTGGGGCAGCCGCGGCAGGGGGGCCTCGTAGGCTCGGAAGTCGGTGCCGTAGAACAGGAGGGCCCGCGTCCGCCGGTGGAGCCTCACCCGCCGGTTCTTGGTGGTCAGGCAGGAGCTGCGCGGGCAGTCGATGCGCTCCGTCTCGCCGGGGAAGTGAGGGAAGAGGCTCCCGCTCCACCACAGCAGGATGGGCAGCTCTTTGCTGCCGCGCGTGTCGTTGTTGCCGGGCCCGCGGAAGGAAGGCGCCGCCGCCGCCGCCGCCGTCGCCAGCATCCCCATGTGGGGCTCTGCGGGCTGGAAAAAGGAGCCCGCCGCCGCCGCCGCCTCCTCGGGCACCCCCAGGGGAAGCTCTGCGGACCCGCCGCCGTCCCACAGTGACGGGCCAGCCCGCTCGCTCCTCTCGGGAGGAGCCGGACTCGCCTGGCCCTTTCGGCCAAGGCCTGAGGAGAGCCCCCGCCTTCCCCTTTCTTGCAGGGCCGGGACAAGCAGCCCCCAGCAGCAGCACAAGAGGGCCAGGGCCGAGGAAGCCCGCCGGAGGAGCACCATGCTCTTGTCGTCGTCCTCCTCCTCCTCTCCGCAGGCACCGGCCGAGCCAAGTTTTGCAACTGTCCTGGAGAGCGGATGTTCTTCCCGCCTCACCAGGGTGGCGCCTCGGTCCCAAGCAAAAAACTTTGCGCCGGTTAAGGGCCGTTCCGCACTACACTCTTATAACGCTATGATTCCACTTTCAACCTCCTATGGAATCCTGGGGTTTGCAGTTTAGGGAGGGGCCCTTCCCTAAACTGCAAACCCCAGGATGCCATAGGAGGTTGAAAGTGGAATCATAGCGCTGTGACAGTGTAGCGTGGAAATGGCCCAAGTCGGTTCTTATTTCATATTATTTTCCCCCTTCGTTTTCTCAAATTTAAAAGTACTGCAGAGGTAGTTCACTGTCTGTAGAGGACAGTTGCTGGGAGAGAATAGATTTTAGAATAATAGAGTACTGTGGTTCACCCTCAATATTATAGGTTGGGATTAAGCTGACAGTAATTTGCAACAACCCATCAATGCACTGCTATTGTATTGACATCTGCTGCAGGCTGAAGCTGGGCAGAGTCTGGCACAGACAGTATCCACAGGATAAGATTGAGGGATGGGCTCTGATTGCTCACCAGTCTCAGCAGTTTGTCTTTCATTGTACATTCAGCCCTCCACATTTGCGGGTTTCACTTTTGCAAATTTGATTGTTCACGAATTATTTGCCGTCCCCTCTGCTGCCTTCCTCTGCCATTTTTAATAGGGGCTGCAAGCCTGGTGAGACTGAGAAACTGCGAACAAGGCTTGTAAGTCCCTATTAAAAATGGTATGGGGCAGCAGTGGAGGTGGCAGTAAGCCCGCCAGCCAGCCACTTCTGCCTGTGAAGGAACCCTGGGGCCTTAAAAGAATACACAGTGGGTTGAAAATGGTGATCATTCTTTTTGTGTGTTAAATATGGTTTGGGAGGACCTAGATTTATTCATGGTTTTACCACTTTCATGGGATCCTGTGCCCCTAACGCTAGCAAATGTGGAGGGATGACTGTATTTGGAAATGTAAAAAAGCTGGAGGATTAGCACAAACCCATCAGTATTGCGTTTTCATGCTTAATCCACCCTGAATTTATGACCCTGAAACATGTGCTCCAGTCATTAAGAAGTCCAATTTATGAAAATGTTATAGCTTGCAGGATGGGTGCTAGGGTATGGTGATAATGGCTTGTGACATCATCACTTTTCCTGTATGATTTTAAACATCTATGCCTAATGAAGCCAGTGAAACTTTGAAAGCTAACATGATGTCCTTTGCTGCATGATCAGTGTGGCTACCCATGAATATGCTACTTTTAAAAGGACATTAAAACTAGAAGAGTAGAGCCCAGGAGTTCTACCTGAAATCTGGCCCTGACAGTGCCGCTGTTCATGCCTGTTCAGCAGCAGTGTCTTGCCGCATTTCTTGCCTCGCAGTGTGATGGAGTCTCCTTTGGTGGTTTTTA
The DNA here is from genome assembly GCA_030412105.1 of Cyclura pinguis. NCBI lineage: Eukaryota > Metazoa > Chordata > Lepidosauria > Squamata > Iguanidae > Cyclura > Cyclura pinguis. The sequence continues at coordinate 127,839,578 of CM059601.1, forward strand.
AACAGAAGCTGGATGGCCATCTGTCAGGAATGCTTTGATGACGTGTTCCTGCATAGCAGTCGGATTGGACTTGATGACCCTTGTGGTCTCTTCCAGCTCTGTGATTCTAGGACATGGCTGCCTTATTCAGAATAAGACAGGATAGGCAGGCTCCCTAGAGTCAGATCCAAATATCTGGCTGGGGGGGTGCTCAAAACTGTGGCTACAGGGCCCATCTTCTGTCTTATTTTGAGACATCAGAGATGTAAAGAAAGTAATTTACCTTAAGATGGTCACAGTCACTCCTGGGTCAGACTAGTAAAGGCAGCCCAATATAAATTCCTGCATGTCACACTATAAATGCCAGACTGAATGTGTATAATTTATCTTGAATTGTACTTAGCCTTTTAAATTGCTCTAAGTATTTGCATATCGTAATTCAAGTAGCTCAGACTTATTATCCTTCTAGGGTAGATGAGGGTTGCTGCACAGGAAAGCTAAGACCAAGGCAAAGGACATTCAAACAAGAGACTTCTCTGAGCTTTGAAGCAATGTGCTAAAGAACATCACTTCTAATGCTAGTCGAGTGTAATGTAGATGTGATTTTTGGTAAACATAATAAAAACCTAATCTGGATGACAAATAATGGTTAATGCCAAATGTGTTACTTTTTAAAAAGCATTCCAGTCTCTGGAACTTTCTGATTTATAATGAAGACCAGCGTAACTGAAGTAACACTCCAGGCTTCTCTGTAATAACGTATGATGGTGAATCCCCACTCTAGGTTGCATTGGTGGCCTTAAAAAAAATGCCACTCATGAACAAAGCTACTTGTAGTCACACTAGACTGGGCACAATTTCATTTTTCCCTCTGCCTTTGTTCTTTATCAGTGGTTCTTAACCTTTTCTTTACTAGGGACCTCCTGTAAATATAATTTGTTGCTGGGACCCCCAAGACTTAATTCAAGATTTAAATTAAAAATTCAAATATTTGTTTATTAAAGGCTTCTGGAAAACAGGATTCAAATCCCCACTTAGACACTGTATGACCGTGGAGAAGCCACATTCTCTCAGCCTCAGAGGAAAGCAAAGGCAAACCCCCACAGAATAAATCCTGCCAAAAAAAGAAAAACCCTGATTAGGGCTGCCGTAAGTCAGAAGTGACGCGAGGGCACACAACAAAGTGCCGCTGATAGAAGATTCTTTCTAGCTATCATGTCTCTCCCCTTTGAAAACTGACTTATAGTGACTTAAGGTGAACCTGTCATTGGGGGTTTACTGGCAAGCTTTGTTGCCTTCACCTTTCTTTGAGGCTAAGAGAATGTGACTTGCCTGAAGTCACCCAGTGAGTTTCCATGTCCAAGTGGTTCTCAAGCCCTGGTCTCCAGTTATAGTTAGGGCATGTGCACATGCATGTTGCTGTGTCCCTTTTGTCAGCGATGGAGCCATGCGTCGGGGTGCAGGCGCCAGAAGTGTTCCCCTATTTGCAAGTGAGAGAACAGTTTGGGTGCATGCACACACCTGCTGCCCTGTCTCTTTTGTCAAGGAAGCGGCAGCAGGGTGTGTGTGTGCACAGAGGGACACAGTGGCACACATGTGCGTGTGCCCAAACTGCTTCCTTGTTTGCAAAGGAGAGAGCAGTTTGGGTGTATGCACACACCTGCTGCCATGTCCCTTTTGTTAGGGATGCCAAGGGACACGGCAGCAGGCACGTGCACATGCCCAAACATGCCCATTGGCAAACAATGGAGCAGTTTGGGCAGCTGCACCTCCTGCTGCTGCATCCCTGTTGCTTCTGCTACCGGTGTCTGGCAGCAGGGCTTCCGGGACCTCCATTTAAAAACCAGTGTTCTACATAAAATAACCTTTGCTTATATACTAAGGGACATGGAGGAAATTTAAGCCAATCTTATTCACCTGTATTTTCCTTTAAAGAATGGGGAATAAGGCTATAATTCTTTGTATAGATCTTGTTTTTGCATAAGTCTTTCTGTAACTATTACTTCTAAATTATACAAAACTGTCAAGAACATGTGCCATCTAGATGGGAAATGTGAGCTGAAACATTGCTAGTTCCATAAATGTTCAGTAGGAAGAATGTAAAATTACTTTAAAAGGACTCTATTCATGGTATCACCACAAGAACATTTCTGAATGTTTTTGGCTATGAAAAAGGTGGCAAGATCATAGCTTAACTGTTTACAATCATAGCCTGAACTAAACAGAAAAAATAAGTAGCAAGTGGGTAGTTGAATTATCAATGTGATTATGGAAGGCTAAGTCTGAACTAAGAGATGTAACTATAATAAATATGGTAGTTTTTCAAAGTATGTTAGTCTCTTGCAGTATAAAAAGGAAGGCCTGGGGAGAAAAAAGCATAGTTAAGCAATTGTGGGAATGGGAAAGGGTTGGTGGAAGCAATACAGGTCTTTCAGATCCTTACAGTGGTCAGTTAGTGTTGAAGTGTGAAAGCAATAAATCTGCTCACCAAAATTCAGTTCCTTTGGGTTCAAAACTCTGAGAATATTCCTTTTGTTACACAGAACAGTAGCGAGGACTCTTGTATTCCTATGAAGCCCTTGTCTTTATTCATACCTCTTCTAATGGCATTTGTGAAAATAATTACTAAATACTTGTATTGTGAATATGATGAACATTGCAATACTACTTGTATTGTGAAGTAACATAATAAATTCACAACTTAATTATATACAATTCTGTAGGCTCTCCCATTCTGCCAGCTTGAGACAGTTGCTGGGGACAGAAGAGCTCAAGTGGTGGCTCTTTTTACTCAAACAGGAATAGGTTTTTCAAGTAGCACAGGATGTCCTCAAAAGATTTGGAGGCTGTCTGTAAGCCAGTAAGGCCAGTCTCTCAACTTCATTGGCCTACAGATAGCCTCCAAATCTTAAACTACTCACTTACAATAAGATAAATGATGTGGATGGTAATACAGGGACAAGACCCTGCTACAAACCCATATACGAACTCTGTCTCCACATCTACTCTGGGAGCAATATTACAAGGACCAATAACGTCACACACAACATCAGTGGTACATTTACCTGTTCTTCCTCCAATGTGATATATGCCATCCTATGCCAGTAATGCCCCTCTGTACTCTACACTGGACAAACAGGACAGTCTCTACACAAGAGGATTAATGGACACAAATCTGAAATCAAAAATGGCAGTTCCCAAAAACCAGTTGTGAAACATTTCAGTCTTCCTAGAGAATACAGTAAGTGATTTGCAGGCCTTCACCTTTCTTTGAGGCTAAGAGAATATGACTTGCCTGAAGTCACCCAGCGAGTTTCCATGTCCAAGTGGGTCTCAAGCCCTGGTCTCCAGTCATAGTTAGGGCATGTTGCTGTCCTTGAACAAGGAAACTACAATGTTGGACTAGAAACAGAAACAGCTGGATTGAATAGCATTCACAATTTCTAATCTATTAGCAGTGGTATGAACAATGAAAATGGCATCATGGCACACTACATGTATTAATACAAGAGTCCTCACTACTGTACATATAAAAAGAAATCTCAAGAGTTTTGAACACAGAGAAACTGACTCTGGATAAGCAGTTTTATTGCTTTCACACATCAACACAAACTGACCACTATCAAGATGTGGAACACCTATATCACCTCACCTTTGAAAATTTAGGGCAAGGGACTTGATTTGCAACTTTCTGGACTCTATATATTCTATCCCACTCTTACAACTGTATACATATGCTTTATATCTGGACTACATCTGAAGAACTGGGTTACAGCCATGAAAGGTTATAAAGGTGCTGCCATGTATATGTTTTCTTCTGCTCCCCTGCCTCCTTTACATAGCAAACATGGCTGACATGATCTGGCCAAATTAACACACTGGCTCTAAGTTGGAAATGTTTTGATGCTTCTTTGACTGTTTCCAGACTTGGAAACAAGAGTAATAATAAGATGCCCTACAACCATTCTATTATTTCAGAGTAAAAGGAGGCAGCTGCAACACCAAATGTGCATTCTTCAAGTGGTCCTCCTTTCTCTCCCATCTTGCTTCTCATCCCAACAACAACCTTTCCCTTCAATCAGGTGCTTCTTGCCCCATGATTTCCACGGTGGTTTTCTTGGGTCTGCCCTCTCTTGTTTTCTGCTTTGAAGCTCATAACATAGCCAAACTGCCTTAGGGCCTTTCTGCACCACACTGCTATAGTGCTACTTTCAGCATCCTGTGGAATTCTGGTGTTCGTAGTTTACTGAGGCCAAAGTTTACTCTCTGGCTGAGAATTCTAAATGCCCCTCCCTAAACTTCAAACCCCAGGATTCCATACGATGTTGAAAAAGGAATAATAGCACTATAAAAGTGTAGTATGGAAAGACCCTTAGTCTCTGTTTTGCTGATTTCTCCCACCGGGCTGCTCGTCTGCTCCTTTCCACTATCATTATCATGGACCTCTTCTGCCTCATCGTGTCTATTTGTGGCCCTCATGTGCATCTCCCACTCTGCTAGCTATAGCTGTGGCTGAGAGCCCTCCAGTGATGTAATCCCCAGGAGCTGGTGCTCTCCAGGTGATGGTTGGAGATTGAAGAGCTTGAACGGCAGCTCTTTCAGTCAGACAGGAATAAGTTTTTCAAGCAGCACAAGATGTCTTCACTGGTACTTCAGTGGTATGAAGAAGATGGACTTCCCATTGAGATAACCAATATTCACAAATACAGGATTTACTGGAGAGCTGGAGTCATTTTTCAAGATGGTGTTAGCATGCTCTGCTCTTTCAGTACAGACCAGTCATTTTTTTTCCAGTTCATTAGTAATGGATTAAATTAATGGCTAAGAGAAATAGGTTTACTTTTGGGAGGCAACATGAATACAACCCATTTACAATTAAAAGTAAAGTGGAGTACTAATGGCAGTACCTATTGGAGTCTAGCAAGTAACATTTTTAAAAGTTATTTTAAAATAGTGTTTTGACAGGACTTTTTCAAATTGTATACCACTCTCTCAAAACAATCTGTGTTTGAAAGACGAGCTAACATATGTTTTTGGGGTAGACAGGAGATGCAAATTAACAGCAAAACATAATTAAGAGAAGGTTATATAACAAACTTTAGACAGCCTGATACTTTCTACACAACAGACTACAAATTCCATCACCCCAACCAGCAATGATCCTGGAAAGTGCTAGATTGTGAAAGATAACTTAAGAACTCCCAAAGAAGCACTTTTGAAAGAGTAAGCAACAAAATGTTCCACTTGTAGACAATGATATCAGCTAAAATATTATATGGAGTTCTCTCTCAATCCCGTATCTGTTTGGAAAATTCCACACCCAATGTTAATAAAAACAGATCAGAGTGGTGCTCAGACTTAATGAAATATTTTGAGAGTTTGTTAGCAATATGCTAATCTCTGGGAATCATGTTACAGAACTGATGGCTGAAACATGTTTATGTAGAAAAAGAACAGCTTGTGACTTATAGAATTCTTTTCTCAGATCATTGCAAATAAAGAGTTTATTTGCCATTACTGAACTTGACTTGAATCACCTGCACACCAGTTCATTCCCCTCCCCAATATAGAGGGCTTGGAAAAAAATATTTATTTACTAACAATGACATAAAATACATCTTCATATAATTGTTTCTTTACAAATTAAAAGATGAATTGAAAAAGGTGAATAAAGTCTTATGATCTTATTTTTCTTTTATATTAATTTCTACAAATCAGCACTGTGAAAATCTCGTTCTTGAATCTTGTTCTGGAGAGCATATCTCTTTAATGGTATAATCTCTAAATTTTTGGTTGGGGTCAGCATTGTGTGTGGTGTAGAGTGGCTCAGTTATACTTGCAAATAAACTGCTAGAAACTCCTTGAGCTCTGGTCAGTTACAGTTCTTGAACATCCCCCTTCGCTATGTAATGAAAGGGAAATGAGAAGGAAGACAAACTAGCTGCGATAGAATGAAAATATTTACAAACACACACATGCCCACACACACACACACACACACACGTAGATTATGGGATTAGAAACCAAACTCCTGGATTATTTAATCAGTCATGTACATCAGTTTGAAATTTTAGTTTTCAACTGTAGATGGAATAAATGCTTTACCTATACTCAGTCTTAATTCACCATTTGCTTAAGCAATCTCCTTCCATGCTTTTCCAAGTCTAGGCTTCTGTTCCCTCAGTACATTCTGGACACTGCAAGAATATATAAGTATCACATTCTTTAAAAATAGTCAGTTTCCCTTTGAAACTTGATGAGCTCTTAAGACTCCTGGAAGTCTAAAAAGCGTATCTTTATCACTACGAAAATCTCTTCTGCCTACTGTCTTCTCCTCATCATTTGAGAGGTCAGGCGTAAGTAGATTTCTTGTCTGAAGTACAACATCAGGTATATGACACTGGTGGACCAGTAAGAATCACTCAGGATGTAACCATTAAGTGCTATATGTTAGTTTATCTGAGGTCAAGATTATTCAAAACTGCTAAGGGCTTCAACTTCAGCAAACACTGTGACATGATTTGAACCTTACACGAACTACTCCTTTCACATGGTGCTACAGGACTCAGTGCTTCTTGGGTACAATTCAAACTGATCATTTTCAAGCATCCTCCTATGTCATTTCTGACACTTTGTTATAAACACTACTTTCTAAAATAAAAATAAGGGAAAGCACAGCCATCTTAAGAAAATATTCCAAGAAAAATCTTGCATGTGAATGGAATGAGGCAACAGGCACTAAATCAAGAAGACACTGGCATGAGGGGGGAAAAGGACGCTCAGTTTCCCAGCAAGGGTGGTGGCAACACCTGTTCATAACAATGTAACTTTCTGTTTCCCAGAGACAGCACCTGTACATTACCGCCCACTTAATCCAAAGCAAATATGTATATCGATACCATTACAGTGAAGATATGTGTACTTTGCTACTCTGGATTGGAACTCAGGTGATGTTTTCTAAAACACTTCCTTGGTAATTTGTTTACAGTATATTACTCTCCCCAGATGTAAAAAAAGTTGCTTGAATTTTACATCCAGCATCTTCCTCTTCACAGAGCAGGGCCTGCCACCCACTTTTTCCTATCTTGGTTTTTTCATTCAGATTATCACATGAGCAAATACTGCAGCCACTGTGTACTTTCGAGAAGCAATCACTTTTTCACCTGATGCTGAATCATGTGCAGTGAGTTCAAAAAACATTTCTTATAATAGAATTGGGGTGGTGGGAGGCAGTGGGTGTCAAAGCCCGCCACGCACAGCAAGAGAGACACAGGCCTAAGACCTGGCATCAAAGAATGTTTTCCTCCACCCTAAGTATGTGTTTCATCTGTCCATGTCTCACTCTCTCAAAGGGTTTGGGAGATACTGAAACTGCTTATGCACAGTATATTAAAAATTATGGAATTGTACAGGTTTCTATATTGTTCTCAGAGGGGTTGGGCCCATTCGTCAGATGGTTAGTGAACACAGAATTGTCAGTGCTGGAATCCAGCATAACTCCAGCTCTAGCTCAGCAACTGGCGAATCTCCTTGTGCATGTGACAGAGGAAATCCACATATGACGCCCCACCATTCATGCTCTTATCTTCCACCAAAAAGTGTTTGAACAGCATGTCTAATTTGTCTTCTTGCTTCACAATCATGAGCTGTAAAGTAAAAGAAAATATTGTTAGATTTGAGCTGATGGTGACTTAAGTGTAAAAATACTACTGCAGCCTCAAGAAGTTTCAGTTTTGGTTAGTTGTTCGTGGACAATTACCTGTAGAACCAGAAAGAATCTAATGTAATATACTGATATCCTTTGGCTTCCTGCATGTAACACAGCCCCCTTCAACGGATGCACTGAAAACACTGAACTAAAGACCATACTAGAAAGGACAGCCACTACAGTTCCAGTCATCAAGCACAGTACTGTAGATTTTTTTCACATACAAATATGTATAACTTCTTTGATGCAGAGAGTCACAAGATGCAGTCAGGATAATTTTCACAATCTTAAGCAAGAATCAGTTACCTTCATATAGCGTGGCCTTTGAGACTGGAACATTTCAATGATGGATCGTACTCTCTTTGAAAAGGGATTGTCCAAGATTGGTAACATGCACTAAAAATAAATCAATTAAATAAATTAGAAATAAATTCTAAGAACATACGCCAATTAAGTTACCTATTAGTCACAAACACGCCCAAGTTGTGGAGATGCTAAACAGTCTGAAACTTTTCACAACTGGCAAGCAGCAAAATGATTAAGGCATCGCAATGTGTAAATCATATTCTGATCCACTTAGGGGAGACCTATACATCTTTGCTGAAGGTTTAACTACTTCTTGCAGCATTACTCTTCTGGTCCTACACCAAATCAAGCAGGAAAACTCTGCAAATAGCAAAGATCAGATCTGATAATACCTCACAATAAAATAGACAGGCTCATTCAATTTGATCCTACTCACCATATTGCTGCTGATCTGGCTGAATGATGAAACTCCAAAGAGGTTTTGAATCAGCCCCTGCTGAACATTGGCTCCTACCCACAGAAATATATTCAGCCCATTTTCAAGCAGGTATATATCACCCTTGGAGAGACGTTCTTCAGAATTTCTGATTGCTGTTGGTAAGGAATCACTACTGAGGTCTACTTTGGTCTGTAGAGAGAGAACTGGAATCATCATCCTGCTGGATACTTCACTATCACAATGGCATTTAACTAGGGATAGCAGCTTTACATATATGTCAATCAAACTTTGAAGAGACTGGGATAGAACTGGACACTATTCAGAATCCTTCCCAACCAGGTGACTAGAGGTTACGTAATGTCACTTCTGGTCACCATTTTGGGAAGACAAAAAAGAAAATAGACATTTTGGTATGTTTTGGGAGGTTGGGGGAATTAATTGTTCCTTGGTCCTCACAAAGTTGCCCACAGTGATCTAAAATCATGTGACTGCTGCCTCTGAATGACGACACTGCATGGCATAACCCAGATTGTACAGATTGCTCCTCTCCACCTTCCAGAGAACAAATCATGCAGAATTGGAATATATGCTTACATTTCGCTGCACTATAGTTCCAAATACAATCTGTACAATATATTTTCTTAACTTTGGTCTCCATAAAAGTAAAAAGTGCTAAAATCTTCATGATGTAAATATTATCTTTTACATAAGATGAGTTTAAAGAAATATTTTCAGAGCAACAGGCTTAAATTCAAATTAATTAGCTAATAAACCAGGAATTTATGTATTACCATAATTTTAGAATAGAAACTTTACTGCAGAAAACTTGCTACCTGCATTTAACTAATAACTACAACCAGTTGTAAAGCATGACTATAATCCACAGCATTTCCATCTGGTTAAGGATGCACCTTTTTAAAAAAACCAACCACCCCTCTATCTCATTCCTCATGTTTCACAATAACTGAAAATTTTCATGTATGGTACAGCTCATTGGGTCCCCGCTCAGCTAAATAAAGCTAGAATTGAACATGTAGGATCAGAAGTCTTACTTACTTTGTATATACTTTGTACGTTAATTTCTTCTGCAATCTTCTTTCCCTCTCCTTTCTCTGACCTTGTATGGACCCCGGGTGCCCATTTTCCTCACTATGCCTCAGCCCTCCTCCCACATTTTTCCACATCTGCAGGAGCCCCTAGCCCTAGCAAATGTGGAGGGCCAACTGTATTCCTATTCTTAGATCTGTAGTTCAAATTTGGATGAATGCTTTTTTAAGATGATGACAAGTTTGAAATTTAACCAGGGAGCAGGCTAAATCCTTATTTCTAATTGTTGATGAATGGAATCTGACTCAGCCACTGTAAGGTTAGAGGCACAAGCAGGATCTGTTTCGACACAAACAGATTTTACAGCTTTGTTAGCGTACACAGCTCTAGAGGAGGCAGCCATGCTGTGGTATGTGTGTCTTTGTGGCTCTCAGAGGAGTCAGCTAAGAGAGCACACACTTCCAAAACTACAGAGATATGCCTTGCGGCAGAAAAGTTTTGAGAAGTGGAGCTAGGTTTAGCGGATTTGGTTTTAACTTTCCCTATCCCGAGGGTGTGTTTGAGAGAGAGGCATGAAGGGAGGAGAAAAACAACAGAAAGGGAGAGGGAAACAATGAAGGAGAACAATTAATGTAGGGAACCAAAGACTAAGGGCTTTTTTTCTTTTAAACATAGGATTGAGAAAGGAGAAAAAAAGGAAAAAAAGGGAGACTTAAACTGAAGAAATAAGGTCAAAAAAGTAGAGATGGACATACAAAAAGGAAAGAAAAAAAAACTGAAGCAGGAAGGGATGAGGACCAACAGAGTTTCATTTTAAGTCACACAGTACTTTACCTAGCCAGGACAGTGACAAGAATTAACCCCTTAATGGATGGCTCCTTCTCTGATGGCTGAAAAATGCCACTGTCCAAGGGCTGAGCCTATTACATCTGTTCTGAAATCACTGATCGGGCTGCCAGGCAGCCACCAGGCCCACTCAAGATGCTAGTACTTGTGTACAAAGCCCTAAATAGCTTAAGATCCCAGTAATTAGAAGAACATCTTTCAAGTACGAATGTTATCTGACCATTAAGACTGAAGTTCTGCCTGTAGTGTACCCTCCACAGAACCAATATCTCTGGCAGTACCCTTTCTTTGGAACTTTTTCAGCCATAGATCTGATTGTCTTTGAGGTACTAGTTAAAATATATTTGTTTATAAAAGCTTTCTGATTATAAGCAAGTGTTTTTAACTGTCATTTGCAATTAGTTTGCTCTTTTCTTTCTTTCTTTTTTTTTTTGCATTTTATCATGTATTTAGTTCATGATTTTCAGGATTTGCAACTTATGATTTCAAGTTTTCCTTTTTATGCAAATTGTTAGTTGCTCTGGGCTCCTGTGAAGAAGGGCAGGATACAAATCAAGAGAACAACAACTGGAGCACCGACAGAAAAGTTTATGAGTTCTTCCCATGGCACTTTCCACCCGAAGTAGTTTCATTTAATACTTTACTTACTCCATGAACTATAGGTTTACGCAACTAAAAACATTTCATGTGGAGACACACATACCAACGGTAAGAGTCTAGGGTAGAAGAAAACATTTGTTTCTGCCACATCCATTGAGGTGACTAGCTGACGGATATAGGCGCGATCATCAGTAGTGACTTCTGAGCCAGGCTGAAGCACATCACTTTTCAATACACAGTTGAGATACACAGGGAGTAGTTTCATGCATTCAGGGAGAATTAACTACAAGTGACAAAGAAGGAGATTAATAGAAATTAAGAGAGACTCCTGTGAGTTCAGCAGAACCACTACTAATTTTAGCTCAGATGGAAAATGCAAGTATTTACTACAGATCAAAGCAACAGTACTACAGGAAAAACTCATAGCTTTTGTATACTGTATTTCAAAATAAAATGACAATGGTATTATCTATTCTAAATATCTGATTAAATCAGTGAACTTGTTCCTTGTGGCTGCATTTCAAAACCTTTTAGAACACACTATAAGCTCATCCAAGTCACATAAGCAATTTGTTTCTTATTCTAAGCCATTCAGTCAGCAGTATACCATTCAGTTAAAACACCAAATGAACAGCTCAAGTGTCAATACGCTATCCCAGCAATCCTGGCTAAGCACAGAGAAGCCTTTTTTTATCAGTGTTGCCTAGAATTAAACCTGGCCACATAATCTAATGTCTTGATTACTTCTGGCAATGGCCCACTCTTTCTAATTATATCTTGGAGTGGCTATTAACAAATGTCAGAATTTAACACAAATTACTAGAAAAAGTTGTGTTACTGTTCCATATAAAAAGCAATCAGATAGCAGCACTCTATTAAGCTAAAAGAACAAAAACTATTGGTCTTTGAAAATTCCTGAACACTATTCTTGTGAGAGAAAAAATGAGGACAGGGTTATTAGAAATCATTGTAGGCGAGGTAGAGGAGCACAACGTTTTTAACACCTTAACATATATTAATATTTTTTAGATCTTTATTTCTCCACTAAGACTATTAAATGAACACCATTATTTATAAAGGGCATAATAGAGGGTGTTGCTGTTATTGCTGTGTGACTTCAATTTGTTTCCAACTTAAGGAGACATTAAAGCAAACCAATCATAGGGTTTTCTTGGTACGATGTGTTCAGAAGGGATTTGCCTTTCTCTTCCCTCTACGGTTGAAAAGAGTGTGAGTTGCCAAAGGTCACCCAGTGGGTTTCCATGGCTGAACAGGATTCAGACCCTTGTCTTGAAAATCCTGGATTCTGTAGGCAACATATTAGGGGGCTGGATCAGAATTTCTCATAGGGTATGTGAGAACTATGGATGGTTAAGTGCGCACATACCAAAAATGGGAAAGTATGATAGTATGATAGTAAAGCCAGTAGATTCAAGAGAACTCATCACAAAATGGATTTCTCAGTTTCAAAACATACTCTTCCTCAGAAAAGCCATTCTGTGTGGCTTAAAACAGTTCAATTTATCTCAGAAATACAACATTTTCTATTAGCAAGTAGTGATAACTGGATGGGTGGGTACAGATGTATTCACTAGGAGTCATTTTTGCAGCTAATATTACAGCACATGTTTCAGGCTCTTTCAGGGATATATTCAGAGGTTTTACTTTTCATGATGCTGCTGGGGCTGGCTAGGAACAAAATGTATACGCATGCCTGTACGTTCCTGAAACCCAATGTTCACAATCTTTGGTTGGAATCTAAAACATAAGCATAGAACACGATACCTCTAAGGACTTCCACAGTAAATGTAGACAAATTCCACTTTCAAGGCCTTCCGCAAAGAAGACATGTTTATGGAAACATAGCTCAGCACATTCCCCTTGCTACAGTGATTCTAAATAATTTTTATTAACTCCCACAAAATAAGTTAACAGAATTTGCGTTGTGTCTGTTGTAGGTATTTTCCAACCCAAATGAGAATTGCACTGTATTGGAATGTCTCAAGTCTACAGGGCATTTGTTTCACTAATCATGGCTCACTGAAAAACAGGATAGTGCACTGGCTGGCGCAAAATACCCTACGGCAACAATCAATATATTTGAAGAAATTTTTTTTAAAATAGAAAAAAATGAACACTGCACAAGGCTGGAGTATGGAGATGTTGTCTGCAACTTTGCAGGGGACAATGTTATAACATGCCTACATTGTTGGTCTAGTTCCATATAAACTGTGTGATAAAACACCAGTTTGGGTAGCTAAAATGTGCTGTCCAAATGCATAAGGAATAAATTGTTTTATTTAACAATGTCCTTGTGCTTCTCTAAAACTCTAATGTGAAATTTTCAGATGTATCAATGGTCAATGATACACAACACAAACTGAATAGTGTGTGAACTATAAGCAACAACTTTCAAAAATAGTGTAAAAATTATTACTCTTATAGAAGTAAAAATCAGTCTAGTAAAACATGCATAATTGAGTGTCTCCATTAAAACGGGGAAAAAAATCTTCTTCAAGCTGATTAAAAAATGTAAAAGTATAGATTTCAGCTCTTGAAGTGGTAGTTACTAAGTTGAACCAATTACCACAGCTCAAGTAATCACCTGTGTCCCAGTTCTTTCTCTTCAACACACTCTCAGGCATGTGCTACCCTTATTTCTAAAACAGCTGTCAGAGAAGTAATTCTGTAGAACGAAGAACAGGTTGCTTGCCTGTAACTGTGGTTCTTCGAGTGGTTATCTGTGCCCTCACACACTAGGAGCTTTCGCGCATGCGCGGTACCGTTTCGCGCATGCGCGAAAGCTCCTAGTGTGTGAGGCACAGAGACCACGAAGAAGAACCAATTGCTTTCCTTCCATTTTAATCTCATTACAGTGATCTTTTCTAAACCACTAATGGTTGCTCTCCATTACCACAACTTCGGAGTTTTCACAGTTTAGCCTTTCTGGCTGAATGTGTTACAATGCATTTTTTTTATTAGAAAAATCTTTGATATTTGTAGACATATGCGTATTTTTAAATTATACATATGAGATGTGGAATTTAATTGGTCAACATAGTTAGATCTTCTGTGTTCTCACTGTTCCCAAAAAGTATTCATAATTCAAGTCTAGAACAATGAACATTCATCATCTATTGTTTAATTGTTAGAAGATCTTACTGATTTATCTATAAATAACCATCTATTTTACAGACATTGATGTCAAGAAAATGTGTCTCTGGAAATATGGTCTGCTTATACTAATGTATATGTCTACCCATGTTCACATCTTATGTACTCTTTCCATTCATTTCTTTTTGTTCTCTCCCCCTTCAACTTTCCACCCACTTTTCTTGGTCAATTCTTTTTAGAATCCAATAATTGTTTTAAAAAAAAGAACCCTGAGGATTGGCATCCAACAGTCAAGCCAAAACAGTTACCTGTCCAGCAGAAGATGGACTAGCACAGTTCTTCCGATAGCATGCCAAGATCTGGGCACACTGATTGATCAGAGTATCTCTCACTGTCTTGACTGGATTGTTCAGAACTCCACGATATGCTTCAGTGAAAAAAAAAGCACCAAATTTGTTAGAAAGTCTTATATATATTGAGGTAAACAGTTTTTAAAAAGCTTATTTGGCTGTCAAAAATAATCAACAAGGCAAGTGATTAAATATTCTTGATACCACCTGTACAGCTATGGGAATATTAAAATGGGAGTTATTCCTTACTGAGTCAGATCATTGTCTTGTTAGAGATCCTTTCATCAGAAAGATCGGGCACTGGATTCAGGATGTTCTGCAGGTAAAGCATATGCTTCACCACTATAACCCTACCCCTCTATTAAACAAATGGGAGAATACGATCTTAATTAGTTTGTCTTGGTCAAGAGATGGATAGGTCAGTGACAATATGGCTTAGCACTTGTAAGTTTTTTTCAACACAGAAGATTTGGACTTTGTGAGAGAGATGAAATTTCTCTATAAACATCAGCATTCTGAGACATCTGTAAGATTAACAAATTTATTTTAGTATGACTTTTATGGACAATAGTTCATTTAATTAGATGTACTTTAAATGCTTTTTGTACCTACAGAATCAACTTCTCAAATGTTGTAGTTGCTGGAGGAGCACCTGTAAATTACTATTTTTTACAACCACTGTCTGAATTCACTGTGTGAACAGATTCTCAAGGCAGCAGTTTCTTTACTGCTCATTCTGGTTAGGAGCCTTTGTGTAGAAATCAACCCATCATAGTACAATCTGTCTTCTTAGTAGTATCAACTTGAAAAGCAACCACATGGATAACATGGGAAGAATCCAAACAGTTATCTTCCTGCAGCCCATCCCCAGTAAGGCTTTGCGGGAGTCAAACTGTCCCTATAGAAACTGTAAGAGTGCAGTCCATTACCAAATTTGGCTAAGTAGTTGATAAGTGTGTCTGTTTCACAGTTTCGGTAAAGATCAGCCAACTGTGTGCAGCAGTTCAGGGAGAGGTTATGAATACGCAGTCGTCTCTGTCCTGCACAACTTGTATACAATACAGCACACTACAGGAAGGAAAACACAAGCAGATGTATTAGAGTTACCATGTAAAACAATGTGACCCAAGTTCAAATGTTCCCAACAACTTTTTGTTTGACAAAATAACATTGTTTCACCCACTACATGCTTCAATAGAATAAAAAGGACAATTGCAAAGAATTCATTCACTACTCATTATTAGCCCTTCCATGTATATCACCTGAAGAAGTGCTCCACTTTCTTCATTCAGCTTATCATCATGTTTGAATTCTACTGTGATTGTTTTGTCACAATCGAGACCTGCCAGTTCTACATCTGTTGTGTTGCTCATGTAGAAAGCTCCAAAGAAGTCTGTTGCTCGAATACCTAGGAGGCAAAAAGACAACTCTAGTAAGGAAATGCTTGAGAGATGTTTACCCAGAAAGTCATGACTGACCAGAAGGTGCTACTACTGATGGTAAGCAAGACAAAGTGCAAGCTAACTTCAGTAGATTAGAGTCTGCACCTCTATATACACTCAGCCATTGAGAACATATACAGTATGCCTTCCCAGATACTCACCAGTGCTTGTGCGCACTCTCATCACGGCATCAAAGCCAACTTCCTTCTGAACATCTCTGCGCAAATCATTCAAGAAGCGTTCCTGATCCGTTTCCACCTAATGTACACAACCAGTAACAAGATTTCATGCAGGTGATATGGAGGTGACCTATGGATGTCAGAGTCTTACTAGTCTTGGAAACTTTTTATAGTTCCAATTTATAAAAGAACCAATATCTAACTCAGTTAAATATACAAACTATGTACACACATTCACTATGTGTGTGCACTGGGAAGATTTTTTTAAAAAAAATCAGCTGTACAATATATTGTAACCCACAAATCTAGAAGGATTTTTCTCATCTGCTTGCTAGCCAGTAGCAGTATAATGAGTCTTCAATCTAACATAAACTGGAAAAGTTACTTGCTGATATAGAACAATTTTTTAAATTTAGTTCTTAGGGAATTACAAATAATAAGGAAGAGATTAAACCCATGTATTCATTCAGCATGTGTTGGGTAACCAGAAAGAATTCATCTGAACAAGTCAAGATTTTTTTTTTGAGAACAAATCATTTCCAGAAATACTGTACTTCCTCCTGTTTTATAAACAACATGCATACTCTCAATGGGTATGATCTCTTATTAGGCCAATCTGGATTGGTACTTGAGAAGAGCAGGTTACTTACCTGTAACTATGGTTCTTCAAATGGTCATATGTGCCTTCATGTAATGTAGTTACGCAGGACTCTGTTTGGAACATTCTAGAGCTGAGTAGCCTGGCAGGTGCCCCTGCCCCCTGCTTGCTCCTTTGTATGTCTCAATCTACCATGCTACCACTACCTCAGTTTTGAAGTCCACCATGAAGTTGACAGAGATCTGACAGAGGGAAGACAGGGTGGGTTTGTGCAAGGGCACAGACGACCACTCAAAGAACTAAAGCTGCAGGCAAGCAATCTGTTCTTCTTTGTGGTCTCTGTGCCTCATGCAAAGGGGTGACTGAGAAGCTTATCAATGGATGGAGGGTCAGGTCACTGGAGAACCCACAGACAAGAAAGCATGGCCAAACCAAATACTGGCTCTCGCTCTGCAGTGGAACCTACAGTGCTGGATAAAGGTGGATGGTCGAGACCAGGCTGCAGCTCTGCACAGGTCAGGTAGAGGTATGCCATAGGCTCCTTGAAGATGAGGCGATGTCAGGGTGTTATCTTCCATGCCAACAGTGGGAGCATGTCCATGTTGGGATGGTGAACTTGGCTCTCCAAGTGTGTCAGGAGGTCAGGTAGAAGGGGGAGTCACATAACCAGACCCTTGGACAGATGGAAGAGAGAAGCAAACCAGGTTGCCTTGGTCAACATTGTGCAATGAGTATTATATTCAATGAGTCCCTGGCCAACTTGATGACATCCTTCCTTACCAAGGGAAACAGGGAGAAACAGATACAGGAGGCTACGTGAAGGTATTTCCCGGAAATCCATTCCCTTGTCTATCCTGGTGCAAAAGAGTAGGCACTTAGCACTATTGGGAGTCTCAAATAGGTTGAGTTCTGGGTGTCAGGGTCCATTTGTGCTGCACTACTCAGGAGGAACTGGGGGAGTCTGCCAGTACATTGTCCATACCTGCCACAACTGGGTGTATGCATCTCCTGATACAACAGCTCCACAACACAGTGGCTACATCGAGCAAAGTGTCAAGCAGGTGCCCCCTTGTTTGTTTATACAGCAGACAAATGCAGTGTTGTCCAATGTTACTCAGACAACTCTTGACTACCAGGGTGCTCTGAAAGCCTTCAGGCTTTGATCACTGCCAGGAATTCCAGTACATTATGTGAAGACTGGCTTCCTGGTTTGACCAATGGCCTTGTACTATGACCTCTCTGTACTGTGCCTCCCAACTGGTCATTAAGGCACCTGCTGTCACTGTGCATGATGGTTCCGGGAGGTGGAATGACATGCCTATGAGAAGGCTGCATCAGTTTATCTACAACAGAAGTGAACAGCAAACTTTGGGAAGCACCACTACACTTCTTGATTGGTTGTGTTGGAGCAGGCTCAAGTGTCTCAAGAACCACTGTTGTAGTAGTCAGGAGTAGAGTTGCAAAAGATAGGTGACAGCTGTTGCAGTGGCCATGAGGCTGAGCAACTTTTGGACTGTGAGAGTGGAGCAACTGGGCTTGTCAATGAATAGGTGTGTCTTCTCTCTTAGTTTTAGTGCTCTGTTGAGTAAGAGATATGCTCTCCCACGTAGGGAGTCTAAAGTCACTCTGATGAAATTCATAGTTCTGGTCAGCTCCTGTACTAACTTCTTCAGTTTGATGCCGATGCCAAAATCCCGAAGGAGGGAAAGGGTGGTATAGATGTCCTGGAAGAGTCTTGTCTGGGAGGACAACACCAGCAGCCAAGAGTTGAGGTATGGATAGATCTTCATGCCTTGCACCCCGAGGAAGGAGATCCAAGACATTATGCAACACGCATAAGATGGAAGTGGAATGGGGCAGCACCTGAGGGTAGGCTGTGAAGCCATCTGAGTTGAGGAATCAAAAATGTGATTTCACAGAGGATGAGGATTTCTTGGAGGTAGAGGTCTGGTACCCTAAGTTGGTATGGCCATTGCTTGATGGACTGTTGGGAGGGTCCACCAAGACCTGGAAGGTGATTTGGACCTGGAAAAGAAGAAGGGCTGTTGGCACCAGGCAGATTGTGATAGGTGATGGCATTGTTGTTGAGGGGAGAAGTCCTCTTTCCTTGCAGATTGTCTAGTACCTCATCCATTGTGGAGTTGCAGAGGCCTTTCCCATCAAAGGGGAGGTCCTCAATGGTTCTCTTGGTATCATCTGAGATCCTAGTTGATAGCAGTCAGGCATACCTCCTCAAGGTGATCGTGCCCAAAAAAGGACTCAACCACATGGTTTTGAGACACGTTGGTTTTGAGACACGTTGGTGACAAGAATGAGAACAGACTCTGGTTGGATGGCACCTGCTCAGCAACTTGGAAAGATTTCTCCCAGCAGTGGGCTTTCAAGTGACATGAGTGGTTATTGAGAGTTCGGGATGTGAAAGTTCAAGAGATGCGCCAGTTTTGGACAGTATATCCCTACCCATGATAGTACAAGCATTGATAATGGGCTCCCAGGAGGAAAACCTTTCAGCTGCAGGAAGAGCAACGGTTGAAGAGAGAAATTGAGACTATGGAAGATTGGTGGGGGGACATTCAAAGGAGGAGAAAGTTTTACACACACACACACACACACACACACACACACACACACACAGAGAGAAAGAAAGTGAGAAGAGCAAGGGCGTCAAGGATAGGAGTTAGTGAGATAGTGAGGAGCAAAAGGCAAAACAAAAGCTACCCAGCAGGAGAATGGGAGAACATGAGTTGCATTACCAGCAGGCGGAAATAAACTTGAGAGAAGAGTAGCATGGTGCATTGGGACATGTGTGGTAGCGAGAGGGATGGGGACACCCACTGTGATGGAGTTTAGGGGGAGTGGTGTCCTGAGTGGTAGAAAAGCTGTACAACAAACAGGTTGCTATGTAACAAGCAATGGCCACTCAAGAGGAAAGCCCAGCCTCTTTTGCTGGGAAAGGGAGGTGGGGGCCTAAATGTGAATGTGTGTGTGTGTGTGTGTGTGTGTGTGTACACATATACATATAGCAGGCACACTGGGGAGAGAGAGAGCTCTAGGAGGAGGTCTGAGATTCAGTTATTCAGTAAAGAGCTTTCCAGACAACCAAGGGGGGTTGAAAGAAACGTGGGTTTACTCAGAGAAGACCTAGAGAACAGGCAGAAGAGAAACCCCATTGTTAAATCTGTCCAGAGAGAGTGGCCTAGATTTGGGAACATAGCCTTTATCAAAGAAGGAAGCCAGAGGGCTGTGTGTGTGTGAGAGAGAGAGAGGGAGACCTGTGCCTTTATGATGTTATAGACAAGAGACTGTTTAAAAGTACTATAAAGATCTGTTTGGACACATTTATAAATCCAGTATTTTATTCTATTTGTCATTTTAATAAAGATTATATTATATTTTCTTATAAAGTTGGTCCCAGCTGAATGTTTCTCAGCGGTTATAACATCCAGAACCACACTACCATAAATCTCTAAAGGGGATTTGATTAATAAATGAAAGGCTTTGCCCTGGTTACACAAGCATGGTGTTTGGGGAAAAGCCAAAGTTGTGTGTGGAGTGGCAAAGTGCTTTGCCAGACTAGAGGGAAAGCTGCCATTCCAGTCTGAGTAAAGAAAAGGCCAGGTCCTGCCTGTCTGTATGTTGTGGTCCCCACCCCCACCTAGCTACTCAGCTCTTGAATGTTCTAAATAGGGTCTCTGCACAAGCACAAAACCCCATTTGTGTGAGGCAGAGATACCATGAAGAACGTATACAGTACTACCTCCATATTTGCAAGATTGACCTTTGCAGGCTTGATTATTTGAGGAGCCTGCTTGCCTCCCCCCCTCTCCCCCTCCCATTTCCTTGTCTTTTGCTCAGGCACTGCCTTCCTTCTCTTCATTCCAACAAAAGGCAAGCAAATGGGAGGGGGAAAGGCTTGCATGCATGCCTCACCCCTTCATTCTCTTGCCTTTTGCACCCTGCCTTCTTTCTCTGCACTTGGGCAAAAGGCAAGCGAACGGAGGGGGAAAGGCTCATGTGTATGCTTCTCCCCTCCATTCTCTTCCTTTTGCCTGGGTGCCCTGCCTTCCTCCTCTGTGTCCTGGCAAAAGGCAAGAGAATGGGTAGGGCAAAGGCACCTTCCCCACCCGCTCCCATTCACTTGCCCCCCCTATTCTCTTGCCTTTTGCCAGAGTGGAGAAGGAAGGCACACCCACCTGGGCAAAAAGCAAGGGACTGGGAGGGAGGAGCCCTGGAAGGGAATGGGAAGGGAAGTGCTCACTTGGGTGGAGAGGTTGTTCATGTTTTTTTGATTTTCACAAGGGTTCTGTGCTCTGAGTCCTCGCAAAAGTCAAGAGGCCACTATACTTTCAGGCCTCAGAGAAATTTACCAGGTAAGGCAGTGCCTAACCATTAAAGTCAAAGGAGAACTGTTTAACTGGAAGGACCCATTAACACAGGCTGGGCCAATCAAAACTTTTTGTTTATTTATTTCTATGATCTCTCCTTTAAGACCAGCATGGCAACTACTGTCTACAAAATGACTTACACCAAGCAGATATGAAAACCAAAACAACATACCTGGAAAAAAGTATATTTATAAAGGGAGCCACCTGTCTGATATGGAACAACCCCTAAGGTAGCCACGTCCAAATACTGGTTTGGAAAAAGGAACAGATCCACACAGCAGCCTTGTGCCACACATTCCTTGGCTAAGTTACTGTAGAAGCTGGTCTGAGGCTGAAAGAGAGTCTGGGTGACGGTGGGAGAGAAATGACACAGAGAGATTGGAAAAGAGGCTAAATACTGAGCATATGTGTATTTCACATTTTTAAAGAGACAATAGGTTTTGACTAAGTTAAAACACAGTGTACATTATTTTGTCTTTTTGGGACATGAAAATGCTTCAACATTCTGTACTCTGTAACCAACACTACAATTAGCTTCTCATATTAGCCAGCTTCCAAGATCCTTGATGCATGTTGTAACAATCTAGTTTTAGCAACATTTATGTTTAGCAGGAAAACAAAAAGGAAAGAAAAGGGCTGCAATGCAGCACTACTAGAAAACATTTTTTAAAACTAGAAACAAGCTACAGGAACCATTTGAAAGCAGATTTTGCAAGGCCAACATAAACAACCTGTACCATAGAAAGCCAATGTGGTATAGTGGTTTGAGTACTGGATTAAGACACTGGGAGACCAGGGTTCAAATCCTTGCTAGGCCTTGGAAACCCACCTAGCCCTGGCAAGTCACACTCTCAACCTCTGAGGAAGGCCATGGCAAACCCCCTCTGAACAAATTCTACGAAGAAAACCCAAGGACAGGGTCACCTTAGGGTCACGATAAGTCAGAAATTACTTGAAGAGACTCAACAACAAACATGTCTTAACTGTGATGCAAACTGTTTTGCTTTGATTTAGCAAATTCAATCTTGGACAACTCTTGCCAAGGAAATGATCACTTGGTAAAGGTAAAACTGGCTAAAAAAATGAGAAGCCATGATATGCGTTTCCAAGGGGAAGAATTTCCTATGTTCATTTGTGACCTGCTGAGAATGGGAACTGCAGTATACACATACATCTTTCCTGTGAAGAAAAGAGCAAGCTATCTACAATCTTTCTCTTCCCAAGAGTTATACAGAGCAATTGAGTAAATAAAACCTCCTCTATTACAGTAGTCCTATGCGCAATGAATGAACATTCAAAGTGTTCATATCTTAACTTTGCTTGGAGGAGTTCACTAACTCATGTTTCAGATACACATATTGTTGCTGCTGCTTATCTCCCACAGCTGGAGGAGGAAAAGTACAGCCAAACATTTTCCTAATATTACTTTCTTGTCTTTATTTTACTTTTCCTGTGTTTTCCTGTGTTACTTTTCCTGTGTTCCTGTGTGAAGGGACTACAGTCAAATATGGGGTTTATACAGGTTCCTGAACTGGGAAAATCTCTCTGGTACTAAAACTGACCAAGATACTAAATTCAGTCAATTCTTGGAAGAGAAAATACGATTTTGGATATGATTGAGTGTTAAAGGGTAGATTCTATGAGCAGGTGGGATTAAAGGAAGTAAAACAGGGAAGGGAGAAAAGGCAACATGGAGAAAATAAAAAGTGACAGTGAGCTATTCAAATTCACTAGCATTTTTTCCTTCAAATTTCTTTTCTGTATTTTCCAGCTGATGAAAAAGAGAAAGAAAGAACAACCCCCAGAACAGCAGACAAATTACCTTTTCTTTATCAGTATTTATCAGTTTCTTATCATCTCTATTCTTCAGTTTCCCTGGTGCTTCTCCAACAGGCAGTGATGTATGAAATATGAAGAGCTTGCCAGCACACTCCGCTGCCTGCAAGCAAGCAGAAGTTCTCAGATCAGGAGCAAAAATGACAACTGGGGGTCCTGGCTTCTTCAAAATGATTATTTCCTGTGACTATCTTCTGCACAGATCTTACAGAAGAAATCCTGTTTAAAGGTCTCTCTTCTGTGAGAAGCAACTTAGCTTCCCATGCCCACTCACCTAAGGACAGTAAATGCAAGGTCCAAATTACAAGCTGTGAAGGTAACAATTTCTCAGGGGGTCACCATGTTATTCTGTTGCAACAAAAACAACAGAGGCCTAGGGCATCTTTCGGAGAAAGACTAATCATCTCTATAAATGTCTTTACTCCAAAGTACGCTGCAAGCAGATGCCTTATCAGTCAACTTTTAAGATTATTTTAGGGATACATTCTCATCAGTACATTCATAAAATTGAATACATATGACCAGTGAATAGTTAAATATAAATGAACATTTACTTATTATAAGAATCACACTTGTTTTCACCACCATGAATTCATATAAAGCTTATTAAGTATTCCTCTTAGTGTCCCAGTTAGATAACAAGGAAATCAAAGAACAAAGGAAATCCTTACAACATGTTCTATTAATCAGTAACTGCCATTTCTAGCAACTATTGAAGTCCACAGCCTGTTATAAGGCAGGATGTAACTAAATAGGCACATAGATTGAAATTAGACAAATTTTTAAGATGGTTAAACCTGATGAAATGTTTGGAGCAGTCCAGCAATGCTGGACTCCTCCAAACATTTCATCAGGTTTACAAACAGCCCAGAAGAGGTTTAAACATATCTATAGTAATTATAGTTTGAAGCACAGACAGAAGTCAGCTTAGACAACATGTGTGGAAAGTGCCCCGCACTTTCCACACATTTGGCCTTCTGCAGGACCTCTCAGCATCCCCTAATTTTTTTTCTGAAAACAAACAAACAAACAAACAAACAAACAAACAACCTCTTTTCAAGACAAGGTCAAAAAACCTTTTCTACTCAAAATGCCACTCCATGCTCTTGGGAGATGTGATAAGCAATTTCACCATATTTTTGGCCCCCAAAGGCCATTTTAGGTTCAAGAGAGATGATTTTAAAAACAGGAATTGAACTGGAAGTATTCTTCTAGTTGACTTCTTGTTTTAAAAAGGCATCTTCTGGACCCCCATATGTAGTAAAATCCCTCCTATACCCTACTAGAGGAATGTTCTTTTCTCCACCCCCCTTTTTTTTTTGGAGAATGGGGTACAGACCTCCAATGTCCCTGGTAGCTGCTCCCCCTCCTGGTTGAAAAGATGAGACATACTAAACAAACCTTTAAAGCCTCCATGCCAGCCTGGATCACTGGAGCAAACACTGTTTCTGTTTCTCTTGTATCAGCAAACATTTCAGGAATCTGGTCCAGTAAACTAGAAATCAAGAAAACAAAGGTCACGTCATGTTTAAAACTCACTGATATAACTTCAGTTCATGGAAACCAATACTGTGTGGATTCAAGATACTGCTAGAATTATTTTGTCTTGTTTTACACCTTTTGGGGGCGGGTAGGATTCTGCTTCCTTTCTCCACTAGTGGAACAGGAGATCCTGAGTCATGCACTTGCTTTTCTGTCTGCCTAACTTGCTTCTACATCCAAGTTAGTAAATTGCTGCTTTATCATTTAAACAATGTTCATTTTACTTCCCCCCCAAGTCCCAGAAAGGAATGTATAGCTAAAAGTTTGTATTACTATAGCACAAGAAATAACACCTCCCAAAAAATGATACACCTCACAGCCCACCAGAGGCAGAACACACCTTGACTTATTTGCAAGGGAGCCCCAGTGTTCAGCCCAAGCACCATGATTCAAAACTATAAGGTATTCACTTTTACTTCAGTTGAAGCTGGCCTCCCACCTGGCTGTGGAGCCAGTTTGGACACATCCCATTCCATGAAGTCTATTCTGATCTGATATACAGGAGGCAGCCAAATACAATCTAAAGAAGTAGCTGCATTTTTTTTTTCAACTGGTGGCCCAAGGTCCTGGTGAATTCCAGACGTCTGTGTCACATGGGAAAGAAAGAAGGAAGCTCTCTCGTTCTTTCCTTTCTAATATGTATGTCTATTACGTTCTAGTACTCTGTTCTTTAGCTATGCCATTAATGGATGGAACTGGAAGGTGAAGCCAAAGGATTCCTTTAAATACTAAACATAACAATTGATCAAGTGATCATTACTTTTACTGAGCAATACATGCAATTAACCCATTCAATGGATGCCTCCTATATACGAGGTACAAAATCAGAGCAAAGATAAAAACAAGTGCGCATACAGGGTAGCAATAGCCATACAAACCCACAAAGCTTAAAAGGTGTCAGACCCTAAAAAATCCTTGGTTCCATTAAAAGCAACAAAAAGAATGCTCAGTTGATGGATGGGAAGGACTATAACCCCATACCCTTTGGTGGGCTGTGTGGCTCTTACAACAGGGGGTAAAATAGCCCACTAAAAGAGATGCTATTTCTTACCTATATTTAAACCCATATTTTTGTGTGTTTCAGCATGGAGTACACATATAACACATCTTTTTAAAGATTCAAAATGGGTAAAAAGAAAACATAAGAATGTGCCTGCTACTGTAAGGGCATACCAAACCACTTACTGTTGGATTCCAACTTCCATTTACCTTATCAGAACTGTGCGGGACTCATTAACATTCACCAGTAAACCATCAAGCAGAGGTACAAACATATCTGCCACATCTGACACAACCATCATTTGCGGCTGGGCCAAAGAGGACTTCACATTATAAAAGTGCAGAACTTTGTTGTAGGTGACAAAGCCCACACGGATAGCCGATTCTTCCATGTTTCCTTCTCTGTTTTAAAAACAAAATGGAGAAATAAAGTATGAAAGGCAACCTCAAAGTTCTGTCTCTATTAAACAAATTCAATAGACATTTCTCATGTATACTTCCTTGCAGAAAATACAACTGCCAAATATTGCCACCTTGGGAACATGTAACTGAACGGCAGGTTAATTTTTTTAAAAAAATTAATGGGCAGAACCATGTTCCTCATGATCAAAAACTTCTTGGGATGCTTGCTTTTCTTTTCTTGGGAGGCTCATCAATCCTGCTTTAAAACACAGCTTTTTGGGCGACGATCTTATCAGCACTGTTACCTAGGCAAGTAGTCCAAGAGATTCTTCAGTTCTTCACAAATCAACCTCACCAGTCCACTTCTTATTGCATTATATGATACATCAATCATGAAAATGAAAGCAGGGGGGTTAGGATACTTATTATTCTGTGGAAGAGAAAGAAAGAGACACTCTTACTAAAGTTACTACATGTAAGTGCTACTAACACAGATACACATATATTGATACTGGCAGAATAAAATGCAAGCTGCATACAGTCTTAATTGCAGTGTGCTACACAAGTGCTACACAGCACTTCTTAGTCTTCTACTTTCCTCTTAGTGAATAAGTTTGTTAAATCACAATGAACTACAAAAGACATTTGCATTGTCATCTTCACGGGGGCCCTCAATAAAAGAACTTGGTAAGAGACATACCCTGAATGAGAATGCATGGCCTGTTGTTTAACATGCAGAGAACAAAGCAAAATGGTTTCTGTAAACATTCAAACTTGAAACCTCAAAGATATTCTAATATATATATGAACTTATTGGGGAAAAGAATGAAAGCAGGTGGCTTTTGGGAATTTATTTTGTTATGTTAGGAATTTATATTTTTGTAATTGTATCCAATTAAATGTTAATGTAACATTTTACATTTGCTTTATTACTACGGCATACTATGTATTTTGTGGGTGGATTGAAGTGGTCTGGAAATAAATAGAAGAAGATCAGATGCATCAGAAATAGAAACACTGAGAATATTCCTCAGCTCACATCCTGGAAGGGATTTCTTAGGCTTGTTGATGAAAATTTCAGCATGTGTAAAGAGTTTACAAGTTGCTAGCCTAATTCCTAGATGAGCAAAAAAAAAATAAAATCTACTGCTTGTACTATATTAACAGCAGTAACTTTGTACAGTACTACAGTTTACACTATTTTATTTGGGCCCACACAGCAATCCTGAAAATATTTTCCTCCAGGAGGTATAATGGAGATAATATCAAAACCTACCTGTAAAAATAAATTATTCTTTGTGTACCTTGAGCAACAGCAAAGAAGTAATATTTACAGTCTAATTCTGTATAGGAGCTTAAAATGTATGCCATCTTAGGTTAGCGATGGTTTCTGGGGCAGATAACTACTCAGAAGTAAGTCCTAATGAGTTTAAAAGGGCTTACTCTCAAGTACAGAATGAGAGTTCATAGTGTTTATAAGTATCCATACCTTGCAGTAATCCACAGTTGCCAAGAACTCATAGGATCCTAATGATAACTCAGGTCTGTCATAGTAGTCGACTCGCCTGCCTGTATGATCCAAATGCTGGAAATAGTGAGATGGCACTGGAGACAGAAGGAAAGCAGAGAAATTAAATGCACACTTTCTTAGACAGGTCAGTTATGTTTTCTGTGGTAGATATTTGGTTGCATGTGGTCCTCAAGCTGCTTGAGTGATCCAAACGTTCCTTTTTTTTTTCGTCAAAAAAATTTCATCACCTGGAATCCACCTGGAGTGGCAATCTGCTTTTGCAGGCACTCCTCCACATGATTTAAACTACCACTTTAAAAAAAAAATTCTTTCTGGTTTTGGTTTTTGATAGCTCAAGTAGCTTCCAGGGGGAACCAGGGGTAGAAAATTGGCCAGAAATTTGCTTTGAAAAATGAACACAAGTTCTTAGAAGGGTGGAGGTTTGCTCTCAGTACTACATTTTACTGTATATGTCCATAACAATGACCTTACTACAAGCACAGCATGGAATGAGTAACCTGATATTACTACGTAAGTGGGGGAATTGGAAATGTGGGGACCATCTCCGGATCTCCTACGGATGAAGAATACCCAAACCTTCCAAGTGTTTGATGTTACAATGAACCAAATATATCATCCGGTCGTCTGCTTTACAACTATCTGTGCACGTTACATTAAAAGGAAGGAAAACTGCTGAAGAATCAAACTGGAATTACATCAGAACTTTTGCTAGGTATCTTAACTATTGTTCCAGAATTTCAGAGAGGTTGGCAAGGCAATCAACACAGAATTATATCACTGGTTAACTCCCTTCTTATACTTTCTTACAGCAAAAAATAGAACCATTTCCGTTCTTATATTCCACAACTGTTTCTCAGTAGGAAAGTCTTACCTTCAGTGACACAGCTACAGAAGCAACACTGGAATCGTCTTCCACCCTCAATAAATTGCATAAAAGGACACATATAGGCTTTGCACCTATTACACCGGATAGGGCCTGATTCTCCATGGTCTACCAAATAAGGAGGAGTCTGGAAAGAAAAAAAAAACCCTGGATATTGAATGTGCTATTTAAAGGAACTTCCCTTTTCTTCCCCAATAAATGAAATCGGGGGCAATGTCTTCTGCACTTTTTTCTAATATTCATACTTGAGTAATGCAACAAGCTGTTCTATCCTGTAATTTCAGATTAAAACTATTTCAAGCACCAAATCCTACGTTTTCTTGGGAGAGAGGGTGAGGGGAAAAAAATCTGACCTCAGGAAACTGTAGTACCATAAAGTTCAAAACTGTTAAATGAATCCCATTTGAGGAGGGAAGATCCTTTGGATTTTTTACCATATGGAATAGCTGACAAAGTACAGCTCAGAGGTAAGACATCAAGTGTCAGCATCACTGTTTCAGTCAGTTCTTTAGAGAAAAAAGCCAATAGCTCTGACAGTCACAAACAGATGAAAGGTGACTGCCACAATGTCAGAAGTGTTTATTTTAGTGGGACTAAAAAGTTTCATAGAATCATAGAGTTGGAAGAGACCACGGGGCAATTGAGTCGAGCTCCCTGCCATGCAGGAACCCGCATCAAAGCACTCTTGACAGATGGCCATCCAGCCTCTGCTTAAAACCTTCCAAAGAAGGAGACTACCATACTTCGAGGCAACATATTCCACTACCAAACAGCTCTGACCGTCAGGAAGTTTTTCCTGAGGTTTAAATGGAATCTCTATTCCTGTAGTTTGCTATGGATGGGAACCATTTCATTATGTTCATCCCACTGAATGACTTAATAATTTACCCAAATTCTGCTAACATAAAGAATATCTTAAGATTTAGTTGCCCACAACTTTTCATCAGGTCAAGAGTTATGCATAATTAAAAGCTTACATACTATTTATTGAACCAGTTTCTTTATGATTAAGCACACCTTACTGAAGATACAGAAATAAAGGTACTGGTTTTATTCTTCTGGCAAACCAGAATCAACAGCTGCATTTCTAAAAGATATTCTATGCATCAATATAGCTGGTGCTATAGAAGCAATCTTGAGGGCAGCAAACTGTCCCTTTTCAAGGCTTCCAAATGTCAGCTTGCACTGGGGAACAAATATCTCTAAAGGACAGGTGCAACATTTCAGCCATTCTGAAAGCTGGGTTTTGCTTCAATACTCCTTCTCCCATATGCTTTTAAACATTCTCTGGTTTCAAGTGTCTTACTTCCCCTAACAGGTGGAAGACACAGCTGCCAAAGAAGTCCCTGAACGCTGGAAGCAACACTTGCCAATTTTTAAAAAAGGCTGTCCATGATCCCATCTCAGTGCTTTAGAGGACCATCATAATTAAGTTGTTGTGGGTTTTCCGGGCTTTGAGGCCGTGTTCTATTAGTATTTTCTCCTGACATTTCACCTGCATCGGTGGCTGGCATCTTCAGAGGATCTGGTGGCATGGAACTGAGACAAAGTATATCCTTGTGTAGTCCCCAGGTGGGAGGAAGCAATCTGCATATGTTACAGTTGGCCTGTGTGATGGCCTATTGTTTAATGGGATATCCCCCAGGGTTGTGTTGTTAGTCAGGCGATATGCATAGCAGTGCGTTAAGTACATTAGCAATCTACTGTATTGTTTCTTCTAGAGGGACCTCCAGAGTCTGGGTGGTGTTCGCTGGCATATTTTGAGTCTTGATTTTAGTGTTCTTCAGTACTGGTAGCCAAATTTTGTTTATTCTCTCCTGTTGAAACTGTCCATGTGTTTATGGATTTCAATGGCCCCTCTGTGTAGTCTGACATAGTAGTTGTCAGAACAGTCCAGAATTTCTGTGCTTTCAAAAAACATTCTGTGTCTAGGTTGGTTTATAGTATGTTCTGCTACTGCTGATTTTTCTGGCTGGATCAGTCTGCAGTGTCTTTCATGTTCTTTAATTCATGTTTGGATGTTGCATTTTGTACTCCCTATGTAGACCTGCCCACAACCGCAAGGTATGCGATAAACTCCAGCAGAAGTTAGAGGGTCCCTCTTGTCCTTTGCTGAACATAGGATTTGTTGAATTTTCTTAGTCAGTCTGTAGATTGTTTGGAGGTTACGTTTCTTCATCAATTTCCCTATACGGTCAGTGATCCCTCTGATGTATGGTTTGCCAGTTGTTCGCTGGTGGTCTGGATTCTCTGACGTAATAATGCATGTTCCATTCGTTATAGAAGCCTCCGACGTTACATCGACCATCATAATTGTTTTTCACACACACTCTTGCCATAAACAACAGTTTACTAAACTGAGAAAAGTACTGTTTACTGAATTAGTAGCAGTTTGTGCAAAAGAGGTACATATACAATGCTGTATTTCTCTATGGAGGTGTCTTCATCACAAAATATGATGTCTTCAATGGCCAAACCAGCCTATAATTCTCTTGCCATAAAAGCTGGTTCTTGCAGTGCATTTTGCTGTTGCGCTCTAAAGTGATCCCTAAGGCAGGACTACTCAGTTACCATCAATCTCATTTTCCATTCATTCCTAAAGGAGAGAGTTAAATGCTGGACTTCAGAGATAGATGTAGATTTTGCTCCTTGTAAGGTGGGTAATGACTACACAAGTTTCATATAAGCACCACTACAAGAATGTTGCTTGCATTCCTGAGGGCATCTAATACGATTTAATATATGTTTCTTTTGACTAAATATAATGGCAAAGAGCCACTGCATTTCAGGCACCCTGCAGTACATCCCATGCTGCAGAGTCTCTAAAAAACAAGCATTGTATGAAGGTTTTTGATATGCTCTAGATAATAGCTAGCTATTCATATTAGATGCACTCAAGAATTCCAAACATACTGGCCAGTGAAGAAGTATAAAAGGAAGATGCCTTTTTCATTCCTGGCAGAAAGACCCTTGCTCATGCTCCAATTCCCATCCATTTTCTTTTTGTATTGTTCTACCAGATTCTGAGCATGAGCTATCTTTCTTTTAATAACTGTACAGCATTAGAAAATTTTTAGTAAGTGAATAATATTAGCATCATGATTAATAATAATAATGAACACAAACTGACAGCAATGGATTCTTCAAAATTATGATAATATGGTAAATACTATATACATTTTACTACTTCCAATAGTTTTTAAAGAAGAAGAACAGATAAATTCTACAGAATGTTTTCATTCAGTTCCAGAATTCTGCAAACTGGATTAAGACAGTAGGAATTAAAAGGGTGTGTATAATGTGAAATAAAGTGGCCCACACAGAGAATGTAGCTTCACTGTGAAATTCCACTATTAATTTATTAGTGAAATTCACAAATAAAAATTCTGTAATGTTCTGAGAGAAATGACTTTGAGGTGTGACAACTTCACCCAAGAGTAATTGACAGTTTTTCAATCCCAAAATTATGCAATCAGAATACTGTTTTTTGGGAGGGGGTAGTTTAAGCAAAACTGAGAAACAACTCAAATTGGTGAAAACACCAATGAACAGCCTGGACAAATTTTGTTTACCATGGATGACTGTTATTAGCATCCCAGAAGATTCTGGGAACCAAGTGAATAACAAGGAAATCAAGGTAGATAGAGGTTGCTAATAAATTCCTTTGACCAGGCACAAAAATCTCCATTGCTTATTTTGTATACAATTTGAGTACTTTTATTAAGGTAGATTCCTAAAATAAAGATCACATTGTTTGATTAACACATGAAAAATGGACACAAGCAATCACATTATACAAATTTCTATTTCACCTGAAAATCTGAAATAGTAATCTTACCTCTTCTGTAGGAAGTGTTGCCAAAGGCTTTATGACTGCAGCAAGAGGAACTTGAGACTGTTTGGCCATATCTGAAGTGCAAGGGATATTGTAGGATGTACATCTTATGTAACGTGGACTTGCGTTACCTGAAAAAGAAGAAAAGATTAAAATCTGACCTATATACCCATGCCTATAATGGATAGGTTCAATTCATTTTAAAATATTATATCCACTCTTAAAAATTACTTTTCCAGAAATGGCTAACAGTCACACAAACATAATAAAAAGCTGAACAATTAGAATAATCAAATCAAAGAAAAGAAAGAAACCATCATAGCAGGATAAATCCTCAAATGAAGGCCTGGGAAAACATGGAAAGTTTCTGCCTGATGCCAAAATACACAGTTTTTTCAAGATATTGTTTTAGATATGGCATACGAAATGTTGAACAGATAAATCAGGGGCAGTCAAACCCTCCTGGAGAAATTATTCAGAAAAAGGAGAGGGTGCCATAGAGAGAAACTCCTTCCCCTAATCCACATCCTAACCTCTGAAAGTGGGTAAAGCAGTGTGGGCGCCAATAAACACCTTTGAATATTACCTTAGCTACAGGTAGGTTCATACAAAAGAAACACTTCTCTGTAGAAGGGTTCCCTAGGTTTCACACTTTGATTGCATATGTTTAAATGGGGATGACAATATAGAGCAATACATCTGTCCCTTTCCAGACCATTTTTTGCACTTCCCATCACCCCTTGCATTTGGCAGTATGTGTGTGCACGCACATGCACGTACACTTGCCTTCAACTCACCTGCTGGTTTATGGCAACTCAATGAATTTCAAATTATTGCCTTAAGCAAGGAAAACTCAGAGGTGGTTTTTGCCAGTTCCTTCCTCTAAAATACAGTCTACAGCACCTGGTATTAGTTGGCAGTCTTCCATCCAAGTGCTAATCAGGACTGACCCTGCTTAGCTTCCAAGATCATTTGGGATCTGGCTCCCTTTGGGTATTTCAGCCATGACATTAATATAGTCATTTTAAAACAAGGCAGATGGGAAGTGCATGACTTGTTTTAAAGAATAACTGTAATTCTCATTTCAAATAAAGCGTGCATCCCCAGGTGTGCAACATTTTCCATCAGAAGTGGGGAAAGATTCTTGCTAAACCTTTCAATTTCACTGGTGTAGGGAAGCAACTTCCAGCAAGGTTGGGAATGAAACTGGCCCTTGCACCTGCCAAAATGTCCCACTCTGGTCAGAATCATATTCTGTGCTCTGAAGATATGCAGAAAACAAAGGCTGGCAAAGATTTACCCAAGCGTAAGCCAAAAAGAGATTAGATCCAAAGAGACAGTAATAATTCTACTTCTACAAAGCAATCTGGAGTGCCTATAATTTCCAACTCCTCTCTTAATCTGCAGAACCAAAGGACAGTACAGATGGTTTATACTTCTATAAACTTATTATTTCCACATAATTCTTAAGAACTCTCCAAAATCAGGCTGGGGGAAGCAATCTGGAGGAAGTAGTAGAAAAGGGCCAGTTCCTTAAAATGAGTTAGGTGATTCCAAGCCCAGAAATTAACCTCCTTACTGCAGAAACTTTTGAGGGTTTCAGTTTTATATATTGATGAGCACAGGTGAATTGCAACCCAAGTAACAAACCAACAAAAAAAAATCTGTAAGTGTTTCCAGTCTGGGTGGAAATAAAGGAAATATGATTCTGTGTAACTTGAGTTGGTGCTTAGTGAGAAAGCACTTAAGAAATGAAAAGTCTGAAGATTGTGTCCTACCTCAAATACTCAAAGCTCCAACCAACTATCCAGGATGAGGCAGTTTATACAATTCTTCATCATACAAGCAAATGCCATAAGTCAGCTCAATTAAAAAAAGGTGTCAGGCAAGATATATGCGTATAGGAAGCAAGACAGGCACAGTTTGGCTCCACAGTATCTAGGCTATACTGAGCCACGCATGAGATGAAACCTAAAACAATCATCTAGCAAGTTTCCATTTGGTTGTGAGGAATTGTGTTGCTGCAAGTACAACAGGATAAAGGCCTAGCTGACAACACAATACTGTGGTGACAGCTGCTGAGGACAATCTGTTTTTGGCACCGAGGTACAGGAAGGAAGAGAAACCCAAATTCTGAACAGAGACACTCCAGCCATCACTCTAAAAACAGGGGATGCTTATTGGCAGAATTTACCTTTATATTTTGTTGCAGTTTTATAGATCCTCCCAAAACAACCCTCAAGCAAGAGGCTAGGTGGGCTCTAGCATTTCTAAAAAGCAATTTCACCAGCACATTCTTTGGCAACATCTCCCCTTCCTCCCCACACTGTCCACAAAATCAGCAAGCGTACAGGTTTAAATATTCAACTATGCATATCAAGAGTAGATGTGCAAATTGGTAACTCTGTTACCAAAACTATGATTAGTATTTGACCAAAAAAGTCAAAATTCATGACAAAGTTCTGGAGTGCCATACCACCCGTTGTGGTATCATCACAACTTATTGCTCTTGTAAATAAAATTTTCTTTGTTAAGTCAAATAGACACAACAACATGTGGGTATTATAGAATGGCTTAAAAAATCCCAAGACTTAATATTAAGCTTTATATAATTAATACTCTGCCTGCCTTTAACTGAGCTCAAGGTAGTATACACAGGATCTGCAAGTACCTTTGCATTCAAGTAGTCACAATATTCAGACTTGCTTAGCTTTAGCACAGTTGCTATGTGAGATCATGGTCTGAAGACTGAATTCTTCTATTTTCTTAAGTGGACACTTACATAGTGTTAATCCTTGGTTAATGTGCAGGCAATAACATACTTTCAAACCTCTGAATACAAAAGTTATCTATCCTTCAAAACATTATCTAAATCTACATATGACACTTCCTTTTTGGTGGGGCGGGGAAGAAGATATCTTTTGACTTCATGAACATTCTTTTACCTTGATCTTTGACCAAGAAATTGGTAG
The DNA here is from genome assembly GCA_030412105.1 of Cyclura pinguis. Classification (NCBI taxonomy): domain Eukaryota; kingdom Metazoa; phylum Chordata; class Lepidosauria; order Squamata; family Iguanidae; genus Cyclura; species Cyclura pinguis. Next base: position 127,874,571 of record CM059601.1, read on the forward strand.
TGACAAGGGGTGGCACTTGTCCACGGACTCCTGTTACAAATGGCTCTGACCCACGATTATTCCTGTCATCTTCAATCACCTGAATCTAAAATGGGAAGCAACAAGTTAGCAGGCAATGGGTACTGCACAAGAGCAGGTGATTAACAAAGTAACCTGCACCCAAAGATTTGCAACCACTAAATAGAATAGTACAGATGGTTTATATTTCTACCAATTTGCTCTTGTCAGATTTTGACATAAACAGTCGATTCAAGAACAGTGATACAACTGACACGTTAAAGCCAATACTACAAGATATGATGTCAACTAAAGTCTAAAGTCTGTGGCCCAAGAAAATTCCTTCTCATAGTTCATCAGCAAATTTTGCCAAAATTCAGCTAGGTCTGAAAATTTCATGTCCAAGCACTAAAACAGCATTTCTGTAAACTGTTTTTAAAAAATAATATACTGGGAGTTTCAAGTTGAACAATACGATGGCAAGTCTTCCAAGATGACAAAACCTGCATCAAGGTTTTATCATTTCAGAAAGCAGGTAGAGGCTTATATAAAAAAATTGATCCTCATCCCCCAAAAGCCCCACCTCCTCTAGAAATCAGAAAGAAGCCAAGCTGTGTGTTTCTTCATACCCAGATATACCCAACTACTCTTCTCCACCTTTCTTCTTACTACAGTCATCCTGTGCAGTCTGCAACAATTCTAAAGCACAGAAAAGAACCATCTGGTCTGTCCAGTTAAACAAGTATTTGCAAACATTTTCTCAATGTCACTTTTGAAAGTGTTTTCTGGTCAATAGTGCTCTCTCTTTGCACTACCTACATTCACACTACTCCTTTGTCAGTTATGAGCCCACATTTTTGTCGTATCATGCTTACACTATAGTCCTCTCAGGTTAGGATTCATACTACTTTGAAGTTCTAAAAATAATGCCTACAGTAAATAAGTGTTAATTAGCCATATTAACAGTCACTGATTATCTGTAACCTGAAGAGTGGCCATATAAGTACCCAGAACCCAAATAATTATCCTTTCTAAACCTTCAGTATAAAAATGCAAGGCAAATTCTAATTGTACATAAATATTTCACGGAAGTATTTTTGAACCTTAAATTAGGAATATTTATTTGAGCTCCTCCCCAGGGGAAAAGATAACTCTTTCTGACAATATATAGCCATGTGTACTATTTTGACTCCAAGTACTAGAATTATATTGTCCTTCCTTTTAGATCAATGAACTCCCCCTTCCCATGATTACTTTACAAACATGTTGACAAGAATACAGGCATACCTCAGTTAATAAAGCCTCTGAGAAAGAAGGTGTTTTTTTTAAACAAAGCCTTTTTATGCCTCCAGAATCCCTTTCCTTCTTGTCCTTTCTCTAGCTGGACCATTTTTAGCAGCATGAGCACTGAGAAGATGGTGAAAGAGGGCTGAAGAAACACAGATTTTTGACAGCAGCATTTCCACAGTAAACAATGCAATAAACCTTGAGATGGATAGGAATGGGATTGTTTTCTAGCTGATCTCACTGTAGATGTGTGTGTCAGCATAAAACAGGCAAGGTGAACAGCAGCTGTCTTCAGAATCCCTTATTGAGCACATGTGAACAGTAAAACAGAGAAAAAAGGGGATAACAGATATACCTACCTCACCAACTATTCCCAACACATTATTATATATATATATAAAAAAAGGTCTCTAACTCTGGTCACCAAAAACAAAAGAAAGAAAAAATCACCCTGGATGCATTTTAGAAGAAGGCTTGGTCTCTAGAAGGTTCAAAGTGTTTTTGTTTACTCATGCAAGCCTTACCTGACCTGGCTGTTTCATTTCACATGTGCCTATCTTTAATTCTGAATAAAAAGTCTGTTGAAACATGTTCAAGCTATCTGCTTTTTTGTGATGCAGGAACCTATACTGATTCTTTCCAGATTATTGTCTTTGGTACCAAAGTTTCTGCTAAAGAAGTAATGTCTAGCAGCATATCTACTTTGTTAACTGAGGTATACCTGCACCAATATCTTCATATCTCAATTTGAGAAAGACCAGTGGAAAGACTGTGTACAAAGGTTGAGTAACGATGATAAGAAGAAATTTTTCTGTTCCAGCTCAATAACTGAAGTTGGTACACCACCACTGAGATTCCAGCATTGTGACCAATTTCAGCATATTCCCAAGACACAACAACACAGGGGCAAGAGACATTCACAAACTCATCACAAACCAAGGCATTTTGCTTATTGGAATAAACCATCATGGAACATCTCTTTAAGAACTGCAATGAACAACCTGCTATTGTGAAATATTACAATTTGATGCATTTATCATTTCCATTTTCTCTCAAATACTCATAAATTTATATTAGGAGGAAACATTGTATCTCTAAAAATAAACTTAAGTGGAAGTTTTTAAGAAGAAAAATGACTTTCAGTCAAAACATGTTCAAGAAAAATTCTATGAAGAAAAAATAAGCTGTGAATATATATAATGCACCATCATTATGCACCATCAGTCAGGAACTTCTAATTCATTCTGGGGTGGAGGCCTTCCTATTCATTTCAGAACCACTGGACACTGCAGAAATTCCTAGTCAAATATGCTGAATTTATCATTCATTGTGCAAAACTGACATACTCAAAGCACATTGTTCATGAACAACTAATGTTCAGGAAAGGAAGATATACTACATTATCTGCTTCTTTAAATGCCCCTTGATTTGGGATGGGAAGAAGATTTCAAAGTTCGTGGTAATTTACTACATGTATTGTAATGTGAGCAGAAAGGGAGGTAAAATGAGAATGAAGGAATAACACCAAGGTGGTTAGCAAGGAGAAGATTGCTTTGCAGATATACACAGGCAGCCACCCACATGCACACAATAGCAGACAGAGAGACACCGCACTTACTGGGCTAGGAATTGCATCAGGATCTATTCTGTGTCTGGGTTTCTGCTGAGGTGGCAGCTCATTGAGTTGCTTTTTCGTTTAAAAAGAAAAAAAGAAGTAAAATTGCCACAAAAAAGGGAAAAGAGAGAGAACAGTAAAACAGAAGTACCAAGCAATGTTACTCCTATCTGTCTCTGCTTACGTTACTGTTAGATATATGCATACTGGACAACAGATCATGCAACAAAAGGGGAAATAACACAGCTTCAGTTATACACATCGTTTTTTTCACTTTGCTCTCCCAATGGAAGTGTGCTAAGACATAACCTAGCTGGCCATTCACATGCTTATTTAGTTTGATTCTGGAGAGGCTATGGGCTTTAGATCATACTCTATGGGATAAAACTCCTCTGAGATTTATTTAAAGGAAAAGCATAGAAGGAAGTACACCTACTAGCATGCCTGAAGTTTTCTCAGTGGCAAATCCAGATTTTCCCAAATCAAAGCTAAGTTAGTGTAACGGCACAAAGCCAGACACACCAGATACTCTGGAGAAAGAGTTGCTACAAACACCAAACAATCTTATGACCTTTGGAACAATGCCTTAATAAAAGCCACCAGCAGAGCAGTGTGAGGATAAGGCTTGCAATAATCAGTGGGAAATAGTGCCCATTTCAAACTTCTTCAGAATTTGCATTATGCTGCTAATTCCAAACAGTGCGCACCAGTGTACCAGTATCTTTTATAAATTAAAACAACATATCTGTTGCTTCCCTAACAAACCACACAGGCATCCAAAACCAAAATCTAAATTAAGTGGACTCTGTATAACTCGATATAGTGCAGTGGTACTCCCTGAATCTGATATATGTGAGATGTAAAATATAAACAAACAAATCCTCATCCTAGAATTTATACAAATTTTCCATTCAGTAGCTAGGAAAGAACTAAGAGTAAGTATAGGTGAATTTCTGGCTTTTTCCTTCAAACATCAAACTGATATACAAACCACTTTTGAAACTCCCCAGAGAGTCAAAAGTTTTGCCACTGGGGGCTGCTATGTAACAAATGGTAAGTCCAAAGTTCCCTTGAGTATTTGCAACTAGTTTTATGGTTCTTTGGATCTGGGCCACACTGCTCAGCTTGAGCTGTGCCCAGAGACCACAAAGAAGAACACGCAGTTATGCTAAGCAGAACAACTATACAGAAACCAGACCAAGTGCTATTACACTTCACTTCCACAAGTGGCACAGAAACTAGCCATCTGCCAAGGGGGTGGTATCCCCTCTTGTATACACACCTTCCATATTCAAAAGTCAGTTTAAATTACTTTCTCTTTTTTTGCATGAGCACATTTTGATCAAACGTACGAACCAGACAATCAAGAAACACTGACTACCACAATTCCTGTAATCCTTTTCTGGCTGGTGGGGCCACAGGAAGTACTATAGACAATAGCTATGATAACCCAATTGACACTCTGCATTTGTCTATATGAGCAGATCCGTGGAGATGATCAGGACTGCCATCATGGACAAAAAGGAGGAGTGTGAGAACATCCCCTACAACTGGTAAGTGAATACAAAAAAAGCAAATGGGGAAAAGCTACAAAGAGGCACACTTTCAATTTTCAGTATCATTTAATTTGTAGAACAAGGACATGTAGTTCTAAAACTGATTCTGGTAACTTACTGGACTAGGAATGGAGTCTGGATCTAGACGTTTTGGTGGAGGTGCTGTTGCAGGTGGACTCCCATAATTTGCTGGCCCAGAATAAGGAGCACCATAGTTTGGCTGACCTCCTCTATTTTGTCCAAAGGATCCTGAAAAATACATAAACTAGAAATAAATATATTAAGAGAACTAAAATTAAAATCAGTCCATTTTCAACAGTAAATATACCATTTATAAGTGACTATAAATAATCTTCCAGTAAATGAAACTGATGGTATAAAGCGCAAGTCACGATTTGAACAAAATTACTTTGAAGGATATTGATTTAAAGGTACCATTAAGGGGTGTTGTGTGTAAATGTACACAAGAAATCCCGGAGAAATCAGAACCGGAATCATCTTTTAGATCGTAAGAGGGATTGTCTTCCCATGATTTAAAAACCGAAGGAAACACAATTACGATAATCTCTTACCATAAAGTGCTCTTTTCCATTGCTACTGAAAATGTTTTAGAGGAAAAGGACACTACAAATTAATACAGGTATTATAATACTGAGATCAGATCAGAATGACCTTTATTCTTGATCCTCCTCACCAATGTATTAAACATACCATTTTGTTGGGGTGCATATGCTGGCTGGGAAGGATGCGCAGGAGGTGGTCCTTGCAAGCCTGCCACTGGAGGTCCAGGGGGTGGTCCTGCCATGGATGGCTGAGGTGGTGGTGATGTCACATGATTTGGTTGGGAAGTGATTAGCCCACTAACAGCCTGACCAGGTAATGGTCCAGCTGGTATTGTAGGAGGCCTTGAAATTCCCGCAGCAGGAGGATAATTGGAAGCTCCAATCCCAGCAGAAAGGGGCGGTGGGGCAAACCCAGGAGGTTGGGAGGAAATGGGTGGAACTGACGGAGGACCAGAAACTGCAGGCTGTGCCACAAGAAGACCCTGAGACAAACTGGTTGGAGGCAATCCATGGGGTATGTTAGGAGGTGGTGGTCCTTGGCTTGCATATGACACATATTGCCCAGATCCAGTTGTAGTAAAATTTCCTGAGGCAGGTGGAAGTGATGTTGGGCGACCTAAGGATCAGAAACAAAATTATAGTGACACTTTGTTTCCACATTTATTATTTGTAAAATGCCTTTCTCCTCCTGGAATATACACATATTTTGACAGACATCTATATTAATCTCTCACCCCCTTGTATTGGTAACTAGACCTTTTAATTATAATTGGAAGCACCAAGGAATATACATATTGAGGTCACATTCTTTCATTTCTACCACATAAACCTTAGCACAGCAGAAGGCAACATGGTCTTCTGCAGATGATCTGGACTGAACTCTCTGACCATTAGCCATACTGGCTGCGTATGGCTTATGGAAGCTGCATTACAAAACAACAGAAAGACACTGCACCTGATGTAATGGAAATGAGCATGATGAAGCAACAAGGCAGAGATACATCCCTGGTATCACTATCGCTTTCTTGCTCAGTCTGCACATAACTAAGCACAGTGTGGCAACTACCAATCCCAGTGCAAGCAAGCTTCTAGCACAGCAGAATCACCAGTGAAAATGGGAGAAAGGTCCAAGGAAAAGTAGTGCTGCCTCATTGGACAGGGCCAATGAGGAGCAGCTCTGATGTAACTTCCACTGCACAGACTGCAAGCAAGGGTAGCAGCCCTTCTTATTGTATTTCAGCAAGAATCCTTACAACTGTAATTATTTTACCTCCAACATTTTTATCTGTTTTAGGGAGGTCCTCTGAAGAGATGGCACAGTACTGAATACACATCTCACAGAAATTCCCCATGCACATTGTACAAAGTCTGACAATATGAAACATTATATTTCTATTAAAATCACAGGAGTTTAAGTTAATCAATACTAAATTAAGCAACAATGATCACAATAGTTCTACTAAATCTGCATGTACATATTCATTTTTTTTCCAAGCACATACAACTAAGATCAAATTGTTCAGAGCTTAGGCTTCTTTTCATATTAGTTAATAATAACCAAACTTATATGGTATATGTACCCTATTTATTGGCATATAAGACTCACTTTTTCCCCAAAACATACTGTTTGAAAATGAGGTGCATCTTATACATCAGTGTGTCTTATACACCGGCAAATAGTATTTGCTGACGTATAAATGATGCGCGTCTTATACACTGTCAAATACAGTAAGTAACTTTTTAGCATGTGCTTTAAGGAAGATAGTCATATAAATACAAGGGGCACAATCCACCCAAAGCTAAATATTTTCTAAATCCCATTTGCTAGTGTAGGGAATCCAGCTACGTATCTGGAAGTGATTATATGATTACCTGAATATTCATAAAGCTTGGATAAATGTCCTGAAATGGTGGCTGCCCCCGCCTTTTTCCACCATTCTCATTAGCTATTACTTATTGCTTTCCATTTTCTTTGACAGTTTGTCAATGTAAGCTTATGAAAAAGAATCTTGTACCAGGCAGCTCTCTCAAAGTTTGTGGAGCTATAGCACAAAGGCTCAGTTTAATATACCTAGATTTAGATTTCTGAGAACTGCAATTGGCAAGATGTACTCTCCATTATCTTTAAGTAATAGCTCAAACTGGCAGATACGTATGCTTGTTTTATTATGCTGCCCTTCTCTTTGATAACTAGCTGACTTAATTTGCTTAAAGTTAACTTGATTTGCTCACTGAGAGATTTTGTCCTCTTTCAGCTGGAGAAATACAACCTCTTCATCATCTGTTATACTGCCAATTGTATAGGAAGCGCAGAGAGAGGGAAAAGGAGAGAGAGAAAAAGAGAAATGACTATCCTTCTACTAACAACTCTGCCTGGAAGACTTACTAAAACTGGTGTATGTGTGTATCTGCCTTCAAGTCACGTGCTGACTTATGGTAACCCCATGAATTTCATTGGGGTTTTTTAAAGTAAGGAATATTCAGAGGTGGTTTTGCTAGTTGCTTCTTCAGATATACAACCTACTAGACCTGGTATTCATTGGTGGTCTTTCATCCAAGTACTCACCAGAGCTGCCACTGCTTAGCTGCCAAGATCAGATGGGATCTGGTGCCTTTCGACCAGTACCCCCAGTTTAAGGCATAACTCTACCCACATTTCCAAACACATTCCTAAATTATTTTTATCCTTGCTGTAAATTGGAAAGAGCTACCTTTCAGCAATTTTGTGTGTTCATTTTTATATTTCTGATGTATTAATTTTGCTGTATTAAGTTTTATTTCTTTTTTATTTTTACTGGCCTGCAAACACAATTAATTATTCTTCTTCACAAGGTGCTGAGTCATACCTTCAAGGAATTTCTCCTATGTTTTCTAAAAATATATATTTTTTTGTTCACTTGATAGGAAAATATTCAAATAGTGAAGGGCACCTAGTCTATTCTTAAATACAGTAGCAGACACATTTATTAAGGAATCTTCAGAGCCCTTTCTCGGGATGCCTTCATCCAGTGAAGGTGGGTGAGGGAAAACCACTCAGTATTGATTGCACACCACTGTGGAACTTTTCTCAAGGGAGATGTGGCTGGAACACAGTCTACTGGACCCATTCCAAGTGAAAGGCAGGATATAAACACAATAATACATACGTACATAAAATATAATTTTTCAATATCAGACAAAGCCCTCTTTATTAAAACAATTCTCTCTAATCTTTTTCTGCTCTTAATATTGAGACTGATCCTCTCTGCTCATTTTTAAAAAAACAAAAAACAAACTTCAGCTTTTAAAAGGTTGTGTCACATTATATTGGTATTTGATATACTGCACAGTTCATTCACTCCTTTTTCAGTTGTCATGGTATACTGATATTTGATGTACTGTACCGTTGTTATTGTTCTTTGATTTATTTCAGAATTATAACCCCCCCCCATAGTTCCCAACAGGACTAACTGGCAAGATATTAAATTTTTACAGAGACTTGTTAGTACTGAATCATCTTTCACTGTATTTATACTTTTATTTTAGCTTTAGTTTTCCTACAAGAAAACCATCCAATGCAGTTCAAACTTACATTGGTCAAATATAATCCTCATCAAATTTATCAAAAACAATGCACATTTTAACAAACCGTCTGCATTTACCTGCATTTACTAGACGTACATTGTTAATCTTTTCATTTGTCAAATGAATAACTGAGTGAGATCATTTTAAATATTATACCAATCTAAGATCCAGTTAAAAGCTGATACAATGTCAAAGTACAACATTTGACATCTAGATTTTATACATTTTATACTTTTCGCAAAATAGAGAACAGAAACATTTCTGTAGTAGCCTAGAAGCAAAACTATTTCCAAAGAAATTCCAACATAAATATGTCAAAGTAACCATGCAGTGTTCAAGTATTCTAGTTACTCACCATAGCCCAGTCCAGCTGGGGCAGGAACAGATGTTGAAGGACTGCCTATCTGCATTCCTGCCATATGATTGGTTAGCTGCTCTGTACTTGTTGGAGGTAGTCCATACTGCTGGAAAGTAGCTGGCTGAGTAACAGAAGCAGGTGCTGTGCCAGGCATGAACTGTTGAGGAGAAGGTCTAAGTGGAAAGATGTGGAAAGAGCGAAGACAGTCATTTGTCATATCAGGCATACCTGTTACTACTCATCTTCAGCCTTGTACAGAAGAAATGAAGATGGAAGCTAAATGATAGAGTGCTAACCTGTAAACATGATTCTTCATCAGGTGGTCATTTGTGAATTCACACAAGTAGGTCATCCTGCACCTGTGCAGCTGCATCCTCAGAAACTTCAAGAGCTAGGCTATCCTTCAGATGGGAGCCCTTTCCCACCACCACACCTAGTCCCTTCCCACCTAATCATCTCAGTTCCAGTCTGCCACACATACTAAACCACTGGGAAGAGGCAAGGCAAGAACAAGAGGGGAGGAGGACAGTGAGTTTGAGTTCACAGATGACCACTCAAAGAACTCTAGTTACAGGTAAACAAGCTGTCCTCCCCCTTCAAGGTCTCTATGACACACAAATGGGAACTAACAAGCTACTGACCTGGATAGGGGGATAATGGCCATGTCAGTCAAAGAAAGAAAAGCACTACCAAGTGATGCCTGGCCCTCAGACTTTAGATGTAGTCTATAATGACAGATCAAGAGTTGGAACTATGTTGCAGCCCTGTAAATCTCATGCAGTGGGACACCCACCAGGAAAGGAAAAGAAGCGCCACTGCTCTTGTGGAATGACTCCTGGTCACTTCTGGAACTGGAAGCTTAGCCAATTGATAAGCTAACTTACTGATAAAGATTACTGTGATATAACAGACTTTTGGTACAGAATGTTGTTTAATTTAATATATATATTAAGATAATATCTTTATGTGTATTAGAGGTAGTAAGGTAAGGAGCTGTTGTTGGGAGGGTGTGTGAGAACGGAATGTTGAGTGAATGGTGATTGGTGGAACGGTTGAGAAGATCTGAATGAGGTTTGTGAATGTCAGTTGGAATGCAGTAGATATAGTTAGGATAGCTCGAAAGGAGTGAGTGAAGTGAGGATTAGCATTACAAGAGTCAGTCAGTCATACTTAGAAATTAATGAGTGGTGTTTAAGAGTCTGAATTGGCTAGGAGTGGAGTGTGTTAGATGTATTTTAAATGTGCAGTCGGCCCTCTGCTTTTGCAGACTCAGCATTCATGGATTTAATTATTTGTGGGTTATTTTAGTTATTTACTTAAAAATTCTTTCTTAAAAAATTCCACTGGAAGGGGACCATTACAGTCATGTTGGATGACCAACAGATTCCTCAAGAGAACACTTCTCTAGGTATTGCTGGGTCCTCTAGTATGACTCTAAGGCTCAGTTCCAATGGAAGTTGACCACAGACTCACGTTGGAGGACTTACAAATTCAGAGAGAAGTGTTCTTAGATTATACATATATATATGAATAATATACAAAGAGAGAGTGTGTGTGTTTGTGATTTTGATTTGCAGTTTTTCCACTATTGCAAGGGTCTTGTACCCCAACATCTGCAAAAGCAGAGAGCTAACTTTATTAAATAATCTGTTTTGTAATGTTCAACATCTGTTAATAAAGTATTATTTTTCTATTTAAATGCTTTTGGCCTCCAGGAATGCTATCTAAAAGCTTGGATTCAGACACAATGCCTGTGGTGGCAGCAGTGAATATACAGGGGTGATGTGCAGTGGAGACATACATTGCATAATCCCTCACATAGGTATCTTGAAGGCATCTAGGAGGTCCCTGAAGTTGGTGGCCATAGGAGTAGGACAAGTCCTTACATATGTGGCAGAGGTAGAAGTTAAAAGAAAAAAGCCCTCATTCCTGATGGTAATAGTAAGATTTGTAGAAGTCTTCACATTTGGTGACTGCAGACATTTAAGCAGAGCCTTCCATCTGGTGGAAAAGCAGCAGGTTAAGTCGTAAACTCCACACTGCAACTATCCTTTTAGAAAGTCTCTAGACAGAGACAGCAGAGCCCTTCTTGAATTCTCATAAGAAACAAAAAGACCAGACGTGTGTCCAAATGCAGAATCTGGGCCATGTATAAGGCAATAACTCGTCTGACGTCCAGCGAGTCCAGCCATCACATGAATCTAGAATGGGAATGCAGGAAAAACATGTCAGTATTCCATTCCCAGCAAGAAGAAGTGCATCCCCAAGAGCATTCAATGTTCTTGGATGTTGTGTGCAACACCATGGACAGTGTAAATTCTGTTCTCTGTAAAACAGACCCACAGATGGAAAGCCCCATCTATTGAACATACCATTCATGAGAAAAAGTTTTTGCTCTGTTGAGTTTATCTGTGCAGCTGTTGTCCTGACTCAGAAACTGTATTGCCACAAGAATGATCTCACAAGACAAGCACCAGTCCCAAAGTTGTAGAGTGAGATGGACTAGGGGTTCTCATTGCATGCTCACTTGGGCCAGTCTGTCTTGAAGAATGGTTCTGAATGCATGGAATACTTTCATAACTGCCATGAGTACAACAGAACAGGGACCCACATAGGCTACACACCCTGACAGAGAAGCATCAACCATCAGCACACCTGAAGCTATGGGTGGCCTGAATGGCATGCCCACAGAAATGCTGGACTCTTTCAGAAACTAGTCCATAGTGGGTACTATATGTCAGGGAAAGTTGTGAAGGAGTGAAGGGTGGTTGGTCTTGAGAGAATACAAATCCCAGTGACTTCTGAAGAAGCTTCATTTGAGGTCTGACATGAGGAATCATGAAAGTAGTAGATAATATGAGATACAGAAAGACTTGTTTCCCTCTGGCAAGCATTCTCTTCCTGGTTCTGAGAACTCAGCTTGCAAGATCAGGCTGCACACACTGTCTTCTGGAAGGAAAACTCATGCCACTCTCGAATCTAGAATTGCACCAACAGTTTGTGAGGAACTAAGGTTTAACTCTGGATGACCAAACCAAGGGCTGAACAACTACCTCTGAATAGATAGGGACCTCTGTTAGTTCTAAGGTAGGGTTTGGGCAACCTCCTACCACTCAGGAGCTGAGGAGTATGGAGTATCAGAGGAGAGAGATTCTTAGGGACAAGTTTGTCAGGATGCTTGTTCTTTCACTTCTCAGTTTTCTTTGTTGATGGTTCCGGTGATTTCTCTGGGTACTCAGTACCAATATATGTTCTGAGCCACAGACGAGGGTACTCAGCACCAAAGGAGAAAGTAGTAGTCAAAATGTTGATTCATGCAAAACCAAAGTCCTTCTGAAGGAGCCTGTGAAACTGAAGCAGATGGAGTTTTCAAAACACATGCCATTGATGATTTAGTGGAGAAGATGTCAGTAGAGATGCTTATTTTAGGTGGCATGTTTTGACAGCTTCTCACAAAAGTGTCTTAAGGTGCAAGATGCATTTTTTTCCTGGATTCTGGGGTGAAGTGTGATAGTGCTAGGAATGTTCTACAATATGAGCCTGCCCCAAACAAAGACGACAACAGAAATGATCACTGGATTGAGAAATCTTCTGGCTGTACCTGATGTATTTCTTAAAGAAGTCTGCGGAGGCCATGAACCTGTGAGGAATAAGATCTTTCAAAACAAAAACAAAGTACAAAACCCAAACTAAAATAATATTTTAAAAAAACAGACACTAAAGCAACAAACCTAAAGGAAAAAGAAAAAGAAATCTCCCACAGTAGAGAGGTCCCAACACCAGCAGACAAAAAAGCACTGAGGTGAGAAGTAACAAGTAACATGCACAGTGGCAGGGCAGGGCTCCACCTAAACAGTCCAGTTCTATACGTTTCTAAAGATGCAGCTCCACAGGTACAGAATGACCTATTTGGATGAGTCACAGACAACACAAAGCAGAACCTCTTTTGCTGAACAGAAACTTACCATACAACCCTCCCACAAGTTTAAGTATTAATATTTCTGATATAACTATGGACTATAGACTGGGACTGCATTAAATACAAAGGACCACCATGGAAACAAGACTTAATTGGTTACATCTGAACTATTTTGCAACTCATATCAAAGATTTTAGAACTTGGCCTCTTAGGAGAAACGTGCTTTGCAACTTGCAAATTCTTGGGAGGAAACAAATGTTTTCAAAATATTTAGAAATACTGTTTAGAAGTGTGAGAATACCTTCACCTTCTTCAGCTCTGTTTTCATTGGATTTTCAAGTCAGAACTCAGAGAGTAATCAGAACAGGAGTCAAACAGCAGACAGCTCAAGACACAGAACCTAATAGTCATTTTTGGGAAGGTACCTAAACATGCGGATTCAAACCCTGATCTCCAGAGTCACAGTCCAGTGCTCAAACCACCACCACACCATGCTTTAAATACTGAGTACAAAAACAAGTCTAGCTATAAAACCCCTAATGATATTCTGCAGTTGTAATGCAATATGTTGCAATATCCCTTTATCTTTGAAACTAATTTTTCCTCTACTGTTACACCCCTGCCAAGCTATATGTGCTAAGCAAAGAACCTGCTCGCTTTTGTTTTTGGATATTTTTTAAAACTGAGGCTTCAGACTGATGAAATCCTGAATAGTTGGTGGGCAACAGAGATATAAAAACAGACTAGATGCTTCTCAGTATTAATGGGAAATCAGAGGAATGACCTGTACACCCTAAAAGCACCAGATCCTGTCCAAACTTGGAAGTCAAGCAGGATCAGCCCTAGGTAGTATCTGGATGGGACACTGCCAATGGATAGCAGGTGGTGTAGGCTATATTTCAGAAGAAGGAACTGGCAAAATCACATATGAGTATTCCTTGCCTCAGAAAACCCTATGAAATTCATAAGCTGACAAGTTGACAGGCGACCTGAAGGCACATATATTACACACCTGGCAGATATGTGCACAAGAAGAACTGATCCTGTTTCCTCAAAGCAATTGACATCAAGTCTCCACTTCAAGTCAAGCTCTGTAACTTCAAGTTTCCCTTACATGTCTAATCAACCATATTAGGGCACCACAAAATCACTAATAGTGTGCATGCTTTGAAGTTCTCCTGAACATTTCATCAAGTCATTATACAGAGGAGGCATCACCAGCATTTCCCCTACAACAGTGGGTTCTTAACCAGGAAAAAAAGCAGGGTATAAAAGCATGATGATGATGATGATGAAGAAGAAGAATATTTATAGGGACTCCAGTAAATATGATTTGTTGCTGGGTACTCCCAAGACTTAACTCAAGATTTAAATATTTAAATTTAAATATCCACATATTGACTGATTTATTAAAGGTTTCTGGGAACTAGGATTCAAATCTCTGCTTGGACACTGGGTGACCCTGGACAAGTCACATTCTCTCAGCCTCAGATGAAGGCAAAAGCAAACCCTCTCTGAAGAAATCTTCCCCCAAGCCCCCTGTGATAGGTTCCCCTTAGAGTTGCTATAAGTCAGGAGTGACTTGAAGGCACCACTGACAGAGAGAAAGGTTCTTTCTAGCCATTGTGTCTCTCCTCTTTGAAAACTGACATATGATGACCCTAAGCCAAAGCTATCATGGGAGCCTTCCTGGCAAGATTTGTTACCTTTGCCTTTCTCTGACTTGCTGAGGTCACCAGTGGGTTTCCATGGTCAAGTAGGGATTCAAATCCCAGTCCCCAGCTATAGTTTGGGCATGTGCACACACCGCCAGGGATGCAGCAGTGGGGGACGGGGTGCTGAAACTGCTCTCTTGTTTGCAAACAAGGGAGCAGTCTGGGTATGCACACATGCCTGCTACTGTGTCCCCTGGCTCCCACAACCCCAATGCTGCATCCTCGATGAAAGGGACACGGCAGCAGGCACGTGCATGTGCCCAAACTGCTTCCTCTTTTGCAAACAGGGGAGCAGTTCTCCTCCTCAGCTGCTGCATCTCTGTTTCTGCTGTTGGTGTCCAGCAGCAGGTATGTGCAGACCACTGTGAGGGCTCTGTGGGTCCTCAGGGGTCTGCAGACCTCAGGTAAAGAACCACTGCCCTACAACTTCCAAAGAAAGGAGAAAGGGTGCCACTGAAACTTTCGTTAACTTGCTGTTATCACCAAACAGTTGTGTGGAAAACCAGAATGGAAAACACCCCCAATAACAGAGCACCTCTTCTTCAGGAGGAAGGGGACTGGTCCATACATGGAATACCCTTCGCTGTGCATTTGCTAATGTCAGCATGTTTATTCTGTTTATGCAGTGAGATGTATGTTTATCCAATGAGGAGGGGAAAACATTTCATTAAGAGAAATTTGAGGGACAGCCTCTGGAACTGAGAGTGTACAAGCAGCACAAAATTAAAATTACAATACAGTTCCCTGTATACTTGCACACAAGTTCCACACAAGTAAACAAGGCCTGCTTTAAGTAACAATTCACAGGACCTAGCTATAACAGAAGGAAAACAAAGTATGGGAGATGTGAAAAATTAAACTGAAAAGATAAAAGAATGAAGGCAAAATGAGACTGAGGCAAATTCAAGAACATGGGAAAGGGAGATAAGACAATTCTTCTGTGTCTTCTGTGTGGTTCTGAGATCCAAACCTGGCACAGTGATGGTAATTCAAGGTATTTTCCATTGATCTTAAGAACTAAGCTGAAGCATAAGGAAGCAAATATTTGACACAAGAGAAGCTAAGGCCACTGGGGGCATTTAAGAAAAGCAAATTCCCTTGTCAAAACTGATTTTTTTTAAGTCAACAAATTGCCTAACAAACTTTAAGGTTATTAGTGTTCAACTAAAATTAAAGTGAAAAGCATGCTTAAAATAAAAATATAATGAAAGAAGAATGCTTTGTTGCAGAAGATAGTGATAGGTTTGGAACATGATGACTGTTTTCATAATTACCTTTGCAACTGAACTGTAGAAGCAGGAATCCCATTATGGACATCTCCTTGTCCAAACTGACTATAGATGGGCTGTCCAGGAGGAACTAATGTTGCAGATGTTGATGCAGCTGCTCCAGAAGTGGCAGGTGTTCTTAGAGAACCTATAAATATTGAATTGCATGTGAATGCACTACAACATACCAGTTACCTAGGAATGGTAAACCTTACATGAGGAAAGCTTTTAATAGGTAGGCATGGAACTTCATGAGAGCGCCACAGACACAAACCCAAAAAAGAGGAATGACTATGTCCTGCATCTTTATGACACACCAATGTTTTAGTGGCAGAAACAGAAAACAATAGAATAGAAATCTGTAAGAGATATAAGACTATGCCTCTTTATGTATGCATCATGTGCATCAGATCCAAAGAAAAGTTGTGATTTATGGACAAAAAGATCAAAAAATTTGGAGACCATTATTTAGAGCACTACACACCTAAGCAGGCTCTGCATAATTTCTACTTACCTGAGAATATCCACTAAGAAATCATATGGGGAATACTTGTACTATTTGTCATCTGAAACTATTAGAACCATATTACATCATTTTTTTTTTACATGAGCCTGAAATCTGACATACAAAATTTATTTGAAGACAGCTATACCTGGCTAAATGTTTTAAAATGGCATTTTTAGTAGTGACAGTCTATACTGGCTGATGCTGCAATTGGTAAGTAAAGGACAGAGAAAGAGATTCAAGATCATGAACAGGTGAGCTTTGGGACTAGTGTCTGTATTATGAGGTAACAGATAAGCTAGCAAAAGTTTTTTAAAAAGTTATGTGCTTATCGCTAAGCATGCATAAGACTGGCACCTGCAACAGCTTTACTTAATTTTAAATAAATCAAATCTTTAGACATGATAAGCACAGTCATGTAGGTCTGCAAGTCAGATTCCCAAGCAGGTTAAATACTTTACTCTGCTTACTTTTGGTCAAACATGAGCAAATTATACATAGCAGCTTAAGATAAGCTTGATATTGGTCAGTTGCTTAAATCAAGAGTTTAGAATTAATAACACTGACCATGTATTCAAAGTGTCCGCCAACATGCAGTCATTATCTTAACCTACCAGTGTTTCATATTCCAACTCTTAACATTCACTAGACTTGTAAGTACTTTAACTCTTCTCTTGAATTCTATATATCTCTGGGTCCCAGATTAAATCTATGTTCTTCCTAAGGTTGTTTTTGTTTACATGTGTGGTTTTCAAACTTCTTTATCTTACATTCCATCAAGCAGTCTATTAAAGAACTCGAGTTCCACCATGACAGAAAGATATGTCTATCTTTACAGACGTTCTAATATTTGTAATTTAAGTTATGTAACTTAAGTTACGTAACTTGACATAAATTATAAATATTAAAATACAAGGACACAAAATATTCTTGGGAGTAAACACAACAAACAAAAATAATTCCATTAATTGTTTGAAATTACAACAACAATTCTTAGTATGAACTTTATTGCTTGTTGTTATGTGCCTTCAAGTTGTTTCCAAATTTTGGCAACCCTAAGGGAAACCTATCAAGGACTTTCTGGGGCTGAGAGTATGTGATGCACAGTTATGAGTTACTTATACTGACAGTGCATTCACGCAAGAAAGTATACATAACCACTTGTAAGTTACAATATCTGACAACTGTGCACACATGTATTCTGCCGCTGCTTATGTGTATTGGGAAGTACAGCCTACACGCTGTTTGTAAGCTTCGGTCTACTGAGTAACATCAGACTTATATGAAAATCTTATATTAACTGTCCTCCCTGTAAGAACACATGAGAGCATCATATTACAAATTAACGCTAGCATTACTATTGAGACAAAATGTGACATGTTTTAGCAGAATATACATTAGAAACTGTATTCTTTTATAGGAGACACCACATGAGAAGGAAAGCATTTACCTAAGAAGTTAGGAGCAAAAGAAGCATCAGAATCGAGAGACACAGGAGAGCCCTTAGAAGAAAACCCCAGTGAAGAAAAGTAACCTAGAAAGACAATATACATGTGTGTTTGTGTGTGCATACACACACTCCGCAGCCACCTCCCTTAAAACAAGAAGAGATCTAAAAACTTCAAACATGCCATAAGTTGTATGAAGGCTATAATTTTTCATTGCATAGCAGTCATGTTAAAAGAGCATTCATGGGAAATAATGAAATCAAGCTAGAATAGTGTTTTAGCAGCTACATGGTATTTAAAATTTTAGCAACACTTTCTCCCATTTCCTTCAGATACGTATAAATGGAAAAGTTATATCTACACAAAAATGCTCTACTCAGGTTGCAATTCACACTGATTGTAAAGTCCCAGATTTTGTTCCAGTCATTTCCAATTTTACACTGGGTTATAATAAACTGACCTAAGGAACTGATATAAAAAGTCTCTGATTGTACCAGGAGCTGACAAAAATATGCCGGGATAAACAAACACATATAGATCTCCAAAACAAAATTGGAAAGAACAGAATCAAAATTTGGAACTTTCTGGTCTTTTTAATGTGCCTGGGTGAACCCTCAGAACAAGTAAAGGATGACAATTTTAGCTCAGCAAGAGAATATGCTTCAGGACAAATGTAGCAAGAAGCGAGCTACGAGCAATTAAAAATATTAGGGCTATGAATTAAGATGAAAACAGCTGTCTAAACCTCATTGAAGAACACTGAACACCTCCATCGAGCAATAGTTCTAACTTTCATTCTGAGTGAAAGCCAACCTAGATTCTAAACTGCATATGGTACTTTGGCAATCTATAACTGCAAATCAACAGGGTAAATTCTACTAACCTCTGGACTCAGTCAACATGCAGCACTGGCAACTTGACTGAACTTTAGAACCTTGAAGGACTACTGTTTAGTGACATGGTGGGAGGTATGTGGGCCTCTAGAAGATGAAATGCAACTCCAGCATCCACACCTAATATGTGAACAATCCATGGAATTACAATCCAATATCTGGAGACTGACATCTGATCCTCACTCTCAATTTAGTGTCTCTTATTTCTAGCAGGGATATCAAAAAGAATAGTATAGGGTTGCTCAGTTTCTCTACAGGATGAGTTCTGCACAAACCATGGAAGATGCCATCTTTTTCTTCCCAATGTTGGGAAATGTTGAATAAGAGCTCAACATGCACGAGTTTGCTGGGTGGTACACCATGGCAATTTAAAGTGATGCCACTCTGTTAATAGCTATTCAGTCCCTACACCCAAGATCTGTTTTCTTAGATTCTGGTCATGCTTGGAAACTCTATACATGCAGAAAGCAGATAGAAAGAATAATGAGTAATGGACATAGGTGACACCTGCCACTAACAGAGTCTGCTTCTGAGTTACTCAGGCTTGAGAACCTCCTTGATACCCTGCTGATCCTGTCAACTGGAGAGAGCCAATGACTAGCATCTCTTTTTTGCCAATGGTGAATGTCAGGACTTTGAAGTTGTTTTTTTTCACAGCCACTTCTATCACTATAGTTATGTCCTTCCTAGACTGAATGATCTTAAGAAACCGTGTTAGATTTCTCTAGGCAAATGCTTACTACCTAAGGATAAGTAACATTTCTTTTATTGGTGGGTTTACTTTAAAAGTAGTCTGTTGTTACATGCCATGATACGTCAAGGGTGAGTAGAGTAAAATTTTAAGAAAATGAGAATAAATATTCTCCTCAACAGAAAACTCCTACATTTAATCTCCTCTTGATAAGTGAACTCATCATTTTTGATGAGCAAACCCACTGAAGCTAAACTGGAGAAGCCAAATCTCCTCGGAATTCCTGCTCACTTTATAATCTCATGCTTCCAAACAGAAAAGCACAATAACAATACCATACTTGTTGAGTTCAGAGAGATTTATAATAGTATAGGAGGTCCTGTCTCTTTGACTGTCTCAGCTACAAGTCAAGCAACATGAGACCTAAATACATGCAATTTGGTACACATATGGACAGCCTTTGGGTGTGCCCCAGGCTCTATTTGGTCTTTACTATATATTAATTAATTTTAGTTTAAGTGTGTCAATGTGTTTGAAGTCTCTGGAACCATCTCCAGTCTCTAGGTGGCAGACTTCCCCATCACCACAGTGTTGCAGTCAACCTAATTTGAAGAGAGGACTATTAAATACTGCCCCTACAGTAGAATGTTCCTCCCTCACAGGAAGTGTACACTGACTCCCCCTCAGGGAGTTGTGGTGTCCACCATGAAAAGTCTGCAAGGTGGTCATGGCCTCAATCAGATGTGGGGAGAAAACTGTGTCCACTTCTGACAGTTCCTTATTTTGTTGGTGCTTTCAGGGCAAGCACATTGCCTTCAATAACCATCCTGATTCTAAGATTTAAAGTTCTGGTCACTAGCTATTTTTTTTTCTGAAGCCAACACCTTAATCTATACTCTCTCAAATGGCCTTCTAGTAAGCTCTGTTATTACAGATGCAAACTTCTTCATATTTCTCATGTGACAATCAGAACTTACTGCCACTCTTCAAAGAGTCAAACAGTCCATTAGATTCTGCTTGCCAATTTAGCATTCACAGTTACAATCAATCAATCAATAAAATTTTTAAAAAATCATGACATTCATCTCACCTAACTCTCAAGTGCAAACATGAAAGAGCACTGCCAGTCAATTTACACAATATAATGGCATGCACAGGTTTTTAATAAGGAGTCAGTGATTAAAGTCATTCCTCTATATGCATATATACTTATAACAGATAACTTTAATATATTCTGAATTTTTGCTGGGATCACACTGAGAGTTGAAAATCATTTTTTACATAATTTTTACATCATTTTAAAAGTCAAGCTCAAACTGGGTGTTGATTTCTTAAAATTCCAAGTAAGAATACCTTGTGGGGGGCCTGTCTGCTGATATCCTGTCACTGGACCATTATAAGCACTATACTGAGAGGCAGGAACATTTGGGATTTGTTGCCCTCCATAACCGGGCTGCAAGTATCTTGGATAACCAGGCTGTGGTTGACCATAGGGTGGCCCTGTGTGAGTCTGTGGGTTTACACTCATTGTGTTCACATCCCCAGATTAATCTTCACCTATAAGGAGAAAAGAAACACATTAGAAAACATCAAAACTAAAGATAGCCATGTTGGCAATAAGAAAAACTCCAAGATTCATATACCTATAATATCCATACTGGGCAAACCAAAAGAATGCCACAATGAGAGACCATCAATCCAAACTTAATTATCACAACAGAAAGCATCTAAAGATCTTGCAACACTGGTCAATCTGTTATCTGAATTAATTATTGCACACACATTATACTATCATATCACCAGGGAGAAACATACATTTCATGAATTTAAAAGTCTGACATGTGAACAAAAGGAATACAGATCTAACACAGTAGCTTTTCAGATTTGCCAAAGTATTTGTGCACTTCTAACTGATTTTGGCAACTCACCCCTCTGCATCCAATCCCTTCAGCACTACATTTCCCAATATAGCCAATAATTGTTTCATTAAAATATTTATAAATCAATTATAAATCATTCTTCAAAAGAAAAAAAATGCAGGAGTACTCTATTGGATCCCTGGTGGGACAGTGGTTAAATGCCAGTACTGCAGCCACAAGGTTGTGAAGTTGGTAAAATGAGTACCCAGCTTGTTGGGGGCAATTAGCTAAACACATTGTAAACCGCGTAGAGAGCACTTAGCTGATAGCCGGTATAGAAACACACAAGCTATTGCTATTGCTTATAAGAAAAATTCCAAAATCTAGATTGTTGTAACAGCTTTATCCAGCAAACAAAAAGGCACAAAACTGTATAAAAGCTTTCAAAGTCTTTAGATCTCTTCATCAGGGAAGATGTTACAAAACTGGGAAGGGAATAAGGATGTGCAAAGGGAGTATTGACCCATAAGTCTCATCATGTATGTGTTGCTGTTTTAGATGTAATATGAATGGAACAATGGAACAAATCTAAAGGCTTCCATGGTGACTTTCGCTGTTGTTATTTCCATTCAAGTACACTTTGATTTATGGCTACCATATCAATGAGAGAACTTCAAAAGACCCATTCATGCAAACTTGGAGCTGTGACATCCTTTAATGAATGAATCAATCAATCTGTAACATGATCATCCTCTTCTGATATCTTGGAACGAATTAAACTTACAACAAAACCAGTTAAAATGCAAAATGTTAAACCAAAACAAAAAAGAACAATTGGGAGTAATAAAAAAATAACCAAGCAGCACAGCAGTAGTTTTCACACATGCCAACACCACCTGGGAAATATTTGCCTGGAGCCAGAAGAGTATCACATTATGTGCAAAGTGAACCTCCCTGGAATGACCATTCTTACAACCAAGCAGACCTTTTCACCTATATTTATGAAACACATCTTTCCTGAAAATGCAGATTAGCTGCATAATAAATCAACAAAGAACAGACACACTTTTTCAAATGGTAAAAGTAAAGGTGCACCACCTCGAATCATTTTCATTATATTAATAATGTGGATGTAGTTAAATACTTTCCTAGAAAGATATATTGGCATACAAAATATCCACAGCAAACAAACCATATTTGGTGACCAATCCAGTAATAAAAGTTTGAGAACAAACTGGGAACAGTTTCTACATGAAGAGCAAGGACTCTTGTTACCTCACAATTCCAATGTGTTGTATTCATATGTCACGATGCACCATGACATGCCACAAGACAGGGAATTGTCTGAACCAGCCCTCCTATACTACCCTGGCTCAACGGAACCACCACCATGAGAAATCAGACATTCAAAACATAGGTGGCATGGAATTTATGGCTTTCTCCTCCCACTGCTGTCAACTCCCTGGCCAAGAGCAAAGAAATGAGCACCACCAATATAAAAGACCATTACACAAGTATAGCATTGCAAAGGGACCCCATTCCTAAGGACTCCATTCCGTACAATATATCAGCAAGCAAGCACTTTCAACAGCTTTAAAAGGGTATAGGATTAGTGTCTGGAAGAAAAAGCTAATAATAGCTATGATGGCTATGTGCTGCCAGCATGATCACAGGCCTTATGGATAACTATGGTAGAATTCCCATTTGCCCTCTCTCTACGCCAGCTGTTGTATTCCAGCCTTTCCCATGATGTACATATTCTCTGTTTAGATTTACATGATCATAGGGAATATTCCATTCACAGAATTTTTAAATGCTCCATTGTAATTTTGCATTTGCTCTTCACAACAAGCACTATGCTGTGTAGATAGTAATATGGATAGTAGAATCATAGAATCTTAAAAGAGTTCAAAGGGTCTGCAAAGGTCACTGAGTCACATCGCCTGCCATCATCTTCCAAGACAGTCTATCCTATTCTCAAACAGGTCTTATAGTTCTCCCTAAAGTTTAGGTGGTGTTTCTGTTTTGTAATTTGAATTCCCTAGTTCTCATTCTAATCTCTGAAGCAGTAAAAAACAAACTCGCTCCACCTTCCACATGACATCCTTTTACATTTTTCAAAATGGCTATCATGTCACCTCTGTCTTTTCTTCTCCAAGCTACAGATACCAGCTCCCTCAGTCATTCTTCCTACAGCTTGCTTTCCAGACTTTGATCATCTTGTTTGCCCTTCCAATGAATATGTTCCAGCCTGTGAACAACCTTCTGGAACTGTTCTGTGCAAAGCTGAATGCAGTACTCTAGGTGAGGTCTGATCAAAGCAGAACAGAGTGCCACTACTACTTCTGCTGGTCTGGAAACTACTCCTGTTGATGGAGCCTGGAAATGCAATAGGGTTTTGTTTTATTTTTTGGCCACCAAATCACATTGTTGACTCATGTTTAGCTTGTGGTCTACTAAAAACCCCAGATCCCTTCCCACACATACTGTTTTCAAGCCAGGTATCACCCATTTATGCATTTCATTTTTCTTGTCTAGATGCAGTACTTTACAATTAACCCTGCTGAAATTCATTTTGTTAGTTTTAGCCAAGCTCTCCAATCTGCCAAGGAGATTCTAAATCCTGATCCTCTCCTCTGGAGTATTAGCTGTCCCTCCTACTTTGGTGTCATCTGCAAATGTTGATAAGCATACCTTCTACTTCATCACTGAAATCATAGATAAAGATATTGAACAATACTGGGTCCAGAGCAGAGCAGCACTTGAGTTATCACTTCTCTTCAGGATTCATATTAACTGGTGAGCACTCTCCGGGTTAAGTAGCCAACCAGTTACAAACCTACCTAACAGTGGCACTGCCTAGACTACAGTTTACCAGCTTGCCTGCAAGAACAGTGGACCTTGTCAAAAGCCATACTGAAATCAAGATATACTACATTCATAACACTTGCTTTATCTACCAAGCTTGTAGCTCATTCTCGCCCCCCACAAAAGAGTGAAAGATTATTATTTTGGCATGACTTATTTTTCAGAAACATATCCTGACCCTTAGTAATTATTGGTAGTATTGGTGGTACTGGTGGTATTGGTGGTACCTCTGCATGCACTCTTAATTTTGCTATTTAAATACCAGTCCTCTCCTCCTACACAGCATTGGATACAGATATATTTGTAGGTCCCTTCAGAAGTGGTATCTCAAGAAGCAGAAATATGCCTGGTAATGTACAAGCATGAATCCATTTATCACTCTATGCTTACCTTTCTACCATTACCTGATCACTTCCACTTGGTACCTCATACAAACAGAAGTAGCTAAAGTAATCAGGAGTTCATAAGGAACAAAGAGGTTAGCTTCATTTCCAAACCACTGGTCGAGACCCGTCATGTTCAAACAAACTAGGAAACAGAATCCAGCTTCAAGTCCAGGCTTCAGACTGGGGCATGTTATAGCAACAACAAACTAGGAGTTCCACTTCACATATTAACCTACCCACCTTCCTGTTGACTTTTTAGATACTACAGTCAACTCCACCGGTAGGAAGAGCCAATCACAGGGCAAAGCAGATATCAAGTGCAAATGTGTCCATTCTGTAACATCCATTCTGTAACATCATTCAAGCTTAGTTTTTGAATATGATTTTTTTCCAAATTTGGTTTTGTGATTACATTTCCCAATATTATTCAATCTAAAATATTTTTTAGTGATTAAATGTTTCACAGGTTTCTCTTCACAAATTAGTATCATTTTCCCTGTATTTTTAAAATTTAGGCCCTATATACGTTGTTTTTAATTGCTATCAAGTCAACTTTGGGTTATGGCAAACCTATAAATAAATATCATCAACAGCCCTGTTCAAGTCTTGCAGATTCAAGCCCATGGCTTCCTTGATTAAATCTATTCATCTATAATACAGTCTTCTTTTTTTCCTACTGCCTTTTACCTTGCCAAGCATTGTCTTTTCTAGCACGTCACATCTTCTCACAATACATTCAAAGTACAACAGTCTTTGTTTAATCATCTTGGCTTCTAGGAAGTGTTCAGGTTTGATCTGCTCTAGACCCATTTATTTATCTTTTTAGCAATTCACAGTATCTGCAGAACTCTTCTCCAGCACCCCATTTAAAATGAGCTGATTTTCTTTCTATCAGCTTTCTTCACTGTCCCGCTTTTATACCCATACACAGAAATGGGAAATACAATGGCATGACCAAACTTAACTTTAGTATTCTGTCCTTGACACTTCAGCATCTTGTTCATACCTGCCTTTCCAAATCAGAGTCTTCTCTTGATTCCTTGACTGCAGTCTCCATTCTGATTAATGACTGAACCAAGGTATAGAAAATCTTTAATGATCTCAATGAATGCTAGCATGGTATGGTGGTTTGAGTGTTGGACTACAATTCTTGCATTGGACCAGGGTTTAAATCCCCCACTTGGCCATGGAAACCTACTGGAGAAAATGCCATTAGATGCATTTGAAAGTGGGTGTCACTCTCAGAAACGGCTCCAGCAGGGTTGTGGGTCAGGGTGAAAGCCTTGCCTAAGGAAATAACCCATGAACAGAGATGTGGGATTTTTTGGGATCTCCAAAACTCAGCTCCTCATGGGGAGATTTCCAGCAGCAGTGATCAACATCTATCTGCGTCGGGGGGGGGCAGGAAGTAATCATGCCCACTTGCTGGAATCAAGTCATTTTTTAAATGGACTTTGAGATCGCCCATTCTATTTCTAAAAATTTCTTTTTGCCATGATTTGGACAAACTGATAAAGCTAGGCTTTCTACAGGGGTGGAAAGAACTTCAGTAAGTCCCCTGACTTTTTTTTTTAAACAAAGACTGAGTATCCTGGAAAGGGGGGAAAGAGGCGCAAAATGTGCTAAAAACAAGTTGTTTAAAGAGCCTTTCTGTTAAGGACTAAAGGGGACACTAGATATATTTAACATTAACATTAAATGGACAACTGAAATTAAAAGGCACATTGAAAGAAAGACTAAAGTTTTCCTACCACAAGAAAGTTGCAATCCAGTTGAGATTAGTTAAAGCCTCTGGCAGACATAAATGGAGGAGGATAGATCTGTGAATTGACTGAGTTTAAGTTAGTGAAATGCTACCATCTGGTGGCCAAAATTATAACTGCAGTAAAAAAATATTTTTTTCCTTCGGAAATACTGCCACCCAATGGATAAATAAATCTCAAAGTAAAAGCTTTTTTTCTTTTCCAAGAAAAAGATAACTGCTAGAGTTACAAGAGCCATAGAATCTAAGAGAGTAACTGAAACAAATAATAAGGCAATTTCAGTAGAAATGGATAAAATGATGGATGAAATTAAACAAGTGAGGACGGGGATGATGAAATAATTTGACAAGCAAGAAAAAAAATAACGAAGAGTTGAAACAAGAATTAAAACAGGGAATACATCAGGAGATAAGGAGAGAAGTGAAAGAGAGTAAAGAATCAATTGGACAACTAATGCAAGAAGTCAAGGTGATAAATGAGAAATTAGAAAAGCTAGAACTGAAGGCTGAATAAATGGATAAAGAGAAAGAATAGCTGGACAATTTGCCCTTGCTTGAGACAAGAAAGAAAGAATATTGTTTAAGATTCAGATTGATTCCAGAAGACCCACAAGAAAACTTAAGAAGAAAATTCACTGACACCTAGGCAGCCTTTTGGAGAAAAGGAAAGAAAAGATAAATTGTGAAGTGGACAGAGTTTATAGAATAAACTCTAAGCTGGCAAAGGAAAGAAATTTGCCAAAATACATCACTGCTTACTTACTTTTAAAAAACTATACAAGATTCAATTCTACAGAGACACTCCAAAACTGAAAGTGGGTGGGAGAGCTATAATAATTTACCAGGAGATAATGGTTGGGAGAGAGATAACAGTTTTCCAGGAGACTCCTGTGAGAATTTAGGAAAATTTGGAAGGACTGAGTTTTAAATTTTGAGGTCAAAGATTTCAACTAGACTTGGTGCAAAAAGGAAGAGAATTTTGTGAGAAAATATAGAAAAGATCTGGAGGAAGAACAAGAACATAAGAAAGGCTGAGGTGTCTACATTAATTTCACAGCTAAAACCAGGTAAAGCTCCAGGAAGTGACAATATTCCTCCAGAACTGCTTAAAGAAAACCTAGGCTGGTGGACCCCTGTTTTAGCTCAGCTTTTCACTTGGATCGATCATTGAGCTATCTTTCCTTTGGACTGGGGGTTATCAATTATCATACACATTTACAAAAAAGGAAACTGATCAGACTCAGCAAATTACAGGCCAATCAGCTTTCTAAGTATTAATAGCAAGCTGTATGCAAGTCACCTGCACTCAAAACTGCTGGACTGGTTAGAACAAGAAAATGTATTGGATGAGGAACAAGCTGGATTGAGACGTGGATATTCAATGACAAATCAGGGTCTCATTCTCCAACATTTGGTGGAAAAATATATATCTTCATCTGGGGGGGGGGGTGTGCTTTATGCTGCCTTTATCAATTCCAAGTCAGCTTTTGATCTAATCCCTAGGGACAGGTTATGGAAGAAATTTGAAGACACCACCATTGATAGAAGGCTGCTCATGCTTATGTGTGGCCTATATGAAAATATTCATCTCTGGGTAAGATGTAACTACGGGGCACCTCTCCAACTTAGTCCCTACTTTTAGGGGAGTTAAGCAGGGTTGCATTCTAGCACCCACCCTATTTAACTTTTACATTAAGCCACTGATCAAAAGCCTAACAGGCATCAGTTTTCACTCCCCAAAGCTAGCTAAGCGGCCCCCATCAATCCTTCTATACACAGACAAAGCAGTGCTCTTATAGTTTTCGGCAATAGGCTCAAGGAGACTCCTGAAAAAGCTTGCCAATTATTCTAACAACGAATCCCTAATCACAGACTATAAAAAAACAAAGGTGATGGTATTTACTAGAAAGAAGACCATCCATAAATGGCAAATAAACAGGACTCCTATTGAACAGGTCACAAATCACAAGTACCTTGGTGTAGTTTTTCAATCTTCTGGAACATGGAAAATCCAGAAGAAAACAGCAGTAGAGAATGCACAGAGGAGCATGCTAGCTCTACTCAGATTTTCATATACCAAAGGAGGTCAGCATATCCCTTCTGCTACCCAAGTGTTTACAATCAAGGTTTTATCACAAATGTTCACAAATGTGCACCTATAAAAATTTTGACTCATTTGAAGCACTGCAAACTAAACTCCTTAGAAGCATATTCACCACTCCCTGCTGTGTCCCTAATGCAGTTTTGTGCCTAGAGGCAGGCCTGACCTCTACTGAGGCTCGTGCCTGGATTCTTAAGATCAATTACTAGCTAAAACTTATTTTTTGCCCAACTAGGCTGGTCTCTCCAACACTAACTGATGGATTTCAGTCTGCATGGAAGCAGGCATTATATAAAAAACTTTTAACATATGGGTTCACCCCCAACATTTTCATAGCCCTTGGCTTCAGTGGTGCCAAATCTGCCATCAAACAACGCATAAAGGATACAGAGTTCCAAAAACACTTGAGCCTAGTCACCAAATATCCTACCTTAGGAATTACTACAAAACCTTTCATTCATCCTAATTACCTTAGTAATCTAATAATTCCTAAGTATAGGAGGGCTTTTACTTTGGCACGATTTAATGCTTTACCATCTGCTGTACTTGAAAGAAAATACAGGGAAATCCCATATCATGAGCGTAGTTGTCCTTGTGCTAATGGGGCAGTAGAATCTCTTAACCAAGTTTTTCTACACTTCCCTTTTTGCCAAGGGATGCATCTTGCCCTAATTATACCTATCACCCAGAATATCCCTGGCAAAACAGAAGCATTTTATATTTCCTATCCGCTTGCTGACCAAGACTCACATATCACAAGCAAGATTGCTAGATTCTGTGCATCTGCCATTGCCACTCGTAGGCAGATAACAAACTGGCAGTAAAGAACAGTAGTATAGAACCAGCTACCCAAGGGAGTTATAAAGAAGTGAAGTTAATATACTGACTCAGATAAATGATTTTAACGTACATGTGGGACTATTTATAACTGATTTTAGCCAAACTATCACATGTGAATTTTAAGTATTTATTGCATTTATTGCATTGTGTTTTATGCCACTCTGTTTTACGCATTTCATATTTTACGTATTTTAAGCCAAAATCTGTTATTCCTTCTCATGCTGGTCTACGACCGTAATAAAATTATTGAAATTGAACATAAGAAAGATGACTTGACACCTAAAGAACAGAGAAAAAGAAAAGAGCATGGAGACCAGACCACTTTGGATGAGGGAGACCAAGGACTCGGACAATGTCAATCAGACAGCAAGGAGGTTTTGGTGACATCGAACATCGTTATAGAGGGCTCTTCTGATTAAATTGGCCAATGATGGATCACTAATGTCTTTTTTGGAATAAAAACGGACTTAACTCTCCCTCCAAAAAAATTCCACTATCTAAGAAAACTTAATTTTGAGATAAAGTAATTTGTTTACAAGAAATGCATATTAGAAACAAAGGTATTATACATTCTGCATAGAAAAAAATTGGGACAAGAATTGCACACAGCAGAAAAAGAAGAACAAGGTAGTATTGTACATTTACCCTATCTTGGGCCTGGAGCTGGTATTGGCTGATTAGAACAGTTGGTCTGTGGTAGTCCAGATTAATTTGCAAGTAACTAAAACTTTAATCATGGGGGTATATATTTTTGCAAAGATAGAGTGGAGGGTCTTTTTGTTTTTGTTTTACAAAGCTTAGGGACAAATTGTTGGACTTGCCATACAATAGATGGTGTGTATTGGGCAACCCCCTGTTAAAAAAACAGAACCTCAGATGGAAAGATTAAGATGTCCCAAAGTAAGTTCCCACAGGAGTGTTGGATCTGATGGACACTCTGGGATTAACTGATTCATGGAGATGTAAAAATGAAGATTCAAAAGACTATACTTACTTTTCTGAAAGACATGGGTCATTTTCAAAAATTGATATGATTTGGCTTTCAAAATCCTCGGCCACTAGGGTAAAAAAAAGTTGATACTAGCAAGGACTTTGTCAAACCACAACCCTATGTTGTTTGTGCTTAACTGAATAAAGGGAAGTTTTAGTTGGAGATTAAATGACTTGCTTCTGCAAAGTGAAAGAATTGTGGAGAAATGTTGGGGGGAAAAATCAAATAATTTTTTTGGAAAATTTGGATAAAGGAACTGATATTACAATGGTACAGGGCACCAGGAAAGCGTTTGTGAGAGGACGTTTTATTCAATGCAATAATAATTTAAAAAAAAGACAGACAAGAGAAGATACAATTTGATTTTGGATGAGATAAAAAAAAGAGAATATGCTAAAGAAATCTCCTTCAAAGGTTGTAACTGATGTTCAGATTAAAGCCTTACAAAGACAACTATCAATGTTACTGGCAAATGAAATGAAAAGAAAATTGAAATTTGCAAAACTATTTTGAATTTGCTATTTAAAATAAGCTGAGAAAAGAAAAAGAAAATGATTTTCAAAATAGAAGAGGGCAATGCTTTGGTTATGGATAATGAGAAAATACAGAAATTGTTCTATTGTTCCCCCCCCCTCTATATACGAGACAGGAAATTCCAAGGGATAAGTTGAAAGAACATGGAGAGTTTGAACCTCTTCATGTTGAAGAGAATTTCTATAGTAAAAATGAATGTGTTCCCTAGAATGTGGTTTTTGTCCCAGATAATACTGATTATTTCAAAAGACATGTTCTTTAAAACAATGGCAGAAAGCTCTATTAAGATTCATGTGGCAAAAGAAGCCAAGAGAGAAGATTAAAATATTGCAAGATGCAAAATAATGAAGAGGTCTGGAGTTTCCAAATTTAAGACTACTCTTTGCCACATGTTGTTTAATGTGGTTAAAAAAGTGGTTACTGCTGAGAAATAATAAACTTTTAGAATTAAGCTATGATTTTAGGTTTGGATAGCATGGATATTTATGATACGGTAAGATTAAAGTGAATGCAGAATTCAATAACCATTATGTGAAATGTGCCTTACTGAGGACATGAACAAGATTTAAATTCAGGTTGTGTCTGGACCCGTCATTATAACAGTGTTTATGAAGGAGTAGACCCCCCCCCCCGATTGACTTTTTGAAAAATAATGAAAGTAAGCTGATGATTGCTGACTTTATTAATTAATGTGGATCAAGTATATACAAGAGCCAGGACAGTTTAGTGATACAAGTGTTGAACTAGGCTCCTGGAGACCAAGGTTTGATTCCCTGCTTGGCCATGGAAACCCTGCGTGTGTTACATGCTCTCAGCCCTTGAAAATCCCATGACAGGTTTGCCTTAGGATCTCCATAAGTTGGAAATGACTTAAATGCACACAACAAGAACACAGTAAGTATATACATGAAGGGCAACCTATTAATAATATTCAGAGAGGTGGATTTTTAGGGTTAAAATACCTTTGCAGTAAAGTTATTTGGGAGCCGTAGTTTTGTGTTTAGTTTTGTTTTTTGTGATGTGTAGTTTGTGTATGTTTTATTCAACTTCTACTTTAGGTAGATGTTCTAGGTGTAGTCTTTGTAGTTGAAAATTTGATTATATGTGTTATCCAATTTTTATTTTATATAGAATTTTTTACTCAATAGAATGATTTTTTATAAAAAGAAAATTGTTGGATGAAATTGGGAAAGTTACACACTTTGAGCCTCAGAGGAAGACACCGGCAAACCCACTCTTGCCAAGAAAACCCCATAACAGATTCACCGATCAATGCTTATTTAATGCTGTTTCTTCTTCAATTTTCATTTCCTGAGTAAAATACTATTTAATTACCTGACTCTAAATGGTTTAGTCTTGCCCATTTTAGCTCACTCGCCCCAAGACTGTAATGTTTGCATGTTCCATTTCTTGTTTTACTATGACTAACTTCCCGATTCATGCTTCTCATATTCCATGTTAGTGTAACATGCGTTGTGTAACTTCCGATTTTTCTTTCATTTCTAAGCATGTCAACAACTGAACATCTTTTCAGCTTGAGTCTAGTAGCATAATTAGCCACAACGCTATCGTAGTTGCCCTCTGCTGTATCCTAGCAGCTTACTGAGTGCCTTCCAACCTTGGAGTGTCATCTTCTGAAACCATTTCTTGTTTCATTTTGGATTGTCTCATCATAGGGTTTTCAGGGTAAAAAAAATTCAGGGGGTTTACCATGTCTACTTCTGCACAGTACTAACAAGTGTTAGCTATGATGCCACTGCCACAGTATGATCCCTCACTACTACTACTGCTGCTGCTGCTGCCCAGTAGCTGTTTGGCACCTTGCACAAACATCTCCTCCCACTATACACAGGACTTCGTGTTCCTTTTAATTACTTTTTTTCAACTAGCTATGTATGGATAGTGTCTAGTCTGGGAAGTTTATGATTTGGACTGATCAGATTCCAAAAATAACCTCTAGAGGTGACCATTACTAGCATTTCCTATACCAATTGGAATCCATACTTTTTCTCCATATTTTGTCCTGATAGTGGCCTACAGTGCAAAGCATCAAATGTTGTGACATACTTATTTCTTTTAGAGAAATTCATGATTTCTCATATTCTACACAAAGGCTCTGCTATAATCTATAAAGCACAAGCTAACTCTCTTTCAAAATTCTTTGGTGCACTCTATCGCCTAATGTATGTTTGAGATACTATCTCTAATGTCTCTTCTTGTTCCGAAGCCAGCTTGGATGCCTGGCATTTCTCATCTCTATATATAGTGAAAGTCTTTATTGTAGAATTTTGAGCATTCATTCCATTCCATTCCATGGGAGACTGATGTACTGGTCCAAGGGTTACTACAATCCCTGGTGTCCCCTCTCTTGGGAAATGGAACGCATATCGAGTGTTTACAGGCTGTGGACCATTAGTTTGTTTTCCAATGTGTTGGCAGATTGTTAGAAACTGAATGGATTCCATCTTTGTAGCCTGAAACAACTCTATTGGTATCTTCCAAGTGCTTTGAGAACTGCTTTTCGTTCTCTTTCTAAAACTTGCGGGGTTGGTAATTGTCAAAAGATTCTTCCCTGAAAGAATATGGGTTGTTGTTTTTTAAATCTTTTCTGTACGGCTTCTTCTCTGCTTTGCTTTATCATCTTAGCATTTTGTCCCAAGCATATAATGTATTCCCCTTTTTGAGGATATAGTGTCCCTACTCTTGGTTTACTTTTCTCGGATCTTGTTCTGCCATTTTTGTTGTCTTCTACTCCATTCCACTGATTATTATTATAGTTGTATCTGTTCCCCTGCATGAATCACCAAACAGTTCCATTCAGAATTCTGACACTATTTTGCCTCACTGAAGCACATAATCCCAGTACCGCAGAATGTGTATTACCATATATGTGTTACTCACATGATAATATATTAATCTATGCACAACTATATTTATATGTAGTATCTATATATTTAGTTATTAGACCATTCAATTCATTTGAAACATCTGTATATAAACAATTGGTATAATATATTTTCATTTCATTCTCATTCAAGTTTTAGTAACAGTTGCATTATCTTCTTTGTTTCCTGCACTGGATTTCTGTCACCCTTTACAATGCCTCTGAATACAGTAGACCCTCCATATGTGAAGTGGTTCAGTTCCACAACCACCCTGCAACCAGCAAAAAATGCCAATGATCGCATCCCATATTAAATGGCAATGACATGTGTGTGGATGGTTTCGTGCCTCTACATTCACATCACCACCATTTTATGTATAGGACGCAATGCTCTGCAATCGCTCAAATTCGCAGACCCAGGGGTTGTATATACAGAGAATCCATTGTACTAGTCTACAGTAGACAACAGTAGCAGAGCACTTGGTTAGTCACTAAAAAAAAACAATGTGGAGTCACCAGCCTGATCCAGCATAGCTCTTACATTTTTATTAGCAAGATTATTGTTTCCCACCAGTAGACACAAAACAATGCACCAAGTGAAACTGGCTAAAGTTGTGTCCTAACCATGACACCCGGAACTCATTTTAAACTCAAGGAAGAAAAAGTTCCCATTTTAATTAAGGTGGTAAAACACAATTTGGAGTGAACGTTTGACTTTTTCTCTAACTCACTCTGTAATGCCTACAACAAATATACAGAAGAATAACATTGGCTGTTCAGGTTTACAGAACCAATGTGGCACAGAGGAATATTGGA
This sequence comes from Cyclura pinguis, assembly GCA_030412105.1. NCBI lineage: Eukaryota > Metazoa > Chordata > Lepidosauria > Squamata > Iguanidae > Cyclura > Cyclura pinguis. The sequence goes on from CM059601.1 coordinate 127,908,991, forward strand.
TCTGGATGAAATTCATGTTTGGGCAACAGCTCATGTCATGAAACTGATCACACAGCTGTGCGTTAAGTCTATCTCTAAGCCTAACCTGTTCCACAGGGCTCTTATAAAGCTAGAATGGATGCTGTCATGAATCCATTGGAGAGTGAGAAAAAGAAAATGCAAATAATGGAACTGTAGTTATTTAAGGATATATTTCTACCTCTTACTCAATTCTTCAGACTCTGAAATCAAGCGAAACCTTCAAAATAAAGCCAAAAAAGTCAATATCGATTTTCTGTCCAACTGAGGCCTCTTTTGATCTCTCTCTTTCACATGCAATGCAAGAGTCAAACATCAGTAACTACATATTCTTCATATAATCATTTCAGTAAAATTAAGGAATAAAAAAAAAACCAAAGACTAAATAAAAGGTAGCAAGAGCCAGGACTTTCAAATTTACAGACAATGGTGTCAAAATCCTAAATACAAAGGGATACTTAGTGTCCTACTGAACTCAATAAATTTTACTGGACATATTTGACTGCACTGGTATAAATATGACAGATTATCAACATTTTAAAATATGTGATTAAAGAATTCCTTTCCCTAGACAAAATAAAATCAAGCTATAAAAAGCTAACTAGCCAGCCCTCCACTTTCACAGGGGTTAGGGGCACAGGACCCTTGTGAAAGTAGGTAAAGCACAAATAGCATAGTTAACACATACAAAGGTACCTCTACTGGCAGGGTGGCCGGGCCTAGCCACGCATGCATTCCCTTGCTCACTCAACTTATTCATGTGGGCAGCAAACGGGAAGGGGGCAGGATGGGGGAACAGGAGGAAGGAAAAAGATGACACCTGTCCCATCCCCTTCCTCCCCCACCTGAGTGAATGAATGCACACACCTTTCCTCCTCCCGTCCCACCCCCTTCCCTCTTCTGCCTACATGAGTAAGCGAACACACAATTGCACCTTCCTTCTGTCCCACGCCCAACCACCCTTCCATGCAAGAGAATACCCACACTTCCAGGCCCAGTCATCTCGCCAGTTTGATTTCTTCCCAGCGATGCCCGTGTTATCAAAGTCATTATTAAAAATGGCACAGGGCAGCAGCAGAGGCAGTGGCAAACACAGTGATCTGTGAACAATCAAATCCAAGAACGCTTTACCCACAAATGTTGAGGGCTGACTGTACAACTCTGGGACCAGTCATTATCCAGTATACGTACAATCCTTCATGTAAAACTATTAACGTTACAGAAACATAAGACAAAGTTCAAACTGATTTAGTTCCATTCAACAAACTCATCAGATACGCAAAAGTCAGAATTATAAACACATTCTTTGACCTTCTTGACTTTGGCACACAGTTCATAAGAAAAAACTGCTTTCAAAATATCAGAAGAGGGAGGCAACAAAGTCCTACAGCAAGATCACCCAATTTAAATCAGTGACCTTAAATCAGTAAAAATGTCCACTGAAATAATTTTCAATCAAATTCCCATTTTTAATCACATTTCACAATTTTGCTGAAACACTGCAAAGATCTAACTGATAAACTGTGTTAACTTTTTACTGAACAGTATTGTTGATTTTATACTGTTCTGTTTCTTACAATCAGAGCTTGCACTGTATCTGCTTTGCGTGCTTTCCTTTTGCATTTATAATGGGTATGAGTGTCATTAAAACATTCCCACAAGGACCTTCCTTATGACTACAACCATGACATACATATGAGGTTGCATATGTAAATATAGGAACCTTCATACTGGACAACTGTCTTTCTCTCTTCTCAGTATTTCTACTTTATGCTTCAGTCTACCCTGACCTAGCCTCACCCTCACATAATTAAATTAGGAAATCAAAATAAAATGCCTACTATATACGCGTCAAACAAGATCTGACAGTTACTCAATACCAGTTCATTTGCACCAGATAAAAATGAATTAATTTTCTTCCTACTATTAATAATATGAGAAATGATCAAATTGGCTCCTTTATATAGAAATGTCTCCTTTCAATTCAGTGGCCACATTTGGATGTCAAACTAAAGCAGGTTAGCATGAGGACTGGCACAGATTCCAGGAGATCAGAAAGTTTTTATTTCCAACTTCAATTAACCACAGATTTATTATATAAAGTGCAATTAGTGCTAACCATGGCTGTGTTAAGTAAACCAGTTTCATACTCCATAGTTTGAACTCTTCTTATTGTAAATAAACCAGAGTTTGCTGATTTAGACAAAACAACACCTTCAATAACAATTCAATGAAAGCTTTCGAACTCCTTCATTCTACTGTACAGAAAGTGTGTGTGAACCCACTGGAGGACTATCCTCACTGCTATAACAAACGATGATACAGCACAGGGGTAAAATGTGCCCCTCCACATGTTGCTCAATTGCTTCATCCAATAATCCTAGCCAGTTCAGAGAGCAGTGAGGAATGTTGTGAATGGCAGTCAAAATCTAGAGAACCCTTCCCTCATTTACATGATGTCTAAACTCCCCTGCTGCACCTGCTGGGAGACACTGATTTGGTTTAAAGACTAATTCTAGGGTTAGTATGTTTACAATACAATACACTATTAACCAAGTTATTCAAGAGAACATCATTATTAACATATATTTAAAATGTAAGTAATATAAATATATGAAATACATTTAATATAGATAGATGTTTGTCCACTCAGGATTTTCTCCAGGTTTAGTTAAAAGAAAGTCCCATGCATCCAAACAGGTGAATTTCCAAGACAATTCTGGAAAGCATGTGTCCTTTTTGGTCAAATGGCAAAATACTAAGCGTCCAGAAAAATCAGAATCAACAGTTCATCCCACAGGGAGTAGATGTTAAAATCCGCAAATTCTGAGTCTACTTCTCCTTTCTATTAAACCCCAAGAAAGCTGTTTTAGTTCTAAACCAGTGCCAGTGACTGATTGGATGAAGATGAATAAATGGAAGGTGCTTTCAGGCAGGTGACAGATAAGGACATACGGATCCAACTTTTCTTGGATGGGTTACATTCTCTCTGAAAATACAGGCTTGGATTCAGAGGGTACCCCTGGATTCAAGCTTGAGTCTAAAGATGCAATTCAGCCTGTCATTGCACAGTCAAAGCTTATGTATCCATTCCTGGAGTTGTGAGATCACACTATGATGAAACACAGCCTTACTTATAACATGTTTGGATTACTGAAACTTTACACGGAGTTGTCTTTGAAAAATATTCAAAAATTTCAGTTGGTTCAAGGAGCTTCAGCCACTGTTAAAGATGACAGCTTACAATGAGCAAAAAATTTCCTTCCTGCTGCTCCTCCACTGTCTATAGCCCTGTTTCCAGGCACAATCCAAAGGGCTGGTTATGATTATAAAGTACCACACACTTAGGTCCAGGCTATCTGGTAAGACAGTACGTCCCCACATCAGTCAAGTCAGGCCCTGAGATCTTCAGGAGAGGCACTTCTCTCAGTGCCATCTTCCGCAGAGGCATGTTTGATGGGAACAGAGCCTTCCCGATGGCTATTCCTAGGCTCTGGAACTCCCTTCTAAAAAAGCTGGAATGGTCTTCCTTCTTGCTGTCTTTCTATCAGCAGGCAGAAGCTTCACCCTGAAAGACTTTGGAGAACTGAAATGTTTTTACAGAAAAAGATTTAAACGTACTTCTTTTAACTGCACTGTTTTTAAACTAGTTTTCTATTATTTTCAATGGCATATTTTAAATAATTGTCAATGTTATTAGCAGTTTAATTATATTTTTATATTAACCATTGTATGTTTTAGCTGTACTGCACTGTTTTAACTTGGATGCTGCCCGGAGACCAGCTTGGGGGAGGGATATAAATAAATGAGCTAATAATCACTAACCTATTTGTTGAAATAAATTGAATATTCAAGTATGGCTTTTTTCATTCCACTAAACATTACCTTTGAAATTATACAGCAAACCTGCCTTTCCCAGTGTCAGTAATAATAAGAATTCTAATCAGGAAAGGTTGCACTAAACTCAAATGTTGACTGTCCAATTCAGCAATGCTTGCTTGTTGGCTCCATGTCAAATCTGATCCTGCCCAGAACTCTAAATATTAATACAATGGAAATTCATTGATACAAGGATAACAATCAGCCCCCCTCACCCTGCTGGGCTCCAGATACCTCAACCACACTGGCTGGCGATCAAGGGACTGTAGTCCAAAATACGTGGGAAGTTAACAGCTTAGAGAACTCTACTGTGGGATAACAGATTTTGTCAGCACATGGGATGCTTCGCAGGTGTGATCTTCTGAACCAGCATGCAGGTAACCATGAACAAACGAAACACAATACCTTTTAAAGCACATAAATAGGAAGTTACCACTAGACAAAACACAGTTCTATTTGCAATGGCAATGAATATGTCAATTCAGGCTTACTGTAGCTTTATTAACAACCATTATCACAGCTATGATCTGTCCCATTCTTGTCATGGTCCTTCTCCACTTCTACCTAATATGCCAAGATTTTAAACAATGAACCTCTAGCCCAGAGGCATCATCAACCTGACCTGTGCAAGTTGCTTTCTTCTTCCCGCATCCTCTCCTAGCACTAGAAAAAGGATACCAGGAGATGAAACCAGAGTCCTCATTGATTGCAGCACAGATTCCCAGTGCTACAGTGCAGTCCCTACAGAAAGGCTGTCCAGGGGCTAGAAGCAGCCTTTCCGCAGAAATGCACAGATGAGGCAATCATACTACACCTCTCTCTAAAAAAAGAAAGGGACAAACTAAAACACACAAGCAACAAACAGACTTGTAAGTGCAAATAACACAAAGACGTACTTGTCTGCCTTACATCAGTGATCAGAAATGTGCGGCTTTCCAGGTACTGTGGGAACGCAACTCCCATCATACTAGCCCACAAAGTTAATCGTGAGGGATAGCAGTAAATGCACAGCAATAACGTCTACAGGACCACGTATTCCACAGCCCTGCTTGGCATGAAGAAATATCTCCTTGAAGAGATGGTAGAGGAACCATGTCTCCAACACATACAGACCAAGGATACAGAAACAGGTCATTAATCTTTAATGGGTTACCTGCCTGTATACTTCTGTGAACCATCAAAATGTGAATGAGCCACAGATATGAGAAAAGGCCAAAAGATTCTGGCCAAATACACTATATGGTGTCCAAAATATTGAAGCTTAATGTTCAATTAAAAGCTGGACTATTTTTGTTGGGATTAGTGGAGGATCAGTAGAGGATCAGCTGAAAAAGCACAGCAAGATACTATGAGATATGACCACCACAGCACAACTATTACATGCACAGAAGTGGAAGAATATAGACACTCCAATGAAAAAAGACTGGCTGGTAAAACTCTTTGACTTAGATGAAATCATAACACTGATAAGAGAAAAATCAGTAACTGGGAACCATTTATTTGCTCTTTGCAAGAAAAAAGAGTAAAATATGTTAACTGTGAGATCTGACAACTAGCATTTTGGGATAAGTAACTGTTGAACCTTTGCAGTGCTATTTGTAATTACAGAAGCTTCTTCTATACAGATTTATCTATAATCTGCTTTAGGAAAGCTTGAAACCACCTTTTCAAGGATGTTTATTGTTTGTAGTTGGTGTTTAATATTTAGTGCGTAGCATTTATATTTTTCTCTTTGTCTACTCTCTTTTTTAATTTCTTTATTGTTGTAATTTGTTGTTCTGTTGTTTTCTTTGTATGTACTGTATGAATTTAAAATAAAAATTTTAAAAAGTATATGGACCATGAAAAATTCAGACTGAATTTATTAGATGGCCTAAGGTCAGCAACCATTTGTCATCCTCATTTGTAACATGACAAGCTAATGTTGCAAACTGACCTGAAACTGACAGATTACTGCTTGGCTCCAGCCACCTAGGGAAACGTCTAAAATGAATCTCTACACTGGAAGTGGTATGAAAAATCCTAAAAAAGAATCTATTAGAATAAATGCTTCGGATGAAATGTGGTCAAAGTATATCATGCACCCCCTTGCCGATAAACAATACTGTATTGGTTTTGCTTCCGTCAAACCTCGTTTAGGACTCCAGCCGAAAATAAATGACAAAAATGTAGAAAAATCAGAGAAAATTCTATTTAGCACTTCCCTAGAATCTTATCTATCCTCCACTCAGGGAGCTTTTTTTTGAAAGTTCTCCCACAAACTATATACACCACCACCTCCCTGGCAAACTGGAGTGGTACAGCCCACGAAAAGGCTTACCGTTACAGACTACCGAATGTATAAATCAGCCACACAGGCATACTCGCCCTCAACAACTCCCTCCAGCCCCGGGACCACAGCCCTCACGAAAGAGATCCCGTTTGGTGGGGCTGCAAGGAAAGATGGGGGTGGCGGGGGCACCTTCTGGTCCCGATTTTTCCCAAGCCCAGATTAACCAGAGAAAGAAGTCAGCGAGAAAAACGATCGGCCGCTAGATATGTTTTTCCTAGAGCGCAGGAGCCAAGCCAGAGGCAAAGTCAAGGGCCGGCGACAAGGCCTCAGGCCAGCGAAGGATAGATCGGGATCAGGCCAGACTCGCTTCGGAGAGGGGCTGCGCCTCCGCTGCCAGGTCAGCGACCTCGTTCGGTCCCAGAGGGACTCCCGAGATTCTGACACCCGCCGCAGCCACCCACGACTGGCTCGACCGGCCGCACACTCACCGCAGACCCCCTCCGCCGCCACTGTTGCCGCTGCCTCCACGACTGGCGTCGACAACGCCGGCGCCAACTTCCGGTTCCTGGACCCGTAGCTCCAGGCTCACGCACCGGAAGAAGGGCCCCTCCCCGCCCGGCTCGCTTTCCCTCTAGCTGCCACGTCCTCAGTTCACGGCATGCCTGTCCCAAATGTCGCGATACTCGGCCCGGGAGGACCCGGATGTGGCGGAGGCGTTCGCAAGTCTTACGTAGGACTTTGACGTATTTCCTTTTCAGGCGGGTTCCCCCCTCCACTGTAGGCGGGTGGCGTGAGAGGGAGGCCTTTGCTTGGCCGCGACCTTTGGTCGTGCCCTGGGGCGTTGCTTTTATAATAGCAAACGCACCCATGTGTGCAGGAGTGGTGGATCTTTAGTCAGAAGTAGAAAAATTACCTTTTGGATTACGAATGCCAGAATTTCTCAGTTAGCGTGGCTGGTGGCCGACCGTATTAGCTGGGGGATTTGGGCAGCTGTTCAAGTCTAATTTCCAAGTCCTGGACGTTGGACCACGACCCTGGGGACCGGGACCATTTCCGCACTAGCCTGTTATAGCGCTATGATTCCACTTTCAACATCCTATGGAATCCTGGGGCCTTTGAGGCCCCTCGCTAAACTGCAAACCCCAGGATTCCATAGGACGTTGAAAGTGGAACAATAGCGCTATAACGGGCTAGTGCGGAAATGGCCCAGGATTCGATACGCCGCTCGGCCACAGAAACTCATTGGGTAACCCTGGGCGCGTCAGATACTCTCAGCCCCAGAAAACCCCTTGATAGGTTATCCTTAGGGTCGCCAGAAGACATAAATGACTAGAAGGCACACAACAACACACCCCAAAAGCACCAAATCCCGTCTGATCTTGGGCAGCCAAGCAGGGTCAGCCCTGGTTAGTACTTGAATGGGAGACTGCCAACAAGTATCAAGTGCTGTGGGCTACATTTCAGAGGAAGGAACTGGCAAAACCACCTCTGGGTATTCCTTGGCTAAGAACCCTCTGAAATTCATCCTATAGCCCTAACGCACCAAGTGATTTGAAGAAATAGGCACAGAGCAGGGACATTCTGTCGTGTGAATCACCACTAATGTCTTAAGTGACTCAGCCTAACGACAACTGTAGTCCAAAAAGTAACTTCTCTAAGCTCTGATCTGCGCTGAAACTGCAGGTGCAGATTCACATCTTTAATTCCTGCAAATAGCATTTGGGGGATGAAACTAGGCTAAAATCCTCTATATTAATGTTTCACATACATGCATAAATGTGATGCATAAGTCTGCAGTGTTCTGTCATGTCAACTTAAATCTGATCTATGTAGTGTATTAGTACAGCTAAGAGCTGGAGACAGGTTTATAAGTTAATATGGCAGTGATCCACAAATTATTTAAAATTGTATGCTAGTATCTAGTTTATCGCTACTGACCACTGGGTGACCCACTAGGTCCAGCTTGGATTTTTGTTCACATCTGAAGTCTGCAAGAAGTATGTCCCACAGAAAGTGATAACACTAACTGAATGACTATTATTATTATTATTATTATTATTTTACTAACTAAATGGCTTTGAAGTAGGCAAGTAGCCACTGCACTTTAACCTCCTCTACAATTTGCCAGGGTAGTGCAAGGTTCTAAGGGAGAGGGGTCTAATAGATAAATGGACGAACATCTAGGTGAAAGTTTTTATAGAATGATAAACATGATACTGGTCTTCCTGACTAAGACTAAGGTTGGTTTTGTTGTCCTTGTTTTGAAAATGGCCAGCTCCTGTACATCTAAGAAACAGGGCCTTGAAAGCAACAGTCCTCCCTTGTTGATCCTCAGTATTTGTTAGAGATGTGTTGCCTCTGAGCTTGGAGATACTTAATGGCTATTAAACTCTGTAACATTCTCATTATGTTTTCCAGCCCCTTGATTTTCTTCTCTTTTACATACTGTTTTTCTTCAATTTCCTTACCCCTCTTCAGGTTCTCAAGTTACATTGTTAGATTACAACTCCCAGCGTTCCCCAGACAACATGGCAAGTAGTCCTTTCTGTAAATGCAAAATCACTTTGTCCCATGGGGTTCTCAGTATGACTGATGGGTTGGAGGATAAAATCTATTTTAAAAATAGACCACACAACATGTAACTAATAATCCAGACATTGAAAAGGCAGTGTTCTTTGTAGACAGCCACCAGCTTCGTTGCAAGAGTAAGAGAACAACATCACCTGCACATCTAGTGACTTGGACTACAATTGGTCCTCTCATCCCCAATATTTCTTTTTGGTTAATTTATGTATTACTTAATTGTTGGCATTATTTTTATGACATCTGCCATAAATCATGTATTTTGGAAGTGCGCATAGTTTTAGGGGACAGCAAACATGGTGTAGTGGTTTGAGCATTGGACTATGGACCCTGGAGACCACGATTCGATTCCCCACTTGGCTGTAGAAACCCACTGAGAGACCTTGGGCACTCTCAGCCCCAGAAAACCCCATCATAGGTTCACTTTAGGGTTGCTATAGGTCAGAAATTACTTGAAGGCATGCCACTACAATAGTTTTATGGAGGAAATGTGTACCGTCAAAAAGATTAATTCACTAATTTTCTGAACCATCCTTACAAACGATTTTGTATGTACACAATAACATTACAGTACTACAAAAACAATACATTAAGAATATAGAAAAGCTATAAATGTCAGTGCCAGCTTTCCCATATTCAATGAAATGATGCCATTTAGTTATAAATCTTGGTGATTTTTTTCTTCCATCTCTCAGTATGGCAGTTTTACATGACTTACCTAACTGTGCTAATGGTCAGACTTGTATTTAACCATTCTTCGCAATATGGAAATGTAAGTTTTCCCCATGTTTTGACTGTAAAACTAGTTTAGCAGCTGCTGATAGGTTAGACCAGTTTTAGGCATTTGTTCTTGGGCTGGTAGGAAAATATTTCCTCACCCTCTCTTTTTCCTGGGAGCCCATCCAGCTCCTGGAAATGCTACACAGAGGGCAAGAATTTTAAAACCTTTGATTGTCAAAAAACACATTTTGTATTTTTGAGAAAGAGTTGAGTATACTAGGCAACCCCTAAATCTTCCTACAAAGCTCCCTACATTCCTTAATTACTCTGTCCAGAAAAATTAGGCTCTTTTACTGACCTGTACATGTTGCTAGGAATATTCAAGATCCTTTGCCTCATTCCTGGTCTATGAGAAAAGAGCAGGTCAAAACTGCTGTGTACATTTTCTGCTAATAACCAGCTGCATTTTCTGCACATCAGCACATAGAGGATGAAGCAAATTTAATGCTATATATCATTGAACGGCAAAAAAAAAAAAAGGTATTTTATCTGGTAAGGTTATATAACTCGACCTTTATTTACAGGGTAGCTACAATTAATACAGTCCTAACGCCTGATGAGGAAAGTCTACAGCCTGAGGAATGCATTTTATATCTTTGCACCTGTTGTTGTGCTGGGAGTCCCCAGGAACTTAATGGTCCCCAGGACCAATTCAGCTCTATATTTTAAGATTTTTTTGTTGTTATGAAGAAGGTTTGCAAACATTGCCAAACCATTTGAAGGATTTTTAAAAGATAGTAATTGCTGTCAAGGGCACAATTGTCATCAAGATCAAGGTGGGAAGGGAAGGGTCTAACTTGCACTCTCTTTTGCACTGTGGTCCAGATTAGTTTTGTCTTCCCCACTCCAGCTGTCTGCCACAGGCATGGTTGCTAACTATGCCATTAGCACAACATCTGATTTGTCTGAAGCAAGGAGAAATGTATGTGTCCAAATCCCAAGTGAGATAATAAACCATTGCACTCATGGGCCCTTGCTTATGTATGTGCAATACGCTGAGCTAAAACAGGTACTCATGGAACACAAGCTACAGTACTACCATGAACAACATACTAGATAAACCAGTGGAGCTATTATTTTCACCACCACCACCACCAGCTTTGGCAGAAAGGCAAAGGTGAGACAGAATAGCATGAAGGAAGAACAAAATTACACTCTATCCCAGCCTTTCTCAACTCAGCACCCTACTTTTGGTTATTGGAATTTTTTTTTCTGCATATCCAGAGGGCAGCAGGTTAAGGAGGGCTTCTGTGTCCTTTGTCCCTTCAACTCACAATTATGGTTCTATTGACAGCACTTCTGCCCCAGTTTCAGACAAGGGCCAAAAAATTTCCGTTTGGCCTGTATGTGTGAGACGAGTTTTAAAAAATAGCTCTCCTAGGTAGATAAGTGTGCTGTTCAATTTACCCAAAAGAACACAGAATATGATTAAATGCAATGCCCAGTTACCCCCAGTATATAAACTGAACATAAGAAGACGACCTTCTAGCCTCAGTTGTATGTTCAAAAGCAATTTTTTTGATAATGGAAAAGTATGGGAAAAAAAGAGGGCAGTTTACACACAAAAGGATCTGTTTATACAACCAGCTAGATATTGCAACATACCTGGAACATGCACACATTGTTTACACTTCTCAGTTTTGTATCTTAACACATCCTACCTTCAAATTTCAGATACAAATACTGAACACCATAAATTAGAGTATTATCCTCTATTTAAAGGGAGGGTGGAAGTTTATTCTTCTTCTTTCTCTCTCCTTTTTCTCTGCTTTTTAATTTTTAATTCATATGCTTCATGTTTTCTTTGTGTTGTTTTCCTTTTACGTACTTGTAGAATTGTAATGTTTTGGAAAATTAAATAAAGACATCTTTAAGAAAAGGAATAATATATTGTTTCGATTTTTATTCTGGCATATCAGACTATCACTACTCTACAATCATGGTGGCATTTTATACAGATAATGATAAATCTGGATTATATTAGCCCTGCAGATAATAATACACTTGATTAATGTTGGCAGTTTTAAAAAATCATTGGAGCATAGTCCACTAGGAGATTATCCTACTTAAGCATCATTGAACTAATGGCAGGCAGCTCCCTTTAATTTTGTTGGTTGGCCTTGTTCAGAAGAACTTCCCACTTACACGTGCCCATTGCTTTACATTAAAGAAATGCAGTTTGCTTTGACTTAGGTCAAAATCTGGAGGTTCAGTACAGTATGGTGAAAAACAGAAAGGAAAGCCCATAGGATTCCAAGTTTTATTGCAATGCTTAAATCAAATCCTCTCCAGCTGGAAAAGTGTGAGACAATGCTCTGGAAAGAGACAGGAGGTGCACTATTTTCAGCCATGCTTTAGTAAGACATTCAGGGTCTATTGCAGGCTAGGAGTGAGGGTGGGGGGATGAGCACCGAGGGTGAGATTGACAAGATGCATGTGCAAAATGACACTGGCCTCTTACCAAAAGTGGAATCAAAACGGCTGGTGACAGTCTGCTCAGCAGCTGGAGGTCTAGAAGAGTATGGAGCATTGCTCTCGCTGGACTAAACTCTCCTGTGCATGAGCACAAGAGGTGTGTAGGGAAGCAAGGGCTTTCACGCAGACTTAAGAAGGCAGATGCTGCTTGCAGCAATGGAGGCAGAAAGCACCATCCTTTAAGAGCTGGAGGTTTATTTTAAAGAGGGGAAACTGGTCAGACAAAAAGAAAGAAAACCTACTGAAATCATGGGAGCTGAAGAAGAAGTGGTTGTCACACTCTCTGGAGGGGCCCCTTGGGGTTTTCGGCTTCAGGGGGGCTCGGAGCAGAAAAGACCTCTTCAAGTATCAAAGGTAGGAAAAGAAGGTATAGTCATTCTCTCTGGGAAAACACAAGTTTGAATATGTGTAATATATTCCAAGGGAACTGTTTCCAGGGCAGACAGTATGTCTGCAAACTACAAAATATTATCTTCATCCAAAGGCTGCAATCCTTTGCATGCTCACCTATCGTAATGTAACGCGTCTTATTTCCAAACAGACATGTAGATTATTATTTTTATATTTATTTCTGTCCTACCTTTTTCCCAGTTTGGGACTCAAAATGGCTTACAGCAAATTCAAAAACATATTAAAAATCCACAGAGTACTAAAGTTAAAATGAGACCAAGGAAAACCAGATTAAAACATCATTTGAATGGACACACACACACGAGCACAACAGTTTGGAGATACAGCACATTATTTGGTTGGATGGCCCTACATATTCAAATACATCAAATGCTAGTCTAATTGGAAAAGTTTTCTGTGAAAAGAAAGTAAGAGGATTGGGCTTCATGAAAAAGGTAGGCAATGGGTAACTTGTGTGCTTCATGTGTCTCCTACACTGCCCTCTTCAGCCAATTTTATATCAGGATGTTTTGTTTTAGGGGGTTGGTTTTATTGTTTGGGGATTATTTTGTTTTTGCTTTGTTTTTGTTTTGTTTATGATTTTAGTCCTGATGATTGCACTGGTACATTTCAAATGTTAATGCACAAAGAATGAAAGCAAAGTAAGAAGAAACCCAAACTGAGTAGGGAGAATGTGCAGATGCAACATTTCAAAATGGATTTCTCAAATTATTAATGTAGAAACATTTAAGCTGACTACATAAGTTTTTGGAAATAATCAAGAAGGAAATTTAAAGCAGAGCATGAAAAGATCCTGAGAGTTCTAGTCTACATATACAATACAAATCCCCTGTAAAATTGCAGATGGCACAGTAAAAGAACTGTTCTGTCTTTTCTTTCACATCGATGGGAGGGGATGCATTTTAAGGTGATATTTGCTTGCTGTAACAAAACTATGCATCATCGAAATTTAAAAGAAGTGTGCTTTTCACCTATCAGCTTTATCCATACACAAATGTATTCAACATTTGTTTTAAAATTCTTCAATTCATACATAATGATTTTTCAGATCCAAGCAACTTAAAATAAGAATGGTATGAACAAAGTGGGTGCAGTGTACCTATTTAACATTTGCTCATTCTATGCTAATGGAAATTAATAAAATTGATGATGGCCTTTCATCCATAAATTTTTTTCAAGGAAATCTTTCATCTTTGCTTTGGGGCACCATCTAGAATCTAGATGCTGAATAACAGAGAGCACCAAGATCCTGAACAACAGGATTGCATGTGCCATACGGCCTGCCATGTATCACTTCAGCCAGCCCATTACACTTGGGGGATAGATGACATGGTCCTCCTGTCAGTGCAGGATTCAATGCCAGTCTTGTACAAGCACCATTTTGTTATTTGGCTGAGGTGGCAACATGAACGGAATCATTCAACCGATCTCATGTATGAGAACCGAGCATGTTTCATTGTCTTTAAGAAATGATGTATCCATAAGTAATTAAAGAATGCCATGGCAGTTGGGATTGTCAAGCAATGTCAAAGAAGAAGAGAGAGCTTATAAATACAGGCTGCTGGAGGAAGAGGTCACTGTCTTTCATTTGTGTAAGTTACTATCAGCTGTTAAACCTGATTAATTTGTCCTAATTCAGGTGTTAGTGATGATTAATATCACTCTAAAAATAGTGGCATCTGTTAATTTTATGTAAGTACTTTGTTTTAAAAAAACCCAGTTGTGATTAATTTAAGCTAGATGGTGCCATATCATCTGCCTTATCATCTGCTGAGTAGCAAAAAAATGCAACAGCCACTGATTTATTTATATACATAGAATCATAGAATTGTAGAGTTGGAAGAGACCATTGATTCCAACTCCGCTGCCATGCAGGAATATACCATCAAAGCATTCCCAACAGATGGCCATCCAGACTCTGTTTAAAAACCACACTTCAAGGCAGCACACTCCACTGTTGAACTGCTCTTACCATCAGGAAGTTCTTCCTAATGTTTAGATGGAATCTCTTTTCCTGATGTTTAAAGCCATTGCTCTGTGTGCTAGTCTCCGGAGCAGCAGAAAACAGGCTTGCTCCATATGATATCCCTTCAAATAGCTAAACATAGCTATCATGCTATATCCCGCTCTTCTGTTATATGTACCTATAGTAGGGGTAGAGAAAGTGTGGGTCTCATTTTTATGCCTGCCAAGTCACTCAGGACACCTCCATAGTCCCAGAAGGTAAACAAAAATTGGCCCAGACCACAGTACTTTTGCTGCCTTTACCCTAGTCTGCCCCAAACTGGCTGAAAACTGGTCACAACCCAAACTGGAGATGATATTATATCACTTCCACGTACCTTCCAACTATCTTGCTGCGTCGGGACAGTTCTAATTAATCTTCTGCTGTTCTACCTCTTCAGATGTTTTGAAAATGTTACGGTTCCTCTCTCCTCCTTCCCATCTTCCCCCTTTCCTCCGCTTACTTCAGTTGCAGCACACTGAGTTCAATATGCAGAAGTAGTTTTCACTTAGTTAATTCAGCAGGGAGGAGAGGAGTGGAAGGGACAGAATCTTGCCTTTCCTTGTAGACTCAGGCCATTTCCGCACTACACTCTTATAGCGCGATTATTCCACTTTCAACATCCTGTGGAATCCTGGGGTTTGCAGTTTCTGCAAACCCCAGGATTCCATAGGATGTTGAAAGTGGAATAATCGCGCTATAAGAGTGTAGTACGGAAATGGCCTCAGGCAAAAGCAAAGTGGTGCAGCTCATACTAGCTTGTCGGTTCTTCCACATTAATAACATTTGCCATCTTGGCCATACTCTGAAATCACTTGGGCACATGTGTCCTGATTTTCGTCTGTAAAATGTTAGAGGGTATGCTTTCAGTTGTGGAAAAACACCAGTGCAGCCTTGAGCACAAACTCATGGAGGCAAAAATATTGATCCAACTGCCCACACCAATCCACAGAGAACAATATACCACAACTATACCACTGTACAAAAATAAAATCAAAATAAAATAAAATAAAATACAAGCATTTCTAGAAGCACTAAAATACAACAATTTCTAGAAACAATAAAAAGTAACTAATACATAAAAATCAAGATAGTTGGGGAGTATGATAGCAGTGAAAGAAAAGAGGAAAGCTGCTAGGAGAGCAGACATCATGTTTTACTCTCTGTAATTCTATTATTACCTGATTCTGTACACACCCCCAACAGCATATAATATGCCATTGTTTTGCCATCATCACTGGCTGGCAATCTGTTTCCAAGTCCACTCCAGTGTGTGTTATAAGGCCCTTTAGAGACTGACATTAAATTATCAGAAGTTTGTCTGCTATCACAGGTACCTATCTGGAACCAGAGATCATTTCTATTGGCCCTTCTCCATCTTTTCCACTCCATCAACTGAGTTATGATGAGTGGTTACAGGGAGAAGGGCTTTTTCAGTCAGGGCTCTCTTATTTCTAGAAAGCCTTCCCCAGAAAGTGTTATCTAGCACCTTCTTTTGGACACCAGGGAAAGACCTTGTAATCTCCCCAAAATGTTTGATGTGGGAAATGCTGTGTGTTTTAATAACTTCTTCTGAACATTTTACTTATTTATCTATTCATTCATTCATTCATTCATTCAATTTATATCCTGCCTTTCTCTTACCTCAGGATCCAAGGTAGCTTATAATTATTTAAAATAAAAGTTTAGCCAAAAAATTATATTACAAAAGTTTTTAAAAATTAAGCAGTTCTGTTAGAAGCACACACTGTTTAAAATACATTTAAGATATAACTGAAGACATACAAAATGAAAACACAGCACATCACTCTCAAACACTCTTCTGCCATACAATTAAAAATCAAAGTCCTACCTAAACAAAAAAGTCTTAGCTTCCTGGTGGAAAGAGAACAGGGAAGGGGCTAATGGGTCTCCCAGGGAATGTAGGCCCATAGCTTGGGAATGGTCACAGAGAATGCTTGCTCTCACAGGCCATTTCCGCACTAGACTGTTCTAGCACTATCATTCCACTTTCAACATCCTATGGAATCCTGGGGTTTGCAGTTTAGGGAGGGGCCAGTGGAATGATAGTGCTATAACAGTCTAATGCGGAAATAGCCATAGTCTCTCCAGATATGCTTGAGATGGTGGGAGAAACCGTAACCCTGCAGATGTGCTTGAAATAGTAGAGCATAGGCAGGCTCCTATAGGGCAACAAGGGGATCAAATATCTAGATCTGATCCTGACAAGGGGATCTAGATCTGATCCTGACCAATAGGGATGACCTTGTTAATGAGGTAGAAGTGGTTGGATCTTTAGCGGGGAGTGACCGTGCCCTATTGGAATTTGGCATTCAGTGGGAGGAAAAAGATAAGTGTAGCCAGACACTCATCTTAGATTTTAAAAAAGCGGACTTCTGTAAACTTAAGGAGCCGCTGGCTGAAATTCCGTGGGCAAGAATAGTGAAAGGGAAAGGAGTTCAGGAGGCATGGGAGTTCCTTAAAAGGGAGATACTGAAGGCACAGTCTAAAACTGTGCCAATAAGGAGGAAAAATGGAAGGCACCTGAAGAAACCAGAATGGTTGACTAAAGAACTCTCAGCTGAGCTAAGCGTTAAGAGAAACCTGTACAGGAAATGGAAGGGGGGGAAACCACCAAAGAAGAATTTAAGCAAGTAGCCAGGAGATGTAGGGAGAAGGTCAGAAAGGCTAAAGCACAGAACGAACTTAGGCTGGCCAGAGACATTAAAAACAATAAAAAGAGCTTTTTTAAATATGTCTGCAGCAAAAGGAAAACGAAGGAGACAATAGGGTTGCTGCACAGAGAAGATGGTGAATTACTAACAGGGGCAAGAGAAAAGGCAGAACTACTTAACACCTTCTTTGCCTCAGTTTTTTCCCAGAAGGATACAAGCACTCAACCTGGCGGTTGGGGAGCAGGGGAGGAAGCAGGGGAAATGCGGCACATAATAGGTAGAGAGGTGGTACAGGAATACCTGGCCACACTGGATGAATTCAAGTCTCCAGGGCCGGATGAATTGCATCCTAGGATATTAAAAGAACTGGCAGAGGTCATTTCGGAACCGCTTGCTATAATCTTTGAGAAATCTTGGAGGACAGGAGAAGTTCCAGCAGACTGGAAGAGGGCAAATGTTGTTCCCATCTTCAAGAAGGGAAAAAAGGAGGACCCAAATAATTATCGCCCAGTCAGTCTGACGTCAGTACCTGGAAAGATCCTCGAGCAGATCATTAAGCAGTCAGTTTTTAATCACTTAGAAAGCAATGTGGTAATCACGAGAAGTCAACATGGATTTCTCAAAAATAAGTCATGCCAGACTAATCTTACCTCTTTTTATGATAGAGTTACTAGCTTGATAGATGAAGGGAATGCTGTGCATATCTCGATTTCAGTAAGGCCTTTGGCAAAGTTCCCCATGACATTCTTGCAAAGAAGCTAGTAAAATGCAGGCTGGACAGGGCTGCTGTCAGGTGGATCTGTAACTGGTTGACTGACCGTTCCCAAAGGGTGCTCACCAATGGCTGCTTTTCATCCTGGAGAGAAGTGACTAGCGGGGTGCCACAGGGTTCTGCCCTGGGCCCAGTCCTGTTCAATATCTTCATCAATGACTTGGACAAAGGAATAGAGGGCATGCTGATCAAATTTGCAGATGACACCAAATTGGGAGGGGTTGATAATATGCTAGAGGACAGGATCAACATTCAAAATGACCTGGACAGATTGGAGAGCTGGGCCAAGGCTAACAAAATGAAATTCAACAGAGAGAAGTGTAAGGTCCTACACTTAGGTAGAAAAAATGAAATACAGAAATATAGGATGGGGGACACATGGCTGGATGGCAGTACGTGTGAAAGGGATCTAGGAGTCTTAATAGACCACAAGCTGAACATGAGTCAGCAGTGTGATGCCGCAGTCAAGAAAGCCAATGCAATTCTTGGCTGCATCAATAGGAGTATGGTGTCTAGATCGAGGGAGCTACTGGTACCACTCTACTCTGCTTTGGTTAGACCTCATCTTGAATACTGTGTCCAGTTCTGGGCACCCCAATTCAAGAAGGACATGGTCAGGCTGGAGCAGGTCCAGAGGAGGGTGACCAAAATGGTGAGGGGCCTGGAAGCCATGCCCTATGAGGACAGACTTAGAGAGCTGGGTATGTTTAGTCTGCAGAAGAGAAGGTTAAGAGGGGACATGATAGCCATGTTTAAATATTTGAAGGGATGCCATGTAGAGGAGGGAGAGGGCTTGTTTTCTGCTGCTCCAGAGACCAGGACAAGGAGCAATGGATTCAAGCTGCAGGAAAGGAGATTCTACCTGAACCTTAGGAAGAACTTCCTGACGGTCAGGGCTGTCCGGCAGTGGAATATGCTGCCTCGGAGTGTAATGGAGTCTCTTTCTTTGGAGGTTTTTAAGCAGAGGCTGGATGGCCATCTGTCGGGAGTGCTTTGAGGGTGTTCCTGCATGGCAGGGGGTTGGACTGGATGGCCCGTGTGGTCTCTTCCAACTCTACATTTCTATGATTCTATGATTCCACCAGAATTTCAACAACCTGAAACCCTGTCATTATTCCTAGCCTGGAACTATCCATAGAATAAGTTAACTTTCTGGATACCACCATACAGCTACAAAATGGAACGTCTAAGCACCACACTATATCACAAACCTACTGACTGCTACACATACTTATATGCCTCCAGTTTCCACACTGAACACACTACTAAACCCATAGTTTACAGTCAAGCCTCTAACAAAATGGCATCTGCTCAGGCCCATAAGAAAGGGACAACAATCTCATTGAATTACAACAAGTATTCCTCAAGCTACAGTACTCACCATAGGAAGAAAAACAAAACGAAACAAAATAAAACAGAAAACAGATAATAAACAAAAATGCTGCCCTCTTAATGGCTCTTGTTAGCAAGCCGTTGCTTGCCTACAGACAACCTCTCAGTCTCAAACAGTTACTTCTCTATAAAAGGAAACACAACATGGATGGGGAGGTGGTTGTAGGACTTTGCCACAAACCCAGACGCCAACTCTGCCCATATATTTACTTGGGAAATGTTATCACAGGATCTAAATCACATCAATCGCAATATTGGAGTTACCGTTAGCCCTCCATTTTAATGGGTTCCACATTTGTGGATTTGATTATGCGATTTGATTTTATTCATTTTTAAAACAATCTTACTGTATTTGCTTCTGCTCTCTCTATGAATCTCTAGGTCCTCCACCTCTGGCAGAAGTGAAACATAGGCCCTTTTCGCACGGCATTTCCGAAGCGAAAGGACCCCTTGAGCATCGCGTAAATTTGAGGAGCAGTCCACACAACGCACTCACATTTGCGTGACGCTCAAGGGCCTAACGCGGACCGCGCACACATTTTTTCATTTTCGGCTCAAAGCCGAAAATGCTGCCCGGTCACGCATCACTCCAGGGCCCCGCACACACTCACCTGGCATGTGGAGCCTCGGGAGCCGGGCCGGTCGCGCTTCCTGTGCAGCGCAGGCTGGGAAAGGTCCCAGGCTGCACTGCAGAAGGAAGAGGCGGGGCGCTCGCGCAATCAGGAAGCAGCTGTGGAGCCGAAGCAGCAGGGACGTGAGAACCTTCCTCCTCAGGCTTCGCACGCCAGCCCCGCACCCCAGCTCAGCGAAAGAGTAAGGTGTGAAAAGGGCCATAGAGTTGTACTGGAGGACCTAGAGATTCCTAGAGAGTAGACTTCTCTAGGCATTACTAGGTCTTCCAGAATGACTCTATGGCCTACTTCCACTGGAAATTGATCAAGAGATTCCTAAAGAAATATTCTCAGGTTAAAAAAAATAATGTTCATGATTTTGATTTTTATTCATGGTGTTTCCACTGTATTCCAAGTAGTTTTTCTACTTTTGCATGGGTCTTGCACTCCTAACCCCCACGAAAGTGGAGGGCTAGGACTGTACTTTTATTTGCTCGTCTTCTAATATGATGTATGCCGTCTTTTGTCAACACTGTCCTTCAGCAGTCTACACCTGGCAAACAGACCAGTATCTGCACCTGGGGATAAAATGACATAAATCAGACATTAAAAATGGAAATAGGCAAAAACCAGTTGCAAAACACTTCAGTCTTTCTGGACATTGCATCTCAGACTTCAGAACTGCAGTCCTTGAACAAAACAACAACAACAACAACAACATAAAAACCACTGCAAAGGAAGACTGGAAAAAGAAACAGCAGGACTGGAATATCAACACTGGAATATCCACGTACTCCAGCGGGTATACTGGCATGCTGCACATATTATAACACTAAGTTAACACCCCACACTCATGAGGGCTCTCTTCCCCATTTATCACATCTCCTTTCTAGTTCCCAACCTGTGACATACTACATTCCAGTAACTTGCTCCACCATTCATATGGTTATCTATTCACCTTAACTTTAGGAAATATCCTTTCTCCCATCTGTGTCCCCAATGACCACAATTAAAACTAAGTATGTCACCTCATCGCCATATCCATGAGTTTTGTATTTCTATTGCTATTCACACACATAACCTGCTCATTCATAGATATAAGTGTCTGTTCCTAGGCACTTCACTCCATGCATAAAGTAGACTTAGTCCACTAGCTTCTTTCTCTCAGTTAGCCTCAAAGGTGCTACAAGATCCCCTTCCATACTGATCCAGACTAACACAGCTGTGTCTTTGAATAATGAGTAAATATCACTCTTTTTATAACTTTTCTACCAGCATAGTGTAAGAAACTGAAAAGTATTAATCAAACTGAATTAACACCAACAATTATAAAATAAATAAATAGTAGGCTACTTACCAGTGCAGCCTGTTTTGCACTATATGTCCTCATGTAGTCTATTGGTGCCATGCTAACAAAACACCTTCCTTGGGAAAACTGAATGAGTCCATCTCTTTTGACCTATAGGCTATAGGTACGGAGTGTGTAGCCTTGCAGACATTGCTGGACTGCATCTCCCATCAGCCATTGCCAGCGTAATCACTGGTGAGGAACGTTGGGAGCTGCAGTGCACATCCCTCCCCACTCCATCAGGGTTTTGGATATTTTAAATGTTGTACTCTACTGCTGCTACAAATAGACTTCAGTGTTGCTCTGTTTTTAAACTTTTTAATTAATTAATTAATTAATTAATTAATTGCATTTTCATGTGATACTATTTCAGAGCTATGTTGTAAGCTTCCTAGGTGACTCTTGACTCTTGTAGCCCAGATGCAGAATATAGATCTAAATGAATCTAATATACAAAAGTTAAAGTTTATCAGTTTGTCTGCTTGTCTCTGTCAGGCGAAGAGCTCATATGATTGGCTGCCTAAGAAAATTCTATGGAATCCTGGGGTTTGCAGTTTAGGAAGGAGCCTTTAGAATTTTCAGCCAGAAAGCTTTTGGGCCTCAGTCAAATGTGCCTCTCTTGAATAGGCTTGCTGCTATGGAGATGAGGCCTAGCAGCAAGGAAGAGGGCAGTGCATTCCCTCAGGAACCCAACTTCTGCATGTTAATAACTCTGAATACAGACTGGATTGGGGAATATGGGGAAAAGTTACAGATACTGGACAAGACAGTTTGGGGAATTACAGACACAGGATCTCAAATCTTTTTAACAAGTATTACCTATGAGAAAATAAAATCCCAGCAATGCCGGGTATGTACACTAGGAGGTAAATAAATCTGCATGTAGGACTGCAGAACAGGCCTCCGAGTTCATGTTGAACACTCAAAGGCTGCCCTTTGGGGAGATCCTAATACCCACACCAAGGCCACGATGTCTGGAGCAACAGCCAGTATTGTTGCAGCCTAATCCGATGTGCTTAAAAAATTAGTTCAGAGTGTATCGGCTGGTCAGATTGGAAGGCCTTTGTAGAAATGGATACGGGCTTGCTTTATATCAGATAAACATTTGATGGACATAGGACTGTGCATTGTTTCATTAAATGAATGGAAACTTCAGTAAGGAGCTGAGGCATGGGAACCTGCTGTGAGTCAAATGATGTTGAACTCTGCTCATTGTGGCAGCTGCTGATTCTGCTGAATTTGCCCTTCGGAGGAGTCAGGTTATGATACTTGATATTTCATTTCCATTCCAGTGGAACAGCTGTTGTTTAGAACTTTATCTACCCCTCAGTGTCCTGCAGGAATATGTATTATCCCTCTCTGTTGCTATTCTTAGGCTTCACTATAGGGAGTGTGATGTTTCTGCATGATCTGGATTTTTGGCAATATTTATTTTTAATTTGCAATATGCGTTACATATCTTTTGTGGCATTTCCCTCTTCAAATTGCAATGTATGGCCCTTCCTTCCTGGAAAATTGCAGTTTTACTCCCACATAATATGTTTGTAGCTATTGAGACTGTTTTATGTAATTTGGTCACCTCTTGTCTACTGGTTGTGATGAGAACGGAAGTATGAGAAGAATCCAGCCTCCTTCTTTGGATCACAGGTAAACTCTGGAACACAGGATTAACTTATCCATAGAGTTTGCAGCAGTAGTACAGGGGTTCAGAAACCATTTTGGGGAAGTCTTCTGTCTGGTAAGAGATCTTATATAAATTCAATATGTTTACAACAGCTCTGATATGTGATTGTTGGCAGTATCAATATAATTCAGGAACAACTTTGTCACACAGATTGAAAAGTACCTGATGTTGCTGCAGTGTTACTCAGATAAATGTGATCTTAATTTTTGTTTCATGGTTAATGCCTACCAAGTGGAGGGGAAGGGTTTGCATTGCTGGGAATGTTAGTGTCCTACATCAGTTTTAAATGGGGACAATAGATACTGAATTTAGGGTTCCCCATCTTTGCCTATTTTTATCCTGCTGATATTTTTTTCCCTTTTGGAGGGCCACAAGGAGGGAGGATCCCAGAGGAGGTGGCAGGTGTAGTTGTCTAGCCTGGCCCTTCTGGAATATAATTTAAAGATGGATGGGTTCATAGGAGAGTAGGTTTTTAGAAAGTGAAATGAACGCTGCACTCAGAGCACTTGGGAGAAATAAATTGCCAGGAACAGATGGTATACCAATAGAGCTGCTTCAGTCTACAGAGACAGAGGCTATTTCCGCACTACCCTCTTATAGTGCTATTATTCTACTTTCAACATCCTATGGAATCCTGGGGTTTGCAGTTTTGGGAGGGGCATTTAGAATTCTCAGCCAGAAAGCTCTTTGGCCTCAGTAAACTATAAACCCCAGAATTCCACAGGATGTTGAAAGTGGAATAATAGCATTGTAACAGTATAGGGAGGAAATGGCCAGAGTCTACTCTAGTTCTAACTAAAATCTGTCAACAAATATGGAAAACAAAAGAATGACCCACAGATTGGAAATGCTCAAAATACATTCCAATCCCCAAGAAAGGGGACAGCAGGGATTGCAGTAAGCACGGGACCATTGCATTAATTTCCTGTGCAAGCAAAGTCATGCTCAAAATTCTACAACAAAGCCTTCTACCATACATGGAGTGAGAAATGCCAGATGTCTGAGCTGGGTTCAGGAAAGGAAGAGGCACTAGGGATCATATTGCAAACATACATTGGATAATGGAGCACACCAAAGAATTTCAAAAGAAAATCAGTCTATATTTCATAGATTATAGCAAAGCCTTTGATTGTGTAGATCAGGAGAAACTATCGATCACTCTTTAAGAAATGGGTGTGCCACAACATTTGATTGTCCTGATGTGTAATCTGCATGCAGGACAAGCGGCTACTGTTAGGACAGACTATGAAGAAATGGAATGGTTTTCAATTGGCAAGGGGGTCAGGCAACGCTCCGTTTTATCACTCTGTCTGTCTATGCTGAACATACTGCATAAAGCAGGATTAAACTTGGAGGAAAGAGGTATGAAAAAATAAAGGAACACCAGCAATTTAAGCTATGCAGATGACACCACACCACTAGCAGAAAACAGCAAAGACTTGGAACGATACTGAAGAAAGTCAAGGCAGTAAAGTGCAAAAGCAAGTTTAAAGCTGAACATTAAGAATACATAAGTAATGACCAGAGATGATTTACAGAACCTTGAAGCAGACATTGAAGACATTGAACTAGTTAAAGATTTTCCATACCTTGGCTGAGTCATTAACCAGAATGTAGACTATAGTCAGGAAATCAGAAGAAAAGTAGGGGCCCTATCACACTACACTACACTGTTATTCCATTATAGATGCAATGGAAACATCCTGTGGAATTCCGGGGTTTGTAGTTTAGTGAAGCCTAAAGCTCTCTGGTTGAGAATTCTAAATGTCCTTCCCTAAACTGCAAATCCCAGAATTCCATAGGATGTTGTCATGGCAGTTAAAGTGGAATAATAACGCTATAATAATGTAGTGTGATAAAGCACTAGGAATTGGAAGAGCAGCTATGAAGGAACAAGAGAAGATCTTCAAGTATAAAGATACATAATTGAATAGTAAAGTTAGGATTGTCCATGCCATCATATTTCCAGTTCCTATGTATGGTTGTGAAAGCTGCACAGTGAAGAAGGTTGATAGAAAGAAAATCAACTTATTCAAAATATGGTGCTGGAGAAAAGTTCTACAGATATCTCAGACATGCTAAAAACAGAAATTTATGGTTCCTAGAGAAATCAAGCCTGATCTCTCCCAAGATGACTAAACTGAGGCTGTCATACTTTGACCATATTAGGAGAAGACATGGCTCACTAGAAAAGACAATAATGCTTACTAAGGTAGAAGGCAGTACGAAAAGAGGAAGACCGCATTACAGATGGATAGACTCAATCAAGAAAGACATGTCCCTGAATCTCCCAAGACCTGAGCCAGGTGGCTGGTAATAGGGTAACTTGGGGATCTCTCATCCATAGACTTGATGACAGTTAACAGCAAAGTTTTCTGAGAATACAAGCAATACAGTATTTTAGGTCATTTTTATATGCCCATTTAGAAAATGTTCTAGATGCTTCAGGCATTCAAAAGGAAGGGAAACATGCTACTCACCCCCACCCCAGTTATATGACTGTTTCTGTCCAAAAGCAGCCTGCAACAATGACAGCTGGCTGCACACATTGCCATAAACTAGTCTGGCCTTTTCTTCTATAGCACTGTTTCAACTGCTATACAAAACTTAAAACCCAAGCTGATCAGAAAAATGCTGGCAGAGGAACAGCAAGTGTATGTATAGTAGCTAGTTATACCTCTGTTAACTGCTCTGTATATCTCTAGTGATTTCTTATGTGTGCAGTCTGACTCACAGAGGCCTTGAAAGTCTTGTGAGGATTCAGTTGAGAATCACACACTAAATTAAATAAGTTTCTGCCTGTCTTGACAAATTTCTTCACCATGATACAACCACATGGAATAATTCCCCTGTATTAAACTGTTAATTTTATTTTCCACTGCCAGAACATCTTTTACATTTATTTTAGCTCCAGGTAATTTCCAGAAAGCTGCTGGAAAACATTTCACCCTACCAGAACCCTCTGTGACTGATCTGAAGGTGCCATCCTTCAGCAAAGAAACCCCCAAAGGACACAACAGCAGCAAAAAATCACAGTTTATCAAAATTAATTTCTGTCAGCTGTAGGTTGAATCAGAATTGTTTGATCGAATCAACAGATGTTCAATCACACAATATGTGTTAATAGACAATGCTTGTTTGTGTTACCACCACCTACACTGCCTTGGTAATGAGAGCTCTTTTATTTTTAGAAAATTGTTACTATTCTTCTTGCATTTCATTATCTTCTGATTTCCCTCCTCTGCCCTGTACCACATTCACAGTTAGTGCATAAATGATAATACAGAATAGCATTTTATGCACCCGATGTATTAAACTCTGATGACCGAAAGCCAGAATGGAGGACTTGCGCTGCATGTGGCTCCCAAGCCCTACTTTGGCAGGATCTGTAGAACTGAGCCAATCCCTTGAGCCTCCTATTATTTTTCGATTATGACATGAAATTTGAAATACCCTACTCTGCAGACCAAAGAAGCCATTTATCCTCTTCAGTTCAAAGCCACCCACTCCCCCAGAACTTGTTTCTTTGACTGCATAACAGCCCAAAATGGGGATTGGAAGTGATACAACATCACTTCTGGAGCATGAATCATGTGGCTGCATGCCATAGGAGGGAATCAGGGAGGCAAAAATGGTTTCTGCTCCACGTGCAGTTGGTCAGATTTTACTCAGCTTCTAGGCATGCTACCCACTTCATGTTTTGACTGTCATCTAGCCCTTTGAGGAGCAGAGTTACGGAGCCTGATATGCAGTCACTCTTCTATGTAGTTGTTTCATGAGAAAGAAGCCTGCCTCTGCCTTTAAGTGTTTTTAGCCAATGAGTGAAGTCTCACAACTATGGTTGACATTTACAACAGATTTACAACAGAATTATAAATGTAGACATGACCTCTCAATTCCAATTTCCAGTTCCTTGGGCGTTGTTACAGCCCCAGTGGAAAGTCTCACTTTGGGCAAAAGGCATAGCTAAAGTCCATTTTGCAGAGCTCCTTGCAAAGAATGCACAGAAAGTAATAGATCTGTTGAAGTGAAGGATGAGAGATCCAACAGAACAAGGAAAAAGCTGCTACATAGTCATTAGAATTTCACGGAGTCTGTTGTTTTTAATGATTTTGTTAACCTAGCAATATTAGTTTTTTTCTGGGGTTCCAGAAAAAAAAATCAAGTGCCAGTTAATGAGAGGTAGGGTTCTCCCACTGCCCAGCATGAGAGGAAAAGAATCTTTCATTTGAGCAGGGTTTAAGAAGTGATGGAAGGGAGTGCTGTGAAGATGCAAAGTGAGCCAAGGAGGGCAGTTGCAGACTAAGGGAGGGAGGGATTTATAACAGCATGAAATGAGGCAATCAGGACGAAAAGCGGGGGAGAGAAGTTGGGAGGTACGGGGTTGGGTGCAAAAAGCAAGAGAAGTTGGTTCAAAGTGAGGCAAAATTCAAGGAAAGGAAGCGTGGTTTGGAACTTTGCCTTTGCTTTCCCTTGCATTTTCCTTTTGAATCAGCTGACAGCCACTCTCAATGTCTTCCTGTGATATTTTCAGTGGTTTGTAACGTTTTGCCCTCCATAGAAAAATTATGGCGAAAAAATGCCTTAGCGTGATCTGATAACATAGCATTAGAAGTGCTTGTTTGTGTGTATGTGCCTTCAAGTTACCTGTCAACTTATGGTGGCCCTATGAAATCCATAGGGTTTTCTTAGGCAAGGAATACTCACAGGTGGTTTGTACCATCCCAGAAATGTGCACAGTACTGAATATGGCTTCTATTTTTCTATGAATCCTCATAACAGTCCTGTAGGGGAGACTTGCTGAAAGGTAGTTATGGCCCAAGATCACATGTCAAGTTTCATAACCAAACAGGGGTTTGAACTTGGGTTTCTCTATTTCAGCTCCAGCATTTTAAACATTACTGCATACTAGTTGTTGCAGAAGAATGGTTACTATTAAAAATGGTACCAATGTTGAACATAATGCCCATTTCCGCACTACACTCTTATAGCGCGATTATTCCACTTTCAACATCCTACGGAATCCTGGGGTTTGCAGAAACTGCAAACCCCAGGATTCCATAGGATGTTGAAAGTGGAGTAATCGCGCTATAAGAATGTATTGTGGAAATGGCCAATGATAGGAAAAATGTATGTATTAATATGTATAAAATTTGCATAGTTAGAATGCAAAATAATAATATGCATAATTACAATAATGAATACATGAAGGGCTGGATTATGTTCACCTCAGCACTAATGCTTATGCTGTAATAATATTTGTTAGTTTTTATAATACTGGAAGACTTTATTCTGGGGAACTGAACAGATAGTGTGCTTTGAGATAGGACTTTTATCCTATAATCATCTTTCCTCAAACACAAAATGTTCAGGGAATGGGTTCCAGATGCAGCTGTTTTGCCTGGTTTTTTATACAAAATCTGTTAAGGAGCAACATATAGGATAGCTGCACAATGTCATTTGATTCTTGGTATTAGAACTATATGCCTGGAAGCTCCATTAAGTTGCACTAGCAACGTTCTATTCCAGGAGAGATTTATGAGCTTCTGAAGATCTCACTCTGGGAACAAGGACAGTTGGGAAGACTTTCATCCTATTTTTAGCATTTCTCTCTCTCTGCTAGGAGCTGGCTGTGAAGACTGAGATTTGGCTCAAGATGTCCTAGCCACAGAGAGTCCCCTGGAATATAAGGATTTAGCCTTTATGATAGGCAAGTTAGATGAGTTGGAAGTATTGTGCAGAACTGAGGTTGCCACTGAATTCTTGCCTGCTTAAATGTGCATGCATTCATTTGCATGCATGTTTGTATAGAATGAGGAAATCAAAGCACATCGTGGGTGGTAGGATTAAGCTAAATATCTATGCCCCATGATTTCCCTCCCTCCCAAAATAATTTTTTAAAATCACTTTTCTCCTGGTGGCATTCCAATATAAAACCTCAGGAGAAAAAGAAGTTTGAACATGATTTGAAGAGAGAATTGTTGGGTTAGAGAACATTCAGCTTGCCACCCACACTTGCATATGCTTCATTTTTAATGGACTGTGTAGGGCCTCGGTTTACTTGCACTTTCACAAAATCTATCAATTTGCTTTGCATTTCATAAAAAATAATGGAAGAACCATTCTTTTTCTGGTCACTGTTAATGATCTTTTACAATGCAATGCTATGCCAGATCACAGAGAGATAAGCCTTGTTTAATTTGTTGAAACTTACTCCCTGGTAAGTATGTACTTAGCATTGTATCCTTGATCTCTTTAAACATATAAGAATTTTTCCACTCCTGTCCAGGTTGGAGGAGTCAATTTTTAAAGCTATTTTGGTCCCATGTTATTTCCTCATCATACTAAGCAGAATGGGAACCCCAAACAGTATCTTCAACTGTTTATAAAGATATGATCCATATCAGATCTTCCAAATCCCATAAAATGATGAAGTTGTTATGTAGAACAGTGAAGCTAGGAGAGTGCATTGGCCCTCGGGGGGGGACATATTGAAGGGCCATTTCCCCCCTCCTTGAATATACTCCAAGAAGTAAATGTGCATTATTTTTTCTTACTGAGCACTTCAGAAATAGCCAAGGCTCAGAAAATTAGAACCACATTTTTATTGATGTAAAGATAAAGATTTGAACTGCTAATCCCACTGTAAATCTGTTGAAGCAACCATTCAGTAGTTGATTTAATGGATCTACTGGGAATAGCAATTGGATTTAGATCAGTTTTGGCTCTTCCCAGTTAGGAAGCATGAATTCTTGCAATTGGGTTTTGTTGGTTGTTACTTCTACATCCACTCACTCCTTTTCAGAGCTATTTGTAGTGATTTTTTTTTTTTTTTTTTTTGTGGATCTGCAGTAATCATCCAAAAGTTTTTTTAAAACTGAGGCATGGTTTGAAGCACAATTTTTCTCCTCTGGGATTTTTAATTTCATTTTTTAATTTTAATTTTTAATTTTTTTTTAAAAAAATACAGTTATACTGTTATAGTGCAAATGTCCCATTTTAGTGCACTATAGTAATATAACTATTAAAAAAGCAAAGGAGAAGAAGAAAAAGATACTTCTTTGTTCCAATATCTCTCAGAGTTAAAAAGGAACCTACTGGAGGGTGGAAATAAAATGTTGCATCTGGTGCCAGGAATTGCTCAAAAATAGTCCACGATAACAGAAATGTTCTTGGTACATTAAAAAAAAAAAAAAGTAAGAACTTCAGCAATAGTACAGCAACCGGCATGTTTACCTCATTTGACGGACTGCTGTGTTATGTTTTCAGGCTGCATAGAGAGAACATTTATAAATTTATTTCTACATTAAAAGGCCATAGCAAAAGCACACATTCAGCGAAAGAGCCACAGATTTTAAAATTTGATAAGCTAATGTAGGGAATGAAAATAATGGGCTCAAGAGGGAGAAAGTTAGAAAGGTGAGCGCCTCAGGGGGGAAATCTGTGAACTACTGGAGGACAAATGAGGGGTGCACCTTTCAGAAACAGACTGATGTGTAGATGTTCTGAAAGAGATTTAGGATGAATGAGAAGATAGCTCAGACACCTGCCTCTGGAGAGTCTTGGGCCAAAGCCCTGTTGCAATGTATCTCAGAAAAGCTCTAAGCCTTCAGAAGAATAACTTTTGGGACTAAGACTAGTTTGCTCCAAGTTAAAAGACTCTGATGCCTTTAAACATTTGTTTGTGGTACAGGAATTTTTAAGTGAAGCAATTCAGCCTTTCTTGGCCATAAAAAGGGTGGGTAGGGTCACAAAAATTAGGAAGAACTGCTCATCTTCCCTTTTACGCCCATGACTCCTCTTCTTCAGCTTCCCGTTCTCCCACACACACTCTTGTGCACACAAGAATAACAGGATCTAAAGCTGACCAGATAAACATTGGGAAATAGAAGCTTCTACATCTAAACCCACTGAGTATACTCATATACATTACTTGTGGGCTGAGGCTGGCATAGGGCCTTTCCACCCTACACTGTTATAGCACTGTTATTCTACTTTCAACATCCTGTGGAATTCTGGGGTTTGTAGCTTATTGAGGCCAAAGAGCTCTTGGGCTTAGAATTCCAAATGCCCTTCCCTAAATTGCAAGCCCCAGGATTCCATAGGAAGTTGAATGTGGAATAATAGCACTATAACATTGTAGTGCAGAAAGACCCATACTCTCCAATTGTGCAAATTTGGTAGTCCCTACCAAATTTGCACTACACTGCACTACACTGTCCCAATTAATCTTGTGTCATCTCACTTTTTAAGCAGATTTTAAAATGTCCCAGTCTTTCTCTTTTCTTCCCACCTTCCCTTTCCCTGGCTTAGCTGCAAACTGAGTTCAAATCAGAAGGAAATAAAGAGAGGAAAGGGCGGAAGGCTCAGGCAAAAGCATACTTCCAGTAGATTAGGGCAAAAGCGAATTGCTGCAGCCTCTCTTAGCTTATGTGTTCGTCCTCATTAATAACTTTTGCCATCTTGACCTCATTGTGATCCTGCTTGGCTGCCTGTGTCTGAGTTTTCACTTGTGAAATATTGGAGGTATGGGGTAATCAGTGGCGGAGTGCCTAACAGAGCTAACTGACACAGGAGTCTCAAAATAGTGGGCATAACTGTTGGGTTCCACTTTTCTGCCCTATTTCTCATTGTAGACCTGTGGTTCCCCACTACAAAATGGTACATGTTGTGGGGGAGGGGAATTATTTAAAAAAGCAGTAGACGCTGATAATGCTCTCAGGCCATTTCCACACTACACTGTTCTAGTGCTATTATTCCACTTTCAAGATCCTATGGAATTGTGGAGTTTGCAGTTTAGGGAGTGGCCTTTAGAATTCTCAGCCAGAGAGCTCTTGGGCCTCAGTAAACTACAAACCCCAGAATTCCACAGGATGTAAAAGTGGAATAATAGCACTATAACAATATAGTGTGGAAATGGCCTCAGCCTGCTCTCAGGCTTGGGGTATCTGAGAAAAACAGATGTACTTCTACCTGCAGAGTGACTTCAGAAGTGGCAAATAGGAAAGAATAGCAAAGACAGTCCATTTCAGAAGGCTCATACATAGTCAATTTTACTATTTTCTCCTAGAAAACAGAAAAGAAATAGTTGAAGAAATTGAGTTTGAAGAAATCATCTTTCATTCATTCATTCATTCATTCATTCATTCATTCATTCATTCATTTAAAATGCATTTCAATAAAACAACATTTTGTGATTGATACAATAAATAGATGGTACAACAGATAGGGATACAAACCAAATCTTCTTATATACTCTAGATCTTCATTTCTATCTTCCCCATCTGGACTTTGCTTCTGACTAGATTGTCTTTACAAAGAATATACATATATGACAAATGAGGATCTGTTTTTACATTTTTAAACCCATCAGGACACTATATACATTAAGATAGTTAGTGTAAATTTTAACCATAATTTAACCATAATTTTAACCAGTTTTTACCATTTTGTCCATATCACCTTCATCAGTCAAGAAAGTTTCCTATGGACAAATCACTCCATTTGTTTCTAAAGTGTTGTATAACTGAATCCCATTTCTTAACAAATGTACCAAGGAGAATCCCTCTGAATAGCATTGTCAATTTGTCCATTAATGCCATATCAAACAATTTTATTTCCCAATCATCTATGTTTGGTATTTCTGATTTTTTCCAAATCTTAGCATAACTAATTCTTGCAGAAGCTGTCATATAAAATAAGATTTCTCCATAATTCTTATCTAATTCATCTTCTGGCATACCCAATAAATACATTTGTGGTGACATGTGGAAATGAAAACCTAAATTTTTTTCAATCTGCAAATGTATTTCCTTCCAATATTTCTTAGCTTTTCGACATGTCCACCACATATGGTAGAAAGTGCCCCGTTCGTTCTCACATTTCCAACATTTATCGCTACAGTTTGTATATATTTTTGCCAATCTTTCGGGAGGAAAATACCATCGGAGGTGCATTTTATAAATATGTTCTTTTATATTCTGATATGCTGTGTACTTAAGTCGTTTCTTCCAAGTTTTCTCCCAATTCTCCAGATCATCGTTTTGAGGGTGTTCTCGACAATCCTCTCTTATAATTCCTCAACACTGCCACATGCAGCCCCATTCTGATGCTAGTATAACTTTCTTGCTCAAGCACAGTGACTATGACTCATATTTTAAAAGATCAGAGAAGTCTCCAAGAAAGAGCCATCTCTTTCCAAATACTGCACTTTGGTTTCAGGCACCTTGTTTCCAATTATTCACATTATTGATCTTGATCCCTGCAGAATATCTTTGCTCCTGTTGCTCCAGAGATATAATCTTGTATGAGTGTATGCATTGTTTCTTGTCTAAAAGCTGTACTCTGGAAAACTAGATGGGATGAGAGGAGGAAACAAGATGGGCAGTACTCAGGTTGACAGGAACAGGACAACCTGTTTGCTCTCTTGCTTTATTACTAGGTTTCATGTTCCCATTCCAGATTTTTTTAAAAAATGTTAGGAGCAGAAGGGCAATGACTCTGAAAGGCCAGGATGTTGGCACTTCTGCTGATGGATGAGGCAGATGGAATGAGCAATTTCTATTTTAAGATTACAAGAAAAGCTAGGAGCTATCCCCAAAGGCTGATAAAGCTCCAACAATTCATCCACTGTGCAATTTGGAAGCTCCTTAGTTTTCCTTTCAATTAACAGGTGATGTGGGGTGTGTGTGTGTGGTTAAATTAGAACCACAGCATTAGAACCTCCCTTCCCTGCATGATTTAGAAACAAAGCAACAACCTTTCAAGTGATGAATTCTTTGTCCTTGCTCATGACTTCAAGTAAGTCTGCTGGGCTTTCTAAGGCCATTTCCGCACTAGACTGTTATCACGCTGTTATCCCACTTTCAACATCCTATGGAATCCTGGCGTTTGCAGTTTAGGGAGGGGCCGGCTGGTATCAAATACATCAAATCAAATACATGAACTACTGTGAAATTACTCTTAAGAAATTGGAGATGGCTTGACTGTTCCCGAATACACGCTTGAGTAAATGTTTGCTTAGTGTTTTTGGCCATCTTTGGCTTATAGCCATTTGAAAGTGAGATGCGTGATAGTGCCTACAACGTTGGAGGAATCCCTGGGAGATGTTTGCAACCAGAAGCAAGCCCTAGAATTTGTTGTTTAGGTTGATGTCAGCATCTGGCAATCTTGGGCAGCTGCTAGGCGATGACCACATCAGGGACCCACTGGTAACAGCAGTCCTGGGGCCATGTGGTAGGGAATTAATATATGGCGCTAAAACCTAATCATGCAGAGTAAAGCAGAGATATTCAAATATAAATTGTTAATATTTATGAGCACGAGGAAACTTTATGAAATTCATGGGGTCACCTGCATTTTTTTTTATCCTGTCTTTAAAAAAAAATTTTTTTTCTGAACTTTGCAGTAGCTCTGGCCAAGGTCCTACACACATTTACTGTGGACTAACTATCTGCTGGTGCAGTTACAATGGACCCACAATGGTGTAATGGGCACAATGACCTGGAGTCTGCCCACTGAGCAACTGTTGATCAGCCCACCAACACTGATTTGGAAGCCACCAACCAGCAGTTACTAAGGACTGCACTTATGTGACACCTGAAGAAGTACAACCTCATGCAGAGCTATTTGTATGCTAGTATATAATCTGAAAACTAGTATAGTGCACTGGCTAAGAGACTGTAAAGGAGAAACTTGGATTCAAATTTTATTTTTTTTATCATGACATCATTAGATGACCTCAATATTTTTTCAGTCATATTGCCCCACTCTTCAGTGTAGAATAGCAGTACTTTACAAAGTTGTTATAAGGGTTATTGTTGAAATAAAACTAAGGGTGCATATGATTATCTTGCTAATATCCTCACCATCCATGTGACGATGGATATGGGGCAGTGTTTCATACATACACTGAACACTTGAAATGTTCTGCATAAATGCTAGTAATGACTATTATCACAATGACATTAACAGAAGATAACTACAAAAACACAAAGACACTTTTCCTGCATTCCTTTCTTCTTTCCCCAAGAGGGAGCTGCACTTTTTGACATACGAACCTGGAACATAAGACCATTCCATTTTTTTAATAGCATAATCATCACTCAGTCAAAAGAATCTAGTTGAATCCATGCTAGCAATTTCATTTGAAACTAGCGTATATACTCGGGGTTGCCCAGGGTTTTATTTTCTCATAGGTAATAATTGTTAGAAAGATTTGAGACCCTGTGTCTGTAATTCCCCAAACTGTCTTGTGCAGTACCTGTAACTTTCCCCCATATTCCCCAATCCAATCTGTATTCAGAGTTATTAACATACAGAGGTTGAGTTCCTGAGGGAATATACTGCCCTCCTCTTTGCTGCTAGGCCTCATCTCCATAGCAACCAGCCAGGCCGAAAAGCTCTCTGACTGAGAATTCTAAAGGCCCCTCCCTAAACTGCAAACTCCAGGATTCCATAGAATCTTCACAGGCAGCCAATCATATGAGCTGTTTGCCTCACACAACTAATCATATGAGGTCTTCGTCTGACGACAAACAAGCATATCAAGTTTGACTTTTATATATTAGTAGATTGTCACAACTCAAATCCGGATGTCATTACCATTAAAACATTGCATTCATGTGCTTTCTCTATTGTCGTCTTGTCTTTTTAAACATCCTGATTTATTGTCATTTTCCGGCAGAAGACAATGCTAGCCTGTCCAGCACGTGCTATGCCTGGTGGAGGGAATCATTTGTGGGATTGTTGATCAATTCAAATGTTTGATGATATCCCAGTTTCTGCATTGCTTGCTTGTGGTCCCTCCCGCCCTGCAATTTCTGGCCACTGCCCTTTAATTATCTATTTCCGATTTGCAGCCATAGCAACTACCAGTGAGCACATAAATACAGGAAATGCTTAATTAATATATGGATGTCAGTAGCAGTTTTGGAAGGAGATCATCTGTAGTTTCAGTTGTCAGTATGCTAATAACATTCATATCCATACATCTTTTAAATAAGCTTCCAGGAACTATGTCTCTTCTGAACCTCTTATTTAAAAGGTGTAGGCACCAGTAACTTGGGTTTTCCAGGAAAAAAAATTAATTGGAAAATTTTTAGAAAAACTTTCCAGTGTCCTAAATAGTGCATAATCTGATTCAGAATGTATATTTTACTTGTAGTTACTTAAAAAAAACTTTTTAAAAAAACCTGTTAAATTTCCTGACAGCCCAGGTATCTCATAGCAAATGGTTCTGTTCTGGTTTCTGTGTTACCCTGATTTCTGAGGGTCCCGGGACGGACACCTTAATGTGCTCAGACAGTGGGGAGGGAATTAGCAAAGAGCACTAGTTAGCAATGCAAGAGGCAGGGCAACATAGCGAGATCTTGCACCCTATGTCTACGGGGTCAGGCGGAGTCAATGATCAAGCAGAAGTTAATAATAATAATTGTTTTATTAAGATACAGTCAAACACGTGTATGCAACACACTCACACAAACAACTATAGAAATAAAAGGTAGGAGTTGGATAGAGGGATTTTGAGAGGAGGTTTGGTATGGGAAATACTACACCTGTCCTGAAGCCCGGTAATAGCAAAGAAGCTGGGGAGCGTGGATTCTCAGCACGTGGGGCTGAGGGGAGGCTTGTCAAGCGGAGCGGCAGCAAGTCGGGAGGCAAGTCACGAGCGATCCAACGAGACGCTCAAAGTCAGGGGTTCTTATAGGGAAAATTGTGGCTGCAGGCTAGTCCGTACTTGGGGATAACAATGAGTTTCGGGCTAGAGACAAAGCCTCTGAAAGGTCAGTACTTTAGATGATGGAATTATGACCAGATTGTCAATAGAGTAGCCAGTATGCAAAACGCGGAGTGCTTGAGAGTTGTATAGTCCACCTATCAAGCTGCCTGCGCGGAGCAGGGGATCTTTTGTAAGTGGCGTGCATACATAATGTGGTACTTGCCTTGAGGTCTCCTAAAGCTGCATTCGGCGATGACTGGCCTGCCTAGATCAGGGTTTGAGTGGTTCGGCTATTGTTGGCGGCGCCTGTGTGCGTGCTTGTCCGGGGGCCTCGCAAGCACGTGGAAGGCCAAATTATTGATATCAAATGATATCTTAATATCCCACAAGCTAGGGCTAGAAACAGCGGTAACATCTGGAATGGAGAAATGGCCAGGGTTATGGACATAATTACAGCTAAGCATCTCCTCCCAAAGAATGGAGCCCAGTGGGCCCTGAATCAGGGCTCCCTAGGCATAGGTTTAGCCAAAGGCAAGGGTATACAGTTTGAAAATCAAAAAGTAACTTACATAAAAATGCAAGTTATATACCTACCAGTCTTGAAGTGTAGTATCTCGTCATGAAATTGAGCCACAAAGATGGAAGAATTAGGAAAGAATTCACACAAGGATATGTGGGAATGAAACTAACTTCTAAAACTTCTCTTTAAAATAGAGAAGCATTTTTCAAACACTTAGGAGACAAGGTGGAGTTTTCTCTTTCATTTGTGTCTCCCAAGTATATGAAAACGTTTCTCTATTTTAAAGAGAAGTTTCAGAAGTTAGCTTCAGCCCCAAACCCAACCAAAGTTAGTTTCTTTCTCTCATTTTAAAAGAAGGCTGTAAGTCCAAGTTCCATTGGAGGTAGAAGAGAGAAGGAAGGAGCAAAGAAGTAAAGCACAGTGAGAAGTAAATCTCCCCTCCAGAAATTTGCTGACTTTTATAATCCCAACTTCTTGTGAACCTGAAAACCATTGATTCTTTCCCTGTCTCATCAACACTTTATGTCATTTAAAAATTGTTCTGCCTGAATTTGTCATTGGATCAAACATTTAATCAGCGGCGGAATGCATGGAAGGAGGGCGAGAAGGGAGTGAGGCTATGGCATGGGGAGCCTGGCCACACTACATGGGGGCATGGCTGCAGTATGGGGGGGCATGGCCGCGGTGTGTGGGGGCACGGCTACAAGCCGGGATGCCCCAAAAATATTGCCGCCAGGAGCAAACTGTCCCTATCGCCTCCCCATCCCTATGCAACTGCACTTAAAAATTTTTCTGTTCCCCAGATGCATTTGTTAAAGCTTACCTCCAGACATTCAAAAGGTCATAGACATCTGTACCCCAAGTTCATCCATGGTGTTATGCAGATAAGTACCTGATCTAGAATAATAAATTTGTCCTCATAGATCATGGAGTCATAGAGTTGGAAGAGACCCCAGGGGCCATCCAGTCCAACCCCCTGCTATGCAGGAACACACATCAAAGCATTCCCAAGAGATGGCCATCCAGCCTCTGCTTAAAAACCTCCACGGAAGGAGACGCCACCACACTCTGAGGCAGCATATTCCACTGCCAGACAGCTCTGAAGGTCAGAAAGTTCTTCCTAAGGTTCAGGTAGAATCTCCTTTCCTGCAATTTGAACCCATTGCTCCTTGTCCTAGTCTCTGGAACAGCGGAAAACAAGCCCGCTCCCTCCTCAACATGACATCCCTTCAAATATTTAAACATGGCCATCATGTCCCCTCTTAACGTTCTCTTCTGCAGACTAAGCATACTCACCTCCCTACGCTGTTCCTCATAGAGCATGACTTCCAGATCCTTCACCATTTTGGTCACCCTCCTCTGGACACATTTCAGTTTGTCAATATCCTTCTTGAATTGAGGTGCCCAGAACTGGACACAGTATTCCAAATGAGGTCTAACCAAAGCAGAATAGAGTGGTACCATTACCTCCCTTGGTCTAGACACCATACTCCTATTGATGCAACCAAGAATCACGTTGGCGTTCTTGGCTGCTGCATCACACTGCTAACTCATGTTCAGCTTGTGATCTACCAAGACTCCTAGATCCCTTTCACATACACTGTTGTCCAGCCACGCGTCCCCCATCCTATATTTGTGCATTCCATTTTTTCTGCCTAAGTGTAGAACCTTACATTTCTCTCTGTTGAGATTAATTTTGTTAGCTTTGGTTCAACTCTCCAATCTGTTAAGGTCATTTTGAATTTTGATCCTGTCCTCTGGCATATTAGCAACTCCTCCCAATTTGGTGTCATCTGCAAATTTGATCAGCATGCCTTCTACTCCTTCATCCAAGTCACTGATGAAGATGTTGAATAGCACTGGGCCCAAGACAGGACCCTGTGGCATCCCCCTAGTCACTTCTGTCCAGGATGAAAAGCAGTCATTGGTGACCACCCTTTGGGTTCGGTTGGTCAAGCAATTACAAATCCACTTAACAGTAGCCCTGTCCAGCCCTCATTTTACTAGCTTCTTTGCAATAATGTCATGGGGAACTTTGTCAAAGGCCTTACTGAAATCACGATATGCTACATCCACAGCATTCCCTTCACCTATCAAGCTTGGAACTCTATCATAGAAAGAGATAAGATTAGTCTGGCATGACTTATTTTTGAGAACTCCATGTTGACTTTTAGTGATTACGGCATTGCTTTCTAAGTAATTACAAACTGACTGTTTAATGACCTGCTCTAGGATCTTCCCTGGTATTGATGTCAGGCTGACTGGGCAATAATTATTTGAGTCCTCTTTTTTTTCCCTTCTTGAAGATGGGAACAACATTTGCTCTCCTCCAGTCTGCTGGGACTTCTCCTATTCTCCAAGAGTTCTCAAAGATTATTGCAAGTGGTTCTGAAATGACTTCTGCCAGTTCTTTTAATATCCTTGGATGTAATTCATCTGGCCCTGGAAACTTGAATTCATCTAGTTTAGCTAGGTATTCCTGTACTACTTCTCTATTTATTCTGTGCTGCATTCCAGCCCCCCACCTCCTCACCTGTTTCCCACCCCCCAGATTGAATACTTCTATCCTTTTGAGAGAAAACTGAGGCAAAGAAGGTATTGAGTAGTTCTGCCTTTTCTCTTCCCCCTGTTAGTAATTCGCCATCTTCTCCATGCAGCAACCCTATCATTTCCTTGTTTTTCCTTTTGCTGCTGAAATATCTAAAAACACCCTTTTTATTCTCTGGCAAGCCTAAGTTCATTCTGTGCTTTAGATTTTCTGACCTTCTCCCTACATATTCTGGCTATTTGCTTGAATTCCTCTTTGCTGGTTTCACCATTCTTCCATTTCCTGTACATGTTTCTTTTAACACTTAGCTCAGCTGAGAGTTCTTTAGTCAACCATTCTGCTTTCTTTAGACACCTCTCATTTTTCCTCCTTATTGGCACAGTTTTAAATTGTGCCTTCAGTATCTCACTTTTAAGAAATTCCCATCCATCTTGAACTCCTTTCTCTTTCAATATTCTTGACCACGGAATTTCAGCAAGTAACTCCCTAAGTTTACAGAAATCAGCTTTTCAAAGTCTAGAATGCATGTCTGGCTACACTTGGCTTCTCCCTCCCACAGAATGACAAATTCCAATAGAGCATGGTCACTCCCCGCTAAGGATCCCACCACCTCCACCTCATCAACAAGGTCATCCCTGATGGTCAGGATCAGATCTAAAATAGTTAATCCCTTGTCACCTCTTCCACCTTCTGGACCATGAAATTGTCTGCAAGGCAAGTGAGGAACCTGTTGGACCTTGTGGTCTTTGCAGAGTTTGATTGCCAGCATATATCAGGATAGTTGAAATCTCCCATTACTACTGCATCTCTGCTTTTTGAATGTGTGGTCATCTGCTCCAGGAAGGCATCATCCAAATCCTCAGGCTGGCTTGGAGGTCTGTAGTAGACTCCACAATAACATCCCTATTGTTTCTTGTTCCCTTAATTTTTACCCAGATGCTCCTGACGTGGCTTCCTGGATTTAAGTCATGGATCTCTTCACAGGTGAAAACATCTTTGACATACAAGGTTCCTCCTCCTCCTTTCTTGTTTGGTCTATTTCTGCAAAATAGATTATACTACCCCTATTACTATGTTCTAATCATGAGACTCATTCCACAAGGTTTCAATGATGCCTATTAAATCATATTTATTTTGTTTATTAAGAGTTCGAGTTCATCTTGCTTACTTCCCATGCTCTGTGCATTAGTGTAGAGACACTTTAAGACCATGTGCCCCTCCCACAAGTGCTTTACTAAAGTTGCTTTTCCTCACCCTGTTGGTCTCTGGTACCACTTGGCCTGCTCTATCTATATCATTTGAGCTATTTTTCCCAGCACTCACTGAATCCTTGCCCTGAATAATACTGTCTCCCTCCCCAGCTGAACTCAGTTTAAAGACCTCCTGATCCGCTTTGAGAGACTGTTAGCAAAAACATTCCTGCCGAAAGTTGTGAGGTGCAGCCCATCTGTTGCCAGAAGACCATCTTCATGGAAATGCAGACTGTGATCCATAAACCCAAATCGTTTCCGGCAGCACCATCTGTGGACC
This sequence comes from Cyclura pinguis, assembly GCA_030412105.1. Classification (NCBI taxonomy): domain Eukaryota; kingdom Metazoa; phylum Chordata; class Lepidosauria; order Squamata; family Iguanidae; genus Cyclura; species Cyclura pinguis. The sequence goes on from CM059601.1 coordinate 127,950,214, forward strand.
CAGTTGTTGACCTCCACTATTCTTCTCTCCCTTCATGGGCCATATCCTTCCACAAGGAGGAGAGATGAAATGACAACCTGCGCATCACGGTCCTTCAACTTCCTACCCATAACCTCGTAATCCTTTGTGATGCAGTGAAAGCTGCGCCTTGTAGTGTCGTTGGTTCCCACATGAACCAAAAAGAGTGGTTTACGGTTAGTGGGCTTGACCAGTCTCATTAACCTCTCCGTTACGTTGTTGATTTTGGCCCCAGGGAGACAGCACACCTCACGATTTATCCTGTCCGGGTTGCAAATTGTTGTTTCTGTTCCTCTCAGCAAGGAGTCCCCAACCACCAGAACTCGTCTCCTCTGAGGCTTGTCTGGGGTTACTCGATGAGCAGATTCTTCCAATGCCGCGTGGACATTCTGTTCAGGTTGAGACTGTTGGTTTTGCTGCTGTTGGAATTTGTCCTGCTGGTGTTGGAGTTCCTGTTGCTGATGTTTGATTTCCCCTTGGTGATGTTCCATTACCTCTCCTACTGTTCCACTTCGTCATTAATAAGATTGAGAACTTGGAAGTGATTCTGTAGCTCGAGAGTCTGTTTGGTTCCTGGCCCTTCTACTCCGCAGTTGAGAGTTTCTTCATCAAAACAGTTTCAGAACAGTCCTTATCAGTACTAGCTCACAGCAAAGCCAAAATATTTGACATTCATTAATCACACCAAATAATAAGCTTAAACCAACTATTTCAGCTTTATTACTTTTGTAGCAATTTTATAGGAAAAGAATAAAATTTATATTGTTTTTCCCATGAAAGCATAAAAGAGAAACTTATCCTCATTTCAAACACCAGCACATCAGCAAATAGTTTTAAAGAAATATATATTCCTAAAGAGTTAAACAGTGTGCTAAACTTAATTTACTTAATTCCTTTACTCCTACCAGAGTATCAACTCTGCTCTTATTGAAGAAAACCAAATTATAGGATAATAGCAACAAAACATTTAAAAATCATTATTATGCTTTTGAGTTTATGCTTTGTATTATTTTACAGCTGAATGATAGCTTTAAAATGAGCTTTTAGTTTTATAATTTTAATTGGGAGTCTTCAAAGCTGCAGAATGCAGTTGCCTTATGCTCAGAGGTTCTACTTTAGACCACCTGCAAGTTGGCAACCTGCTCTTCAATGGCTGCCTTCTGATCTTGTGTCTCATATTTCATCTTTAAGGACACTCTGGCTTTCCTACTGTGGGTTCACACAACTCCAAAATTCCATTCTGGAATTCATGAACTACTGTCGTAGTGAAGAAGAATTTTGTTCACCAGAGACAGCAGCCATTGTGCCTCAGATGGCTTTTTCTTTGCTTCTGAAACTCCAAGACATACTCCAAGTCACATTCATGTTCTTCTGATAGGCTTTCCATAGGCAATCGGCCATAATGCAAACTGGACTTTATAAAGAGGCCTTTAGTCAGATACAGCATTTTTTGTCGTATGTTATTGTTTGCTGTTGTTCCTCATTTAAATTTAGCTGCAAGGTTAGGGATGCCACGGCAATGGGAATCTATACATAACTTATTGGATCTCGGGAAAGAGTAAATCTGGTCACTTGCCCTTATGAAGAATCTTATTGATAAAATTAGTCTGAAAACAAGCACTATGGAGATTTTTTTTTTACTTATTGATTTCCATTTACTGATTATAAGAAAGATATATTAATGCCTCAGCAGTCTCATCCTGGACTTTGGAACGAGGTTCTGTCATAGATCTAATTATAGAGAGAGTTTTATGTAACCAGTTTTATTGGAAAATGTGCTTCCTCATCCTGTGATTTTAATTTTTAGTCAACAGTTGTCTTTTTTTAGTTGATTTTATATTTGTATGTTGTGTTTTTCATCTAACAAAACCCATTATAATAAAAAAGAATGCTCACTATATTTTAAACAGTGTATTCACACAAATGGCAGGGGACCTGAGAGGAAAAAGCAGAGAAAAGCCTATGCCCTATCTTGCCTGTCAAAGACAAGTGTATAAACTATTCATAGGATGTTAATGGCTGGTAACAGGCTTGAAAGGGTTACATTGCTACAAAGATATACCAAGCAGAGCAGAGGAGAGCTTCTAGGCTTCATCGAACTTGTCATCCTGTGAAGCATTCCAGAGATAACAGAGTTCCAGGCGAGACATGTATAACCCAATCAGACTGTGAGGCTTTTGCCCATTCGTCCTTCCTGTTTTGAGGCCAAGGGAGAAAGAAGGCTTTGCCTTTGGTTAGCCATCCAGACTACCCTTTTAAAATCCAAGCTTGATAGGCATGCCTTGGCATTTCCTCTAGTCCAAGAAACAGTCTCAGTGGCCGCTTCTCAAGCGACCAATGCACAGTGACATGGAGTACGAATCCATTAATCATCAATATACTCAACAAGATATTTCACACCAGTGGCTTTTTCTAGAGTGTGCCCACATTACACAGTTATAGCACCTTGATAGCATTTAAACTCCTCTGGCTTCGTCTCATGGAATCCTGGGATTTGTTGTTTGGTTAGGTGCTTAGAATTCTTTCCCAGAGAAGCTCTAGTGTTGTCATTCAGGGAAGCAGAGCAGAGAAATGCAAGTCCCCTTACCAAACTACAGACCCCAGGATTCCATAGGATACAGCCATGGCTATCAAAAGCCATTTCCGTATTACACTGTTATAGCGCTATTATTCCACTTTCAACATCCTGTGGACTTCTGGGGTTTGTAGTTTATTGAGGCCAAAGAGTTCTTTGGCTGAGAATTCTAAGTACCGTTCCCTAAACTGCAAACCCCAGGATTCCATAGGATGTTGAAAGTGGAATAATAGCACTATAACAGTGTAGCGTGGAAATGGCCAAAGCGGTATCAAACTGTTATAACTGAGCAGTGTGGATACACCCCTAGTTTCAGCTAGTTTGTACATCTGATAATGAATCCTAGGTTAACCAGGGCTCAGAGTAATACGTAAATTCAAAACTTTATACAGAAATTATTTCTTTTAGAATAGCTATCTAAATATTTACATGAATATGTACTTCTGTTACACAATTTGATGACACTTAAGGGGGAACGGCACTGAAAGCTGTTTACACAGTAATGTCAGAACATTACAAGAGCTGTGCATGAAACGTTGTGGTTATCCATTCCTTTATTGTTTTATTTATTTATTTATTTTATTGTTTTATTGTTTGTTTATTTATTGTTTTATTGTTTGTTTATTTATTGTTTTCACTCACTTTCAAAGCCTTGGACACTTCCAGTTTCATTGCCCTTGCAAGGTCTGTAGAATCATTTTCACAACTTACTTCAGACTGAGGTAAAACTGACTCAGAACTTCTTGAACCACAATATTTTTCTCCAAAGGATTCAATATCTGTTAAGAAGGGCAACTTATCACACATTACCTTTTTCACTAATTAGGATGTGACTGGTTCTTCCCAAGGAGGAGGTTTCAAGGAATAGAAATAAGTTTAGCCCTGTGTTCATTTAGTATTTTTACAACAGCTTTCTGGCTGAGAATTCTAAATGCCCTTCTCTAAACTGCAAACCCCAGCATTCCCTAGGATGCTGAAAGTGGAATAATAGCACTAGGACAGTGTAGTGCAGAAAGGCCCCAAGTCAGTTTAAGCATGGAGCCTTGGCCATTCAGAAAAGCACTTTTGCCGAATTTAAAGGTTTCATCTACGTAATTAGAAAATGTTTAAAAACTTTTCTTCTTGGCTTTAAAAGTCCTAGTAGTCAGAAAAAGGCTTTAGTGACGCTTGTTGCTTTATTACAAGCAGGCGATTCACATGGTGGGGCAAGCTGGAAACTATGATCCTTCTCCCCTCACCATGATTGTTTGACACTTATGTTGCAATTAGATTAGATTAGATCTTTAGGAGGCAATCCCAGGATACTCCTTTGGTAATCCTCTGTACCTCCTTTGTCCAGGAAGTGATTTTCTCTGACCTCAAGCAAGGAAGACTGGGAAATCCTGAGTGACACATCCTCTCTCAGCAGGAGCTATAAGAAGATCCGCATGTTACTATCTTCCTCCTAGAAGCCCCAAAAACTGACATGCTCCCATAATAAGCTATAAGAAGATCGTCATATTACTATCTTCCTCCTAGAAGCCCCAAAAACTGACATGCTCCCATAATTATCTTGAGAATGGTGTATAATGGTTCTTCTGTATTGAAGTTCCAATATATTTTTTTTGCCAGATAAACTGGATGAAAGCAAAACTTAGCAAGATTTTTTAGTAAGCATTTTCATTTCCTATTACCTCTTTTTTTTTTTTGGATAGAAGTGAAGAAAGCAAACCTTCAGTTATGTAGAATGTAATTCAATATCCTGAATGTCTCATGAATATTGGAATATTCATGGAATAACTCCTTCAAGCTTCTTGATAGTCACTGAAAGCTCATTGAACCCAAAACACATTACCTTTCCCTCCTTTTCTCTTTCCAAATGTTCCCACTTTTCATCAGACTGACTTTCCGTCTGCAAACAGGAACTCTCCAGCATGGCCTCATGGCATCACAGCATTTGGAAGGGCATAGGCACCATAGAGAGCACAACACTTCACTATTGTTTTATATATTGTTTGGTGTTCCTTAGTTTTGAGTATTTGATAGCAGAATATCATTTAAAATATCAGTATTGAGCAGTACATCACAAAACAGTACATGCATCCGTTCCAAAGGAAGATCTTATGCTGTGTTTCATGTGTACACCTAGGAGAACTTATGGTTAATGACAGCTATACTTCAAAAAGTTCTAGCAAGGCAAATCCTTTTTGATGGAAAGGAAAAATGAACAATTAAAACAGTTAAAGCTGAAATCCTGTACTCTTTTACCTGAGAATAAGTACTACCGAATTTAGCGGAACTTACCTTTGAGGCAGTGATGTAGACTTGAATCGATAGACTTGGACTCAAGTCTGACTTAAGTCACTTCAGTGACTCGACTCAGACTCGACTCGGCTGTAAACGATGCACTGACTCAACTTGACGCGAGACTTGTATATTTTTAATGACTGACTTGCTGCCCTTGGTTCAGTAATATAACACATTCATCCAGAAACCTTATGACTTTGAAAACACCTTCATCTCTTTTTGCCTACTGGTCTCATGGCAATCTGTCTCAAGCCCAAAATGTGGGTGCATTTCTCAGAGGGGAACAGCAAATGGGTTAGGCAATGGGCTTGAGTTAGGCTTCAGGTCTGCTCAGCGGTCAGTCCCTGCTGCATATCAGAGGAGCCCTCTAAAACTGTTCCTAAGAGCAGAAGGCAATACTCGCCCCCAGAGTGCAGGGTGCATTTCTCAGAAGGGAAGAGCAAATGTTTTAGGCAACAGGCCTGAGAAGGAAGAATTCTTCCTTCTAAAGCTTTTGAATCTTCAGTAATGAGGAGTAAGATAGGATCCTATTTCCTACTTCCAAAGCTGCAGATGGCAAAATTGTAAATGTGGAGAGCTGACTCTGCTTAAATTGTTAAAACTGACTTTATTTCACTCTATCCAATAATTCTGAATTTTGGTGGGGTATAAGTTGGCTTCCAGACTTGAGACTTGACTTGAGACTTGACTTGAAAGTATCTTCAAGGACTTGAGACTTGACTTGAGACTTGAAGGCAGAGACTTGAAACTTGACTTGATACTTGGAGTAAAAGACGTAAATACATTACTGCTTTGAGGAGACCTATATAGGATTTTACAGTATTACTAACACCAAAAATTCATTTGACGAACCTGACTAAATTCACAAAAGCTCAGATGCCATCTTATGTTTGATAGTCAGTCATGGGCCAAAGAGCTCTTTGTTGTTTTTGGTATAGCAGACTAACATGGTCACCCCTTTGAAAACTGTTCTTCTGTGATAATCCATTGCCCTTACCAACTCCTTTTACCACTAACCTCTCTTCTTTTCCTCCTTAGATCCGCAAAAGAAGTAAAGCCTGTCGTGGGGGACTGTGGGAAAATGATGAACTAGTTTCCATCAATGGAAAACCATGTGCTGGCCTTTCCCATGCAACTGCCATGCAGCTCATTGACTCTTCCAGTGGCCTCCTCAGCATTGTTGTTAAAAGGTGATGGGGGTAGTAGTGGTTGGGATGGGGTTGAGTGAAATATGTACTACTTCATTGCTTTATTGAGCTGCCTAAATCATACCCTTATTTATTTGTTTATTTATTTATTTAATTTACTGCCTTTCATGAGGTTTTCAATGTAGTCATATGGAACTTCATCAACAACTCTGTCCTATGCTCACACTTCAACCTCAGAATGCACAGAAGTATCAACTAAAGGAGACTCTATCAGCATTGCACAGACTCTGTTCTGAAGCAGAACCATCTTATTACATAACTCTTTAAAAAAACCCAGAAGAATCAGAATGACTTATAGGAGACTTTCATGCAGTTTGTTGTTAAGATACTTTGACAAGGTTCTCCACAATATCCTTGCAATCAAGCTGGTAAAATGTAGGCTAGACAATGCTACTGTTAGGTGGATTTGTAATTGGTTGACCAACTGAACCTAAAGGGTGCTCACCAATGGCTGCTTTTCATCCTGCAGAAAAGTGACTAGTGGGGTGCCACAGGGCTCTGTCCTGGGCCCAGTGCTATTCAACATCTTCATCAGTGACTTGGATGAAGGAACAGAGGGCATGCTTATTACATCTGTAGATAACATCAAATTAGGAGAGGTAGCTAATACCTCCAATAACAAGATGAGAGTTCAAATTGACTTTAACAATTGAGAGAGCTGGGCCAAAACTAAGAACTTCAGCAGGGAGAAGTGTAAGGTACTATTCTTGGGCAGAAAAAAAAATGAAATGTACAGATATAGGATGGGTGACACCAGGCTGGGCAAGAGTACATGTGAAAGGAATTAAGGAGTCTTCATAGACCACAAACTGAACATGAGTCAACAGTGTGATGTGGCAGCTAAAAAAGCCAATGCAATGCTAGACTACATCAATAAGAGGATAATGTCTAGATCAAAGGAAATAATAGTAGCACTTTATTCTTTGGTCCAAACTCACCTGGAATACCGTGTCGGGTTCTGGACACCACAGTCTAAGAAGGATATTGACAAGCTAGAATATGTCCAGAAGAGGGTGACTAAATTGTAAAAGGTCTGCTAACCAGGCTCTCTGGGGAGCAGCTTAGGTAACTGTGTATGTTTAGCCTGGAGAAGAGAGGGTTAAGAGGTGACATGATAGCCATGTTCAAATATTTGAAAGGATTTCATATTAAAAATGGAGCAAGTTTGTTGCTCCAGAAAGTAGGCCATGGAGCAATGGATTTAAACTACAGGAAAAGAGATTCCACCTAAACATTAGGAAGAACTTCCTGATGGTAAGAACAGTTTAATGGTGGAAAATGCTACTTCGGAGTGTGGTGGAGTCTCCTACTTTGGAGGTTTTTAAACAGAGTTTTGGTGGTCATCTGTTAGAGTGCTTTGACTGTGTATTCCTGCATGGCAGGGTTTGACTGGATGGTCTCTTCCAACCTTATGATTCTACTCCTCAGGCTGAGACATGCTTAGTTTCAGTGACTTGTTTTGAACAGGAGGTGGACATATGATATCAGCTTTCTTACGCTCTCCTCCAAACACTTAGTGTCCCTTTTAAACCCCAGTCATCTTACCTTGCGTGTACAGTGTTAGGGTACAAGGAATCTGGGCCCTGAGCAAATGCTGAACTGGCGTGCTAATAGTGTATGCACAGTAGCTGAGAATCCAGTTTAAATGTGGAGCCAGCAATATGGAATGCTGCATGGAGGAAGTTCTGGCTTGCTTGGAATTAAGTTTAAATAGGAACAGTGTAACAAGATCATGTGACTTCAGTGTCTCCATTCTGTAACATTCGTTATAGCATGTTGCAGGTTGATGTTGACTTTCTTTTAAACTACTATAAGATTATTTTGAGTAATTACATTAGATTCTAAAATAGGCTACACTATCTGTATCTTTAAAAAATACAAAACAAATTGCAAATCCAAGGAGGACTCTTGCTTCTCAGACCACAACTGCAATAAAAATTACACCAGCAGATAACAAACTGAAGAAAGTAAGGCCACAACTTTAATTGATCACAGCTGTGCATAAGGTTGGCATTATCCTGGGACCCGATCCAGGCATCAGCCAACCTGCCTGTTGCTCAATGAGCCAAGTATCCTGGAACAACAGCTATGGGATTCCACATGGGCAAACACCACTGTGTGGTTTCTCTGTCACATGGGGGTGTGGCATAGTGAACGCCCCTGTTACTGCCCTGGCTAGTCCGAGCTTTGGGGATATTAAAAGATATCCTTTTCATATCACAATTCGGCTTCACTTCTCTATTCCCCTCCACGTGCTTGCAAGGCCACCGGACAAGCACGTAAACAAGCTCGGCCGTTAATTGCCGTAATATTCCTGGACAATACAGGCAGGCCAGAAAATAGCTGACTCGCTGCTTTAGGAGACCTCCAGGCAAGTACTCTAATTAGGTATGCACGCAACTTACAAAAGATCCTCTGCCCCGCGCTGGCAGCTTGATGGGTTACCCAAGTACTCTGCGTTTGCATACTGGCTACTCTATTGAGAACCTCTGCGATAACTCAATCATTCAGATTGTGACCTTTCGGAGGCTTTGTCTCCAACTCCAAATCTATTGTTTTCCCCCAAGTACGGCATAGCCTGCAGTCACATTCTCCTTATAAAAACCCTTGATTTCAAGACCTTCCTCGGATCGCTCCCAAGTTTCATCCCACCTTGCTGCCGCTTTGCTCGGCGAACCTCCCCTCAGCTCCACATGCTGAGCTACATCGCACCCCAGCTTCGCTCTCTATTTTTCTGGGCTTCAGGACAGGTGAAGTATCACCCAAACCAGCAACCCCTCTAAAAATCCCTCTATACCACTCAAACCTTTATTTTCTTTTAGTTATCTTGTGTGAGTGTATCGCATACACTGTTTTGCTTGTGTTTGTAATAAAACATCATTTATTGCTTCAACTTCTGTGTGCTCCTTGACTCGACCCGACCTGGTAGACATAGGGTTCAAGATCTCGCTACGTTACCCTGCCTCTCGTAACACTAAGCAGTGCTCTGAGATAATTTTCCCCACCTTTAGTTGAGCACATTTTGTTGTCCCTCCCGGGACCCCCGTACACAGGGTAACAGAGTGGTGGAGTAACGCGGGCAGCCCCAGTACCCCTAATTTGAGAAGGAGTCGCGAACCTCCTCAAATCAGGCTGGTACTGATACGCCCCTATGCAGAATCAGGCTGAGTACTCAAATAGACCAGGGAACTGGTAGGTCCCTTGTGACAAACCTGATGGGAGGGGGTCTTGACAACAAAGCCTCCTTGGCAACTGAGAGTGTTTAAGCTGATTGGCTGGTGAAATGGAACCTTGGATAGCCCAGGGGAGGGGCTGGTGGAAAGAGGAAAAATAATGGATTTTAACTGTCTGGTGTGTATTTGAAGAGAAGCGTGAATTGTGGTGTGTTTGGGAGAGGTTGGAGATTTGAAGAGCTCTGTGGGAGAGAGAACTGAGAAACTGGGTGTATGAGAGATAGTGAATGAATTGAAAGAGAGAGAGAGAGAAGAATGGTGTGCTGTTTATAAACATTTAGATACAAGACACATTTAAAGCAACAGTGTTACAATAAATGTTTGAAGTTCTGTGTCCCTTAAAACAGTGTCACAGAGTCTCATTCTGAATCTTGGAATATACACACTACCAATAATATCATCTTGACCTTAGTGCCAACAGTACCACAGTCTTGGAAAATATAAATCACTGCTGATCCTTACATCTGGGAGAAGGGCAGATTTAGAGAAGGCAGTAAAGGAGGACAGTCCTGAAAGGAAGAAGCCAAGGGAGGACAAGAGTGAGGAAGGGACTGCGTTCTCAGAGAGGGAGAACTGAGGCAGACCTGTTTGTCCTGGCCTGGCTTGATTCAGAGGTCTCCCTGGCTGTTCAGTTCTGATCACAAAGAGGTGTCAGGCTGGGCAGGCCTTGGAGAAGGAGTACCACAGCACTACCAGCACTACGTGGGCCACCCATGTTGGTGCTAGTAGCCATTGCCTGCCTCTTGATGAGACCTGGAACCCTCAACCCAAGACTTCAGCTGCTCCACCTTCTCCCCCAGTTTCTCCAGTGCCTCTGAAAGGCCTTCAAGGACTGCTGTTGTTTTTCATTGGCCTATTCTCTTTCCTACCATTTAGTTCATGTGACATGGTGGGCTTCTTCTTGCCTCCAGCTATAGCCAATTCTGCCCACAATTTCCTTGCTTGACCTGCCTGCCCTTTGGTCCTTGGGAGCGATTGCTATTGCTGAGGTTGTTGTTTCTTGCTCTTAGATGGTATGCTGCTGTTTAACCTGTGTATTTTTTTAAAAAAATCCTTCTAGGAGGTTACTTAGGCTATTTCCTGAAGAGTGGATACCAGCAACTAAAAACAAGTGTTGAACTCAGGTTATTGTCACTATCAAATAGGTATGCAGGCCAATTAAAAGGTAAAGACTGACTTGCCCCTATTATTTGCCATTTAATCAAAACTGGTAGCAGCAGACGTGATCATGGCTACAGGTGACTAAGTGCTCCTTAGGGTACCTTTTTCTTAGGAATAATCAGTCTGATGTCTACAAAGGGAAGTCCTGTCTTAGCTATATGTTTTAGTTTTCAGAGGGTATCTACAAAGATTCACTCAAGTAAATATTTTTGAAAAATCAATTTAAAAAAAATTAAAAAGCTTTAGAAAATGGTTCATTTGGAACCCTAGCTGCAGCTGCTACTCATTTCTGGCCTACTGGAGACAGGGCATCGTTATGACTAAGGCTGTTTCCACATTAGATTGTTATAGTGCCATTATTCCACTTTCAATATCCTATGGATCCTGGGGTTTTCAGTTTAAGGAGGGGCCTCAAAAGGCTATTCTCAAAGGCCCCTCCCTAAACTGCAAACATTCCATAGTATGTTAAAAGTGGAATAATAGCACTATAACAGTCTAGTGCAGAAATGGCCTAAATTGTCTCTGCATGTGGTCATCTCAAATAAAGGTATCCAAACCATTCCCCGACTTTTGTAAGCAAGAGGTTTCCCCACTTCCTCCACTTCTCTTTCCATTTATCTTGTCTTGAATAATTATCTGTAACAATTTATAGTTTTTATTTCTCATTATATCACCAAAAATAACTAAGTTTTCTGTTTTTTTAAACAATTATTTCTTAGTCTTTATACAATAATACTTCTTCACTGATCACCTTCTTTATCCTTGAAGTTATTAATACTTTGTGTTTATAATCCAAAGTTCTTCTGTCTTCTTCATGGTAGTCTCCGGGCTTTTCCACACAAGTGCAATACATCGCATTGCACTTGGATTTTTGCTGTTATGTCTGCACATTAAACCATGTAGTATCGATGTTTCCTCTGCAGATTCACACAGCTTGAGCTCTTAGCGCGATTACTACCGATGTAAAACCGATATATTGTAAAACCGGGAAAACTCCAATGTAAAGCACAAATACCGTTTTGGCTGGGTTTCTGACAACATGTGGAAGATGTACACACAGAGTTCTCTGTGGGCATTCTTATCTTTCCCTGATGTCATTTCTGCCCGCTCTTGTCTCTGCCCTTCAAACGCAGGGCGGGCACTGGAATACAATGAAATACGTTAGGATCCTCAGGATGGTTGTTTTTCAATTTCTGGCTATCTAGACCAGAGCTTTCCAAACTTTTCATGTTGGTCACACATTTTTAGACATGCATCATTTCGCGACACCGTAATTTTACTAGCAATTTTACTAGCAGTTTTACTAGTAAACCGGAGGTTAAACTGACTCCTTGTAAGAGAGCTGGTATATACATAAATTGTAATAATGAAATGTATGGAGACGCAACATATCTCATGAAAACCATTCATTTATGTTTTTAAAAATGTACAATTTATTTATAACACGTAATATACATTTCCAAGACTTGGGTGGGGGCTTGTCTTCTGTAAGAATGAACTAAAGTACCTCTGCTGATACGTAGCAAAGGGTTGGGTTTTTTTTACAAATTAACCAATCAGAGGCGGTGGTGTGGAGCAAAGGAGGGAATGGGACGAGAATGGGAGTTTCACAAGAATTGACGGAGTGGAAGCGGCAAACAATTTTCACTGCATTACTTCAACAGAAACCAGAGGGCATGCAGATGAGAATCCAATAAAATCAGAGTAAGTTGGGTTAAAACACACCACTCACAACACGCAGTGAAACGCTCCTCCGCTCTGGTGCAGAAATGGCCTCTGTCCAAGATTCCATGCCATTCAGTACAACTGAGAACTCATAACACCATGCAAGGCACATTTTTAAGGCTAATTTTTCATTTCAGCTCTATTTTTTTATCTTTACAAACCATTTTGTTATAACTTTTATTGCATGATTATAATTACAGTTCTCATTCAACAGATATTTGAATCCAGTATTTGTCAACATACTTCATACTTTCACTTTGATTCTTTAACTGTATTTTGGAGGTTGTTTGTTTTTGACCAATTATCATGAACATAATTTTTTACCATTTGTTTTTAGTTTGTAACTCCTGCAATACTTCTTCCTGCAAGAGCAAGGATTTAGACTCTTCTTTTAAAAACTACATAATATGAAAAAAAGCAGGATTTGAGAGACATTTAAAACTGAACAAACTTATAAGATATGTTAAATATACAGCCTGTGAAATATTGCTTAGAAATCTTTTAAAAGAGAATTCTATGAGAATTGATTCTATTGTTTACCTTGGGTTGAGACAGCAGCAAGAACATCTCTGGGAACTAAAGTGAAAGCAGCATAAACTGCTGCATATGTGCTGGAATGTAATAAACACTGACTATACTGAGAAGATGGTGCAGAGCCATTTGGTGGCCTTAGATCTATAGCAGCTAAATGGTTTTTTCCTTTTTTCCTGGGAGGACATCTGGTGGCCATAAGAGGCTAGAGCAATTAATTGATTCTTTTTCCTTTTTTTATTTGGGAATGTCCTTAAAATTGCTTTTTTCTCCCTCCTGTAAGTTTATTTTATAATATCTGTGAACTCAAGTACAAGTCCCCCCCCCAAAAAATAAAAAAACAAAACAAAATCAGAAAGAAGATGGTCTTTAGAGTTACCATCCAAGTTTTCACATATGTCTAAAAAAATTATTGAAGAGTTCCAGTCCCTAAAAACACAGATAAACAGGATGGAAAATAAGTAGTGCAGATGAGAAGAGATCTGATGGCAGAATTCAAAAAGGTGATAAGAGCACAGATGAAGAAAGTGAAATCAGAGATTACAGAAATGGGTAAGTCTATATTACAGAAGGCTTCAGTTATGGAGCAGATAAATGAAAGGATACAGAATCTAAAGCAGAAAACAGAAGAACTGGAATCAAGAGCAGACAAACAGGAGTTAGAATATGAACAAGACCTTAATGCTTTGCGCTAATTGAATAATGAGAAAAGGAGAATTTCTTATGCTTTAGAGCCATATCTGAACAAGCAGATGAAAATATAATAGAGAATGAATGGTGGAGGTCTTAGTGAATCTGTTGGAGAAGCAAAAAGATGAGATAGAATTGGAACTGGATCAAATTTATTACATCTCTTGAAGAGTGGAGAGCAGAAAAACTTACCTGGAGTTGTGATTGTATATTTTATCCAAAAGCAGACTAGAAGTCAGCTCCTGCAACATCACTTTGAGAGCAGAATGAAGATTGATGGAGCCAAAGTTGTGGCATTTAAGGCGATCTCTACTAGGATTTTTTGCAAAAGATGAGTGTGTGTGTGTGTGTGTGTGTAGACTTGGAACAACCAAGAAACCAAGAGGAAGAGGAGGTACAAGAATCTGTATTGGATCATGACTTGACCAAGGAAAAGGATAAGTCACTGGATGGAGAAGAGGACGAAACGAGAGGAACAATGGGAATGTACTATTTGAAATAGTCTGCCTGATATGGATTTGAAATGTATGACATGGAACATAAGAGGTTTAAATATACCACCTCCAGCAGACTAAAACATTTGATTACTTGAAAAAGTTAAAACGAGATGTAATCCGTCTCCCAGAAACACATGTAAGAAGAAAGAACAGTAAGCACTTGCACTACCCTAAATTAGATATGGATTTTACTGCAGTATCATCTAAGAAATAAAATGGAGTTATGTATGTGAACCCCAACTTGTCACCTAAAACTGTGTTTGAATGCCAAGATGGCGAGTATGTGGGGTTCAAATTGACAGTAGTGGGGCAAAAATACTTGTGGTGGGGGTTTATGTTCTTACACACAATAAGGGACATTATAATGAGAAGCTAATGGACAAACTGTGGTGTGATCTTACCACAGACAGACGGATCTTCAGAGAAAACAAAAGTCAAGATTAGATGGGAAAAACTCACCAAACTTTTTTTTTTACATGATGGATAATTTGGAGTGGCAGTGATCCTTAGAGTTTCAAGCCTGAGAATGTTAAGGATTTTACCTTTTTTCCAGAAAGTCTTAAATCTTTTTCAAGAATTGACATGTTTTTGATTTCAAAAATGGATAGTTTACCTAAGACTTTTTCAGATCATAATCTTGTGACTTTACCTTTGAGGTGGAAGAGAACAGATGGGAACTGGAGAGTGAATGAAGCTTTACTTCAACATGAAAAGGTTTTTAAAATATGTATAAAAAGATTGGCAGAATTGTTTTAAGATAATTTGGATAAGAGCACCAATATTAGAGTAGTATGAAATGCTAGGAAGGCATTTGTGAGAGGGTGCCTTATCTGATATAAGTTCAGAAGTAAAAAAAGAAGAGGCAATAGAAAATGCAGCAACTTCTGGGTGAGGTAAGAAGAAGAAGAGATAACGCAGTCTCCCTCAAACAAGGCAGTAGTTAATGAAATCAAGATACTCCAGCTGCAGATATCTATGATGACAGTAGGTGAGACTGAGAAGAAGCTACATTATATGAAGCAGAAGAACTTTGAATTTGCCAACAAGTCAGACAGGTGGTTGGCATTTAAACTGAGAAAAGAAAGAGAGAGAAAAAACTTATATTGAAGATACAAAAAGGAAATGAACTGGTTAATGGTAATCATGAGTTCATTTCACCACTATTTATATATCACTGTAAAAAAAAGTTTTGCTAAAGAAGGGAAAAGAATATTTGGATAAACAAGACCTTCTGTGGATTTCAGAAGAGCACAAGCAGATGGCGAATTTACCTATTACAGCAAGTGAGATAGTTGAGGTCATCAAGAACATTTTCTTGAAGTCTGGCAAAGCTTCTTGTCTGGTTCTGGTTTATCTGTGGGTTATTATAAAAGTTTTGAGGATCAGTTATTCTTACCTCTTCAGAAGCTACTGAATTCAATTTTTTGGATGAAGATGATTCCTTATACTTGGAAAGAAGCAGTGACTGTTTTAATTCCCAAAGAAGGTCAGGATTTGACAATGACTAGGGACTACACAATTGAATAATAGTTATAAAATCTTCACAACAATTTTGGCAGAAAGACTGAAAAAGGTTCTAAAAGGATTTATTCATAAAGATCAAGCTGGGATTCTGCTGTAAAGACAGTTACGAGATAATACAAAATGAGTTGTGGACATTTTGGAATACTCAGACAATCATAATGAAAAAAATGTGTATTTTTGAATGCTGAAAAACCTTTTGATAATTTGCATTGGGATTTTTTCCTTTGGAGTTTTGGATAAAATGTATTTTGGAGATAATTTTATAGCACAGGCAGGTTAAGTTAATTTACATTATGTAGAAAGCACATATCATGATTAATGGCAAGTTGAACAAATTATGTGCTATTCAAAAATGATCAAGACAAGGATGCCCTCTTTCACATTATTAATCTTAGTCCCAGAGGTTCTGAATAGGGCAATAAGACAAGATGAACAAAAGCATAAGAATAAGAAAAGTAGCATACTGTCCTGTGCTGGCAGCCCACCAAGGCTTCCAGCTGTCCTAATCAGGCTGTTAACAGAAGCGAGCAGGCAAAGTTTGTCTTAGTCAGTCTGAGTTCTCAGTAGGTTTAGAGAAACAGAGTCTGAAGCCCTTTTCACATGTGGGGGGGGAATGGGCGAAAACACGCTAAAACGGAGCTTACCCGCAGCGGGGTAAGTCCGTCGCCACGCAGAGCAGCGTGACCTCGCTGCTCCACACTCCTCCGGCGTCCCAGATGGCAGCTTCTGGTTGGTGGAGGCACACTTGTGCGCGCCTGCAAATCCACTTTAGAGCCGGGCGATGGAGCGGCACGGGGCTGTGCGCTCAGTGCTTTTTAAAAACCTCAAAAAAGAGGTTTTTAAAAACATGCAGTGCGGCTAGTTCCAGCCGCTCCTGAGTGGATTCTGGTGTGGAACTACGAAAAGTAGTCCACGCCAGTCCACTCTACAGTGTAGAAGACCTCAATGAGAGGTTGCTCTACACCGTTTCAGAAGCCCAGTATGGAAATGGCCTGAGTTTACTGTAAATCTAGAGAGAGAATATCCAAGGGCAAAGTCTGTAGTGCAAGCGAGGGTCAAGGGTTCTAGGAACACAAGCAAGAAATTCAGGAGTAAGTAGGGCTACATCCACTGATAAAATCAGTTGGCTACAACAGCTTCCTTCTATTCTTGTTATATAGGCTCAGAGTCTAACTCAACTGTGGTCTAATTAACAAGTCCTTCACATATAAATGCTGCCAGAATCCTGAGCTCTCCCTTTCCTACCTACACTAGTTGCTGTAAGTACTGTTCCTCTCATGTCTTTAGGGTGTGGCTGTTGGGAAAGGTCCTGTTTGGGTCTTGGGATGGGGGCATGACATATACAAGTTAAGAGCATTTGAAGACAATTTCGTGATTTTTCTGGAAGATCCTATTGATTGTATAGAAGTGCTGATACAGAGAGTCAAAGAATTTGGAGACATGGTCGGATTTAAGATAAATAAGCAAAAAAATGATGATCTTGATAAAGCACATGAGAAAGGAAGAACAATTGCAGACAAGTCAGGATTTAAACTTAGAAAAGAGTGAAATATCTTGGCCTCACTTTGATAAATATGAACTGTATATTGCTGAAAAATAATTATATTAAAACATGGAGTGATATTAAGAAATGCTAAGAAAAATGGGTGAAACTTAAATTATCACTATTAGGTAGAATATCTGTGATTAAAATGAATATTCTACCATTTTTGTTTTAGATATGCCAATTTTGACTAATAATATTTTATTCAAGCAATAGCAGACAGATATAACAAAGTTTATGTGGCAAGGGAAGAAACGTTGAGAAAAACATAAAATTTTACAAGATGCTAAACAAAGAGGGGAATTGAGATTGCCAGATCTGAAATTGTATTTCTTTACATGCTGTTGGTTTAGTTTAAAAAATTGATTTTGTTGAAAAATAAGAGAATGTTGGATTTAGAAGGACATGGACTGAGATTTGGATGGCATGGATATTTAACAATCTACATTGTGTGTGAGAAAAAACTTTGTTAAGAGATGGGAATAGATATAGATGTAAATTAAGGTTATGTCCCCAAACACTCTTGTGAGTGTCATCACAAGAAACTTTCTATAGGAAGGGGATGGTGGCAAAAGAAAAATAAGTGACTTACCAAGATCTTCTGGAAATTGATGAGGAACACCATTGAATTAAATTGATGGAATAATTAATATCTGAAGGATACAGTTTTCAAGTTTTTTCTTATAGATGGATAGTAGAGAGGTATGAGATGGATAAAAAATTGCATGACTTTGTGTTGACTAAATCAGACCTTGAGAAACAGCTATGCTCAGATGAAGAACTTTTGAGTGGTAAGATGTATAAACTTTTTCTAAAACTTGAGTTGGAAGAAGAGTTGATTAAAGTTTATATGAGAAAGTGGGCACAAACTTTGGACCTAATACACAGTTGGAGCAATGGGAAAAATGTGGTCGGAGGGAGTTAAATTTCAGTGTCATGATCTTAAAGAGAATTTTTATAAGGTTATATATCTTTGTTAGCTGATACCATAAAAATTGACCAAAGTGCATAAAGAGGTTTCTAATAGATGTTAGAAATATGAACAAAAACTGGCATCTTTTTATCACATGTGGTGGACATATGAAAAGGCCAAAATCATCTGGAATCAAATACACTATATGTTCTATAAAATTTTGAAAGTGAACATTCAATAAAAACCTGAACTGTACTTGTTGGAATTAATAGAAGACCAATCAGAAAAGAAATATGATAAGGTATTATTATACATGGCTACAGCAGCATGGCTACTATATGCCCAGAAATATAGATTCCACTGAAAAAATACTGGTTGATAAAACTGTTGGATCTAGCCAAAATGGACGAATTGATAAGAGAAAAATCAGTGGTGACCTTTATGAAAGAGTGGGAACCATTAATATGCTTTTTGCAAGAAAAATAGTATTGTATGGTTACAGTAGGGTTTGAGAATTAGTATTGTTGAAAGAATTGCAGTGGAGGTATTTGAAGGGTATTTGCAGCAAGAGAAGTTGTCTTGATATAAAATTGTTAATAGTCTGCATTAGGAAAATTGGAAATTGCCTTTTGAAAAACCTTTTTATTGTTTTGTTGTTTTCAATTAATATCTATTAGTATTTAATATTTAGGATTCAAGATTCTCTCTTGTTGTGGTCTTCTTTTTTTTCTTTTTCAGTTTGTTATTTATTTGTCATTGTAAGTTGTTCTTGCTTTTGTTCTGTTTGTATGTATTTTGTATTCTTTAATAAAGATTAGTAAAAAGAAAGAAAAGAAAAGAAAAGCTCCAATAGAGGATTGGTAATAATTGGCATGAAAGCAGTACAAGTGAAAACAATCTAGGAGTCTTAGTAGACCACAAGTTAAACATTAATCAACAGTGTACTGTAGTAACTAGAAAGGCCAATGCAATTGTAGGTTGTATCAGCAGGAGTATAGTATCCAGCTCAAGAAAAGTGATATAGTCCTGCTTCCACATGTGTGGGGTTAAACTTCACAAATTTGATCATTTGCAAGCATGTGTGCCTCCCCCTGCCCCATTTTCATCCTCCCATTCCAACGCATTTTGCCCTGACACGGAGAATTTGTGCCAAGGCAAAATGGAAGGGAATGGGGGTGGGGGGAGGCCTTATGAAAGCCTTCCTTTCCCCCTCATGAGCTCTCTCTCCCATTCCCATCAAAACAGAAGGGAATTAGTGGTGGAAGAAGGCTTGTGCAGGTTCTTCTCACTGGCGCAGAATGCAAAGGAATGGGCGGGGGAGCTTCAGATTGGGGAAAGGAATTATATTATATTATATTATATTATATTATATTATATTATATTATCTATCTATAGGCTTATATACCTTTTTGAGAAAGACTTTGTTACTCTGTATCTGTGAATTCTTTTCCTTTTTATATTGGCAAAGACTGGCTTTCAAGGGGACTTTGTTACTTTGTATCCTGATTGGCATTTTGCTAGCTGCTACACTGTGAGATAGTTTACTTGAGACTAAAGCTATGTGTTTGGAACATAACTTTTTATGGCTGAGCTAAAGATTTCTAAAGGAAAAGAAAGAATCTTGATTTCACATTGAACACTAGATGGCTCTACAAGACTAATTTTTGAGGAAAAGTGACATTCTTGTATTATAACCTTCCTTTTCTTTCCCTTTTTATATTTACAAATTTAGTATGGCCACAAATTTGAAAAGGCTGCTAAACAGGAAAGATTCCATGGAAGAAGGCAAGATGCCTGACTATTTTGTCAGATTTGTTGCAGAATTTAGATAATTCACAGCTACCAATGACAAAAAGTTTGAAGAAGTTACTGAAAAAGTAACAGACCAAATAACAGGAAAAGTGACAGAACAAGTTAAATAAGAAATATAACAAGTAACTGGAGCAGTCAAAAAAATTTCAACAGATGGTGGGAAAAATGAGTGCTGAAGTTGAAGAGAATAAAATAGCAATAGGAATTTTGACACAAAAGACTCAAGATTTGAAAAGTAGGACCTCCCAGATGGAAATAAGAACACATCAAGTATTTGAGAAATATCTGGATAAGATGCCACTCATTGAACAAAGGAGAATTATTTACACATTTGTGCTTTTCCAGAACAAAAAAGGGGAAATTTGCAAGCAAAAATAATTGAAAATTGAGTAATGTTTATGGGAGAATACCATTGAACATAATATATTTGCCATATATCATATGAATTCAGCATATGTGAGAAGGATGAATGTCCCAAGAGATGTTATAATCCAGTTTTCATCTAGAAAATGGAGAGATCAGATTTTGGAATTACACTGGAAATTGCCAGGGGAGATCCAGGAGAACTTGATACTTTTGAAAGAAACCCCAGTTTGAATTCTCAGGAAAATGAAACATTATAAATTTTTGGTGAATAAATTTAGAAGAAAGAATATTCCTTTTACCTGGGATAGACTGGAGGGTGTGATCTTTACAGATAAGGATGAAAGATATAGACTGAACATGATTGATAAGATGAATGACTTTTTAAAGATATTTTAAAATGATTTTGAAAAAAGACACAGATCAAGAAGAGACAATGGATCTACAAGGCTCAAGAGATGAGACCAAAGACACAGATGAAAATCGAGAAGCTGCATCTGCATTTGCATCTGCATCTGCAACAGCAACAATGACATTGGCAGCTACTGTACCAGAGGAAAAAGATGAAGACTCATCACTGATACATACAAAGTTGGACTTTTCATTATTTGAGGCTTAAATATGGATTACAAATTTTTGACTTTGAATATAAATGGGGTAAATATATCTAAAAAAAAGATATTCATTATTTGAAGAAGTTAGATCTGGGTGTTATTTGTTTGCAAGGGATTCACATTTGAAAGACCAGAGACTTTTAATACAAAAAAAGACTAGGAGAAGATTTTATCTCTGCAGGAGAATCAAAGAAAAGTGGGATTGTGTTGTATATAAGATCGGATGGATTTGAAGTTCCTTATTATAAAATTTTACAGAAGGAATTGCTGTCCCTCCTCCAAACTGTAATGAATGATGTATTAGAAACAGGACTAATTCTGAATTAATGGAAAGAAGCTAATGTTACATTGATTCTAAAAGAAGGACAAGATTTGACTTCACCAGAGTTATAGACCAATTTTTTTGCTGAATTATGACTGGCTACAACATTTTTGCTTTGGGTTTGGCTGAAAGACTGAAGAATTTATTAAAGAAGTATACAGGAAGACCAAAATGGATTTCTACCTGGAAAACAAATGAAAGACAATATAAGAATTGTGTTGGATGTTATTGAATATTTTGAGTGTCATAAGGTGTGTTAATCTTAAGCAAGATGCATTAATCTTTTTGGATGTGGAAAAATTTTTTAATAATGTGAATTGCCCATATCTTTTTGGAGTTATTGCATTAATGAATTTTGGTCCAAACAGATTGACTTGGATTAAATTGATATGTTTGAAGCCATCAGCAAAATAATTGTTAATGGAGACATCACAAAACCATTTAATATTTATAAAGGGACAAGACAAGGATGTTCTTTGTCTCCTTTATTATTTATTTTAACAGTGGAAATTTTGAGTCCATCTATTAGGCAAGATGCAGAGATAACTGGAATTAAAATTAGAAGAACTGAATTTAAATTGATTTGGTGATTATGTTGGAAAATCCATTGAAATCACAAGAAAGTTGAAGGAATTCAGAATGTTTAAAAATAGTTTAAAGATAAATAAGAAGATGAAAATTTTGATGAAGAATATGACGTTTCAAGAGAAGAATAAATTACAGTTAAAAACAGGCTTTAAAACTGAAGAGAGTGAAATATTTAGGCATCCACTGAACCAGAAATTCTAGTCAACTATATGAAAACAATTATGTGAATACATGGAAGGAGAGCAAGAAGGAGTTGGATAAATGACAGAAACTAAATTTGTCTTTATTAGAGAGAATATCAACAATAAAGACGAATGTTCTTCCAGGGATGATATTTCTTTACCAAATGATTCCAATATTGACGAAAGAAAATCCACTGAAAGAATGGCAAAAGGACTTGTCAAAATTTGTTTGAGGAGGTAAAAAACCTAGAGTGAAAGAAAGTCGTACAAGATTCAAAAGAGTGAGGAGGTCTAGGATTACCAAATCTGAAAATTTACTTTGCTGCCTCTTGTATGACATGAATTAAAAAACGGATTTTGTTGAAAAACAATAAACTTTTGAAGTCAGAAGGACATGACTTGAGCTTTGGGTGGCACATGTACTTATGGTATGATAAAGTTAAAGTTAATGTTGCTTTTAATAACTATTGCATTAGATGTGCCCTACTGAAAGCTTGGAATAAATCTAAATTGAGATTATGTCCAAAATCTCCTTTTTGGATATCTCTGCAAGAGACTTTTTATAGAACAGATTTGAGAACCCATCAACAATGGCTGACATATAATGCCTTATGACTTAAAACCAAGATTGTATAATAAAACCATTACCACAAGTACAAGAGGAATGTCTTAATATGCAATAGCTGCCATACAATTTTATTTAAGATTTAAAGAAGAGAAAAAGATCAATCAATTTGAAGAGAACAAATAATATTTGGAATTATTCCTATGTTCAGATGATGATTATTTGATTGCAAAGATATATAAGTTTTCTGCTGCTATTTGAGATGGAAGATGAACAGAATATATGATTAGCTGGGCAAGAAATTTTGGATACAATATACATATGAATCAACAGGAAAAGTTGTGGACAAAGATACTTTCAAGTCAAGTCTCAGAGCCAACTTTATACCCCAACCTATACTCCATAATTTCTGGACAGAGTTGAATAAAGTCAGTTTTAACAATTTAAGCAGAGTAAGCCCTCCATATTTGTGATTTTGCCATCTGCAACTTTGGAAGTGGGGAATAGGATCCTTCTTAATTCCCCTTCCCAAAGCCGGGGGCTTTTGTGCCAATGGGCATAAAAGAGTCCACAGCTTCAGAAGTGGGAAATAGGATCCTTCTTACTTTCCATTTCTGAAGTTGGAGGATTTTTAAGAAGTGAGGAATAGGATCCTTCTTACTCCCCATTACTGAAGCTTCAAAACTTTAGAAAGAAGGATCCTTCTTTTCAAGCCCGCTGACTAACACATTTGCTGTTCCCTTCTGAGAAATGTGTCCTGCACTCTAGGAGTGAGTCTTGCCTTTTGCTCTTAGGAAAAGTTTTAGAAGGCTCCTCCAATATGTACAGACAGGCTGCTGAGCAGACCTCAAGCCTGCCTCACACCCATTGCCTAATCCTTGCTTTTCCCCTCTGAAAAATGTGTCCACATTTTGGGCTTGAGACAGATTGCCATGTGACCAGTAAACAAAAAGAGATAGAAACATTGTTCAAAGTTGTAAGGTTTCTGAATGAATGTGTTATATTACTGAATCAAGGGCAGCAAGTCAGTCACTAAAAATATACAAGTCTCAAGTTGAGTCGAGTCAATGCATCATTTAGTGCCGAGTCAAGTCTGAGTCAAGTCACTGAAGCAGCTTAAGTCCGACTTGAATCTGAGTCAATCGACTCAAGTTGACATCACTGTGTTCCTCTACTTAAGAGCTTCTCATAGGCATCTATTTGTTATGGGAACAGGCTAGTGTAGTGGGAAGAGCTTTGAGTTGAGCTGATCCAACATGTTTTTCTCATTTTTAACTCACCCAAATCTTTTTAATTCTCTTTCTCTTAGAGTGACTACTGGTGATCAGTCTGATGTGAGACTCCTGCGTTCCCCTTCTCCCAGGCAGCTGCAAATGGTCTCACCAACTTCCCCAGTCAGCCAGGCTTCTCAAGTGCATAGTCCTGAACGGAAAAGTCCCTGTGCAGCTCCAGAATCTGAACAACAGCCCCAGAGACAGCAGCGCTTGGAGATCCTAACATCCCCTCCAGATAGCGAAGCATACTATGCTGAGACCGACAGTGATGCTGACAACATTGCCCAGGAAAAGCAGCGGAGAGCTCGTAAGAAAGGCCCCCGTTCTCCTCCAGAAGGAGTGAACAATAAGGTGGGTGAGACACGAGATGAAGTGTCTCTCTCAGAGCTGAGTGGGTATGACAGCACCCCTGAGGCAGTAACACAAGCTGGAGAAGGAGGAGAAGGCCTCAGTGGAGTGGCCAAGAGGGAGATTGTCTGCCAGCCAGGAAGTCGCACTGACACCCCTTTCTCAGAGAGTGAAGCTTTTCTCCAGCCCCCTTCACCTGCAGGCAGAGACCCTTCCCCAGAGGCCATGCTTCTGCCACATGCAACCAAGACCATTCGAGCAGAGAGACACCTTATCCCAATGATAGGGCCTGTGGAGCACCCTGTGGATGAAGATCTGACCACCAGCTATGCAGAGAAAGCCAAGCAAGCCAGTAAGTATTTCTGATACACTGCTGATGGTGATATTTGCCATTCAGCCTTTTTCTTGGTGTAGAACATAGCATTTTAAGAAGCAGACGCAACTCTGGTTATATATCCACATCCACATTAATAAGTAAGTCATGAGGCTCTTCCACAGATGTTTTGTCTGCAGTTTACCTTAAGCATCATTTGATCTGTCAAAATTATATTTGGAGACTGTGGGAAGGAATATTAATCATAAAGGTAGGAAATGTAGACAGAATTAAAAATTATTCAAGAGGAAAATGTCAGAAATGGTGTATATTGAAAATAGTGCTTGCTAGTGTAACTAATGTATCAGATCTAAAGATTAGGTTCAGGATTAGGTTCTAGAACTGGCTTGTCAGACATAAACAGTGCTGCTGCACAAGACAGGCAGCATGGTATAGTGGTTATAGTGCTGAACTTGGGAGCTCTGGGACCAAATCGCTTCTCAGTCATGAAATTCACTGGGTGACCTTAGACCCATTACTATTTCTCCACATAACTTACCTCGTAGGGTTTCTGTGAGGGTAAAGTGGGGAAGAGCAGAGGGATGTACTTGAGCTCACTAGAATAAAGGCAGGATATTAATGTATGTCATAAGTAAGTCCAGAAAAGCTTTAACAGCTGAAAATCTAGGCTTTGTGATTCTGCTTCTTGCTGCCAAATGCCTTCTGGTCGTGCTTCTGGGATGACCTCCAGCTGAAAGTTGTGTTCCTGGCAGATTGCAGAGGTGATCTCATGGCCTGTAGGCAGTTGTCCTTCCTTGGTAAATGATCTCTGCAAAGAGGTTTGGGAAAAAAAAAAAAGCCCGGGCCTGGATTGTGATTTCAGCTCAGTAATTCAGCTTGTTGATGCAGTAAGATGAGTGGGAGAGATAAAATAAGTGTACACTAGGCTTCCTAGATTTCACAGTAATACAAGAAAAATGAAAGAAAACATTACTGCAATTATGCTATAGAAATATTTATAAGATAAGGATCATATGCTTTCAAGGAGTCACAATCTCATCCAGACATAGGCCCTTTTCGCACGGCATTTTCCATGCGAAAGAGGTCCTGGAGCATCGCGTGATTGCAAGGAGCAATCTGCATGATGCACTCACAATCGCGTGACACTCCAGGAGCTGGCGGGGGCCGATCACTCACCTTGTCATTTTCGGCTTGAAGCCAAAAATGGTGTGCGATCGCACATTGCTCCCAGGCCCCGCGCCCACTTACCTGGCATGCGAAGCCTCTGGAGCCGGGCCAGTCATGCTTCCTGCCCCAGTGCAGCCTGGGAAGGTCCCAGGCTGCACTGTGGAAGGAAGAGGTGGGGCTCTCGCGTGAGCAGGCAGCTCGCGCAGAGCTGAAGCAGCAGGGAAGGAAGAGCCTCTTGGCAGGGGCTGCTTGTGCGATCCCCGCACCCCAGCGCCAGAACAAGGTAAGGTGTGGAAAGCGCCATAATATTAAAACAAGGGTTGGGGGGATCTCTGGCCCAGAGACCGAATCAGTGAAGGTGCCCCCTGCAGCCCGTCGCCTCTGGTTGCCCCTTTGATTGCTGATTGGGGATTCAACCGGTCTTCCACACCCTCCAACATTTCGCAGATGAATACCAGGATAAATGTGGCCAAGTAACATCCCTGTGAGTTCAAATTCAGAAAGAGGTATTCATGAGGAAGAACAAACAAACCAGGAGACGCTGTTTCAGTTTTCTAAATCCCAGTTAATCCTAACTAGAGTGGACCCACTGAACCAATGCACACCTGATAGTTCACCCCTTACGTAAGTTCTTCAGGTTTGCCTTCTTTCACATAGCTGATTGTATTCTATTACTTTGGTCATTAAATTTATATAAAATACTTTGCTGATCCAATTTTTTAAAAGGGAGCACTATCTAAAGTCCAGATGGTGCCTATAACTATTTTTGCTAGTGTAATAAATTACCAATTACCTCCAAATGTCATTAAAATACGTAAGCAATACATTCAGGGAGTTCATTAGTACTGAATACCCACTCATGTGTTCAGATGTTAGAACAAACTTAAGGGGTGCTTTTTGGTGTGGGTCAGAAACATCGCCAGTCTTCTTCTTTGCATTTCTGGAATTAATGTTTATATACTTGACTTTATTTCCTTTTTCGATGCAACACGTTCCTGCTAGACTAGACATACGCAAGTGCAAAGGAATATTTTAGTGTAAGCATGGGCCTCTTTAGGTTAGGGGACCTTTTTGGCCAACCCACAACACAGAAGGGCTACACTCTTATCCAGCAGTGGGTAACTGCTGCTGCCAGACTTCAAGAACAACTTCAGTGGCTCTGTGGCAGAGAAGAATTGCAAAATGTCTTCCCATACCATAAAGCTTTGTGAGACTGGATCACAGCTTCTCACAAGTTTCAGGCCATTTCCACACTACACTACTATAGTGCTATTATTCCACTTTCAGCATCTTATGGAATTCTGGGGTTTGCAGTTTAGGGAGGGGCATTTAGAATTCTCAGCCAGAGAGCTCTTTGGCCTCAGTAAACGACAAACCCCAGAATTCTACAGGATGATGAAAGTGAAATAATAGCACTATAACAGTATAGTGCAGAAATGGCCTCTATTTTTTAAAAAAATATTTTTATTGAATTTTTCTAGTGAGAAAAGGAAAAAAAAGGAAAAGGGGGAAAATAGACTACACATATAAACAAATCCATTTGAAATAAATAGAGTATAAGGGAATCCGTGCATATATACAATAAGTCAAAGGGACACCTGCCACTTAATATTCTAACTCTAACCTAATAAAAGTCCCACATTGTATGTTACAATCTAATAAAAAAAGGGAATTTAACAAATATCACTGGACGTACAAACAAAAGACACAAAAAGAACTTCCCCCACTGGACAAAACCAGCATCTGATATATAAATCCTTATTACCCCTCTGAAATTCATCATTTTCCTTTAAACTAATACATAACCTTATGATACTAAATTATAATAAAATAAAATAACTTATAATAAGAGACCCTAAACAACTATTTTCCTTAACTAGTCTCCTTCCCTTTCCCAAAAGAAGATAACAATTTCTTTCTGCCAAGGGGTTAACTACCTTTACCTCTCAAGGGGCTTTTAGAGCTAATATAGATCCAAATTTTAAATATTTGAAAAGGAAGAGGAAAAGGGGGGGGGGAATACAAACGCTGTCATGGTATCCGTATCCTCCTTAACGCCTCCGTTTTGTTTACTTCCTATGATAGAAGAGAGTGAGTTTTTAAAGTATTCTTGTGAATCTGACAAAGGACACCTCCTAAAGAGAGACTTTTTAGCTCAGGTTGTTATCATCCTAGCATTTAAATCCACTAACATTGCCCATTTCATATTGTATAAAATCTATCAGTGGTTTCCAGCTTGAAAGAAATTTAGTATTCTTTTCATTTTCCAGCATGTGGGCGAGTTTCTCCAGGAAATGGCCTCTGTTTTTTGAGGAGCATCTTTTAGGAGTGCTTTTTAAGAGCTTTGGCACTGCAATGAGGACACGTTCAGTGGTACAGGTTGTGGCAGTTGTGGGTTCAGACAAGAGATTCAAGGGCAACATGCCACCCTGAAGCCACATGTTACCGGCCCCTGCATTAGCATGCTCTTGGGCTAAGACTCAAACTTTCTCTTGGAATCGTGGTCTCTGTTTCGACTTATAAAACGAGTTGATGCTGTGTAACACTGTGCAGATTCCACCTTCCTCTTCCATCCCCCCCCTCCACTCTGCTGGTCCCCAGGTATAAGCTTTCTGTTAATGTGCTTCAGTTTCCCCTTCTGCAATCTGTTGCCCTTTTTATGCTATGTGTTGCTACTGTACCACAGAAAGGTGACCGCAGAGGAGTGTGGTAAGATGTTGTGATCAAGCTCTAACTCTGCCTTGTTGCATGTGTGATCTTGCAAAGGATCCTATGTCTTTTGTAATGCTGTGCATTTCCCTCAGAAGTGTCACTTTGTTCAGTAGATGTTACACAGGTATGCATAGGGTTGTAGTGTTGTTCTGCAGTGGATTCAACTGTAGGTAAAACCTCTTTCTTTCTGAGGTCATACTCCCTGTTCAAGGAGTGGTATACCTAACTAGTTTCAAGGCAGGGATGAGCATCTGTGCCCAAGGTAGCAGTGTCCTGTGCCAAATCTACTGTAGGCAGAACCTCTCACTACCACCACACTGTTGAAGTTTGGCAGCACAGCTGCCAGAGAGGAGGAGCAACAATTTTCCTTATAAAACAAATCACATGAGAGGTGTCCCTGTTGTTTTCATGACAATTACCATTCCTGTAAGCCTCTTGAAAGGGCTAATCGGTTTATAAACAAGAAGCACATCTCCCATCTGCTTTTTTAAAAAGACAAATTGCACAATACCACTGTATTGCTGAAGCTTAGCAGTATATGATCCCCACCCACCACCACCACCGCCGTTTTAGTTTAAAACAAGCCACACAGGATGGGACTGTGCACTTGATTTTCAAGATAACGGGTGGGCTGGACAGGGCTACTGTTAGGTGGATTTGTAATTGGTTGAAAGACCGAACCCAAAGGGTGCTCACCAATGGCTGCTTTTCATCTTGGAGAGAAGTGATCAATGGGGTGCCACAGGGTTCTGTCCTGGGCCCAGTGCTATTCAACATCTTCATCAATGACTTGGATGAAAGAGTGGAGGGCATGCTGATCAAATTTGCAGATGATACCAAACTGGGAGGGGTTGCTAACACACCAAAGGACAGGATCAAAATTCAAAATGACCTGGACAGATTGGTGAGCTGGACCAAAGCTAGCAAAATGAATTTCAACAGAGAGAAATGTAAGATCCTACACTTAGGCAGAAAAAATGGAATGCACAAATATAGGATGGGGGACACGTGGCTGGATAACAGTACGTGTGAAAGGAATCTAGGAGTCTTGGTACGTCACAAGCTGAACATGAGTCAGCAGTGTGATGCGGCAGCCAAGAAAGCCAACGTGATTCTTAGTTGCATCAGCAGGAGTACGGTGTTTAGATCGAGGGAGGTAATGGTACCAATCTATTCTGCATTGGTTAGACCTCATTTGGAATACTGTGTCCAGTTCTTGGCACCTCAATTCAAGATGGTTTTCAACAAGCTGGAGCGTGTCCAGAGGAGGGTGACCAAAATGGTGAAGGGTCTTGAGGCCATGCCCTATGAAGAGCAGCCTAGGGAGGTGGGTATGTATAGTCTGAAGAAGAGAAGGTTAAGAGGGGACATGATAGCCATGTTTAAATATTTGAAGGGATGTCATGTTGAGGAGGGAGCAGACTTGTTTTCTGCTGCTCCAGAGACTAGGACAAGGAGCAATGGATTCAAGCTGCAGGAAAGGAGATCCCACCTG
This sequence comes from Cyclura pinguis, assembly GCA_030412105.1. Lineage (NCBI taxonomy): Eukaryota > Metazoa > Chordata > Lepidosauria > Squamata > Iguanidae > Cyclura > Cyclura pinguis. Next base: position 127,979,894 of record CM059601.1, read on the forward strand.
AACCTCAGGAAGAATTTCCTGACAGTCAGAGCTGTCCAGCAGTGGAATATGCTGCCTTGGAATGTGGTAGAATCTCCTTCTGTGGAGGTTTTTAAGCAGAGGCTGGATGGCCATCTGTCAGGAGTGCTTTGACGGGTGTTCGTGTATAGCAGGGGGTTGGACTCAATGGCCCCTGGGGTCTCTTCTAACTCTGTGATTCTATAAGTAGCTGTTCTATGAGAATCCCAGTGCTAATTAGCTTCAGAATGGAGTGTGTACCTTTGCATGCCTTGCCAATAGCAAGAATGTGACTTTTCCCCCATCATACTCCAAAATTCAGCGGCAGAGTCAGCAACCATAAAATAGACAGGAAAAGCCCTCGGGCCATGTGTTGTATCCCCTTGCAATAAGAGTTTGTAGGGGCCACACATATTTTTGACCAAAGGCAAGCATGAAACTACCCAACCCAGTCCTTATTAACTATTACATGACAGTATTCTTCAATTAAGAGTTGGTAGGTTTTGCAAGAGGAAGCTGGCAACAAACATTGGCACCACTCATAAGAAATATGAATCTTAGGGAAGAGAGTAGACTCTTCTAGTTTTCTGAGAAATGCGAAATGAAAAGTTGAAAGCAATTTTAAAAACAGCATCACCACCACTAGTGAACTGAAATCACGGCTGAGTGATTTAATTTGCTTGATGATTTGCCCGGAGTTTCAGTCACCTTAGACTGAGTCTATTTTTCTCTTTTGAATAATGCACAGACATGAGGCAAATGCTGAGCAAAGCATGCCCAGCTGCTCTCTTCAATCTGAGAGTCTGAGCAGCAGGTGAGCAATGTCTTGCATCATGGCTTATTTTCATAGGCAGCATTAGTGCAGTCAGAAGGACCTCAGAAAAGCCAGACATTCAACACAGAGGCTTTCTGAAGGGGCTGTAAATAACTAATATATTTAAAGTTATGGAGTATTCCATATAGCAGGAGCGGATATAGTGTGTTACATTTTTGTACCCATGTTAATTTTTTATACATAGAAGACTTCAGTGCAGAAACAGGCGTCTGAAATTGATTAAGTAAACACAAAATTATCTGGGTAGGCACTAACACCTTCCCTATGCACCACACACATAGATATTTTGCAAAACAAAGTAATGCTCATCTATAAGAAAAATCCCACAATTGGGCGATTTCACCAAAGATGGACAAAACTGTGGATAAGCTTTCTCCCACTTTTTTCTTCAAATCTTTTTTCATCAGACAAAATACTACACCACCTGGGTGGGGCAAGGGGGAGAGAGAAGAGAACGATGGTGGTGTAGAAGTCATGAAGTCTGCATGGTTGGAGTGCAACAAGCAGTGGAAGAGAAAGATACTAAAATGAATTAGTGCCTACCAGGTATCATCCAGGTTTCAGGTTACACAGGGCTGGGCAATGCATGGCATGCAGGTGCATTCCACCTGCTAGGGCCATCAGTGGGGCTCCTAACACCTTCCATGCCATTTTTTAAAAATAATGTGCGTATGAGGCCTGAGGGGGCCTGGAGGAGGACCAAAGTGGCCTCTGAACCTTTGAAATTGTATACTCCAGTGGTTACACCTGGCATTGATGGAACAATCTGTTGAGGCTGATATCCTCATTTTTAAAATATAAAATTCAACAATTAACCTCAATTTGTCTCCAACTTTAGACAAAATGTAGAGGTTTAACAAAAGTATTTTTCATAGAACTAATTTTTTTAATTTTTTTTTTATTTTAAAATTTTTAATTTTTAATTTTAAAAATTTTACATTTAAAAAAAATTAAAAATTCTATTAACAAAGGTGGGGATTAATTTTATGGGGTATCCTACTATAAAATTCATGGTCATGCCGTAAGTCCACAGGCAGCTTGAAGCATATACCCACACTGTGTTAAGTTAATAAAAGCTTCTTGAGGTAGACTTTACCTATGTGTGAAAATGTGAGAAAGTTACAACTAATACTATCGTCTATGACAGTATATGGATAGCACAATAAATGTTAGGTGGGTAGAGGCAGTGATGTAGACTTGAGTTGATAGACTCAGACTCAAGTCAGACTTAAGTCGCTTCAGTGACTCGACTTGGCTATAAATGATGCACTGACTCGACTCGATTTGAGACTTGTATATTTTTAATGACTGACTTGATGCCCTTGGTTCAGCAACATAATGCATTCATCCAGAAACCTTACAACTTTGAATAACAGCTCCATCTCTTTTTGCCTACTGGCCACATGATCATCTGTCTCAAGCCCAAAGTCTGGGCGCATTTCTCAGTGGGGAACAGCAAACAGGTTAGGCAATGGGCTTGAGGTCTGCTCAGCAGCCTGTCCCCACTGCATATTGGAGGAGCCCTCTAAAACGTTTCCTAAGAGCAAAATACAAGACTCAACCCCAGAGTGCAGGGTGCATTTCTCAGAGGGGAACAGCAAATGTGTTAGAGAATGGGGTTGAGGAGGAAGGATCCTTCCTTCTAAACCTTTTGAATCTTCAGTAATGGGGAGTCAGATAGGATCCTATTCCCCACTTCCAAAGCTGCAGATGGCAAAATTGCAAATGTGGAGAGCCGACTCTGCTTAAATTGTTAAAACTGAATTTATTTCACTCTATCCAGTAATTCTGCAATTTTATTTGGGGTATAAAGTTGGCTTCCAGACTTGAGAGTTGTCTTGAGACTTGAAGGTAGAGACTTGAGACTTGATTTGAGATTTGGAGTAAAAGACTTAAATACATCACTGGGTACAGGAATGCACTTTAGTTTAAGATGAGTAGTATAGCCATCAAAAGGGCAACAACAATGCCATGACAATCAACATGTTGCCAGAAAATAGGAAGTTTGCCACCTCCTAGCCAGGGATTACTCTGAAACATTTAATCTTTTGCTTAGTATGCCTCAGAGAAGCTGCTAGAAATCTCTGGAAGATGAGAGATCCTTCTATGCTGACTTTACAAACCAGAAAAAAATAGAATGGAAGTAGGGATAGTAAGAAGGAACAGAAAAACTTTTTTGAGACAGTAGAATCCAAATGAACTGGAGCTGCAGTTTTACCTCAAAACCAAAGTGACACTGGGGTGAGAAATGGGCCATTGTTCTTCAGCTACTTCAGGCATTTGGGGTGCTGAAAGCTCAGCTTTTGTCATATGTGCAATTTTAATCCTGGTTGAGGAAGCTGGAATGATTAGCATGGTACAATAAATTTGGGGGGAGGTGTTTCCAGTTGAGGTCTCCTAGCACCCACAAGGATATTCTTTAAGGGCCTTATCACACGATAGTGTTAGACCACCATAGCAATGCTTTAGTCCCACTTTTGCCTCAGCCTTATCACATGATGTTACTCTTTGGGTGCTATTGCATTGCGTTGTGTTGTAGAGTAGTTGAAAATGTGTTTATTTTTCACAGTGGAAACAATCCATTAATGACCCCCTTCCATGCAACAATTCAGTAATGAGTTCAGATGTGGATGTCTTATAGCGCTTTCTTCTGCCCATAAACCATTAGCAGGTGTGGGGTGGGTATATTGTAGCATCATGATTTCATAACTCTATGATGCTATTACAGCTGTAGGGACCAACAATGAAGCAAGAGGCAGGATATAGGAGTCAGTAATAATGCCTTAATGATAAAAATAACATGTTAATGACACTATTAAAGCTCAAATGCAGCAAGGATGTGATAGAGAGTGTCAACAATCAGCTACCCTCATGAGAATGGTTGGAGTGGATTTCAGATGGGATAACACGGCATAAGGAGTGGTGTTATAAGGCCCTAACACTGCCACTCATAGTGGCTGTTCCTGGATAAATGCTGGCCCACAGGCCGTTGGCTGCCAGTTCACAGCGAGTTTCCAGGAAAGAAAGAGACAGTTGTAGCCAAAGGGTATAAATATGGTTCCCTGGCACTTTAGGGGGAAAAATCCCTGTTGGTCCCCTACTGTGGATGGCATGACAAGCATAATTCCTTTGAATTGCCCAAGAAATGCTGGGGAATCCAAAATAATCTTTTAACTTATTTAAAACATAGTAACCCCTCCTGCGTATAAAGTACTAGCAGCTGCTCTAAACCTCTAACTTTTACATCTGACTGTCTGTGACATCAGTCATGGAAAAATTGCTTTGCCTGCCAATGTCCACTCAACTTTGGCTATATTCAGAATATATTCTTGCCATAGTACATCAGTTTCTCTTTACAGATAATATGTATGGATTTGAATGAGGCAAAACTAATATGACATGCTCTAGCCAACATTAGGTGCATTTATATTCTCATTTTTTAAAAAAAATGCAATCATATGCTTTCTTATCAGACTAAAATCAGTAACCTGTCCAAGTTCCCAGCTTCATTAATTCATGCTTGTACAGTTTATAGGACCTGAAAAGTGTTTTTCTAAAATAATCATAGAGTCCAACATGACAATTAACATTTCTGCCTTCACTGTGATTCCTTCAGTGACAGTTAATGGCTCCCATGTTACTGGGTTGGTGAATCTGCTCCAGGTTTTACTTTGAATTTTAAAGGAGCTATCCAAGGTGCTGAACCTTTTTTTGGATAGCTCATTTTAAGTTTTAGATTAAAACACAGGCCCCATGACATGCAACCTACCAGCTGCCATTGCATTGATTGGTACAAAGGTGGGATATAAATCAAGTCAATCTGTATCCTGCCAATAAAAATCTATTGACAACGTTAACATTGAAAAAAAAGATTAGGATCCCTGAATCCCTTTTGTTTCTATACTAGTCATGACAGAAAGAAGATGGACCAATCTCCTTCGATCTTCATTAGAGAACTTTTGCTTAAATAAGAATGCCTGCCAAGTTGCCATCTATTGCAGTGAATTTCCATCGACATGACCAGACATCCCCAGTTTACCCTATCCTATTAATAGCCCAGCTTTTGAGGTTGTTTGCATGATTTCTGTGCTGTGGTGTGGCTACATCTCTGGCTGGTGTAAAGGATAGTTCATAGAACTATGGCATTCTATTAAGATTGTTATTTATTTTCAGCAGGGAAATTAAGTTTTTGCTCACACAGCATCTCTGCTTTTCAGCCGTCAAGTTGTGGTTTAGACCTTGTACTGAGATAGGGGGCCCTATAAATCTCAGTCACATACCAACAGTTATGGTTGGTATTGGCTGGTTCACAACTGTAAGACAGAATCACAGGCCCACTCAGCTTTATAAGGAAATTGAATGGAGGAACTAGCTGATCTTGCTATAGGAGAATATATATGAAATCATTTGTTCATTCTATTCTTGTCTTGAATCCTTACACTGTACTAGTAACACAATTCTAGCATGCAGTAATATGATATGGCTGGGTCTCCATATTGCTTTCCTGATGTATAGCCATTTGATAATTTTCCTTCTTGATGGTTTCTCATGGTAGTACCCATGCCAGTTCATATTTACACCCTGAGACAAATATTTCTTGCTTGATTACAGCTTTCAGGGAAAAGAGAATGATGATGATGAGTCTGAGATCATGAAAAATAATCATTTTCTTAGCAATCTAGTAATAGCCATATATATAATCTTCTGTTATGCTCTCCTGATGTTTTAGAGCAAAAAAAAAAAAAAAGTAAGATGCCAAATGGGAAGTAAACCACTTCCTAATTTCAATAGACCAACAGTTACTGATGGCCTTCCTAGATGTGGTGAGGCAGTCATATTTATTTATTCATCATAACTTAAGCAATGTGTGACTGATTTTAATATCAAAGGTGTGTGAAGGTGAGGGAAACTGAATCATCCCAACCTACACCATTCCTCACTTAATTTGGGGGCATAAAACAGCCTGTGAGAGTTGGACCCAGGTTGTGAGAATAGTTATTTGCACCCACAAAGCAAGGAGATGTACAATGGGAAAGAGGAGGCTTAGGCCATTTCCACACTAGACTGTTACAGTGCTGTTATTCCACTTTCCACATCCTATGGAATCCTGGGGTTTGCAGGACACCCCAGGATTCCATAGGGTGTGGGAAGTGGAATAATAGCACTGTAACAGTCTAGTGCGGAAATGGCCTTAATCTCTGCTCAGTGATGCACACATTTTTATGTTAAATTTAGATCATCCATTCTACCCCGAGTTTAGGATTGACCTGCACAAACATGTGAAAGACATATAATTGGGTGCAGAAAAAATATGCCTACCATGCTTTATGTATATGTATGCCATGTATAGCATGCTTTGTGTAAATGCTCCAGCTGAGATGGAAGCTGGTGAGTTATTTGTATAGTTTTGGGGAAATGACACACTGACATTACTCTTTACAAATGACTGTGTCAGAAAAGTGTCACGTGTAAAGCATTGCTAGGTGTTAGAAAAATTCACCATGTGTTATCTATCATGCCTTCATCCTCAGTGGCTCAGGGAGTCATCTTTTCTGCTCATAAGCATGGAAACATTTGTGATGTGGGACATGTTGTCCTATTTTAAACTCCAGCTATGAGAGGAGGATAAGGAGTGGAGCGAGGCTCTGACAGTTGACAATGTCCATCACACAGTTTAGTGATGATGGGGGGTGCTAAAAATAGACAGCGTTACCTCATGGGTCTCAGCAGCAACGCCGTGCCAGTGGAGACAAAAGGGAAGCTTTAAAAGGTCAGTGGAGTTGTAATCAAAGGGCCTGGGCACTTTTAAGGATTTGGTTCTGCTCCAGCAGGGAGCTGTTCTACTCCTCCTCTCTGACTCTTCATGGAGAAGTGTGAGTTAAAAAGGGTATGTGACATGCCCTTTTCTCCAGGGCCGGATGGTGCTTTCAAGAGCTTGGACCAACCATATGCAGGTACCACTTTTTTTGTATGCCAGACTTTAGCAAGGTTCCTCATAGTGACTTTTCCCTTTCTCAGAAGCTGGTTTGTGCAGGCTTTGTGTTTTATTGTTTCAGATGGTATGTATAGCAGGGCAGGAAGCTGACTTTTCAAGAGAGAAAAAGTGCATTTTAGATTTTTGATAACAGGAATGAGTATGAAAAATCTGAAGGTACTGTAAACTTTCTTCATGTTGTTATGACAGCACCTCCTAACCTTTAAGGTGGTAGATTTTGGACATATAGAAGGAAGTATATTGTCCAAAACTGAGTTATCAGTTGAAGGAAATTGCTATCACTAAATTTAATTTAGATGGCTCTAAAAGTAAAAGGAAACTTCATGATGAGAGATCCAGGGCTGTTGCCTTCATGCTCTCATCTGGATATCAGCTTCCTGGAAGCACCTGACTGGCTGCTGTGGGTATCAGGATGCTGAATGGATCCTTAACTAGAGGACTTGTGTAGTTATTAAAAGTAGAAGATTTCAAACTTACATAAAAATTACATAAAAATTTTGACTTGTCTCCACCTCAACCTCCATCCAAGGATGATGATGGCAGTGGTTGCTGTTACAATTATTGCCCAATTAAAAAAGGAAGTTAAAAGAAAGTTGGATGTTCCAATCCTTCCCACCCCCTGCCTTTTCATTCATCTCATCTGCTAGGAGCACAGCAGTGGCTGGGGAGTCATGAGTCTAAAACAGATTGAATTACTGCCAGAAACATTTAATTCTGTAATTTGTTTAAAGTTTTATTTTATTTTTCCTTTGTTTCATTGGTTCACATTTTTACCTTATCCTAAGCTAACAACTGAAGGCAGGGGCATGTTAACACTACAAATAGTAAGTACAAGCTGTGCTGACCTGGAGATCATGTCGCACCGCATGCACATAGATACTAATAAGCTTGGGTTCAACTCTTGATAGGTGTATTTTAACAAGATATACAGAGGTATACAGAGGCCTATTTGTAATGCCAGTGTCTCCCTTTCCTGAGAATTTGTATGTCTCTTACCTGACCTTCACTGTGCTTTAGGATGGGACTCATAATGTTCCTAAGAAATGTAGTGGGAAGGGAACAAGACAGGAGAGGGAGGGTCCTTCTGTGAAACTACGGATTGTTTGAACGTAAGCCGGACTGAATCTTAGCAAAACCCTGGAAGATCTTTGGAGCTTGGGCTTCTGATTTTCTTTAAGAAACAATTTAAATCAAATGTAGTTTTAGTCTTTTGGTGGGGGGGAATGTTTCACTGTTGTTAACTCTGTTGCACTGATTGAAGCTCCAAGAAAAATTCACTGGACGTATTGTTTGCTTTTGTTTGTCAAGGTTCCTATTCCTAGAGCAGCTCTTCAGGTTGTATAGACTGTTTTCCTCCCCAGAAGAAAAATGGAAATGGACATTAGTACTGACTGAAATTGACAGGGACTGTTTTCTTCTTTAAAAGAGAAAGAAATGGCCCTGAGGTTTTTGGAATCATGTGTTTCTCAAAGGCTCCCATATGCTTTATCCTTCCAGTTTGCCTTTGGGCTTCTATGTGCTCCTGACCTCTTCCAACATTTCACTTCCTGCATGCTGAGGTCAAGGACATACAGAAAGTGAAGTAGGAAAGAGGTGATATAGATCTAAGGCAAACTGGAAATACTGTACTAATTTAGACTGGAAGCAGCCAATCACATTTATGAATGCTTCCTAAAATTCATTACACACACACACACACACACACCCACACACACACACAGCAAAACCACTAGCATAGCACATCAGTAGGCTGGTTGAGCTGGAACCTTTCTGCTAAGGAGTCTGTGGCTTTATTCCACCTGCAGGGAACTTCCCCCCCCCTCCAAATGTTGAGGACCATCCTGAATACCATTCCACCACCTGGAGTTCTATTCGTCTCTGCTTGTCTAGACCAGGCCTGTAAGTCCCAGTAAATTGTCTTGGGGCTACCACAGGCAATGTGGAATCATTACCTCAATGTCTGTTAAGTGCTGCTCACACTGCACACTGAAGTTTTGAGGAAGGCTGTGAGGAGTTTATGGCTAAAGATTTGCTTCTGGTCAGTCTAGTCTGAAGTGCCTGTGCCCTTTCATCAGAATACATGGTACAGTACTGGCAATGCTTAACAGGATGGTGAAGAGCCCTGATAAGGGGCCCTTCTATCCTATAAACACTAGCAAATAACCATGAAAATCCATGTCATGCTTTTCAGCCGGGCTCCCAGGTGCAGAGTCATGACTGTGTTTCTTTCTTGTTTCTTGCAGAACTTCATCGCAGTGAGAGCATGCAAGAAAAAAATATGAAAGAAGCCAAAACCAAATGCAAAACCATTGCATCCCTGCTGACAGATGCACCCAACCCCCATTCCAAGGGGGTCTTGATGTTCAAAAAGCGCAGGCAGAGGGCTAAGAAGTACACCCTTGTCAGTTTTGGAAGTGTTGACGAAGACCGTTGCTATGACGAAGAGGATGGTGTCTTCCCAACCAGTGAGTCTGAATTTGATGAAGAAGGCTTCTCTGATGCCAGGAGCTTAACAAACCATTCAGACTGGGACACGTCTTACCTTGATATTGAGAAGCCCAAGGGGCAGTCTACACACGAGCAGGCCCAGCAAGGCCTCAGTGAAGCCTCCGGCAAGGGAGCCCGGTTGTTTGAGCAGCAAAGGCAGAAAGCTGGTAAACATACTTTGGAGAAAGTCTCTGAACAGAAGCGGGAAGAACAACCCCTGGCCTCAGCTGTCCTGACAACACACAGAGTGGGGAGTGAGGACGCACCTACTCCACAGAGAGCAGAAAAGGCCTCACTGAGCGTCCATTTAGAATCCGTACAGGTCTCCAATCAGCTGCCATCCCCTAGCCCTGCTCAGCTCCAGTCTCCCTCTGGTATCTTTGCAGGAGGTGCCCAGGTTTCTCCAAGTACCCCAAGCATCTTCAATCGATCTGCCCGGCCTTTCACACCCGGGTTCTCTGGGCAACGCCCTGTAACTTCCTCGGTGGTATTCAGACCATCAGTGCCAAAGAAAAGCAGTGAGAGTCTGGGCGGGCAGAGAACATCCGTGCCTCCTTTCTCTCCTGGGACCACCGCAGTTCCTACCACACCACCGGCAATGCAGCCTAATGGGCCGGCAAGCACATCGGTGTCTCTGTATATCCCAACCACCCCCTCATCAGCTCAACCAACTGGAGTCAGGAATACAGCAGAGGTTAAGCCACCTTCCAGCACAGCTAGAACCTCCACAGCTTCCATATACCTTTCAGCTCCCTCTAAGCCAGCTGCAGGTGTGGTTGCTGCTACACCCCCACCTTCCCTGCCTTCACAAGCCCAAGAAACAACTGCTTCCACTTTGTATCTTAGCCCCCTCCCACAGCAACTTAGTCAGCCCACCGCCCAGCCTTTCCCTGCTGTTGCACAAGCAATTCCACGGCCTGCCTCTGAGCTCTTTGCCTCCAGGGAGCAGAGGGTAGCATTTCCAGCTCCCAGAACTGGAATCTTGCAGGAGGCCCGTCGACGTAGCAACAAGAAGCCCATGTTCAAGTCTGTGGAGGAAAAGAAAAAGAATTCCCCTAATCCAGAGTTACTGTCCCTTGTGCAGAACCTAGATGAAAAGCCCAAGGGAGACCACCATGGTGCAGGATTTGAGTCTGGGCCTGAGGAAGATGTCCTCAGTCTGGGAGCAGAAGCCTGCAACTTCATGCAGGCTTCAGCCCGGAAGTTCAAGACACCCCCACCAGTAGCCCCTAAGCCCCAGCCATCACACACTCCTGGAGGACTGGTGAATGGGTCCTCTCCTACACCTGACATGCCCGCTTTGAAAGGAAAAGGGGCAGAGCTTTTTGCAAAGCGACAGAGCCGTATGGACAAATTTGTTGTGGAAGCAGCACCATCCTCAGTCTCAAAGCCCAGAACCCCATCCCCAGCTCCTTCCTTGCCTTCCTCTTGGAAGTACTCGCCAAATATCCGTGCCCCACCCCCAATAGCTTACAACCCACTGCATTCCCCATTTTACCCCTTGGCAGCCAGCAAATCTCAAGGAAGCAAGGCAGAGAGCAAAGTGAAAAAGCCACCTAGTCAGAAGTCAGGGATCCAGGCCATTGACTTCCTGAGGCACCAGCCATACCAGCTAAATCCTGCCATGTTCTGTTTTGGGGAGGCTCCGAGCTCTGGTGGTGGTGCTCAGTCCTCCACAGCCCAGACAGGCCAGCAGTCCAGCTTATCCTTCACCCCAGCCAAACAAACACCCACGAAAACAGCGAGGACCTATGAGATCCGTCGCTTCTCCACCCCTGCCCCAATGCCAACTTCAAGCAGCCTGGCCCCTACTGTCCTGGCTCCCCGCTCTGCCACCACATTGGATGAGCCAGTGTGGAGGACAGAAATGACCTCCACTTCCACCCCTGACATTTCCAGGCCCTTTCAGGTGCCTGCCCCCCAATATCAAAGCTCCCCTGAACTCAACGAGGCAGGCAGTGTGGCTTCTCCCAGTCGTCCTGCCTCATCTTCTGGTTTCCAAGTAGCCAGGCCTAGGTTCTCAGCGGCCCAGACTGGGATGCAGGCACATGTATGGAGACCACGCTCTAGTCAGCATTGAAAAAAGAAAAAAGAATTGCTCTTCCCTGCCTCCACCACAGGGTCTTTCCTCACATTACATATTTTTAGGAGAACACATAAGATTCCCTAGCCCCTTTTTAACATCTAAACAGTGTGAGTGCAACCATCAAGTTTGAAAACCCTTGTATCTTACAAGTATACCCATCAGATTGCTAGGATTGACTACAGCTTATTGCTAAGTGTCTGCTTGATGGCAAACCCAAATTCACTTCTTGTAATGTGAGAAATCACCCACAGACACAAGGCAGATATTTGAATACTTTTGGGTCTCCAGTCCTTCTCCCTTTTAAAATGGATTTCTGGAAATCAGGACAGTGTAACCAATTAGGTAGCAAAAAGCCTTCCTTCCTGAAACCCTCCCCCCTCCTCCTTTTGGATTTGCATCATTTCCAAAGGATTTAATAGTTTGTAGTTAGAGCAGGGGGGCAAAAAGGAGTGACATAGAACACTTTCTTATTTCAAAGATAAATAAGCACCCTAAGAACAGCGCTATGATGTAGCATATGTAAGTGCCTTTTATCTCTGAAGTATTTTAGAAACAGCACCTTCGTAACATCCACAGCTATCTTTTTTAAACCTAGAGCACCATGAGCATAGTGGTAAGGAACTGGCAAGCCAGTGAAAGAAAAAATAGCAGAGAGAACAATGAAGTCTGAAACCCTTGATTATTCTTCAGCACCTGCCTGCTGTAACCTGTAGATTCATGGACTGCACCAGTGACTTTGAAATAGTGGTGGTTTTTTGGAAGTTCTCCCTGGGTACCTCCAGGAAAGTCAGTAACGGAAGGCAAGTTTCCTGGAAGAACAGCTTGCCCTGCACTGCATTCTAAGGTGTGCTTTCAGATCACACTGGATGTTGGCATGGTCCAACAGGCTTAGCCTTTGCCTCATCTTAACTAAGGGCAGAGCTACAGCATGTGCCCTGAAGCCCATTTTTGCCAAGGCTCTAGGTCAGAATGCTCTAGGTCAGTGTGGATGAGTGGGTACAAAAACTGCATTTTACAGGGAAGGATGAACAAACATTCCTCTGTTGTCATTGGATTGTATCCCTGTCCACATTTCAGCATTTTGAGGCAAATATGAATGCAATTAATACTAATGCATCTTTCCTGAAGATCATGCTTCAGAATTTTTTGTAAAGCATGGTGATCTCAACAGATAAGTCTGATAGAAAGTCTGGTTTCCCATTTAATTAAATAAGACAGGGGATGCAAATTCCTTTTCTGAAAGGAAAAGTTACCTGGTTGTAGCTCCCCCTGACAACTGCCCATTTTGAGCAGCAGCTCCAGAAGCCATACTGATTGATAAAGCTAAGAAGCAGTACGATGTAAAGATAAAAGATGAAAATGGCACAGATTTAACAAGGAGTCCAAGCTCCTGACCTTCAAATATAACTAGGAAACACTGGGCCCCTATCTCCTACAGCAGGGGGGAAACTGATTTTTACCTAGGGCATTTACCTAGAACAGAGACTGAATGGTCCTTTTGTGGATGAATCAGAGGAGATATTGGATGTTTAGAGAAACTTCACATGAAAAACCTAAGCGTGGACCAGTGAATATTGGAATGCAAGGGGTGGCATTAGTCTCTTGCTAGAATGGGAAAGTTAAGTGGGAGGGAGTGGGTATGGGAGAGATATGTAGCAAGTACATAAGGGCTTTGAAAACCAAAGGGAAAGAATTTGCACTCATGCTTCTAATGATTAATTCAACCTGTGATAAGTCATTGTAGCCACCAGTAAGTTGAAAGGGGAGTGGCAATATGGGTCTACCTTTTGCAGATTCTCCCAATTCAGTGGAAAATAGTGGGAAAAGAGGGAAAAAATGGGTAAATGTTTTACATCCATCCAAAGTGGTAGCAGTGTTGGGGTGATGACAGACATGGATTGCAGGAAGATGACCCACTCTGGCTGTGTTTGGGGATTCCTGAGAGCCATGCAGTGGCCATACAGGAAAGCACATTTTTAATCCCCATGATACCTTTGTTTTTCCTTCAGATAACTTGATGTGTCTTAGGCCATTTCTGCACTGAGCTAGTAAAACGGTGCAGAGCGACCTCCAACGGAGGTCTTCTGCACCGTGGAGTGGACTGGGGCGGACTACTTTTTGTAGTTCCACGCCTCAGTCCAGTTCGGAGCAACCGGAACTGGTCGCGCAGCATGCTTTTTAAAAACCTCTTTTTAGAGGTTTTTAAAAAGCACGGAGCGCGCGACTCTGTGCCGCTCCGTCCCTGCGCTCCGGAGCAGATTTGCAGGCGTGCGCAAGTGCGTGCCTGCAGATCTGCCGGGGGCGGGCTTCAGGCTGGCGAGCTTCTCCGGTTGGTGGAGAGCCTCCACCAACCGGAAGCCACCATTTTGGACGCCGGAGCAGTGCAGAGTGACGAGCTTGAACTGCTCCTCGTCCTGACAGACTCGCCCAGACGCTCAGGAAACCCGGGGAGTCCCGTTTTCGCGCAGCTCCTTCCCCACATCTGGAAAGGGCCTTAGTGTGGCTTCTTTACTGCAAGCACATATTAATAAGGGAGGGGGGAGCTATATATGATATGTATCTGTTCCCTTTCACAGACATATGTATTAATCAATGGAAATATAATGGTAGGGAAATCAATTTAAGAGCCTGCAATACAGCATTTAGGTTGTCTCCATGTGAACTTGACCTTGCCCAGCTTATCTTGGTCCTTTTTGGGGGGCAAATTCATGCTTTATTGCTTGCATTGATGTTCAAGTAAAAAAATAGCTGAGTTGAACATTGGCTTTCCATGACACATATGCCATGAAATGGCCATTGTTCTCCCCTGTGTTCATAGAAGCAGAGGACTAATCCTTTCCTGATCTTAGAATAAAAGCATACATGCCATTTCATCTCCATGCATCATATGTCTGTTTCTGTCAGCAGCAAAGTGCTGAAATTACAGCTGAGAGATACTGATTCTCAAACTCACTGTTGGTTAGAGAAGAAAGCTACAAGTACTCCAAGACAAGATTTAAACTAACATGTACACATACACCAGAATATCCCTGATACTCTTTTGGGAGTCATGGATCTCCAAAAGCCTGCTACCATGTCTGCCACATATCCTCAAAGATATAGTGCTACTCTAAATGATAAGGGCTCTAAATTCCAGCCTGCATAATTTTATCACACCAGCAGCTTGTCCAGGTGTTGTGACTTGACTGTCCCAGCATGCAGAACTGACAATTCTGTACTCAAATACCCAGAGTTAAGTTCAAAAATTGGAGTGTGAATTAGCCCATTTGGTATGTGTTAAAATCAATAGATCTGAGAGGGGAGGTCTGTTCAGGGAGGTGCCTTCAGGCCATTCCCCATGTTCAGCTGTTGACTGAGAGAGACTGTAAAAATTGGGGGGAGGCGTGGTTTGATCGTCTCGGGGGAAACCTAGCAGTGGTTAATTATCTGTGATACTTCATATTATCTGAGAAAGAGGGATGGAAAGGACCTGTATGAAAAATGCTATTAGATATTAGCTGATGGGTACCAACCTGAATACACTATGGTTACTGCAGAATGCCTAGGGAAGGCTTTGGAACAAGTTCAGAGGAGGAGACAGAAAAGGCCTGCCTGGTCTTGTTCCCCTCGTTCCAGCCTTGACTCACTTGTCTGTAATAGGAATTTGTCCTTTAAGCAGGTGGTAAAGTTGGGCTCAAACCACAAAAGGTGGAGCAATGAATGCCAAAGAAAACAGATGAGGTACAGATTAGGTGTGGAGGGAGAAAAAATAATCCCTGTTCGAGAGAGACACAGATGAAACGTCATGATAGCATAACGAACTTTTATGAGCAGTTCTCACACCCATATTTTACACTTTGAAAAAAAATCAAGGCCAAGTGGATTATTCAGGATTCAGTCTCCCACCATCCTGATGATCTGATGCAGCCATGTTTTGCTGTTTAGACCCAGAGGGAGTTTTGGTCACTGGGGCCTACCTCTCAGGACTGGTGCATTGTGGAACCCAAACTCCCAGCTGCTGACTCCAGAGGGTCTCTGTGTGCTCAGCATATGTGTATTTGCCTGCTAGCTGTATTTGCCTGGCAGGTGTGGCACTGCAATGCTACAATGATAACAGAATCATCATGAGATGAATGATTTGTTGTGCAGCACCTGAGGGCAAAAAGCCCCTTATCCCGGAAAGGCTTCTTTCAGACAGGAAGTGTATGGGGGCAACTTTGAAATAGGGTGCTTGGAACCACAGATGTAGGCGCTCTGCTTCAAGTTACCTCTAGTGAGAAATGGGACAACCACTGTGGCAGAAGGCTGAACACAAAAGAGAGTTACAGACTGGAAGAAAGGATCTGGTGAAATTGCTGGGAATTGTTCAAGGTGACTGTCCTGACTAAGGCAGTCTATGATCTGTCCAGAATCCAGTCTAACAGGTCCAGAAGCAATACCAAGAACTTGAATGCAGAATAAAGTTGAAGGCTTGAGATAAGGTTTTGGAAGTCTTCTGTCATTTTTTTAAAGTCACATGGGACCCAGCTGGAACGCACATCAGATAAACCTGCATTGTGTTATTCTTTGTTGGATTTTTTGTCATCATTTATAGTTTGGACTGGCACCGCTGCTGCTTCTGGTATGAGCATTTCACATTCAAGAGAAGAATTTGGCAACAACAACATCTTCTCCCATGCAGGCTGTACTTATGGAGAAAATATATACTTGTTCTGTTCTTTTCATCATATTTTTATTTTACTTTTGAAGTTAAAAGGTCACTTTACAACTGCTTGTGCTGAGGAATAAATTTCTGATATGCACTTTAACTGTTGCCTTCCTTGCCTTTTTCAATCTCAGACCTTTATCCTGTGTGATTCCAAACATCTTTGTGCTTTATCAGTGCCATCACATCCAGAAGAAATTGATCTAATTTCACTGCAGAATTCAAAGATATGCTTGGCTAGGATATGCTAAGCTGCGAGTCTGAAATAACTGGAGAAAATGATGTTTAGGTAGTACACACATAACCTGTTTAACATGCTGCTGCATGACCTCCCAGTTCTTAAGGAAGCACAGGCAGTTATCACATAGGCAAGAACTTTTCTGAATTGTATTATTCAGGATGCAAAGCTTTAAAAGTGGAAATAGAACCCCACACATAAGTTATACAATTTATTCCACAAAATGTTAGTAAACTGTTCTTACTGGTCATCTTGCACTTTTACCATCGCCTCTTCTCCTTGGCTTTCCATCACACACTTCTATCCTTCTCTTCTATTTAGGCCTATGCTACCACAATGATTCACTTCTCTCGTTGTTCTGAGTGCACAAAATGCTTCCATATGGCCCAATATTAGTTGCTTCCATCCCTAGCCCAGCCCAGCCCAGTCCATGGTACTAACTGCCCACTTTTCTCTCTGCTATTGTAGCAAAACTATGTCCTGTTCCTCAACTGTCTAAAGTTTCTTCACCTTCTTTAACTCTGCCTGTACTCCTTTCTCCTATATGTGCCTGGAAATCTTTTTCAGAACACAGACAATAAGCTGCTCCTCTCTCTTCACCTCTTATTTATTGAAATGAGATAACCCTTTGGCGTAATCCCTGAGGGCCAAAATAGGTATGATGTAGAAGGTTTGTGACTGAATCTCTGAAATGAAAAAGAAAAGACAAGCAGCTGAGGTGGGCTCCAATGTTGAGAAGAGCAATGGTACTAGAGTTAGAGTCATTTGGTCTTTCCTTCTTGCACCACTTTCCTCATTGCCTGCAAAGCTGCCAAAAGCCCTGCAGAGTGGAAAGAAAGAGGGGTGCTAATCTTTTCCCTTCAACTGGGCTAATGACATCAGGGAGGCAATTTCAATCAGAAAAATGGTGTAAGGGAAAAGAATTGCAATAGTTTTTGCACATTTGCCTGCCAGTAATCTCATTGAACCTAGTGAGTCTTAATTTCCATGTAAAAGGACAAATAATGGTACTGCAGGAATCACTTAAGTCTGAAGCTAAAATAAAGCAAGTATTAATGGATTAATGAAATAAATGCTTTTTTTAAAAAAAATTCTAAGACTCTTTTTCATTTATACTTCCAGGTATATGTGAGTGTGCACGAGAGAGAGAGACTCAGAGAAAGAAAGAAAGAAAGAAAGAACATAAATTTGGTGGCTGCTGGTTATTATGTTTAACAAATGGAGCTTAGTGTGATCAGTGAACTTAATTAAGTAAAATTTATTCAGCCACTGAGTTTAGAGTCTTTCTAAAAAAAGACAGAAAAAGAGAGAGACCAGAACAAGGATGGAAAAGGAGTCGGGGGAGGGGGCAGTGAGCAAAGTTTTGGCTTTCCTTCAGGTTGAGGGGACTCTTTTGGCAATGGATTATTTTTCTATAAAGGAGGACTGATGTGTTTTCCACCCACAGTACTCCCACTGAATATCCTCTGACCACCCCAAATCAGCATAAAAGGGCAATTGAATTTTCACACAGGAAATCATAGTACAACAGAAATGGGAAAGGATGTCATTAACTGTTTTTTTTTTTTTGCATTAAGAAAAAGAAACGATTTCTAAACAGCCTCCCATTGGAGAACACTCAGAGTCCAACTCTCAAATCACTACACCGTTCCAGCAACTTCTTTCCTCACCAAACTACAAACCACAAGATTCCATAGCATACAGCCATGGAGATTAAATGGAAATCACAGTATTATAATTGTGTTAATGTGAAGGCACCCTGTCCCTTGTATGCCACATAGCTCAAAGGGCAGTCATGAGACCGTAATGCTGCTCTTTGCTTTAAGGGAAAAGTAAACGTGTAGGAACCAAGCTATCAATAGAATGCTTTTTGAAAGTGTGCCTCCCTTGCACCAAATTTCCTCCTCCTTGTACCCTCACAGTCCAAAACAAATCAAATGTTCCACAGCTGCTGTGTTCCAGGGTTGGTGGTTTGCATTGACATCCTCTGGCACTGGAATCAGGCTAGAAATAAACATCTAATAATGTTTCTAGAAGCACTTGTGCAAAACCTTTTTGCTTTTTAAATATTTCATTTTTGAAAGAATGTTATTGTTTATTACATTTTTCCAGCACCTTAAAAATAGTATGACAATTGCTGGGTATAGTCCGACTTCAAAATACAGATCGATGTTCATTTATTATTCAAAATATTCAAAATAATTTTTTCTAGAAAGATGTTTGATAGAGTGGGGTTTTAATTCCATTAATAACATAAACAATATAAAGTGTCCAAATTCTTTCAGTCATATCTTATTCAGTTCCTCATCTTGCTCACCTAACTTTACATAGTAACTTTTTTTGACCATGCTGTGCATCACATTCTGTCTAGCTATCTCTGTATACGAAGAGACCTCTTAAAGTTTTCCATGAGTTTGCTATTTCCAGTTGTGCAGCACTTAACAAAAGTGCTACAAAGTCTTTGGCATTTTTTTCCATTTCCAAACATAGATATTAACAGTAAAGATCTTCAATAGTTTACTGTTTGGCCTAATATTTGGCTTATCCTAGTTACAACTTTCTGAAGACTGAAGATCCATATGCAGAACATGTATATAAATTAGGGAAATTTTTAGCTGGGAAGCTTTAGGAACTTCCTTTTGTTGTGGTGCATGAGTGTCTGTATTGTTTTTTAAATCCCTCTAGAATGTCCTTGATAGTTGTTTTTATTGTTGTTTTGAAAAAAAAAATAAACTGACTTACATGAAGGAAAGGACAAAATGTTACCTTACAACAGCTCTGCAATGGTTCACCAGTAAACTTTACCATACACTGAAGAGACTTGAATATAGGACTGTGTTCAGCCAGTCTGGCTTTGGGCTGGTTGGCTTTGGACAAACAGCCTACTGTGTACTCCCAAACAAGATCCCTTCACAACTGTAAAAGGTTTTGTCTTTTTTTTAAAGCAAACTAAAATGTGAAAATGAAAATGACTGTTTTTCTGCTACCCTGCACTATCTGGGCCCACAGTGACTGTACAGCAGAGCCCTTTCTCACAGCAAAAGCAACAGGAGTAAAACACACATGTACTTGGTCGCTAGATGGCATAACTGGGCTTTCCAATGCTAAGTAGGACTTCAGCATTCACCTGCTATAGTGATAAGTTGGGAGGATTTAAAATATTATGGCAGACTTACGAAATCCTCTCCTCCTAATCTTTTGCCCTTTCAACTTGACATCAATCCACATCTGGTAATTACTCTGTGCCACACTATCTGAAGGGATGCAAGCTGAATGTTGATTCTTGTCTCTGGAAATTGGTGGCTTATGAAAGTCAGTTTTGCAGCCCATGCTTTCTGCTGTGTAGCAATACTTCCACTTGACTGAGTAGGTAGCTCTGCTTTCGTTTTGTTGTTGTTGTCAACTGCTCTCAAGTTGACTTCAACTTATGGCAACCATATGAATGAGAGGACTCCAAGTGATCAGATCATAAACAGTCCTACTCAGGTCTTGCAGATTCAGGGCTGTGGCTTCCTTGATTGAGTCTATATATTCGTAATGCAGTCTTTCTCTTTTCCTACTGCCTCCTACTCCTACAAACATCACTGTCTTTTCTAATGAGTCATGTCTTCCTATGATATGGCCAAAGTACAACAGCTTCAGTTTAGTCATCTTGGCTTCTAGAGAATGTTCAGACTGCATTTGCTCTAGGACACATTTATTTGTCTTTTTTGGCAGCCCATGGTATCCATAGATACCAGCACTACATTTCAAATGGGTTGATTTTCTTTCTATCAGTTTTCTTCACTGTCCAGCTTTCACAACCATACACAGAAATTGGAAACACAATGACGCTAACAATCTTAATTTTAGTATTCAATAATATATCTTTACACAGGTTCTTGTCCAGTTCCATCCTAGCTAACCTTCAAAGTCTTCAACCTTCTTCTGATTCTTCATTGCAGTCTCCATTCTGATTAATGATTGAGCCAAGGTATGGAAAATCTAGAACAATTTCAATGTCTTCATTGTTTGCTTTAAACTTGTATAAATAATCTGTGGTCATTATTTTTGTTTTCTTAACGATCAACTGTAAACCTGACTTTGCACTTTCTTCCTTGACCTTTTTCAGTAATTGTTCCTAGTCTTTTCTATTTTCTGCTAGTAGCATACTGTCATCTGCATATCTTAAATTGTTGATGTTTCTTCTTCCAATTTACACACCTTGCTTTGTGTATGATATGTTCAGAGTACAAGTTAAACAGATAGAGTTTCAAAATGCAGCCTTGCTGTCTCCCTTGCCAGTTGGAAACCATTCTGTTTCTCCTTATTCTGTCCTAACAGTGTACTCTTCTCTTGAGTACAGATTATGCATCAGGACAATCAAATGTTGTGGCACACCCATTTCTTTAAGAGCAAACCATAGTTTTTCATGATCTACACAATCAAAGGCCTTTCTATAATCTATAAAGCACAGGTGATTTTCTCCTGAAATTCTTTGGTCCACTCCATTATCCAACGTATGTTTGCAATACAATCCCTAGTACTTCTTCTTACCCTGAACCCACCTTGGACATCTGGCATTCTTACTCCACATATGGTAAAAGTCTTTGCTATAGAATTTTGAGCATTACTGTCAATGTCAGGTGGCGGCTTGAACAGAAAACAGAGGCAGGAGCCAAAGTGTATGGCTTTTAGTGATAAGTAGTAAAATAAACAAGAGGTTACATCACCCAAACGAAAAGAGGCAGCAAACTCAACAGCTAGGCCTGGAACGAAAAATACAGGATGCAGATTCCCCGGATGTAAGACAGTTGTTGCCCCGTGCCCAACTCCCCCCAGCGTCTGACTTAAATACATAGTCCTTAACCCAGCTGGGCTGATCAAGCGTCCGTTGGCCCAGCTCCCAGCTGAAGGCCCTCAGACTTCAGACGCTTCTCTTGCAAGCGTTTTGATCTGCGAACCGCCTCCTTCTCTCGCCGCCTCTGGAAGAACGTGGGGGGAGGGTCTGCAGCAAACTCCGGGCTGGAGTCAGGAACAGCCGCTTCTGTCGAGCCTGAAGCACTGGTCTCCTCTGCTGCAGGTACTGGCTCGGGGACCACTGTGGGGTCGCTGGCAGGCCCCTCCCTTGCCTCTGCAGGAGCCCCCTCTCCCTCCCAGGGATCCACCCCCACCTGGGGTTCCCTGTCTAACGCAGAGTCCCCGTCTGAGTCGGCAGCATGCTCAGCCGGGCTCATGACAATTACCTTGCTTTCGTGGGAAATAGATTCAATGGCCTGGTGGTTACTGTAATCTCTGATGTCCCCTTTCCAAAGTCTTGTGTAAATATATGAGCATTTCCAATCTGTGGGCCATTGACCCTTTCCGCAACTCACACATTTTCGGTGCTGGGGTGCGGTGCTCGCGTGAGCAGCCTCCGGAGAGAGGCTCTCGTGTCTGGGGTCCTTCGGCTCCGCACGAGCTTCCTGCTCGCACGAGAGCCCCGCCTCTTCCTTTCACAGTGCAGCCTGGGACCTTCCCAGGCTGCACTGAGACTGGAAGCACGACCAGCCCGGCTCCTGAGGCTCTGCACACAAGGTAAGTGCGTGCGGGGCCCTGGAGCGAATGTGCGACCACGCAGCATTTTCGGCTTCAAGCTGAAAATGAAAAAATGCGTGCACGGTCTGTGTCAGGCCCTGGAGCGTCGTGCAAATGTGAGTTCGTCGTGTGCTCAAGGGGCCCTTTCACATCAAAAATGCCACGTGAAAAGGGCCATTGTTTCGTATTCCATATTTTTCAACAGATTTTAGTTAGAACTAGTGTAGATTCTGTCTCTGTAGCTTGAAGCAGCTTGATTGGTATTCCTGGTGATTTATTTTTCCCGAGGGTTCTAAGTGCAACTTCTGTAGGAATATTTGGTATCTACGTCTAGCAAAGTGCAGTGTAGCCAGTGCAATATCAGCTGGTGGTTGTAAACAGGAGGAAAATACTCAGAATGCCCCTCTAACATAAAAAGAAAAAGAAAAACTTACATCTTGGAATAGAAAAGGAGACAAAAGGAGGTTACCTAAATTCCCCATGAGTGGATGTGTGTTATACTGAGCCAGGAGCTTCATGGACAGTTTCTCCTCAAGCAAAGGGAGATAAAAGGACTAACTAACATTTGGAAGAAGGGGCAAGTGACCTTTGCAGGCAGGAAGGAAGCAAAAAGGTTTGAGTACATAGAAAGAAAGAAACAGAGGTGAAACAAAAAGGCAGACATACTCTCTAAAATTCCCTCTCACTAATCCCTCTGTACAAGCATTGATTCCTTTTCGCTTCCAACCCTTCCACTTCACCTTCTAAAATCATGGGTTCATTTTCAAAAATTCCTTCCTTGAATGAATCTGTCATCCTTTCATCTCTTATATATAGTTCTTCAGCATATTGTTTCCATCATATTTTTATTTGTACTTGGTCATGTAACAAGTTCCCCTGCTGATTGTACCATGAGCCTTCCACTGTAAGGCTCCATTGTGGGAGTTAGGGTATAAGTCCCCCACAAAAGTGGAAAATTGCAAATGCAAATAAAAATCATGAGTACTATTTTTTTTAAAAAAAAACCTGAGAACACTTCTCTAGAAATCTCTAAATCCTCCAACATGGAAGAAGTGGTGGAAGTGGGTCATAGAGTCATGCCAGAGGACCTAGCAATGCCTAGATAAGTGTTCTCTTTTCTGGAAGTAGACCATAGATTCACACTGGAAGATCTAGAGATTTCTAGAGAGACCATATTTTGCCATTGCAGGGGCAAATAGGGTAAGAATTTTAAAAATCTAATAAAATAACCTGTGAATAATCCAATCCCTGAGTGCTGACTCCTCAAAAGTGGAGGGCCCATTGTATAGCATTCCCATTCTTGGCTAAATTTCCTTTTGATTTCTCTGATCTTATGGAAGAGAACTCTTGCTATTCCTTTTTTTTTTTTTGTCATCTGCTATTTCTCTATATTGATCATTATAGTAGTTGTAATTGTAATTACTGTATTGTTTTATTGAAATTATTGTGTGATGTCCATGTATAAGTCTCCTCTTTGGTTGCTTGAAGAATGTTAGCTGTTAGCTTCCCAAAATTCAATCAGTCAATCTCCCGCTTTGTTTCTTGATCCTAGGTCAAGTTTTCCTACAATCTTTGATTCTGCTCTCTGCTTCCTGTTTTTGCATTCCAGTCACCTATGAGTACCAACATGTCTTGTTTTGGTGTGTGAGCAGTTTCTTCCTGGATTCCTGCAGAGAATCTTTCAGTTTCTTCTTTTTCTGTCTCTGTAATTGGAGCATAAACTTGGATTATGATTATATTGATGGGTTTTCCCTGAAGTCTTATTAATATGATTTGGGTAGACTTTGCGTTATATCCTTTGACTGCTTTTGCTACATCTCTCCTCGCTATTAACATCACCTTATTTCTTCTTCAGTTTTGATTTCCTGAGTAAACTACTGTGTAATTATCTGACTCAAAATGGCTTATTCCTGTCCATTTTAGCTCACTCACCCCAAGATTGCAATGTTTATATGTTCCATCTCTCATTTTACTATTCCTAGTTTCCACTGATTCATGCTTCTTACAATCCATGTTTCTATAATATGTATTGTGCAGCTTCAGATTTTCCTTTCACCTCTGAGCACAGCAATGACTGAATGTTCTTCCAGCTTGAGTCCAGTTGTATCATTAGCCACAATGCTACTCGTAGTACTCCTCTGCTCTAACCCCATAGCTCATTGAGAGCCATCCCACATGGGAGTCTCATATTCCGGCACTATCTCTTGTTTCACTACAGAGATATCACTACAGAAAAACATTAACTGCTCATGGAGATCACTACTAATAAACTCATGCTACCTTAAGTTCTCCTGAAGACGAAGTCCATTACACACGTTAGTACTACAAAGGAAACATATCAGCTGAAAGCAAGAGTAACGACTCTGTCATAAAGTGTTCCCTACCATTCCACCTATAAAAACTAACTAGGTTGGCCTTTGAATCTGTTTTCAGTTCTGAAGAGAGCAGGCTAGCTTAAGGGGCTAAGGCCAAGCCATGTGACACACAGCTCTCTTCTCCAACATGTTGCGTCTGCTCCTCAGCATCTACTAGTTGTTCCAGAGAAAGATTTAGATCACTAACATAAATTTGTTCAGGTTGCAGCAGGGAGAATAGCAGGCTGCAGTCCTTCACATGAGCACATTTACTGGTAATAAGTTGCTTGCCTTCCATTCTTGTAATATTATTACACATTTGACCTGTATGAGCCAACTGCAGGGCAAGAAATTGCCTATACAGGGAAAGACAATCTCTTTTTCTTTGGATAAGAATTTGATGCAAACACAAGATACCAGAACCTCCTCCACACCAAATTACTTTGTCCTCCATATAATACCTATTTAGCTGTGTAGAACTAGATGATATAAGTTGTGGTAATGCTGCCATGCAAGGCTTCAAGAAAGCTGGTTATGTTACTTTCATAAACCTGTCTGGAAGATCCACATCTGGTTCACATCCTGACATCCTGGCATTGTATATTGTGGTCCAGCAAAGTACAGTTACTGGTTTTCTAAAATCTCTGACATATTTGAGTTTAATTTTAATAGATTTATACAGGGCATGTCCATGCTAATTTTATGGGCAACCAGATTTTCCTGCATTTCCTGAACAGATACTTGGAAGAATAGTATCTGTCGTTCCAGTTCAGGCAAATTAAAATATGGTTTCAGGCAATTTGAAAGGTTGTAGCAGATTGGATTTTTCCTCTTATTCATTCTAAAACCTGTAACTGACACTGCTGTTAGTCATTACACAACATAGGCAGCACAGTGGGTTGGTGGGGCTTCCATATCTATTTTGAGGAAAATAATTAAACAAAGCACATTATTTATTAAATTTATATCCTACCTTTTTTGTGAAAGATGTTGCTCACGGTAGTTAACTCCAAAATTCAAACAGAAACAAATACTGTACAATTAAAACAACAAGGACACATTAAAACTTTACAATTAAGAGAAAAAATAGCCCCTCCAGTTATGTCAAGCCTGATTAGATGGTGAGGACCTGAGTAAAAATGCGTTTGCCTGCTGGTGGAAGGACATTGTGGGAGGGTGTCATTCTAGTCTTCTTCTGTAAGTACAGTGCAAGTCTGAAAGGGGCCACTGAGAAAACCCTCTTTGTGGGTGATAGAATACATTATCCATAAAGTATGCCATAAATTAGACAGCTTATATTTTTCCAACATGCAAGGATATTCCCATTCCTAAAAAAAACCCCAAAACAATCCTATGGCCATTTCCACACTATACTCTTATAGCGCGATTCTTCCAATTGCAGTTTAGGGAGGGGCCACCCAGCCCTTCCCTAAACCCCAGGATTCCATTGAATGTTGAAAGTGGAATAATCACACTATAAGAGCGTAGTGCGGAAATGGCCTATGTCCTTGAGGTAAGACCAGAGTTCACCATTATGTTTGTTTTACGTTCTCTCCCATAGCATCCTAACAGACAATGGCATGTAGCTGGTAAAGCTCCATGCTGAGTTGGGTTGCCAGGTGTCCCTTATAAGGAATGTCCCTTTTTTGTAAGCTTGTCCAAAACCAAGATGCTAAAAATCCAATATTTGGGAGCATAAACCTAAAGAAAAATAAGGGACAAATAACTGTCTGAAGCTCATCTCCCATAAAGATAATTAAATCTCCCATTCTCTCTTTGCCTTAAAACTTTCTTTGCCTTTAAACCTTGAGCATTCAAAGCTCAAACCACTATGCCTCATTGGCTCTCAGAGGTGAGCATACCTTAATAGAACTAAGGGTGTGAGTATGTGTATCTGTATGAGAGACCAAGAATGCCTCTATAGAGCAATATTCCATTTAAATTACCAGTGCAATTATAGAAAAATCGAAAGTAAGCTCCAATGAGTTCAGGGGGACTTAACTGCAAAGTAAATATGTCTGTGATTGTAACCTATGTGAGAAATGCTAAAAGGCTGTTGAAAATGCATTCATTTCTTTGAGACAATTATGTATTTCTCTCAACTATATATATTTTAACTAATTTCATTCCATTTATCACTTGGAGCTGAAGGCATTGTACATTATTTACACCACCCTCACTATTATCATAACAGCAATCAAGTGAAGTAGGAGTTTTTCTGCACTACTCTGTTATAGCGCTATTATTCCACTTTCAACATCCTATGCCATCCTGGGCTTTGCAGTTACAGGAGGGGTTGTGGGAAAGCTGGGATTTTAACCTAATAATGCCACCATATATGGAATCTATAGAATCTTAAAATTGTAGAGTTGGAAGGAATCCCAAGGATCATATGGTCCAATCCACTGCCAGTGCAGGAATCCACAGATGTGGTTCACTGGCTAAATAAGGAAATTCAACAAATACAATAAATGGATGTAAATGAACTGTACATCTAGATCGAGGGAGGTACTGGTACCACTCTACTCTGGTTAGACCTCATCTTTGGTTAGACCTCATCTTGAATCCTGTGTCCAGTTCTGGGCACCCCAATTCAAGAAGGACATGGTCAAACTGGAGCAGGTCCAGAGGAGGGCGACCAAAATGGTGAGGGGCCTGGAAGCCATGCCCTATGAGGATAGACTTAGAGAGCTGGGTATGTTCAGTCTGCAGAAGAGAAGGTTAAGAGGGGACATGATAGCTATGTTTAAATATTTGAAGGGATGCCATGTAGAGCAGGAGAGGGCTTGTTTTCTGCCGCTACAGAGACCAGGACAAGGAGCAATGGATTCAAGCTGCAGGAAAGGAGATTCCACCTGAACCTCAGGAAGAACTTCCTGACGGTCAGAGCTGTCCGGCAGTGGAATATGCTGCCTCGGAGTGTAGTGGAGTCTCCTTTCTTGGAGGTTTTTAAGCAGAGGCTGGATGGCCATCTGTCAGGAGTGCTTTGAGGGTGTTCCTGCATGGCAGGGGGTTGGACTGGATGGCCCGTGTGGTCTCTTCCAACTCTACATTTCTGTGATTCTATGATTCTTCTATGACAGAAGTGCTGGATCTTTGGACAATTCTTCTACAGGGGAATAATGGTCTATTTGAGTTACTTTGGATCAGCTGCAATATCTCAGCCTAACCTACTGCACAGGGCTTTTATGAAAAGATGTGGCGGGGGGACACACAATGTACACAGAGTTGAGCTGCTTGCGGGAAAGACAGAAAATAAACACAACAAATAAGTATATAAAAGTTTCCTTCATTTCTTTCAACAACATCCAGAGCGTGGCAATCATTGATATGAATCTTGATATAGACACCATCTACTCATTAGCTTAAACAATTTCTCTATAATATGAATATACATAGATTGTAATGATGAGAAAACCTAATCTATTGATCCAGGTTGCAGTATCAAAAAATGTGCTAATTTGTCCACAAATATCCTGTTTGACTTAGTTTGTTATAACCCTGTTCTAAAAAAAGTGAAGATTGTAGACTTCAGAACTAATCCTGTGACAAGCAGCACCAGCAATTAAACATTTAGGACAAGATGCACTGACAACCACTAAACTATTGCAGTCTTGTTCGCCATGCTCTTAATCCATTCCTACCAGAATGTGAGCTGACACAAATGTGTAGCGTTGGGTGTGCCAGTCTATGTGCCTTTGCATATATGAAGAGTTACCAAGAATCTTGTATTTTATACTTTTCGAAAAAGCTGCTTGCACTAATGGCATTAAGTCCAGCATCACTGATAATCTGGCAAAGTCTGTCCTCTGAAACACACACAAACGCTAAGTGCTGGAGATTTACAAGCAGACTGCCACATACAATTCACAACGTGCGTTCCCTCAAGGTTTGTATATATAGACAAGGAGAGTGAAAATAGCTTCTGCTGGCCTGGGGAGAGTACATAGAGGTTCAAATCCAGAGCAGGGGGGCTACTGTATCACTTTTCATAATGAGGGAAGCCAGAAGCTGAACTCAGAAAATGATGCTAGGGGCATGAATGTGACTCTTCTGAAATGCATGGCAATATAAACCAAGAGAGTCTCTCACAATGGAGTCATGCTGGAGAGAAACTGGCAGAGCGTAAATAGGTTACTGTAGGTGACTACATGTGGTAGTCCAAAAAGGTCGCCTTTCCCAGCTCTGGATATTGGTGTGAAGCAAAACCAGGCCTCTGAAATGTTGGTGCCCTTTTCAAACCACAATTTGGAGGGAGTGCCACACATTCCTTGTGGAAAACAAATGCCCTATACAACCATTTGCAGTGGTGCGTCACTCACTCTTTTAAGAAAGGACTCCTAAGTTTAAGAATACCACATACACCCAAACATCAGCTTAT
Source organism: Cyclura pinguis (assembly GCA_030412105.1). Lineage (NCBI taxonomy): Eukaryota > Metazoa > Chordata > Lepidosauria > Squamata > Iguanidae > Cyclura > Cyclura pinguis. The sequence goes on from CM059601.1 coordinate 128,008,507, forward strand.
TTCCAAAGAATCGGAGGAACCTTTTTTAAAAAGATTTTATTATAATAACCCTATAATATTCCCACACCAAGGAATTGTCTGTCTGCAAAAACCTTTTCTCCTCCAAGCTCCTGAGATTTTTTTTAAAAAAAATAGATTTAAATACAATAAATTGTATATACTTTTACACATCCAGCATGGTGTAGTGGTCTGAGCTTTGTACTACAACCCTGAAGACCATGGTTGATTTCGTGCTTGGCCATGGAAACCCACTGGGTGACTTTGGGCACATCACGCACTCTCAGCCCCAGGCCATTTCCGCACTAGACTGTTATAGCGCTATTATTCCACTTTCAACCGCCTATGGAATCCTGGGGTTTGCAGTTTCGGGAGGGGCCACCCGGCCCCTCCCGAAACTGCAAACCCCAGGATTCCATAAGAGGTTGAAAGTGGAATAATAGCGCTATAACAGTCTAGTGCGGAAATGTCTCCAAAAAACCCCATGATAGATTTGCCTTACAGTCACCACAAGTTGGAAACAACTTGAGGGCACACAACCACAAGAACTACTATTACTACTACTAGATACTTTTACATTAGATTTAAATCCTGCACATAGAATGACAGCAAGATAATAAGGATGGTGTAGTGGTTTGAGTGTTGGAGTGCTGAGTGTGCCATAGCCCTAAGTCATGCATTCAAAATTATGCCATGGCCACCAATGGACCTTTCAAAGTTAAAGAATGAAGTGCTAGGAACTGGAAGCTGGGAGCTGAGAACAAAATCTGGGGACCCAGACAGGCACGCTGGAGGACGCTCTCATTCAGGCAGATTCCTAGCTTGACCTGTACCCTTTTCGCACCTTACCTTTTCACGGTGCTGGGGTGCGGGGCTCATGCGAGCAGCCTCCAGAGAGAGGCTGTTGTTTTGGGGGTTCTTTGGGTCCACACGAGCTTCCTGCTCGCACGACAGCCCCACCTCTTCCTTTCACACTGCAGCTTGGGACCTTCCCAGCCTGCACTGGACAGGAAGCGCTACCGGCCTGGCTCCCGAGGCTCCGCACGCCAGGTAAGTGCGTGTGGGGCCCTGGAACAATGTGCGACTATGCAGTATTTTCGCCTTCAAGCTGAAAATGAAAAAATGCGTGCACAGTCCGCGTCAGGCCCTGGAGCGTCGCGCAAACGTGAGTCCGTCATGTGGACCACTCCTCACATGTGCGCGATGCCCAAGGGGCCCTTTCGCATCAGAAATGCCGTGCGAAAAGGGCCCTAGAATCCTTCATAGTCCTTGTAAATCAAAGGAAGCCAGTGGGCTGCTTTGGTGTGTGGAATTAAAGGTACAGAGTTTGGAAGCCCAGCCAGTGTTTGTGCCACTGGCTGGGGGATTTTTGGAGGTGTGGTGCAAAAATGAACATCGTCAGCAGTCTGCATAAGCATATCATTTGCTTGACAGTGCCTCACTCTTAGCGGCTTTCCCTGAAAGTTCCCTCCGCCTTTCACAGTTCTGGAATTTTCAGTTTTGCCGGGTTTGCCTTTTCTGTCTGTCATGTCCAGTTTCTCCAGTCTCTTGTTTTCCTATATTTTTTTAAACACCCACAGTACTTTCTTCCTCTCTGATACAGAGTTTCGAAAATGTACCTTTTTTGGTTATGCTGACTGGGAACTCCTGAAATTGTAGCCCAAAAAGTCACGCTTCCAAGCTCTATTCATTGTCTCTTGATTAGTTCATGACCTAGGCCACTTCTGCACGACGTAGCTATAATGCTACAGCAGTGGGTTGTTTCCGGTCCAGGATCCATGCTTCCACACGATGTCATTGCTATCCAGCTGCTACCCTGTCCCCAAGAGTCGCCAAATTGCCATGTTCTATTTCCAGAAAAAAATCCATTAAGAGCCTCCGATAGCACCTCAATCCCATCAGCTGTCATTGTGTGATACTGTTATAGCGCTTGATAGTGCTTTGCGGATCCAGCAGTGGGCGGGCTGTGGGGGTGCCCAGCTTGTCCCTCTCTCAGCAACTCCCATGGTGTGGTAACTTTCTATCACTTCTCCCTGAGTATTTTAAATGTCTCCTTTGAATCAAAACTTTATTTTTTAAATACATTTTTAAACAGTATAGGGCAAAAGTGCATAGTGTACTCGCATGTCATGTTGTTACAACATTGCTGCATTAGTACAGCTCGCCCCCCCCACAAAAAAAAAGAAAAGAAAAGAAAGGAAAGGAAATCACTGCCCAATTGGGCAGTGGGGCAGCATTAAGGTGGGCATGGGGTTGGCCAAAGACACTGTAATGTGGAAGGAACACTGGTGGCAACACCGCTACCTATCTGCTTAAGGGGGAAGGGTGCGGAAAAGAGCATTCCTAACCTGATGGCATTGCGTGAATGGCAATGTACTAATGGCCACTAGTGTGGAAATACCCTTACTTTACAATATATACTTACATACTTTAAAATGGATAGGATTTTTTTATAAAAAAAAGTAAATTTAAAAATGCTTTTCCTGAGTGCCATAAATACATGCTCATCTTCATAAAAGTATGCAAACTGAAATGTAAAGTGCTTATTTACTACATCTGAAGTACTGCAGCTAAAGAAGTGGGTTTATATCCAGGAAAGCTCATGCTAAAATAAAACCCAGTTATTCTTAAAGGTGCTGCCATATTGCTTTTTTTTCCCTCCCTCTCCCTTCCTCTTCCCCCCTTTTTTTTTTGGTCTCACACATAAACTAATTAGAGTATCTATCTCATATGACAGAATAATACATAGAGCTACCTTGATGGTCAGAACTGTGGTGGTCTTTTGTGTTTACCTTTTACTCTCCATACCTTTTGGTGTGCATTAATCTTACGTGACTTCCAAATTCTGGAAAACTGCTTGCCCTGCCACTGCTCTTGCCCTAACAGCCTAGAGTGGAATATATTTGCATGGATGATTTCAGGCATGCATAATTTATGCAACCCTTACACAGCAGTGAAGACTTCTGCACAAAGAGACCACTGTTTGAGAGAGGAGGTGATGAACAGACCCAGCCCTTCTTGGCATCTGGCCTCAGGTTGGGGTAGCTGCTGCGGGAGTGCTGAGGTGCACTTTTCCCCCTTCCCAGTCTTGCCTGTGCTGGTGCTATCTGAGACCCTTGGATTCTGAGATCCCATTGACTATTAATAACTCCAGGATGCCTGTGTGAGCAGAGTCTCTGAGAGTCAAATTCACAGCACTCCACATCAGCACTTTGTGCTGCGCAGACCCTGAACAGGGAGTGTGTGTGGGGGCCCTGACAGTCAGGGGGGTCAAGAGCTGTTGAGCCTCCTGCGAAACCACCCAAAGGAGGACCAGAGAGACCAACCCCTGTTCTTGCTGCTGGAGGCTCCGTGGAGTGGCCTGTGTATGTGTGCCTAAGGTGAGTCCCTCTGAGTCATGATGGTGAGTCAGGAAAGGTAGTGAGGAATGAAAGGACTTTAGGAGAGAGAGAGGAACAACTGTGGAGAGCCCACATTGCACTGCTGCAGGTTGCTTGTCTGTGGGATGGAGGATGAGAAGGCAAAACTGGCTGAGGGCCAAAACAGATAATGCCTTAAAGATGTGGCTAGCAACTGCAATCCCTTCCTGCCTTTTCTTATTGTAGAATAAGAACAAGGATCCCGAATTTTAGCTCAAGGAGAGTAGGGTGGCTTTAGCCCTTTGACTTGCACCCGCCCAATCAATGTTGTCCAAGCCCAAAAATGGGGCTTGAAGTTTATTGGCTGAACAGTACCAATTTGTATAAATACATAGGTTTTGACAATAAAAATCATGATACACGCTGACCCCATCCACACTGCAGCCACAGCGACAGCAAAGAAATGATTTCTTATGCTCTCCCTTCCCCCAGCTAGAGGCACAACCTAGATTAGGTCCCCTGTGCTTACTCTAAAATAAACAAGAAAAAAGACATAGCTGGTTGTTACTAGTCATGTTTTTAAACAGCATCTAATTTGACTCCAGGAGGACTCAAAAAGGAAAGAAAGAAGCGTTTTGGGGGCCTGGGGACTCCTTTCGTCCTTGGTTGACTAAATGCTTTCTCAGTTTTAAATAACTAACTGCTAAATCAACTGGAGCACCCTTCCTACACTAGAAAAGTAAGCTCTCTGAAATGCCACGTTTTAGGGATTCCCTAAGAGCCCCTTTTCTTGAAGCGACCCCCTCAAAATTGTCAGTGACAGCACTGAAAGCTTCAACATTCCTGTGTCGCTGCCCAGGGCTTTTGGGAAGTCTTCCAACTCTCTCATTTCTTTCTTGGCCACACTGAACATCAAAATAAATCAGATGTTCCCCTTGGACTTAGCTCAGTATATCACACAAGAGGATGCTCCCTCCCATATTCTCCTGCCTACTAATATATTCCACTAGCACAGCAAGAAGCCTTCCCCCATTCCCCATGCAGACAGCATGGTGCTACCTGTACTTTGTCAACCAATTCAGTTCCTCCTGTCTATATCCAAAGCAGCTGCCCAGATTCTTCAGAAATAATTTATACAGTGGATTTTACTGGTGCCCCTGATTTGCAGAAACACCCTGGGCAACTGTATGGCATCAGATCTCAATGCTATACTGGATGCACTTGGTTTAGGAAGGAAGCATAGGGTATCAGTAATTTATTGTACAACTGTCTTCCCTCAAATACAAACTTTTACTGTGGTTACTGTATTCAGTTTACAGCTTTCCCTGATTTTTCCAGTACATTTTCTGTTTGCTGAACACCATCACACACTTCTGACTGGTGTAAGCAGAAGGAATTTTGTTTAACTGTAGGGACCTCATTTGCTCCATCTAAGGTGGTAACACTAAAGGTCACCCTTCATATGTCATCTCTTAAACTGCTCCAGATAGAACACAAATACTGTAATAATGGTTTAATTTTGGATGGGGGGGCTCTAACCCAATCTGAACTCTTGGGTTTGGATCAGAAATTACTGTGAAATTTTGTGTTTGTCTTATGAGACAAGAGTAATACTGTCCTCTGCCCTTGAAATCTAAGGATAATGAAAGCAGAATCTTGTTTGTAATTGATACATTTCACAAATCCTCTCAGTGTAATGCCTGTAGTTCTGTACTTCTAATCAGAATCTGGAGAACAGATGGCAGAAACAACAGAATTTAGACATCCAGCTAACTGATTTTTCTTCTGCTTTAAATAGAAGGAGTAATCTGTTTCTTGGATGCCTAAATTCGATCTGTACATCTTGTCAGAGATGACCTACCTATTTTGCTGTGGCTGAGATCTGACACATAAATGCCAAATGTCTTGAACAAAATTGTGGATGCAAAACTGGAAGCCCAATAGGCTATCTCATTCTCAGTCTTGGTCTTGGTTCCACATAGCAAATAATGATAGCAAACTGTTCAGCTGAATTCCTTCTCTCAAACATGTACAGTATTCCTCAACTTGCCAAGATCAGCATTTGGGAGACAGAAGTGAGAATCAGATGTCACTACTCCTACCTGTCTCGTACGATTTATTTAAATATATCCGTATCCGCTGTTTCAAGCCCCTGGTAGTGACAAGAAGCCTGGAGTTGAATGATAAAATACAGTATACTGAGCTGAAAGTGTCTGAGCTAGAAAAGGCAAGAAAAACATTAAAAACAGTGTTATACATTGATGAGATTCTGAGTAACATGAGAAAAGGTTTCCAGTGTCCTTTTCTGAGAGTCATGAAATTTGGGGCAGTAATTTCCTTACTTCTGACTTGGATGAGCCACCTCCTTATGTGACACTCAAACCTCCATGAATACGCTCTTGCAATCATAAAGGGGGAGAGAGCACGCTCTCTAAGAGGACATAGACATGGAAAACTATGGAACGCTTGGTCTGTGATGGCTGCAAGACTACAAGGAGGGTTGTCTCCAAACAGAAGCTGGCCAGCGTCTTGAGACCTCTAGGCAGCCTTATAGGGATCAGAGCTAAGGGACCCTTAGAAGCATGGGTACCAATGACATAGGGAAATGTCAGAGAGATGTTCTGGATGCTAAATATAGGTTGTTAGGTAAGAAAGTAAAGCCTGGAACCTCCATGGCAGCTTTCTCTAAAAATACCTCCTATTCCCACATAAAACCACTAAGACAAGGCAAAGGGTTTAAGATCTAATAATGAGAAATTAGTTTTTTTAAAAAAGTAGCCTTTATTGACTGTTAACCAAGACATTGCCTAAGGAAGAACAGCCTACTAAGCAATGAGTTGTGCATAAAGAAAAATGGGACTAGGCATTATATTTTACAGAAGCCATAAATGAAAAAATGCAGGGAAAAGTCTACAAAATGAATCAGAAAATATAAGCTGGCACCGGAGAGAATAATTCAAAGCACTCTCTTCCTCAACACCTCTTTCCGGATCAAACATAGCCCTACACAAGTGCTTTCAAGTGAACAAATAATAAGAATGCAGTTGATCCTGATTACAGCCTCCCTGAGACAAATCTGATTTGCCTTTTGGAGAGAGGAAGACCCAAGGTTAAAACCCTCGTTTAGTAAGGCATCTCTTTCGGTACTCATTGCCTCTTTACCTAATCTATCCCATGGAGCAGGAGAAGGAAAAGAATAGTATAGCCCTAGGTATGAAATTCCAAGTGATTGTGGAAATGAAAGGATAGAAAAACCATTTTTTTAAAGAAACAAAATCCTCACCTATAGTACCATCCTATCAAGTTTACTCAGAACTAAACAATAACAAAAATGCTATAAACCCACGGAACTGCAAACCATCTGAGCTAAATTATGTAACTACAAAATCATGATACGCAAAGCCCAAGGCCACATAAACAGTAAAAGAACACAAAGGTACTGATATTACATACACCAGTATGAAAAGTTTCTGACTTATGGCAACCTTGAGGCAAATCCATCACAGGATTTTCTTGGCAAAATTTGTTCAGAGGGGGTCTTTCTTTGGGTTTCGATTGCTCAGCAGGGATTTGAATCCTGGTCTCCAGAGTAATAGTGTAACAACTCAAACCAAAACACTGCATTGGCTCTCTGAGACAATCTGCTCAGTGCTTTTTCCTCAGGCCATTTCCACATGGTGTAACAGTCCCATGATGGGAATGCAATGGCAGCTGTCCGCAGGTCATGCTTTCGCACAACATCATCATGGTCCCGTTGCCAACCTGCCCACACCTGTGATTGCGCAATATTTGCTTAACGGAAAAAATCAGTGAAGTGCCCTTGATTGTGCAATGCTTCCATCACCCCCAGCCATGTGGAAGGGCCGGAAGCATGATTGTGCACTTCCTTCCCCAGCACGGCAAAGGAAAGAAGCCGGCTGCACTGAGGAAGGAAGGCGCATGTCGCTCATGCTCCCTTGCATGGGGAGCTGGCCAGATGTGAAGGGGAAAATTCCCATTGTGCTCCCTTCCAGGCAAAGGTGCTGCTGGGACTGCCACAGGATGTTGGCAGGAACTGGTAAGGTGTGGAAATGGCCTCAGTGTAACAGAAAGGAAAACATCTGTATGTTCTGGACCTTTTCCATTTGGCTGGTAAATATTAAAAATGCTGACTTTGTTGCAAAGACAGATGCGCTGGTAAAAAAAGGTGAAGCCCAGTTATCATCTACTTCTTAATGGATGAATTAAGGTGTAGGCCAACAGGTCTATAGCTCATGACTCCCTTGATCCCAGGGAATCCTGCAGTGTTCTAGATTCACCTTCAAATGCCATGTATGCGTTGTGTTTTATTTCTGCTTTGTTTCGTCGTATTCTCTCTCTTCTCTGCATGTGCTGTTCCTGTCTGTGCACAAAAGCCAAAGGAGTGAGTGTGAGAGAGTTCACACTTTGCACTCAGAGCCCACTGCCCATATATAGGCCACATGGCATTCCAGACCTATCTGAGGAAACAATGTATATAAATTAAAATTTTTCACTTTTCTCAGTATATACAAGAAGTTAGCCATAGGCTGGTGTGCAGTTGGATAGTCCTTCCTACCACTGTTTTCAGTGCCTGGGATCCTAGAGAGGAGACAAGTTGATGAATAATGTATATCAGGTGTTGTAGGCTATATTTCAGACGAAAGAACTGGCAAAACGATAGTGACTATTCTTTGCCTAATGAAATTTGTGAGATCGCCTTAAGTCAACAGGTGACTTGAAGGCACAAAGACACACATGCCATGTGTCAAATTTAAGTCAATTTCCACAGCCTTCCCTATCATGAATTCCAATATGACATTGTTTTCTCTTTCCCCATCCTGCCATTTTCATTATCAACCAATATCTCCATATTGATCAGGGCTGGGTAGGACAGTAAATCCCCTTGTTCTTTCTTCCATCTTCTAAGAAAGGAGGTAGTCAGCAAAATAGGTTAAAAATGTTGAATGTTCCATTCTGAGCAGAGTTAGACTTTCAGCTGATAATGGGAACTTTGAAGACTCTTTTCCCTGTACTGAGTTGCTCTGTAGACATTTTATCATCTGTTTCAAGGAGCACAATCCATGTCTTCCTGTTGGTCAGTCATCTGTGATATACTGTCCACAACAATATCAGTCTTTGGATTCCACATCTGTCTCATACTTTTAGCAAGGATTCAACAAGCAATCCATCCATTAGAGCACAGGGAGCGTTGTTCCGCCTACCAGATCCCTTCCTTCCAGCTCCCAGCCTGACCCCAGTTGACCAATTCTCTTCCGGCCCAGTTTAGCCACCTCCTAAGCTCTCCTAACCTTGGTGTCCTTCACTGATTAGGAGTCTGTAGTTGCACAAAATGGCTTTGGCCCTTGGTGCCTCCTCCTTATTGCCTTTTCCACCACCTGTGTCCAGCGCCAAGTGGAGTGTCAGGGCACACCAATTTGCTTGTATGCTTTAGGGACACCATGCGGTTTCCTGTCCATTCGTCCACCAGTTAGGAGAGTGTGAAGGTCTATTTGGAAACAAATGAGTGCTAAGCTCTCTGCAATAGCTGTTTCTCTTTTATCTGCAGACATTTTCAGGAAGCAATCAGCCCCTGCTCACTGTTTTCTTGCCATTCTTCTGATCCCTTGTAATTTGGGGTTTATCCTGAAGGGAAAAAGTCTTTGGAAGTAATGAAACTTATCTGTTGTTTTTTGTTGTGATTCTACCTGCACACTCATGATTGTGCATCCAAGCTCTGTCCTGAAATATCCCTGGTTTTCCTTCCCTCCGCCTTCCGCTTCTCACTGATCATATGGCACATCAAGATTCCACCAGTGTTTCAGAACTTGTCGTCTATCCATTTCTGCTGAGTTCTTTTAAATTATTCTGGAGTTATTGTCAAAGTGTTAATTTGCTTTAGCAATATTACTCTACTTAAGCATCTGGATCATTTTCTTTTACTGCTAGTTTTCCTCTTTTCCTCTTTTGATCTCTGTTGAATCTGCTGTCTTGGGAATAGTTGCTATGTTTCTTAGTGTTGATTATCTTAACCAACTCTGGGATACCAGAACCACATTGCGATGGAGAGGTACATTTCAATTTCAGAAATAGTGGTTTAATTTAAACTGACCTGGAAAGTGGAAATAAAAAATCCTTGTAAATTCTGGGAGTTTCCTGGGAATACTTCAGAATGGGGAAAATAATTTGTAGATTCCCTCCCCACACATACACACACACAAAATAAAAAAACAACAACAGAGAACAAAACCAGAGATTTCGTACTTTTTCCAGTCTGTGTCAATGGGCCTTCAACAAGAGCCTCTTTTTAAACTTATTTTTTACAACATATGGTTGAAAGCAGAGAAAAAGAAAGTGTGGTGTGAGGGATAGGAAACAACTTCCCTCCCCCCCCCCTTTCTCACTCTTTGTCTCCCATTATTACCCCAGCTTCCCCATTTTTCTCCTCTCCTACCTAAAGTTGCCAGATTAAAAACTGGAGAGGGTTCCTGTAACTTTAGTGGTTATGTAAAAGAGGGAATTTCAAGTTGATATAGTTTGATAACAAGCAACACCAGCTGAAATTCCCTTTTCTAAGCAACTGTTAAAGACACAGGAGCTGTTTCCAGTTTTCACTATGGCAACTTTACTTCTCCCTCTTATTGCCTCAGCCTCTCTTCTCTTCCCTGCCAAATTAACAGTGGTGTAGGGATGTGGGGGCAGGGAGGCGATTCGCCCCGGATGCAATGTTTCTGGGGTGTCCCAGCCCATAGTCATGCCCCTGTGTGTCCTGCCCACGCCTCCACACACCATAGCCGTGCCCCCTTCACACATTCCAAGCTCCGCCTCTGCGAACTAACGCAAGCATTGCCCCTCTTGCTCTTTCTTCTCTCCCATCCCACAGTGCTGCTCCTACCCTGGGTCTTTCCTCCTTTCCCCAGCTCCCTAGCCTTTCTCATTCTTCATCCTCTCATCAGTTTCACCATTGCTTTGCTGCCTTAGGTATTAAGACTTCGGCTTTCTGCATTCAGTTCAGGGGATGAAGGAGGCTTTGTGGTGGCACTAAGAGGTAGCAGTGTCAGATGGGAAACAAGAAAGATGAGTGTTTAGCTTGAGGAGGATCTGGGAGCTGAGACAGAGAGAATGTGTCCTTTGAAGTTAGAGATGTTTGTCTTCCTTCCTTCCTTCCTTCTTTCCCAATTGAAGCTGGAGAAAATGGGAGAAGTAGGGCAGACCTAGTAATCCCATGTAGATATACAAACGAGTATACTTTTAGTACATAGGAAGACAGAGGATTCATTCTCACATAAATGTGCATGGAGGACTTAGAAAGGAAGCACTGGATGAATAAACAATGGGAGGAACTAGAAAGGGTGAGCATGAGAATGGGGCAGGAGGGACGCTCTTTGATAAATGATTGTTTCTTAGGCTCACTAGTTTGACCGTTATGAAATGAGTACTTTGTTGTTGCAGTTCAAATCAACTCTGACTTATGGCAGCCCTATCATAGAGTTTTCTTGGCAAAATATGTTCAGAGGAGCTTTCCCATGGCCTTCCTCTGAGACTAAGAGAACTTGACTTGTCCAGGTTCATCCAATGGGTTTCCATGGCTGAGTGGGGATTTGAATCCTGGTGTCTCAGATTCTTAGTCTAACATGTGATTTCAAACAGATGGCTTGGGGTTAGAGTGCTAACTCCATCTGTGTCCCTTGCACTCAGTTTCTTGGGCAAGTACTCGTCCCTTGTGTTTCTGTGAGGATTCCCCTCACACGCACCTATATTGCTTTGCAGGCATGATTCCTCTTTCTGTGCAATCAGTTGCTGTTCTGTCTCTACTTACATATGACTCTGGCTCCACCCTCCATTACCTGCCCTGTCTCACCGATGGCAACACCCACCACTGAAGGCTTCCCTCTGCATAATCATGAATTTCCACACAGGAGAATACATTCTCTTGTAACGCTATCCCCCCCGCCCACTTACTATTCCTATAGGACTGTTTATTTTGAAAAAAGTATACTCTTCAGTTGTTACTCTAGTCATCAAGCCCATCCCAACTTGTCTCAGTGATACTTATCAGAGCATACCATCTCATAAAAGGGTATGCAAATTCATCCTATTTGTTTCCCATGGCCTTCATGTTAGTATATAGCTATTGGAGGCAATGGGTGCAACACTTTTCTGGTTCTCCTACTGTAGTTACGTACTAAGTCCTCATCTTCGCCTCTGCTAACTTGCCTCTTCCTTTATCCTTTGTGTTATTGTCTGTAATATTTGGGTCAATATTCAGTTTAGGTCTTTTGTAACCACCTTTGAAGTTAGTTTCGAGTCCTCTTGATCAAGTTGCTGGGACGTTGCCAGAATCTTTCTTCTTAGTTATCATGACTTACCTCCTATAGGCCATGTTCCATGAAAGTTGCCAAGAAGACATTGGAAAATATTTCTTGTTCTGTGCAAGAACGACACTAGGCTACTCAGGAATTATCATCACAAAAGAAGAGTGGGGAAGGCAAGAGAGCCTTGAAGACTGAGTAGAACAGTCTGAGGTACCCCTACCTTAGTGACATGCAAGAGCAAAGATCTGTTCAGATGCTTGGTGTAAGAATTGGTTGTGGGTGCTCCCAGAGCCTGCTCCCAGAGCCTACTCCCAGAGACTATCAGCAAAATCTATCATAGAATCTTGGAACTGGAAGCAGCAGCAAGGGCCATCTAATCTAACCCTCTGCCGTTCAGGAATAAAACACTCACGAAAGATGGTAATCCAACCTCTGTTTAAGGACCTCTAAGGAAGGAGAGTTTGCCACTGTCTGAAACAATCTCTTTTGCTGATGAGCAGCTCTTACCATTAGAAAGGACTTCCTAATGTTTAGGTGGTATCATTTTTCTTGCAGTTTGGATCTTTGTCCTAGTCTCTGGAGCAGCACACTTCTTCCTTTCTCTTTCTTTACCATGTATAATATAAGCATATAAGATTCCTTCTTTTCTCTTATGGGCATTCACAATCATTAGTCAAAGGACAAGTTCTACTAAAATGAGCAACATATATGGGAGAGAGAAAATATGAGGGTCTGATATTATTGGCTACATTGTTAAGAGAGAAAGAGAAAAAAATGAAGTCAAATCTGCTGGAGGGAAGCAACATAGTAGGGGATCACACAAAGGAACCTTTCTCTGCTTCCAATAATATGTCCATTCCCTGTTCATGCACCACACATGTCAAGCTATGCTCTACTAGTAGCTAACTTAGCAGGCACATCTGGCCAGGGATCCCTGAGCAGGTAGCAAGAAATCTGCTTGTGAAGCTACAATACTCTATCCTAACCCTTCCCCAACATATAGACTGCAAAAAACAGTACAACATAAAACATAAATAATGCAAGGGGAAAGAAAAGAAAAGAAAAGAAAAGAAAAGAAAAGAAAAGAAAAGAAAAGAAAAGAAAAGAAAAGAAAAGAAAATACTAAGTTACAACCAGCTTCTAGTGCCCTCCTAAAGGAGAGGGAGGTAGTTTTGCTTCTCCAGTGCAGTCACTCAGCTATAGTTTTTATTTGGCTCACTCAGCCCTTTCAAGCAATTGACCCTGTTCTCTGGGAGATCTTCCTCACAACCCTTTCATTGCCTTCCATCTTGGTGCTCTTCCATGCATCTCCACATATGACTCCAAGTGTGACCTTATTTGTGCACATAGTAGAAGTTTTTGTACAACATGAACACATTGCAATGGTACTTCTACTCTTTTCTAGTCAGGAGGCCAAGAAAAAAAAAAGTGGAGCTGAATTTGATTGCAGTCTCAACCACAAACAGGTCCCCTCTGTGATATGACCAGGTTTCACAGACCCTGTATTCACAGTTTCTAAAGCAGAGCACTTGTACTGAAAATTTTGTATTTACCATGATTTCTTTGCAATGATTTTTCTGTTTCATAAGACAAGCAATGCTGCATCAGATCAAAGTCCTATCTAGCCCAGCATTCTGTTTACACATCAGTTGCCCATAGGAAGCAAGCAAGGCATGAGTACAATAGCACCCTCCTGCCCAAGTCCTCCAGAAACTGCTCTTAAGAGGCATACTGCCTCTGATAATGAAATTAAGAATAGTCATCATGACTAGTAACTGTTCATAGCCTTAGCTTCCTTTGTATCTTAGTGCAATAATGTCACACTATTGTTTTGCTATGATACCTTTGGGGTGTGACAATTCACTGTAATAGTATGAAGCCATTGTAATATTTGGTACAGTGGTTTCAAGAATCCAAACATAAATAATAAAGATAAATAATAAAGATTCCAGGCAAGAAATCTTCATAGTGCCCTGATACAAAAAATCTTCAGACCTATTCTTCTGCATTGAAGTGATTCTCCTGTATGTCCGTAACAGCCAGTGAATTTCAGCAACCTCCATATGTATTCAGCAGCTGAGTACAAATCAGGCAATTCAGATGGGTGGTAGGAAGATTTTCAATGTGATCAAAATTGTGAACATCCAGAGCGAACATCAAACATACTGTGTGACAGTTGGTTTTTAGGTATACCTGGAGTTTATTTGGACTGTATTTGTTTGGGGGAGACAGAGGAAGATTCTGTTAGCATCTATGTGGACTATGTTCTTATCTCAAGAGAAGAGATTATCTGGCAACTATTCTATGTATACCAGAAAGAGGTTACTAAATGAACTTTTGCATGCTCTTGTCATTAAAGAGGCAGGCAACAGCTTGGTGTCTAACATGAATTAGAATTCATTTCCACCATTCCATTCTCATACAGAAAATCCCTCGAACAGCATGCCTCTTGCAGGAACCCCACCTCCCCACAAGAAGAGAAAACCTACTAAACTCATTTTAGAACTAACCCAAGAAGGTAAGATATCTGCATGTGTGCACACAAACACAAACTCCTGTCCCAATATTCCATCCCCACAAAGCTTGTATTGTCTGTAGATTGCTGTACTGAGAATGTAGAAGACCTACATGTAGAAGAGGAAAGTCAGCTTGACACACTGTGCAGTACTACAGCAATGGCTGTTGACAGAGCACGGAGATGGAGAGGAGAAAGATGGTGGCCAAAACATGTCCCGTATAGAAGAACCTGACAGGCTTTTGCTTTTCAAGATACACAGAGAGCCAAATGATTGATCAAATGGCCGGCTGCACATGATGATCAGGCACACTTTTGTTTCCTGTATTTGCTTTCTTTTTTTTCCTAAAATGGAGCCATAGATATTAAAACAGAAGAATTGTCTGAGAAGGGTGATGAAAAAGGTTCTAAGTAGCACTGACTCTAGGAAAAAATACAGATGCCTTTATTTGCCACAGATGCAAAATCTTTGGTTTCAAGTAGAAATGTAAAAGCAGAAGTTACTACTTTATTCCAGATTTATACTGATCCAGAAAATATTGGAAAAGAATAGAGAATATTGCCTTGCCCAGAAAATAAAGACTATGAAGATGGTTGGAATCTCCAGTTTCTCGACTTATTGCCAGGTCATGCAGGAGCGTGCTTGTGTAGCAACCTGCACAAACCATCCTTAAATTGCTGGTTTTAATTAATCTTCAGCTTATTCAACCTCATCCATCCCAAATCAGTCTCTAGATAACTGTTCAAAATAACTGCCTCTGGAAACAGAGCTGCTTGTCATCAGCGTATTGTGGATATCTCAGTCTGAGATTATTTCCATAGGGGTTTCAGTTAGAAAAACAAAGGAAACAAGATGGAACCGGGTGCCTATTCATATTCTTTTAAAAAAAATGAAAACATATTTAACTGGTATAAAACAGCATACATGGGAACAAACACACACAAATAACTAAGCATCTACTAACTAAACACCAAACATCCAATTAAACTAAAGCACACTAATATCAAATATGCCTATTCATATTCCAAAGCAGAGGCAGGTAGAGTATGTGCTGCAGGCTGCATCTAGTCCCTAAGGCCAAGATTTGTGGTTCTGCAGCCCTCCCCATCAGTCTTCTAAACACTCAGAACAAAAACAAAAGCCCTCCTCCCCGTTAAAAAAAATATTATGGGATTTTTCAGAAAATATTTGTTTGAAAATCACACAGAAAATTCCCCAAATGCATGAAAACATGGGAAAAACATTGCCATCCCACCCCATCCCACAAAATTCCTCTGTATGTAAAGAGTGGAATATATGTGTCACATCACTTCCCCAGAAAAGACCCAGAGCCAGAGCAATACTTTGTATTCCCAAAGGATATTTTATTTACTTGTTTAATTTAATTTAATTTAATTTTTACCTTACCTCTCTCCCAACATGGGACTCAAGGTGGCTTACAAACATTTAAAAACACTAAAAAAACTTTGAAAAACTTTGAAAAAAACCCTATTAGATAAAAAGATAAAACAGACTTCTGTTTAAAAAACACTAGTTAAAAAAAAAAGTAAAAAGCAGTTTTAAAAACACATTTAAAACATCATAAAAGAGAAACATAACACCCCCAGTAAAAGTGCCATCTGTGCAACATATTAATTAGTTAATTAATGGTGCTATCAAAAGCCACTGTGAAGTCCACAACTAATTAGACTATATCTATACTTCTTCACCCCCCCATGCTCTGGTGGAAATCACTTGCAGAGCAATTAAAGCCATTTCAGAGCAAATCAATACCTGAAACCAAAATAGAAAGGATGCAAATAACCCTGGATTTCAGAGGCCAGCACTTGCTCCAATATGTTGCTGAAAAATGAAGAACACTGTGTCATAATTGTCCGTCATAGGATGGGATCTGCCCTTGTTTTCAGAAAGAGTACCACTATCACCTCCTTAAGAGTTGGAGTAGCAACCTCTTCTCTTTATAGGGGTTCTAACATTACACTATACACGTGTTCACATTGTGTGTATATACATTCAGATGTGTGTAAGAATCTCTGTGTCCATGTTCATTCATGATTTGTGCATTCACGTTATTTTGATTTGTGCTGTCAAATAGTAGGGGAATTGATGGGTTGTTGTGGGTTTTTTGGGTTATGATGCCGTGTTCTAGTAGTATTTGCTCCCGACGTTTCGCCTGCATTTGTGGCTGGCATCTTCAGAGGATCCTCTGAAGATGCCAGCCACAGATGCAGGCGAAACATCGGGAGCAAATACTCCTAGAACATGGCCCCAAAGCCCAAAAAACCCCCACAACAACCCATGGATTCCAGCCATGAAAGCCTTCGACTTTACATCAGTAAGGGAATTCTTTAACATTGCCCTCTTCCATTTGATTCCTTCACTCTCCTCCAGGGAGAGTGCATTAACAGCACAAACTAGAGAATTGGAAGACAGTGAAATTTCAGGTAATGTCCCCATCATAGCAGTCATCCAACAGCAGCTGTGAACATAGAGAGAGGTAGAATAGTGCCTACAGCTGCATTTCAGGGCAGGGCTGACTTGAGATGAACTCCTAGGCGGATAACTGATTTACAAGATTCCCTCCTCCTCCTCCTGCTCCTCCTCCTTTTTCTTCTTTTTTGAGAGTTATCTAAATTGTTTTTACCGTTTTCTTCTTCCCTTCTCTCTTTCTTACAAAATAAATTCTTGGCAGCATGGTCCTTGTTAAAATCTCCACTCCATAGAACAGGGTAGCAAGATGGCATACAGTAATTTTAGTCTATGGGTTACCTGGATGCTCTTGCCAGAAATATTGTTTCTCCAAAACAGTGCTTACTCTGTTGATGTAATCTGAATGATATTTTTCGCTAACTGAGAGAGAACGGTTTGTGATTGCTAGTGATGTGTTGCTGGCTATAAGAGTCAAGTAACAGGGAACAAAAGGCAGGATGTGCTAAAAGTTCAACAGAGTTACTTGAGAAGAGCATAGGGTAGGTAAATGTCAAGAGTACGAACGTTGCCTCAGGAGTAACCAAAAGCAACAGCACATTTTTCCACTGTGAGGACTTCCCTATCATGGCAGTATTCCCAGTCAAGATAGAATATCCTCCTGGCCACCATCTTCCTCTTTTCCTTCTCCTCCTCCTCCAGCTTGAGCTTGACTGGTGGTAGTTTCCATATTCCTGCTCTGCTGCATGCTCCGTCCCTCTAGCTCTCAGCCTTTCACCGTACTGAACTGCCTCTCCCCCACCTCCATTTACCTTCCTCTCTCCCTCTTGTGCCTTTTTTTCTCATACCCTGGATTTAGAGCTCCTCTCCTCTTTTCTCCCTCCTGCTCTATCAGTCTTTGATACTCCCACTATTCCAACTGTTCTAAGTGGACAGCCATGTCTTGTTTGTTTGGTACAGTCAACCCTCCACATTTGTGGGTTTCACTTTTGCAGATTTGATTATTCACAGATTATTTGCTGTCAGCTCTGCTGCCTCTCTAAGCCATTTTTAATAGGGACCGCAAGCCTCGTGAGATTGAGAAACTGTGAATGAGGCTTGGAAGCCCCTATTAAAAATGGTGTGAGCCAGCAGTGGAGGTGCCTGTAAGCACCACCAGCCACCCACTTCTGCCTTGTGAAGGAACCCTGATGCCTTAACAGAATCCATGGTGGGTTGAATATGGTGATCATACTATTTTGTGCACTAAATATGGTTTGGGAGGGCCTAGAGTTATTCACAATTTTTCCACTTTCACGGAGGTCCTGTACCCCAACCCTAGCGAATGTGGAGGGACGACTGTACGAGAATCACTGCTTGAACAGCTTCTTGTGTACTCTGCCCATTGCTTTGTGACCTTATGGCCCATTCATCACTTCCCTGCAGCTCTGCTCTGGCTCACATACAGGTGATATTCCCTAGTTATTCACAATTTAGAAAGTAATGTACATTTGTGGAGGAAGGGACAGTTAAAACTGAACCCTTCTCATCTATTTTTTTCTCAGTGCAAAAGTGCTCATAGATCAGTAAAAATTACTTTTCATACAGGTTTTTTTTTCCTGGTCATACTTCTAGACATGCTTCTTATACATAATTTGGGATCTTCAGTGAAAAGATTTCTATAGGAAAAAACTAAGCTTTGGTGTTAGGGGGCTCTATTGGTGATTTGATATGATGCTGGCATTCACTTTGATTGCTTGGTTGGTTAAGCCATTTCTATCCTGTCTTAATTTTTTGTTTTAATAATAAAATAGCAATTATATAAAAGGAGATCAGCCACAGCAAGATGTGTAAATGAGAGCTGAAAGTCATATATAAAAAGTTTTGCAAAATAAAAGTGTTTTGAACATTTATCTAAAATCAGGCAGAAACAGGGCTTGGTGGAATTCCCCAAGAAAAGAATTTAACATTTGCTGAACTACAACCAAAGAGGCCCTATCCCTGGAATCCATTAATCTGACCTTTACTAATGATGAGTCAAGGAGAAAGGTCTTGGAATCTAATCTTAGGGTTCAGGTTTACATTGGTGCAGTAAGTCTTTTGGGTTACCTGATTCTAGGCTTCTATGAGATTTAACCGGTATAACATGCACTTCCCATGAACAAATTGGTTATAAATATAACTGGCATAAAATTTGTAACCTTTTGCCATGGCCAGTAATCTGGTGGCCATATTTTATACAGTTGCATTTTATCAAGCTGTTTTTAAAAGCTGTCCCTTGCAGAGTGTATAATAGTACTCCAATCTGGATGTAATCTCTGGTAACCAAAGCCAGTTCTTTCTTTTAAAAACAGCAATGGTTTGTGAACCACCTGAAGTTGCTAGAATGCATTCCAAGCCACTGATGTCACCTGCATATCAAAGAGAACACTAGCTTCAGAAGAAACCACAATTCCGAACTTTATTCCTCAGGGCAGGGGGGCAGGTACAACCCCATCCAAAACAGATTGCACACCTCCATCCACATCAGCATCCACAGAACTTCAAACCAAGAACACTCCTGTTCCATGTGAATTTGCACTATCAGCTTTGCATTATCTACAATAAAAAAGCTTCCAAACACCAGTTTAGTGCTTCCATTACTTCTCTGAGATTAGCTAATAGAAACAAGAGGTAGATAGCAGAACCATGTCATCCACTGACTAACTGGTGACACTCCAGCCCAAACCCCCAGATTATTTCCACAGTCATCTCATCTAGGGCTAAAAGAACATAGAGGACAGGACAGAACCCTGAGGCACTCCATATGACAAAAGGCACAGGATGGAATCACCTTCCCAAGCACCACCTTCAGGAAATGCCCATCCAGAAAGGATCAGATCTACTGTGCTTCCAGGAAAGGTGACCCAGAAAGGTACAATGGTTGATGGTATCAGTCGAGAAAACCTAACAGGATTGCACTTCCTCTATTTGTCTTATAGCACAGCTCCATCCACTAGGATGACCAAGATAGGCTCAGTCTCAAAACCAATCAGAAACTGAACCAGATTAGATGTAAATAACTTTTATCCTGCAGAACTAACTGGACCTGGTACAATATACCATCTGCTCTAATACCTTAGCCCACTGGCAAATTCAGTAACTGTTGATCATAGAATCATAGACTCATAGAATCATAGAAATGTAGAGTTGGAAGAGACCACACGAGCCATCCAGTCCAACCCCCTGCCATGCAGGAACACCCTCAAAGCACTCCCGACAGATGGCCATCTAGCCTCTCCTGAAAAACCTCCAAAGAAGGAGACTCCACCACACTCCGAGGCAGCATATTCCACTGCCGGACAGCCCTGACTGTCAGGAAGTTCTTCCTGAGGTTCAGGTGGAATCTCCTTTCCTGCATTGTTCAAATCCTTGATTGATCCTTGATTCCTTGATTGTTCAAATCAACTTGATTTAAGGTCGTTTGCTTAAAAGAATTGGTATTCTTGACTCTTTAAAATAGTGAGGACCACACCATTTCTCAGAGAGACATTAGTTGCTGCAGAGAATTAATTGCTCAAGCCTAGTCTGGTAGCTTTTATTATCTGCAAAGAGCAAAGGAAAGAACACAGATGAGAGATTTCAGACTCAAACAGCCTTTCCATGTGCTTCTGAGGCTGTACAAATGGAAATGTAGCTATAACAATCTGACTACGCTAATTCATCTGCAACCATGTTCCAGCTAAGAAGCCCATGTCATTGGAGTCCTAGTGATTTGTCTACAAACTGTATCATCACAAAAGGCTACAAAGGATTCAGACAGTTCCTGTTTTGGGCCAGATATCCCTAATAATTAGAAAAGATCAACTGACCGGAGTTGAAAGATCCATTTCCATTTCCACATTTTGTCAAGATAAGAGGAATGAGGAATGTTTGTATTCTGGAGGTATTTGTAATCACAAAAGAATGGGAAAGAGGGGCCCTTTCCCAGGTGCATGTACAGATTGTTTCTTGTAAATCCCACCCCCATTCCCAGACATTTTAGTCCTTCCTCCCAGTAAAATGATAAAGGATACAGAACTGTGCTTCAGAGAAAGAAAATTTCACGAGCATTGCTTCCATAGGTGGGCACTTGTATTAAAGAATTAAGAAACTGAGGTTTAGGTCCATATAGTTGTAACATCATTCTTATTGTTCATTTTCAGCCATGCCACAAGAAGGGTCCAAGTTGAACCTAGGGAAGAAGATCAGCATCCCCAGGGATGTGATGCTAGAAGAACTCTCTCTCCTCACCAACAGGGGATCCAAGATGTTCAAACTCCGCCAGCTGAGGGTAGAGAAATTTATATACGAGAACAACCCAGATGTTTTCACTGACAATTCTGTGGTAGGTATAGAAACACAGAAACGGACTGCATGGTGGGTTTCACAATTCCATTTTGACTGCAGGGAATAATGGGATGGATAAGTAGTTATGTCATTCCAAGAAAGAACATGCACATACACAGAGAAAATGATTAGGGTACAGAGCCACGGTTGAATAGTATTAATTATATATTGTGAGGGAAAGTGGGTACAACTGAAATGGGGAGCACCTTTCTGTGCTTTCTCCTCCAGTTCTGATCTGTCAAACAGAGGAGGGCAGAAATAGCTTTCCTTTGGCAAGCTGTGGATCTTTCTTGCTGAGGAAGGGAAGGTGCATCTTTGCCTTGTCCACTTGTGCAGAAATGGTATTCCTCAGATTCCAGAGATCTGGGAGGGCAAGAAACTTCCATTCCCATGCTGACATCTGTGGCAAAACAGAGGTTAACCCAATACTTTGATCAGTAGAGCTGAATCTTCTCAGCTACTCACAGTTTTTGGTACTTGTACGCCAACACTGACCACTGGCATCATTCTGTGTGCCAAACTGTTGAGTGGTAATGACAACATTGTATATGTTGTATGCCAGTAGGATTGACTTCCATTGTAATTTGGTTTGACAACAGTAAAGAAAAATAGGGTTGTGTACATGTTCCTGGCAGGAATGCCTAGATATTTAAAATACTAAGCATGTAAGCAGAGCTCAGAAAAGTTACTATTCTGAGCTCTGAATATTGGTGAAATTACAAGCCTGTTACCCTGTGTACTGGGGGTCCCGGGAGGGACACCAAAATGTGCTCAACTAAAGGTGGGGAAAATTAGCTCAGAGCACTGCTTAGCGTTACGAGAGGCAGGGTAACGTAGCGAGATCTTGAACCCTATGTCTATGGGGTCGGGTCGAGTCAAGGAGCACACAAGTTGAAGCAATAAATGATGTTTTATTAAACACAAGCAAAACAGTGTATGCGACACATTCACACAAGATAACTAAAGAAATAAAGGTTGGAGTGGTATAGAGGGATTTGTAGAGGGGTTGCTGGTTTGGGTGATATTTCACCTGTCCTGAAGCCCAGAAAAATAGAGAGTGAGGCGGGGGTGCGATGTAGCTCAGCACGTGGAGCTGAGGGGAGGCTCGCCAAGCAAAGCGGCAGCAAGGCGGGATGAAACTCAGGAGCGTTCCGGGGAAGGTCTCGGAATCAAGGGTTTTTATAAGGAGAATTGTGACTGCAGGCTATGCCGTACTTGGGGGAAAACAATGGATTTGGAGTTGGAGACAAAGCCTCCGAAAGGTCAGATTCTGAATGATTGAGTTATCGCAGCGGTTCTCAATAGAGTAGCAAGTATGCAAACGCAGAGTACTTGGGTATTGTATAGTTCACCCATCAAGCTGCCATCGCGGGGCAGAGGCTCTTTTGTAAGTTGCGTGCATACTTAATTAGAGTACTTGCCTGGAGGTCTCCTAAAGCAGCGAGTCAGCTATTTTCTGGCCTGCCTGTATTGTCTTAGGAATATTATGGCGATTAACAGCCGAGCTTGGTGGCGTGCTTGTCCGGTGGCCTTGCAAGCACGTGGAAAGGAATAGATAAGTGAAGCCGAATTATGATATCAAAAGGATATCTTTTAATATCCCCAGAGCTCGGACTAGCCAGGGCAGTAACAGCCCTTTCTTGCTAGTTCTCCTTGGGCTTCTGACCTTGCTCTGGGATGAAGCACTCAGCCAAGGGGTAGGCAAATCATACACTGAAGAAAACTGTACTTCCCAATCAGGTTGGGTAGATAGATTTTGAACTTCCAGTTCCTTAGCCCCTAAATTATCAGAAAGGCTGCATGGCAAAGAATAGGGAGGTTGCTGAGCTGCAGGGGTAAACGTGCAGATATTCAAGAAATGGGATGATCGTGAGCCTATCTAAGGTGCTCGATGTCTGACTGCATTCCTGGTAATGTTTATTTAGGGAGGCGTTATGGTCTGCAGATGCAACTGAGATGCAGAAAATCCAGATTTAGATTCCTGTTCTCAAAGTCATTTTGGTAGTCCTTAACTGAGAGTTTTCTTGCCATGGCTCATCCTGAATGGACTCATGGGTATAAGGCCCATTTGTAACTCATTTGAAGAATGAGGTGGTCACTGTACTGTCTCCTTCATAGATGTGCTGCGGGGGAGTTTGTAAGAACATTGTCTTACAACATTTCTGCAAGGAGTTCGAAGTTTCAGGGTCAGCTGATACTTGGCGCTGTTTCTTTGTGAGGTGAAAGCATGGCAGGCTTGTGGAATTTTGGTGATTTATATTTACTTCAAAATATACTAATTGTGCATACAGAATAAAGGAACCTCATTCCCCTTGAAAATTTTAAGGAAATAGAAAGGACAAATAATATTAATAGTATCTGGCTGATTCTCCCCACCCCACCCCTCATTCTCTTGCATCCTTCTAGGAGAAACCAGCCTTTTCAACCTAGTTGCAAAACTCAGATTTCTGACTCCCTTGTTCGCTACTCTTACAAGTGTCCCACAATAATGAATGGGCATGTCAGCCATTAGCCATTTATGCTCATCCTAAAAACTTTTTCTAGGCATCAGAAGCCATATAAGAAGAAGCCTCTTCAACCAGTGCAGGGAAAAAATGAACTAGACATCATACCCATTAACCATGACTTATTGTCTGTAGGAAACTATATGGCTGAGAGGACTAAGGAGTTGAAGAGTCACTTAGATGGAGGAGCCAGGGGACAGCCAGCAGCTTAATAAGATAGCAGAGTCTGGACAGGTTATGTTTGGGGAGTTCAACTCCCAGAATCCCACAGCCAGCTTGGCCACTAACTATGCTGGCTATGCTGGAATTATAAGTCAAGAAAGTAAATTTTCCAAACTCTGTTATGGAGGAGAGATAGAAACCTATGGACACCTAGCAGGCAAAGACCACTTTGTTTAGATAGGCTTTTTGTTGTTAGCTGTTTGTTTCAGGAGAATTTTTAATGAAAGGATGGAAGCCGTACTTTTATTTTGATTCTTAGATTGCACAGAGGAGCAATCTGTTTTACCTCTGAGTTTCATCCCGTGTGCCAATCAACAATACAGGAACCAACATTCTATTCTGTTACTTGAAGCTCCCTCCCTTCCCAGTAGTTTTTTTTTTAAATCTCCTGCCTGCCAATCAGATGTGTATTTTCAGTCTCTTGCCTTACGAGTCAGTAGGTTAAATTTATTTAGAGTTAAGAATTGGAAAGGAAAGTGAGAGAAGAGAAAACTGAGAGGAGTGAGTCAGAGGTGGATTTTTAAAGGGGCTACGCAGCCTGATTGGAGCTGCCAGGAAGGGGAGGTTCTCCCCCATAAAAAAGAAAAAGCTCACGAGGGGAGGGGTGCAGGGGTTGAAGAAACTTGCAAATAATCAGGTCTGTGAAAGTCAAACCTGCAAATATGGAGAGCAGACTGTATTTTTTGATCAACGTTCAGAAGCTGAGGTGGTCCTCCACTCCTGCACATTCCTCTGCACACTTACTTAGGACTAAACCCTATTAAAACAATGAGGTTTATTTCCAAGAAAACATTTGTAGGATTGTGCTATGAAGATACCCTAGCAGGTTAAAAAAAAAACTTAAAAAAATATTTTTAAATGGTGCAGGGAAAGGGGAAAGATTTTTTTTTTTTTTTTTTTTGGTCATCAGTTATATCACAAAATCTGGACATTAGGTATCCATAGCATGTTAACAACCTGGTGTTTGCTGTTTTATATGTTTATTTCATTAATCTGTATACTGCGTTTCTCTCAAGGAGCTTAAGACTGTGTGCATGGTTTGCCCTGCCATTGTTGTCCTCACAGCACACCTACGAAGTACATCTGGCTGTGAAGTAGTGATGGGCCAAAGATTGTCCGGTTAGTTTTATAGCCGAGTGAGAATTGGAACTGAGATTTCTCCAGTCCTAGTCCAGCATTCTAACCAGTATGCCCTACAATATTTGCAGAGTAGAATATGGTTGCATTTTTCCAGCATGTACAAATTGGACAATCTGTTCTTGTGAAAGGACGTTTCACTATCCTGTAACAACTGAATAATTATAACATTCCATACCGTACACAAGAAAAGGATTAATATCCTTGGTTTCAAATTAAAGTTTGCTTTTCAAGAGTCCTGAGATGGTTAGGGAGAGTGGCTGTAACCCCAGACATGTTGTTAATAACATAGACGGTAAGCATTTTGGGAAGCTCTTCATCAGGGAGGTGGAAATAGAAACACACATGGTGGTCTCAATCACTCCCTGTAGGACACACTGCAAAGGACCTCAAGGCATCCTCTCAGCTTAGCAGGCCCCCACCTTCCTCAGTGACGTCAGGGCCTTAAGATGCCTGACAGTCCCATCTCTCCGAGGTGGATCGTTTTTCATTGCTTGTTTCTCTTAAAGCACATAGTGAACTGCTGGAACTGTAGATAGCCAAAGTGCCTTGTGCCATCAGGAAATTTGCCACTGTTGAGATTTGAAACAGCCTTACCCTGCACAAGGCTGACTGTGCTGTGCTGACTGGGTTAACTCATACCTAGTTAGATAAACCCATAGCGTGTCACAATTAAAGGCTTCAAGACACAAGATAGCAGCTTTGTAACTTGGGGGGTCATTGTGACATCATGTGTACAAATGCTTCTGGCATAGAAAGTACCCACAGAAACAAGAAAAAATGGCTTTATTTTTGAAAATGCTCCTCATTTTATGTCTGCACTAACTGCACAGTACTTATTCCCATGCATATTGTATTTCTAAAATATTTAAAATTGTCATTTATATCTCAAAATCTACTATTGAATATATCACATTGTCATTTAAGTTGCTTGGACAGAAATTTTATTATATTTCACCATAGCGATTGCCTACTTCCCTTTCTTCTACTTTAGTAAGAGCTTATCTCTTTTTATGGGCCTTTCTACCCTACACTGTTCTACTGCTATTATTCCACTTTCAACCTCCTGTGGAATTCTGGGGTTTGTAGTTTCCTGAGGCCAAAGAGTTCTCTGGCTGAGAATTCTAAATGCTCCTCCCTAAACTGCAAACCCCAGGGTTCCACAGGATGTTGAAAGTGGAATAATAGCACTAGAACAGTATAGTGCATAGAGGTCCTATTTTATGTGTCTCTGGGATCCAGCTGGATGTTTGGATGATTGGCCCATCACTGGAAACATGACAAAGCAAGTAGAGCCAATATGTTCAGTTCTAATATACAATGTATATTAATTTTGGATCAAGATGCTGGGGAGAAACGGCAGAGAATGATCATCACTTTATTTTCTGCTTGTTATCTCACCACATATCATTTACCAGTACTGGAAACAGACTGCTGGACCAGCTGACTCTTTAGCCTTATCATGCAAATTGTGTTCTTGTGAGAGTCTCACTGTGTAGCTGATGTTCCCAGAAACTAGTTGGTTTCCTCAAACCTTCAGAGCACAGATTAGTTTCAACTGCCTAATAGAGAGAAGAGAATCTTTGGAGGAAGGATTCAGGAAAACAGGGAAGTCAAAAGTCCAGAGCAGACAACAGCTTCAAAATGCCAATCAGAAAAAAAGCCAAGGGAGAAAACAGAGAAAAACACAAAGGTATTGGTACAGTAGGTTATTAGAGCAAAGGTAGGGAATTGTCGGGATTTAGGAAGCTGCATGTTCCCCTCCAGGGGAACAGAGAGTGCCACAACCCCCTGAACAACTGCACCTCCTGAACAAAATTGAAAATGTGCCCCATTTTAGGTCAAGGAAAATCACTTTATTCCAACAGGGGGTGAGCAAGAACAACTGAGTATGAACAAAGGAATGTTTTTCAGATTTGATCATCCCAACAAAGAAGGGATTAGATGCTAATGAAGAATAGTTAAAACAATTTATAAAATTACTGCACACATAATTACTCCAAAGGAATTAATAGGAAATGGGAAACAAAAAACAATTAAAGAAAGATTATTTTAGCAACCATACAGAACTAGTAGTAAAGGGAAGGTTAGTGTGATGTAGACCTTCAGGGAAAGAGAAAAATTAATATATAGTAGTGGACTAGGGACACTATATTGATATCCTCAGTCATGAAATTCGCTAGTTCACTGGCTTTGAGCTTATCTACAGATTGTTGGAAATGACTTGAAGGCACACAATAACATCAACAACAATAACAGCTCTCAATCTATTGTACCTCATGGGATTGCTATAAATCTAAAATGGAAGAAATTTGTGTGTAAGCTCCCCAAGTGGTGTAAAAGAAAAGCAGGCTATACGTGTGATATGTTTTCAAAATTACACTGAATGAGACACAAGGTAGAATGATAGTGAAAAGAGAAGCAACCAAGCTCATTCAGTCGGGAGAATACTGGGGAGCTTGAAAGAATACTAAAATAATGATCTTTTTCTTTTGCTGAAAAGCGCCATGCAGTTTGGCCTGTAGATGCTTTTTAAGTTTTTCTTCAGAAGGCAACACATAAATATATGGCATTCAGTTTACACAAAAGCATTAATATATGTGTACTAGCTATATAGCTGGACATATTCACTTTAAATCAAAGCTCCAGAAAAAGTGATATGTGATAATGCAATGTATTTTCTAAAAAATTAATCCTCTTTCTGGTCACTGTCATTTTAGTCAAGTGATTAATGGTGGTGACTGGGGAAGCAGTGATTATCATTACACATAAAGGTGACTATTTATTAATCCTAATCTTTAGAATTACTATAGCTAAGGAATAAATTGCATTCATACTGCTTTGCATTGTAGGACATAAAGGAGGAATGTGGAAGACAACAAAGGGGTATTGCTTGAACTTAAGAAACAAAATGCTGAGGGGACTTAATGGAAACACCAAAGCTGTGAGAGAATTACTGGAGTACATAAAACAGCTATGACAAGATTTGCAACAAGAATGATCACATGCTATTAATCTTCTAAGAGACAATATGGAAGCATTTATTGACAAAATGGAAGGGATTCAGTCTATGGCAAATAAAGCAATTGAAACTGGACGGAAACACCAGTACAATTAAAACCCTAGCATGCCAAGCTCATGATCTACAAGTCTGAGCTGAGTGTCTGGATAATATATAAAGGTAATGGAACTTAAGGATAAGGGGGATTCAACAGCACCCTAAGGAAGGCAGCTTAATCTCTGGGGAATTGTTGAAAGAGCATGTCTCTGATGTTCAGATCCAGCAGAATGATACTGAGGCCATTTCCATACCGGGCTTCTGAAACGGTGCAGAGCGACCTGTCACTGAGGTCTTCTACACCGTAGAGTGGACTAGCGTGGACTACTTTTTGTAGTTCCACGCCAGAATCCACTCAGGAGCGGCCAGAACTAGCCGGGCTGCGTGTTTTTTAAAAACCTCTTTTTCGAGGTTTTTAAAAAGCATGGAGCACGCAGCCCCGCGCAACTCCGTCGCCCGGCTCCAAAGTGGATTTGCAGGCGCGCACAAGTGCGTGCCTGCAGATCTGCCGGGGGCGGGCTTCCGGCTGGCGAGCTTCTCCGGTTGGTGGAGAGCCTCCACCAACCAGAAGCTGCCATTTGGGACGCCGGAGGACTGTGGAGCAGCGAGCTTGCGCTGCTCCGCGTGGCAACGGACTTACCCGGCTGCGGGTAAGCTCCGTTTTAGCGTGTTTTCACCCGTTTCTCCCCCCACATGTGGAAAGGGTCTGAGTCTGCCCACAGGATTCCAATCCTGAACTTTGGGAGCCAGGTTATGCCCAGTAACATCTTTATCTGTTTTGTACAGAAGCAGTTTTGGTGAGGCTTAGAAATAAAGAGTCTCCTTACATATTTGAACAATGTAATTCAAATCTTTCAGGACATATACCTGAACTCTTTGGATCTTAAATAAACTGTGGGGAGTTCTAGAGTTTCCCAGGGTGTTAGTCCTTTTGGGGAAATTCTATAAAAGCTGAAACTGTTAGGAATCAGCCTTCTTTTAGCAGAGTTGCAGAAAAAGCATGTCCCAATCTCTGTGTGGCTTCCCTGAATTGAGACTGACTTGGAAAGCAAAACAAGATAGGCAGTTTTAGGTTACAAACTTATAAAAACTTACTAATAAATTTTACAATTACATATGCACTGGACAGCCTAGATCCTAACTAGCTAACAAAAGGATTAGGTAAGATAGTAGCTTCATTCGTAACTGACCATCTTCTTGGTGGAGAGGCGAAGCATGGTCAGAGAGAAGGTTGTAGAAGCAAAGATGGCAAAGAGACAGAAGAGAGGGAATCGTGGTCTTTCAGGTGAGGTCAATGACCCATGGGTCTATCCTGGGTCAGATGGTCTGGATACCATAGCCATTCATTTAAATAACACAAAGAGCAAGGCTGAGGTTTTAGGTGGGAAAGCAAAAGGCTTTCACATGCTAAGGAAAATGAAACCTAATGCAAGCGAAGCCCTAGAATGAGAGAGGTAGGGGAGAGAGAATGCCGGAATTTTCCAACACAAACTTGTGGCCGCTTGCTGACATACTAAGATGGAAGGACATCTTCTGTCACTGAGGTCCCATTAAGCTTATTAAGGGCAGCTCTGAAGTCCTGTTTAATCTACAGGATAATTAAGCATACTCACTGAATTTGGTTTAACTGGTTTCTTTCAAGATTGGAGTAGAGAGGCCCAATACTATTTTTGCTTCTACAGCAAACTCTAAGGCCCTTTCTGCATGTGGGGGGGAAACGGCCGAAAACAAAGCTTACCGGTTTTGTTTTCCGGCCGGCCGAGTCCGTCACCAAGAGGAGCAGCGCGAGTTCGCTGCTCTGCAGTCCTCCACATCCCAAATGGTGACTTCCGGTTGGTGGAGGCTCTCCACCAACCGGAGAAGCTCGCCAGCTGGAAGCCTGCCCCCGGCAGATCTGCAGGCACGCACTTGCGTGCGCCTGCAAATCTGCTCCAGAGCCAGGCAACGGAGCGGCACGGGGTTGGCGCTCCATGCTTTTTAAAAACCTCTTAAAAAAAGGTTTTTAAAAAACACGCTGCGAGACCAGTTCCGGTCGCTCTGGTGTGGACTGAGGTATGGAACTACAAAAAGTAGTCCACCCCAGTCCACTCTACGGTGCAGAAGACCTCCATTAGAGGTCGCTCTGCACCGTTTTACTAGCCCAGTGCGGAAATGGCCTAAGAGACTGTGTTACTAGTTCCATTCAGAAGAGAAAGAAGTAAGAAGAAGAATAAAACATGATTTTACTGAACTGATTGTAGTGTGCTGTAATTACATTGATATAGTACACTAGTGCTTTTTGCATTGTTAGTTTTTTTACACAACTCATTTCCCCAGTCTTGGTGATTGGCTGATTTATCATTCATTTATTATTATTCAGCTTTCATGTTTCCCTATTTTATCTCCAGATCATATTTTGACTGAGTAAAATTACTAGCCTGAAAAACAAGAAAAATAACCTTTGGTGTAAAGATATACTAATCCTAGTACATAAGCACTGTTGTGCTATTCTCTTACGGTAGGCAGAAGGATTTCCTGAAGTGAACTTAATTAATGGTGGTATGGCAAGCACTAATTTCTTTGTTGTTGTGTGCCTCCATGTTGTTTCTGACTTACGGCAACCCTAAGGTGAACCTATCACAGATTTCCCAGTACTGAGAATGTGCAGTGAGCCAGAGGTCACCCAGTAGGTTTCCATGACTGAGCGGAAGATCGAATTCTGGTCTTCAGGGTTGTACTCCAACACTCAAACCAAAAGCTACCCCATGCTGGCTCTCCTTCTTCTCTTAGTGCTCCATAATTTAAGGCAATATAGTTAACAAATTATTGTTGTCATGTGCAGTCAAGTTATTTCTGACTTAGGGTGACCCTAAGGTGAAACTATCATAGGTTTTCTTGGCAAGATTTGTTCAGAGAGTGTTTACCTTTGCCTTTCTCTGAGGCCAAGAAACTATGACTTGCTGAAGTTCACCTAGTGGGTTTGCATGGTTGAACATGGATTCAAGTCCTGTTCTCCAGAGTCCTAGTCCAATTCTCAAACCACTATACCACACTAGTTTTCTAGTTAACAAGTACCCTTTCACTTAATTTTTTTAATTAATATTGAAGGAGCTGGCAAACAGGTATTAATGCCCCAAGTCTAAAGATGGTATAAATAGATAAACCAATAACTTTGTGCTGTTCTCTTATTTTGCACAGATCCTGCCCCCCTTTCTCTATCTGTGCTACCTAGTGCATACACTATATATTCTTTTTCTTTGCACAGTTGCAGCATCTTGGAAGAATTCCTCCCCACCATTGTGTTTTCCTGTCATGCTGCTATTTCAGCATTTTTGTCCTCCAGAGTCATAGATGGCTGTTTTGCTGTAATTGCTGTGTGCTGTTTACCGTGAGGGCAGCATGAGTGTGCAATTACACACACACACACACACATACACACACACACACAAAGAAACATGGAATGGAGTAAAAGTGACATTCTTCACCTGAACCATGATGTCTTCTTTGTCCAGACACCAGAATTGCAATGAGCTCACTCTGCTTGGTGATAGGGAAGGGGAAAGGGGAGAACAGTGCCCACTGCGGCCACATGACTGCTGCAATATCAGAACTGCAACAGAATGGCACCATTGCACCAATACACAATAGTGAAAACGCAGTGTTACTGGAGCCCTTCACGGGTACTTCTCATAATGAGAGACAACCCAATAATGATGGGATTCAATTCAACAACAGAAGAGCGACAATGCCATGTGATAAGGAGAGATCAAAAATGAAACTGAGGCAGGGCAAACGTGCAACAAACCATGAAGTCCTTGGCCGTATGGAGACTATTTATTTATTTATTTATTTATTGCATTTATGCTGCCTTTTCTCCCAGAGTGCGACCCAAAGCAGCTTCCAAAAAGTAAAAAAACAACAACATTTAAAACATTTAAAATAATTAAAAACATTAAAAGTATGTGGAATTATAAAAACTTGTTGTTTTTTTTTTAAGAAACAAATAAATAAATAAAAAGATCCCCTGCTTAGAGACAACAGAAAATTCACTTACAGAAAACTCACTACAAAACCAGATCTGCCCTCCTGGCAAAACCTAAAATGGATGAATATTTTATGGCTGCTGTGTCTTATATGTCCCATGCCAATCGTATTTGCTAAGTCGCTCTCATTTGAACATATTGATATCATCATGACCGAGGATGACAGTTTATTTTTGTAAAGGGAAAAAGTAACCTATAGATGTTAGTAATATGCTTGATATTTAGTCTGAATTTTTAAACATAACCTTTTCCTTGGCAAAACTCTTACAAACTGGAAATTTCTCACAAGCTCATTGTTAGAGGTAATCTGAATACAGCTGCATCCTTGGGAGACAGGAATAAGCCAAACGCCTCGCTGATCAACAGGTTAAATCTTATTATCACAGAGTTTAATTCAGTAGTTGTTTGGAAAGATTTGGACCGTTTGTTCTATTCTTCTCACTGTCTCTTGCTCCAGAACTGATTTCATTTCCACACAAGACTATAGGTACTTCCTGGCTAAACTTTGACCATGTTCTTGTCCAATGCTGCTCTATGATTATCCTCTACGAATCTTCTCCTAGAAGCTAAATTATAGTTGCTTAATCAATTAAAAGACAAAAGAAGGAAATTATTGTGATTTTGGCAATCCAATTCAGTCAACATACTGTGATCTCTTTAAAAGAAGTGGCGTAGAGGAAATGGTATCAGGGTTGTTCTGAAAATAATGCCGGTCTGGTCATGACTCCTTTATTAACAACATGAGACATGCAACTACAAACATGTTTAAACTCACTGCCTACAACATGGTACTATTAACAATAATCTCCATTGATGCATTTGTGCCACCTTTGAACACACTCATCAAATCTACTTTGGAAAAACTCTTTTGGGCACTCCCTGGTCCAGTGTCTGATAGCGTCTTCCATGTTGTCTACCTCATCAAAGCACCATCCTCAAAGGCTTTCCTTCATCTGACCGAACAAGTGAAAGTCTGAGGGCACTAGACTAGACATCTGTGGTTGATGTGACACCACTGACCATTCCATTTGTGCAAAACCCTGTGATGAAGTGTGGGTTCATGCATTAGCATGATGGAAATAGATTGCATTCAGCTGTTTCAATGGTCTTTTCTTACAGATATCTTCTCAAAGTGATGCTGTGTAGCAACTGGTGTTCACTTTGGTCCCAAGCTTGAGGAAATCAAGCAAAATTATCCCCTTATCATTCCATAGGACATTCTCCATAATCTTTAGTGCTGAACATTGGCTTTTGAATTTCTTTGGTCTAGGAGAAGTGGAGTGCTGGGTCTTTGGGTCATACAAATATGCTCAGGTCTCATCATTGGTGCAAACATTCGACAAAAAAGGTGTCTTGTGGACTTCAAATTCTGTCAACAGTTCTGAATACATGTGCAGTCTCTTCTCTTTCAAATCAGCTATAAATTGATGAGGAATCCACTTGGAATATACTTTCCTGTATCCAAGGTTGTGGATAATCTGTTGGATAGCACTGGGACCACAGCCAAATTCCTCAACAATCTCTTGGACAGCCACACACTGGTGTGTGTGGATCATGTTGTCCACGCTGTTTTGGTTTTCATTGGTGACTATTGTCGATGGCCTTCCACTACGTGGTTTGTCTTGAGTTCTGGGTTTGCCTTCTTTAAACCTTTTCATCCATCTTCGCACATTAATTTCATAAATTTACACCTCTCCATGCACATTTCTGAGCCTTCTGAGGATGTTGGCAGCACTATATTCTTCTTTGGTTAAGAACTCAATGAGTGCTCTTTGTTTCTGCTTCATATCTGTGGTTATGCAATACCTTCATTTACCAACATTATGATTCAATGAGTCTACTCTAGTTAGGACTAACCATAAAGATTCCAACAATTTTTCTTCCACCATAGGCTCACTTTTTAATCCATTTATCACAGGTACTTTCCCTTCCTTAATTGTGGTAGCTTTCTAAGATTTCACTTTGATTTAGTTTTAATAAAATTAAAGTTAAATAAAGGTTAGTCAAGATGCCTATACATTTTAGATTCAGTTTCTCATCCCCTAAATCACATCCTCAAATTAAGGAACAACTTACAAACAGTGTTCTGGTGGTAACCAAAAGAAATAAGTAATGCACAATCAACTTTTTAAAAAAGGTTTTCATTTTTTGACTATGTCAATAATAAGCCAGATGTTCACCTCCTTCCAAGTCACATGATAATGCATAGAATGATGTACTTTTTTGATTTACAGACTTTGAAGAGGCTATGAACCGATTATGGAATAATATCAATGATTGTGACAGCTATTGAAGTATTTTATGATTTACTCAAATAATTATAATTTTGTTTTGTTTTTTTAAATGGTGGTGACCATAAAGGTTTTTTCCATATTTTTAAAAATTAGCACTGTAGTAATATAGTGCAACATGCCTCATAATGCTAGTATAAACAAACAAACAGCCCTTCCAGTTGACACCATTAACCACTTTGCTAAAAGGTAGAAACCATGACACAGTACATAAAAACTAAGGCCATTTCCACACTAGACTGTGATAGCGCTATTATTCCACTTTCAACATCCTATGGAATCCTGGGGTTTGCAGTTTAGGGAGGGACCTCAAAGGCCCCTCCCGAAACTGCAAACCCCAGGATTCCATAGGATGTCGAAAGTGGAATAATAGCACTATAACAGTATAGTGCAGAAATGGCCAAAATATCTTCAAGTGAAAACACTGTGCTTTTAAATATCTCATAAGTCAGCAGCTCTAGACAAAGCCAGGGCACTTCCCTCTGATAGTATGGCATATAATGACCTTTGCTGGAGCATGTCTCAGCTAGTCCATCTACTTGTCATAGGCCCTTTTTGCATGGCATTTGCCATGCAAAAGGGCCTCTGGAGCGTCGAGCAATTATGAGGAGCGGTCCGCATGATGTCCTTGCAATTGCGTGATGCTGCCAGGGCCGGTAGGCGCCAATTGCGCACTATTTCATTTTTGGCTTGTAGCCAAAAACGGTGCGTGATCGTGCATTGCTCCAGGGGCCCGCGTGCACTTACCGTGCGTGCAGAGCCTCTGGAGCCACGGTGTTTGCGCTTTCTGCCCCGGCGCAGCCTTGGAAAATCCCAGGCTGCGCTGCAGAAGGAAGAGGAGGAGCGCTTACACTGCCTGCTCGCCAGCAGGCAGTGGCTGCAGAGGCAAAGCAGCGGGGACATGAGAGCCTCTTGTAAGAGGCTGCTTGTGTGATCTCTGTGCCCCAGCACCGCGAAAAGGTAAGATGCGGAAAGGGCCATAGTCTTCAGTTCAGCACAGATTTCCCTATGAGTAAACTCAATGTAACTTACTTCTCAACAGACATGCACCAGAATACACTACTAGTGGTTTAAACTTGGCTCAGTTAGCTAGATTTTTCTCTACCTTCTTCTGAGTTTCCAGATTAGATCAGCCCCATTATTAGGCAGCGTGTGGTGGTCCACATTAAGCAGCATATTTGAGGAAGAAAAGATATAATGTACTCTTCCGTTTTTACCATCATTATGGTAGAAAGGAAACTAGCCTGATTTTGCCTCCAAAATGTCTCAAGCTATTTATATTTCAGATTTATTACTGAAATCTGATTTTGTACCACCTGTGACCTAAGGAGACACTGCTTGACTATGCCACCACTTGCTTCTTTCACAGGCGTTTGAAATCCAAGAATTTATCTGCAGAACACTAGTGTAGAAAATAGAAAAGTCTATCTAATCTCTGTGTAACCTACCAGAACCTGTAACTACTGCAGAAGTTTATACACTAGGGATAGAGAACCTCTGGATGTGGCTTGTAGGGATTATGTTTCCCAGTCTGTGTGCAAGTTCCTTCTGCTGTTATCTCTACATGTTAAGAGATGTTAAGAGATAAGGTAGCCAAAGGCTAGGAAATCACTGTACAGAAGTGGGCTCTAATCTGCAGCCTAGGAAGATGTTGCATGTAAAAGTAACCTCTACTTTGCAGCTTTTGTAGTGGCACTTATCCTTGAATGGACATAAATAAACCTGAGCTGGATTTTGTACGGTTCATTAGGAAATGTCCAGAAGAAGCAAGAATTACACGCTGCCCTGCCCAGTATTCTTTGACCCCACTCTATATCATTAGTTTGCCCTCCCATGCAATATGGCTTAGGAATTTGGCCTCAGCACTGAAAAAGGTCCCCAGTCCCTGATTGCCATCATGTTTAAATGTCTGAACACAAGAACAGCCCTGTTGGATCAGACTAAAGGCTTTTAGCCAGCACTCTGTTTGTGTAGTGGCCAACTAGACAGATATGGGAAGGCCTAAAGCAAAGACATGGATGCATAGAGCCTTCCTGCTTGTATTTTCCAGCAACTGCTATTGAGAAATACACTGTCTACATTTAATGAATATTCCTTAAATCAATACAGACTTATAGTCTGCATCAGGATCAGGACTACTTCAACATCTCAATATTTTTTGTACTTAGGAATCCTAAATCCCTAACTCCCATTCTTCAGGCCTTAGAGCAAGAACATTATCTAGGAAAATTTGCGTGTATGTATGTACGTATTTTTTATTGTTTGCTGCTGGCTCCCACTTTTGCAAGCTACTTTGAAGGAGTTACTTACAGACTATCTAGGGGGCTTCCCTGGCCAACTTCTACCCTTCATCCCCCCTCCCTGCCCACTCTAAACATTTCACAAATCCCAGTTCTCACTGGGCCTCAGAAGGAGGAAGTGTTCAGCACAAGGAAATACTGAGCTGCCTCTTCATCGGCCAGCAGAGTGTAGTGCTTTGAGTGTTGGATTAGTATCCTGAAAGACCAGGGTTCAAATCCCTGCTCAGCCATAGAAAACCTGCTAGGTGATGTTAGGCAAGTCACACTTTCTCAGCCTCAGAGGAAGGCTGTGGAAAAGCGCCTCTGAACAAATCTCGCCAAGAAAACCCCATGATAGGTTCACCTTAGGATTGCCATAAGTAGGAAACAGCCTGCAGGCACACAACACCCAACACCTGATAATCAGGAGCCAATGCCGCTGGTAACACCAGGAGCCATATCTAGGTCTCAGGTTTTGGGATGCTCCTGATTTGGCAATTCCTAATTGGAACTGTGTGTGTTATCAATGTTTGGTGGGGGGCAGAACAGACTGAAAGGATTTCCTGACTACACAACTGTAAATCAGGATTGTCCTGGGTCTGGTATGCATTTGGTGTCTGAGCTTTAATATAGCAACACCAATACGTGTGCAAAGCCTAAGTTCAATCGGTGCCACGCGGAACCATTTTGCCTTCCTTCCCTTCATCCAATCTCTTCCCATGGACAATCCTGCTTTCCCTTCCTCCGTCTACGTTTGGCTCAAGACATCCATCGCCAGCCTTGTGAGCAGAAAACTGAAGTAGAAGATTTTGTCCCAGGTTGTATGTAACAGGGGAAATATACTGAAAACATTTCACTGAATATGGTGTACTGGAAGAAAAGCTGAATCCCACAAGTTTGTGAGGCAGTGGGTACACAGTGCTTGTAAGCTGCTCACCTGTAGATGTAGGCGTCATCGGCACGTGTTTAATCTTCAGAATGGCTTGCCTCCCACACCAGACACCAGGCCCTGATTTCAGGTTACATTTGTGCCACTCTACACCTCCCTGCTTAGTGTCAGAGCACCTAGCTCTACCGGCTGCCACGTATAACTTAGGGCACCGGAGATAAAGCCCTCTTTACTGGGGTTTTCTTGAGCCTCCTAAATTTCGTAATTTTCGAGGAAAACTTTTGCTTCTTCTTTTTAAAATGGGAAATTTATAGAGGCAAAGGACAGGGGCGGGCGGAGAGAGGGAGATTCCTTAGAGCTCAGTCAGTTTAGTTTTCTGGTGGCTCTGTGCCCAGACAGCAGATTGGACACCTTGCTGCGAAGCCCTGGCGACTGCACTGAGTGGAGTGTTAGATAATTCTACCCTCAGCCTGGTGGGTTTTTCACTACTTCTTGCCTATATTTAGCTGACTGAACAGCTGGCACTGGAACCCTGTTTACAGACTGGAAAGCTTCTCATTGCTGAACAGGGCTACATGTAACAGGCAAGCAAAGCAAAGTGCTTAACCCCTTAAAACAACAACATGCAATTTTACCAGGTTTCCTTTAGAAACGGATACATGTCACTCATGCCAGAATTCTCCGGGTACTACAATTTTGTAATTACATTAAAAAAAAAAAAAAATCTGAAATCTGATTGTTACATTATCTGCACTGTTTTTCTGTTTGAAGAGATTTTGAAGGTATTTTCTGCCTAACGCTTAAAGGCAAATACCAATAATTAGATATCGTGGACTTCATTTAACTAGCTCACAGGGAGAAGTCCAAATAATTTCTTGAGATTAGCCATACACAGAAGTAGAAACCTGCAAGTAAACCAACCAACCAATCTGCAGGCAGATAGCTGTGTTGTTCTGGAAGAATAAGCCAGAGTGATGTAGTGGTAGTGATGTAGTAGTTTCAGTCATGGAAACCCATTGGTGATCTTGGGCAAGTCACATACTCTCAGCCTCAGAGGATGGCAAGGGAAACCCCCCTACGAACCAATCTGTAGCAAACTGTAGCAACCCCCCTACAAACCAATCTTGCCAAGAAAATCCTATATAGGCTTGCCTTGGGCTTGCCATAAGTTGGAAACAACTTGAAGGCACACGACAAAAACTTTATGTGAAGGCACATAAAAGTTATTTGTACTTTTACCAGTTACTGATAATGTGATTGAGGGTTTTATCACAAAAGGCAGGTAAATAGCAATTACAGCAGAATGATAGCATTCTTGGCTGGGACTTATCACATAACATTGTTTCTCTTCTGTTGTTTTTCCAGTTGGAGACTGTTTGGAAAGTGTTTCCCTTACAAACAAAACTACTAATGGATCTGTTAATGGTCTCCTTTGTAAATGAAATGCTTTCAAAATAATCCCCACCAGGAAAATTACAGAGGAGGAATGACATCATGTGATAAGTCCCAGTCAAAAATGCTACTATCCTACTGTAGTTGTGACTTATCTGCTTCCTGTGATAAAGCCCTGAGTTATCATATCACTGTCACTACGTTGACCTAGGGTTTTATCATACGAGGCAGGTAAATCACACTTACCACAGCATAATAGTGTCTGGCTGGGACTTGTCATACGACATTGTTCCTCTTCTGTTGTTTTCATGGTGGGACACCACTAATTACCTCCATTGTAAAAGAAATGTTTCCCAAACAACCTCCCATCTGGGTGATATTGTCCTGCTGTAAGTGCAGTTTATCCTCTTGTCTGATAAAACCCTTAGTGGTTGATCTGGGAGCACCTAAAACAATAAAGAGGCTAAATAGGATGGAACTGATCAGTGTCTGGCTGGGAAAATCCCAGGAGCCCCACATAAATTACTCTCAGGGCCAAATGAGAGGTGACAATAATTGCCTCTTTGCATTTAATGTACAGTTTCAAAATTCATACTGTAGCACCAGTGTGTGTGTGTGTGTGAGAGAGAGAGAGAGAGAGAGAGAAGTATCTGTCCAGATCACAAAAAGTGTGGGAAGCGGGATTTTCACCTTTTACTTCCCTGTTACAGTGCTGAGAAAATTCCCTCCATCCAATGCTCTGTGTGTTGGTAGAAAATCTCCCACTAGCAGTAATTGGGGTTCCCCCTCAAAAGCAGGTGCCTAGCAGGGGAGAAAAGGGTAAATTATCTTGTCCATGAACGCTAGAGTTCTGATCATTAACAGCTTTCTCTGGAGCACTGCTGTTGGCATTTTTTTAAAACATGCATATTAAATGCAAATGGCATTTAATGTTATTATTTACTTTGTTCATCAGCTTCTGGTTCCACCAACATTTTATAACTTCTTTTGTGATTGTCTGGAAAACACCAAATTTCTTAAAGATAAGTCATCCAGCAGAACTGGTAGGTGCTGCAGATATCAGCTCAAATCACCTAACACCGTAAGCCAAGCAACTGTGGGAGCCCTGGGCTGCCTGGCTACAAACAGCATCCTGAGGCATGCTACTTGATCACTCCTGTGCAGTGGAAATCACTTTGCTTTGTGGTTTCTTTATTGTGTCTTCTATGGCTACCACTCCCCTCTCCCTACCACAGTAAGCCAGTTTTTTTTTAAATGTAGACTTTATTTAATGCAAGGTAGGAAAGTGTGGAAGAAGACCTTGGAGGGCCACACTACTCCCCTCCACTTGCTCCTGCAAAAACAAACAAACAGAATCAAATACCCTCTAGAAGAAGCAGAGGGTCATTTCCACCATATTTTGGGGTCTTCCTTTTTAACAAGAAAAAGTGAGCAGACATAATTTTCTGTTCATTTTCTGTCTCTCCTGGGCCTAGATTTGCCAGGGGGGCAGAAAGTGTGGTGGAAATGTGTCCCTTGCCCCCAGGGAACATTTTTGGAGATTTTGTGGAATATTCTTTGTTGGGGGTGAGGAGCGGAAATGTTTGCAATAATTGTTTTTTACTCCTAGAGGGTTCTGGGAGCCACATGCAACCCACGGGCTGCACTTTGCTCAGTGCTGGTTTAAGGATTTATTTGTCTGTCATGTTGGATGGAGAGAGAAAAGAGAAGTCAGGATGGCCCCCCGCCCCTTTTCTGTCCTCAAAGCATGTGGGAGCAACTGAGCAGCAAATACCAGTATGATGCTCATACATGACAAACTGGGATACCTGCAGTTCCCCAGCTTGTTGTGTCATCCAAATGAGCCTACAGGGTGCTGGTCTTTTTTCCACTGGGAGGTGAACGGAATCTTCCCCAAGGCTGGTATCTTGCCCAACTGTCCTGTTAACATCATAGTTCAGCAATAATCTTTGTCTGTATCTCTTCATGTTCCTATCCAATATTCTACATGTTGCTTCCCTTTGCTCTGCATAAAAGCTTGCCATTTTTCAAGAGAAAAAGGAGCCAGAAAGTTGCACTATGTACATACTGTTTGGTTTCATGATGAAAAAACTTTACTCACCATTTCCTTGTTTTGTCAGCAGTTCTGTTATTCTTACTGCCAGCTTTTCAACTCACTTCAGCATATTTTAACTGAGGCATATTGTGACTTGTCTTCAGCCCTTTCAACATGTGGGGGGGGGGAACGGGCAAAAACGCCCAAAAACGGAGCTTACCGGCAGCCGGGTAAGTCTGTCGCTACGCGGAGCAGCGCGAGCTCGCTGTTCCGCAGTCCTCCGGCATCCCAAATGGCGGCTTCCGGTTGGTGGAGGCTCTCCACCAACCGGAGAAGCTCACCAGCTGGAAGCCCGCCCTCGGCAGGCTTGCGTGCACCTGCAAATCCGCTTCAGACCCGGGCGACGGAGCGGCGCTGCACGCTCCGTGCTTTTTAAAAACCTCGAAAAAGAGGTTTTAAAAAAACACACAGCACGGCTAGTTCTGGCCGCTCCTGAGTGGATTCTGGTGTGGAACTACAAAAAGTAGTCCACGCCAGTCCACTCTACAGTGTAGAAGACCTCCATGAGAGGTCGCTCTGCAGCATTTCAGAAGCCCGGTATGGAAATGGCCTTCCCCTGCCCTGCATTAGGGATGGTCTGATCAGAACTGATTAGAACACTTCAAAAATGCACTCAGAGCATCCACAGCTTAAGTGGATGGCCAATAAATGGAGCTGAAATATTAGCAGATTTATCCCTCTTTCTCTCATTCTCTCTGAGGTCACACCTCACAAACAGGACTTGGAAGAATGCTCTACTCATAGGCTCTTTTCACATGTGGGGGGGAAACGGGCGAAAACGCCCAAAAACGGAGCTTACCTCCAGCCGGGTAAGTCCATCGCTGCGTGGAGCAGCGTGAGCTCGCTGCTCCACACTCCTCCGGTGTCGCAGATGGCAGCTTCCGGTTCCACCAACTGGAGAAGCTCGCCAGCCGGAAGCCCGCCCCCGGCAGATCTGCAGGCACGCACTTGCGCGCGCCTGCAGATTCACTTTAGAGCCGGGCGACAGAGCGGCACGGGGCTGCGTGCTCCGTGCTTTTTAAAAACCTCTAAAAAGAGGTTTTTAAAAAACACGCAGCCTGGCTTGTTCCGGCCACTCCTGAGTGGATTCTGGTGTGGAACTACGAAAAGTAGTCCACGCCAGTCCACTCTACGGTGTAGACGACCTCCATGAGAGGTCGCTCTACACCGTCCCCCCCCCCCCACATGTGAAAAGGACCATAGATTCATTAAAAGATACTTTGGAGCTCTTTTTTTCCCTTCTTTCCAGCATGTTCCCCAGTATGGAAATAAGGACTGAGGAAGTTATAGAAAAACAGAGAGAGAATTATGACTAGAGGACTATGTCAAGGGCAAAATTTAGTAAATGAGGCACAGCAGCAGCCTGATAAAAATTAGCTTATAGTTTCAGGTTTCTTTCCCAGGCACTTTTGACTATGCCAGATTATTGGTCTGTCTTGTCTGGTATTGTTTACCCTACCTGGCAATGGCAGTCCAGGACCTCAGAGAGGAATGTTTCCTATCACTTGCTGACTTGAAAAGAAAAAAAAAACTTGGGTATGTCAGCAGGACTTTCTGTGTTTAAAGCATGTGGTCTCTCATTTCCCCTTCCACCTCCCCCCACCTGACACACTTCTGGCACCAGCACTGGCTCCAGGGGTTAAAGTGCTAGTGATAAACTAGTGAGAGCTAAACCATGGATTCAGCTCCACTATCTGTATATTCTTTTTATTCTTTAAATTGACCCCACCCTTGCTTTGCATGTACATACAAAAGAGACTTGATTTTAGAGAAA
Organism: Cyclura pinguis; assembly: GCA_030412105.1. NCBI lineage: Eukaryota > Metazoa > Chordata > Lepidosauria > Squamata > Iguanidae > Cyclura > Cyclura pinguis. The sequence continues at coordinate 128,051,128 of CM059601.1, forward strand.
CAGGTCTGATGACATTACACATAGTTTAGAGCCAGGACTGCTCCATTTCCAGCTCTACCACTGAGGCCATTTCTTTGAGGCCCCTCACTAAACTGCAAACCCCAGGATTCCATAGGATGTCGAAAGCGGAATAATAGCGCTATAACAGTCTAGTGCGGAAATAGCCTGAGTGTACCTCATCCTACTCGTTTAGTTTTTACATACACCTACCAAAGCAGCTGTAATTCTTACTAGAGGCACCTCTGTTACTGCTTGAGATTACCAAACCATCCACGGCAGCGCATCAGCATCTATGTCACTGCTGCTCTTGAACATAATAAGGTCCAAGCAGAACTTGGGTGGGTGGAAAGAGATGTGTGGAAGCTTACTTTGAGAATCCTATCACATTTTGTCTTTCTCTCTCCCTCTTCCTCCCCCTCTCCCCCCCCCCCACCTTGCCCTCTTTCTTCTCTCTTTCCCAGGATCATTTCCAGAGATTCATCCCGTCCGGGGGACACTATTCAGCTGATTCTCATGGTTATTCACACAGTGGTGGGAGGATGGTAGGTGGTGTAACAGTAGGGCGGTATGGATCCAGTAAACTACAATATCCTCCCGCCCCTCCTCCAAAACCTGGAAGCAAAGGTGGTGCTGGAGGAGCTGGTGGAGCTGGCACTGGCCACACTGAGGGATCTGCCAACACAGGAGGAGGAGTGGACAGCGGAGGAAGTGAGACTACTGGTGGACAAGGCAAGTATCTACATGCAAACAGAATACATCATTCAGTAAAAAAAAGATGTTAGGATCTAGACCAGGATGGCTGAAATGCAGTCCTCCAATGCTGTCGATAGATTGCATCTTCCAGCATTCCTCACCATTACTTATACTGGCTAGTACTGATGTGATTTGCAGTCCAAAGATATTTGAAGGGTTGCATTTTGTCTACCCCAGCTCTAGGATGTCATCAGAGGCTAACTAATGAATTTAAAGTTAGAGAGAAATAATCTTAAATCTTGTCCTTTTTCCCTTCCCAAAATCAAAATGTTTCTGAAAACTCAAAAATTCACTTGTGATGTCTGGTTTGACTAAAGGACAGATATATCTATTTTCACAACAGACTTATTCTTCTGACTGTATCAGATTAACACTTTTTAAAATTTCATGGAAGAGCAGCAATGCTTTAGGTGGACTCAGAATTTAATACGGAGTCAGAGGAAGCAGACTATTGTATTGTAAACTGTGAAAACCCATTTATCTGATTTAGGGAGCCAAACTTTGCATCAAGGAGATTTCTACATTGAGCAGGAAACTGTATAAAGAATACAGAAGCACTTTTGAAATCCTAGGCTTTGTTTCCTAAACCTTTAGTAGGTAAAGCCTAAGCTTAATCAATGGTAAGGGCTGAAAGTTTGCTGTTTGGGGAGAGGGAAGCAACAGCACATATTCTGAGGAGGCCAACTTAGAGAAAGTTTTGGTTAATTTTCATGTGTTGCTGAAGGCTCATAGAATCATAGAATCATAGAAACGTAGAGTTGGAAGAGACCACACGGGCCATCCAGTCCAACCCCCTGCCATGCAGGAACACCCTCAAAGCATTCCCGACAGATGGCCATCCAGCCTCTGCTTAAAAACCTCCAAAGAAGGAGACTCACCACACTCCAAGGCAGCATATTCCACTGCCGGACAGCCCTGACTGTCAGGAAGTTCTTCCTGAGGTTCAGGTGGAATCTCCTTTCCTGCAGCTTGAATCCATTGCTCCTTGTCCTGGTCTCTGTAGCGGCAGAAAACAAGCCCTCTCCCTCCTCTACATGGCATCCCTTCAAAAAGGTTGACTTTGAGTAACTGGGGGGTATGAAAAGTTGTGTTTTTCAAAGCCTGTATCTCTCCCTTACCTTCTTAGCTTCTGCTTCTTTCTCTCAACCCAAATTTGTGATGGACCCATTCCTTTTCATATTTGTCTGCTTCTTTGCTATCCTGGTCTTTTTTAAATGTTGGTTAAAATATCCTGAATTATGGGGAAAACAGGATAAAGTGGCATTCAGAACAAATCCTATATGCATTATGGAAATTAATTTGCATAATTTGTTCTGGGCACAGGGGTTGGGTTTCCTTGTTATAGAATTAGAACACGGTTTGAAGCAATCTTGCTGTTACCTTTGCCTTGATTATTCAAACCATTCATCTTCTCGAGGACCTTGTTCTCATGCATTTATTCCTCTTCCTTTGTATTGCAGGTGACAACAAAAGTGGAAGTGGGAAACATGTTTCCATTTTTAAGACATACATCTCTCCGTGGGAAAGAGCTCTGGGCCTTACTCCACAGGAGAAAAGCAGTTTCAAAATTGACCTCTTGTCTTATGGCTCTAAAGCAGAACTATGCCGTTACAAATCTTTCAACAGGTGAGAAAAAAAATTCTTGGTAGGCTCTACTGGGGGCTGCCAATGGAGATGGTGACATAGGATATTTGCATACTGATTTGTTCTGGAGCTTATGTTCACCGTCTCGAAGAAAGAAGAAACTTCGACAATACGGAGGAGTCTCTCTTCCCTTAAATGGAGGGAGATAATCTCTTTGAATAGAAGGGAAGCTTTCTGGGTGGAAGAGCCAATGGCCGAACAGTGCAGTTAATCTGTAATTGTTGCTGAGTCCTTGTTCCTTGCTGGGCCTGAAGAGGCACTGTGTGACTTACTGAGGTAGGAGCAAACTCTGGTCCTGAAGCAAGGCATAGTGATCCATTTCTGCATCCTTCGTTTCCTTCCAAATCTATGGTCCTTTAAGCCAGGGCAATGAACCCCAGCAATGAACCCTTTTCCTAGGATTTTCCAAGCCCTGATGCTTTATATGCCTGAAATGTGCTGCACTGAAATTTCTTTCTGAATAGAAAACCACGCACACATACACACTGATCTGTGTTTAGATGGAAAATGTGATAAATGGTAAGAAATATATTTGAAGCATAGAATAAGCGGTGGAAAGATACTAGCCGGTGTGGTATAGTGGTTTGAGCCAGGGTTCAATTCTCTGCTCAGCCCTGGCACTCCACTGGATGACCTTGGGTGCATCACACACTCTCAGCCCCAGAAAACCTTGTGATAGGCTCCTCTTAGGGTTGCTATAAGTCAGAAATGACTTGAAGGCTCACAACAACAATCCTGAAAAGCCTCAATAATGCTTTGCCAGCCCACACCTGATAAAGTGCAATTGCAGTACCAAGTCTGAAGAAAAGTGATCAGGTCTGAAGAAGAGGCAGCAAGACAATATGGAAAATGCTGAGGTGCAATGTGCTGATAATCACATCTTTCGATATCTCTGTATAAAGTGAATGAATGGATGGCATTTACAAGTTAAACAGCTAGTGTAGAAACAGCACTGGATGTATTTTATTATTGTATTTATTTGTCTGAAGAGCAGATGAAAATTCACTTCCAAGCTGGTCTGACACAAATAACTGAAGGGCTCTTAGCTGTGGAATGCATTCTAGCACAAGCAGATAGTAAAATTACCAGGTTGCATGCTGATGTACAGGTGGGTTGGCTAATCCATTTTATAGTCATTCATAATTAGGTCTGGATAGATGTATCTTCTTGTAGTCATTTAAAATGCAAGCAAGATGGACGTGGCCTGCTACTTGACCAGAATTTAGGAAAGTTGTATGACAACTTTTGTGGACATGCTGGCTGGGGGTTCTGGCAGCTGTCATCCAGACAAGTAACTTTTCCTTCCTCTCCACTTGACACAACCATCTCTATTTCTAAAATTAAACAATAATATTTGATTTGTTAACATGGCCAGAGGAAGGCAATGGCAACCCCCTCTGAACAAATTTTCAAATTTTGCTCCCCCTGCAAAAAACTGCGATAAGTTCCCCTTAGAGTCACATTGTAAGTTGGAAATGACAAATTTAATTGATTAATTAATATGCCATTTTTTTCAAGAATGGGACAAACCATTACAGCCATTGCATTCTACGAGCTATAGTTTGCAATAGATTTTCTGTACTTTGGCTGTCTGAATTTGCTCTGTCTTCTTTAAAGGCGGGGACAGAAAGGGTGCCGAAAACTTTTGTTTGGTCCAGTCCAAACATGCATACCCGGATGCTTCTCTCTCCTATCTGACAGATTGAAACATACATTTTCCTTTGATTTATATGGGAAACTAAATTAAGATTCTTCATCAGTAAGACAGTACAAGTCTGGCTGATTTGTCAGAGTGATTTGTATAACTGGAATCTATAAACGTTGATGGCTCATTCTACTTTTCCCTAGGACTGCAATGCCTTATGGGGGATACGAGAAGGCAGTCAAGCTGATGACCTTTCAAATGCCTGAATTTGATGCTGGTCCTTTGGTACCTGAACCAGTCATTGTGTATAATCAAGAAGTCACCAACAGACCTTCTTTCAATAGGACCCCAGTACCCTGGCTGGGATCAGGAGAACCAACCGAATACAACATTGAGGTGAATGTGCCAAGGGCAGGTGAAACTGAAGAATTATAGAACCTCTTCCCCTCCTTTCCATCATAGCTGTTCATTTGCAACTCTGTTACAAGGAGCTGAAAAATTCAGAGATTCTTTGTACTTGCCATTTTAAAACAGTCAAACTCCCACTAGGTTCTAACATATCTTTGCTGTGGTATGTATCCATATCAGAGGTAGATGAAGGAAAGCACTGAAGTAGAAAGGGAGGGATGGAAGGAGAGAGAGAGAAAAAAATGAGAGAGAGAGACAGAGAGATAAATGGCTTATGTATTCACCCTCCAAAACAACAGCAAAAAAGAAAGCTGTAGGATGTTTAAAGATAAAGAAATGCTGCCTGCCTATTCTGTACTCAGTCTCACCCTGTCCTGTCATTGGCAAAAACAAATAAAGCATCTAGAAAGAAAGAAACCCAATTTCTCTAGTCTTTTTTCGTGTTTACAGTTTATTTATCTGAAATATTTATAGCGTGCTTTCCTGAATTAAGCTGAGTTCTCTGGGACAATTTGCAGAATGAGCAAAATTTCTGGTGGCTACATTAGGGAAACTCCTAGCAAAGTATATACAACTGCCACACAACTCTTTCCACAATCTGAGATTAGCAAGATATCAGTGATCCTGTGAAATGCAGACTGGTACCTACATATGCAAGATACCAGATAGGCTAGCTTTAGAAGCTGTGCAGATTTTCTGCAACTGTGTTGTTTAGGTCACCCACTTAACAGTGCAAAGCAGCAGCAAATTACAAGTTGGGCATCCTTGAACAGAATAACTTCAAAGATAACGCCTTCCTATCCTCAGCTGAACAGTCAGAGGCTCCATTTTAGAACATACATATGCACATCTTGGCAGGGATGTTGGAATTCTCTCTCTTCCGACTTGGCTTGGACAAGACAAAGTCTTTTCATAGTTACATGTATGTTAATGTGCTTATCTGTGCTGGAATGCCCATATTAAAAATTACTCTTTTTAGGAACACTGTTAATATATTTATCAATATTTGTACATTTTGTATTTCATTTTCTTCATGTCTTTTCCCCGTCCATGCACATGCCAAAGGAGGCAACAATACATCTGATGAAGCAGACTACAGTCCCTGAATCCCTTTGCTACATAAAACCTGTTAGTCTTTAAGGTTCCACTAGACTCTTTGTTTCTGTCATCATCATCATCATCATCACCACCACCACCACCATCAGGTTGTGACACAGTAATGTGGCAGCCCTTTCTTAAAATTCAAGAAGCCATTTCGACTATACTCCTATGTCTAGATAAAGTCCCATTAAACTTACCAGGACTTACTTGTGGGCAGATACACACAGGACTGTGCAGTTAGTAACATAAACTGCAGAATGTAGATGATAGCATTTGAACTGGAAGATATTCAAACATTTGCCAGCTAACAATTGCTAAGAATGGCAAGAGGTTCCTTTCTAGGTAAGTGATATGCCTGTTCATATGATTCTATTGGCTACTGTCCAAACCAGCATGCTTTAAAAGGTACATCAGTGCCTTCTCTGCCTGAGCATGGAAGCATACTGCTGGAGAAAATGGGATCCAAGGAGGTTACATTGTCTATTTTACCCTCAGGGAGAGGATAACATCTAGTATCATTACTCATTGATTCCAGCTTCATTGCGTAAGGAAAAACAGCTCATGGTGGAACATGAGATGAAAGAACTGAGAGTTTTCACTAAATTACATTTATTTAGGTAAAACAAATTAGATTATATCCATATTTTTCCACAGCAGTTTCAAGACAACTGGAAGAAATATGGAGTTGTAATTCTTTATTTTGATGTTTGTATTTTACCACATTTTTGAAGAGTCAGGGAATCACTGCTGACTATTTAAATAAGAGAGTCTTTTCTTTCTTTTAATCTTTTCTTTTTATCTAACTGGATGCTACATGATATCACTGGCCTCGTCAAAATATATTCAGTGGTAGCTGTGTTAGCCCTGCAGCAAAATACAACAAAATCCAAAATCCACAAAACGGTAATACTAAAAAGTAACACCAAAAAGTACAAAATACATGATACAAGCTTTCAAAGCTTCACTGGCTTCTTCATCAGGCAAAGATGTCAAGAATAATATAGGAGAAGAAATGTGATAATATTAAAGCCACAGGTCTACATTTTGTCTCAGATGTTACTTCTGTTGTCAGTCAAAATGGTCTGGAGTGGTATCAGTACAGGCAGAGGCCACTCCCCTTCTCAGCCGTGTGGGGACTGGGGAAAAGGGAATGAAAGGCAGACAATAAAAATTCAAATCCATTAGCAGCAGCAAAATAACTTCCATTGAGATCCAGGTTGTCTCTGCCCTGTGTGAGGCTGACAAATGGTTGGTTATTTAATTTATTATTCTCACACTTTTGCTGTCAGAGATATGGAGATTTTCTGCCCTATGTCCCAAAGTAACTTGGTTAGCTCTAGATGCTATGCACTTTGATGTGCATATTTTCTGTTCTGCAAGTAAGCATCTCTATCTTTGGGACAGATTATTCTTATTAATTATTATGATTAGTTATAGGAAGGCAAACAAGCATATTTCTTTTAGTAAATCTATGGGACACCCACAAGCTCTGCAATGCTTATAGCAGGTCAAGTCAAACTGCTCAGATACCATACAAATTCAATTACACTGAATATTAACAGACTGCCTGAGTCAAATTCCACAGTGCCTACCAGATGAGTAATTACTTCCACATTCTACTGTAAACACACAAAACATCTTCCAATAACCCTAAAGCAAGTACAGACTCGGGGCTTTCATGTGTCTCTTCTTCATCAATATTTGCTGTAATTACTCTGGATTTCCCAGAGAACCTGGAGGCTTCCTCTCCTCTGTGTCTCCTTAACGTTCCTTAATGGGTCAGTGCACAAATGTGGAGAGAAATAAGTGTTATGGTGAAAAGGGAACTCTTGAAAAATCTGCTTCTTCCCTTGTCATTTTCAGATGTGGGTTTTTCTTTTCTTTTGTTAACGCAGTACTGCTTTTAAAGTGTAGTGCAGGGATGGCACGGGGAAAATCCTTGCACATGTGAAGACAAGAATAAGCCAAACATATCTGAATGAAGCTTGTGCTGCCCTCTATGGGTTTCACTGATCATTTGTCCACTAACAAATAACATGCCTGGCCTAAATACCCTAAAAGCGTTGGATACTGTCTGATCTTCGAAGCTAAGGCAAGTCAGCCCTAGTTAGTACTTGGATAGAAGACCACCAATGAATACCAGATGATGTAAGCTATATTTCAGAGGAAGGAACTGGCAAAACCACCTCTGAGTATTCCTTGCCTATGAAAACCCTATGAAAACCATGGGGTCGCCTAAGTTGACAGGAGATTTGAAGGCATATGCACACAAACAAAATAATATACAGTACGACCCCCATATCCGTGGATGCATAATCCGCAGATTCAGTTATCCACGGTTGAAAACAGCGGGCAGTGCAGGATCGGGCTGCCTGCTCTTTTTCCCACCTCCAGCTGCAGACCCAGGGCCTGATCGCTGCGGCATTTGGTACTATCTGCTGAGTTCCATATCCGCGGGGGGGGCCCCGGAACCAATCCCCCGCGGATACAGTGGTCGTACTGTAACAGAAAAGACTGTACCAGACTCACCATCAAGCATCCATTTCTTTGTGACACACTTTAAGTAAAACAACAAAACCCTACAGTTTAATTCAAATCAGTACACTCTTTTTTACATTCTTTTTTATGCTAGTATTTCAAATGAACCTCCCACTGAAGCACTGGATAAAATTCTGTTCTTCAAAGTAGATATACATTTGGACATTTTTGAAACCAACATATCATTCTGGGTTCCCCTCAAAGGGGAGAAAGGCAGGTTATAATCACTGAAATGTGATATACTACTTGTGGGTTCTGAGATAGCTTGACGATACCAAGCCACTTTCACAAGTGATACTGAGTGCCTTAATATAGGTCATTTGTGGATTCTGTTGACACAAAGTTAGATAAGCTAGTTTAAAATAATCCTTTAAAAATTAAAATGTTTGACTTATAAAAACAAGTACAACCATACAATGAGAACATACACACAGAATAAAAAGAGCAAAAAGGGAAAGGATAAATCGATTACATTATTTCTCAGGGCAGGTTTATCACAGGACAGAATGCCACTGACAGCAGATGAGAAATTGAAAGAATTTGATATGGCAATCTATATGGAGATGAATTTTGTCGGATACATAATCTTTTGGAAATATTACATGCTCTGCATTTTAATTATGTATGTAGGAAAAACTAATCCAGCTGTCACTAGTGAAAGAACCACTGCATTTGGATGGTAGGTAGACAGTACTGTATTCTGGAATGAAGATTTCCAGAGAACTGGTTCAAGCCACATATTACATGTTCAGTGTGGCTTCAGTGGATGTTACGTTTGATATGAAGTTGCTGTTGTTCAAGAATATATTGTAAGATTGAATAAAGGTTAGAATTACTTATAGTATTCAGTTACACTGGGAGTTATATTGTAAATGACATATTCTGATGTCTATACCTTTTGACATGTGATAATTGGTTGGTTGGTATAAATATTTGATCACTGCTTTATGTTTTTAGTTCTTCTGGCAATGTGGGTTTCCTCAATTTACTTTGATTTTTAAGCTGTAGTAAGTCTCAGCAGGCTGCGAGGAACAGTCAGTTGAAAGCTGTTATTTAACCCATTCTGCTCTGCTTATCCACCATGGAGAAGATAAGGAGGATATAGTAACTCCATGGTTACTTATGTAATAGTTTTATCCGTCCTTTCAGTCCCACCAGGGATCAAAAGGCAACAATTACAAGACAAAAAAACAGCCTACTATTGTTACTACTACCACAATTAAACAGGGAGCTAAAAAGCTATCGCACCAATGCCACCACCTTCCCACGGTGTGTTCCTGGCTATGCCGTCAGGCAGGCTTTTGCAGTGGAGCCAGATTGAATATGCCAAACAGTTACACAACAGCAGCAAAAGTGGGAGGTGACACTGGCAGAGGATCTCTCAGAGACAATGAGAAAAAAAGTAAAAGTTCCAGGAATTTAGTTTACAAAACAAAATTTGGAACTTTTTGAAAATAACTATAAAACAGTATTAAAAGAAATCAGAAAAAAATAGAGAGCTAGTCGAAGTTGCATTTATCTGTATTGGGAAGAACTGCAGCAGTTGAGATGAACATATTAATTAAAGTGAATTTCCTCTCTCAAAACTTGCTAATTATTACAGATGACAACCCATTTCTTGCATGGCACACAGTGTTATAAAATTTTATTTTGGCCAGAAAGAAACCAAGAATTAAATGGAAAATTCTAAGGGATCAGAAAAGCAGCGGAGGATGTGGTTTACCAGACCTAAAAACCTACTACTACGCACGTAACATGGGTTACTGATTGGATCACAGTACAAAATTAAATAATCCTAAAACTTGAAGCCCCAGCTCTTAGATTTGGATGGCACACAAATGTATGGAAAAGCCAAGACAGATAAAAACTTTCAGGACCATTTTATTATAAGGAAATCACTATTAAGAATTTGGCTGAAATATGAAAACAAATCATACAGGAAAATCCCCAAAAGGTTTCTCCACACAATGCTTTCTTTGGAAGATGCAGCGAACAAAAATAAGAGTGGATAAAGTATAAAGACTAAAGATGAAGGAAGAACTAGAAAAGGAAGGAACAAAATGCCAGTGGTTTCTTCATATGCAGGTCACAGACAGATTCCAAAGAGATTAAAGATTAATAGGTTTTAAAAGAAAAGATGAAACAAATGAAATAGAGAAAGTATTATTTGAAAACCCAAAGTAGTTAATGTCTAAGATTTATAAAACAATTTTGGAACAAGACTTAGAGGATGATACAGTGAAGAAGGTGATGATTAAACGGTTTGAAAACATTGAACGTGAAATAGAGAATTGGAAGAAGTGCTGGAAGAAAACACAAAAATTCATGCTAGCCCAAAATTTGAAAGAGAATCACTTAAAAATGGTTTTCAGATGGTACATAACTCCAGATAAATTGGGTAGGATGTATACAACAGGAGAAAGCAAATGTTGGAAGTGTCATGAATCAAAAGGAACATTTTTTCATATGTGGTAGTCCTGTCCACAAGCAAATATATAGATAGATAGGTAGATAGATAGATAGATAGATATAGATATAGATATGAAAATAAAAGATATAGATATAGATATAGATATGAAAATAAAAGATATATATATATATATATATATATATATATATATATATATAAAAATAAAAATAATCATGTCAGAGATATTTCAACAAAGAGTTCCATTTTCTCCAGAAATTTTATTAAATATGTTGCATGAGGTAGAAGAAATATTCACAAGAAAATTGGGGGATAATGTGACAGTGTTTATGCGACAGGGCCTGCTTCTTTCTCACACTGACTGGTACGGCAGCTACCCAGTCTGATAAGGTGCTCTGTAAAGGGTGTAGCCTTTCAATGGTTATTTAGAATCTGTGTCTTTAAATACTGTATACTCCTCAGTAGAGTCAGTATTTATAAAAATAAATTATAATCTTTATTAAAATAACATACAGAACAAAGTATTGGATTTCATATGCAGATCAAAGCCAGTACAGTCGGCCCTCCACATCTGTGGGTTTGACTTTCACAGACTTGATTATTTGCAAGTTCCTCCAACCCCCGCCACCCTGGCACTTCTTTTCTGGGGGAACCTTCCTTCTCTGTGGCTCTGATCAAGCCACTCAGCCCTTTAAAAACCCACCAATGGTCCTCTTCTCCCTCCTCTTCCATCAGCTGCTGCTTGGCCAGCTAAGGATGGCCCACAGCCTGATTTTTCAGCACCATAAACCCTTTCCTAATGCTGCCCACACACCCAAGGAAGAAGATGGGCAAGAGAGAAGAGGTATAGGTCCAGCCTGCAGACCTGTCCTTCTTCCCTCTCCTTTCCCTGACCTGGTTTGGATCCTGGAAGCCTGCTTTCCTCACCATATCTCAGCCTCCTTCCCACAGACACACATACGTACAGACATTTTGATATTTGCGAATTTCCACTTTTGCAAGAGTCCTGTGCCCTCAACTATAGCGGATGTAGAGGGCCAACTGTACAGTTCTTCAAAGTTCTTTTAGACAGTTTCCTTATTTCTTGAAATGCTCATATAAGCACAGGAATCATAACCAGCCCTTTGGCTACATTTTCACCAAAAAGCTCAACCCCCAAATCAAGGTCACACTTTCTGACCAGATTCTATAATGGTTTAATTACTCTTCTGACTCTTTCTTGGCTTTCTCTTTGAATTAAATCACCTCTACTCAGACCACCTCCATGCCTGTCTGAGGAACTTTATTCCAGCTCTTTCTCACTGAAGAACTCAAAATGACACTCAACGCTTGCCTTTTTATGTATTCTTCTCTCAAGCCTTCAGCTCCTCCCTCACACTAATGGGCTGGGTTTCTCTCTGGAGTAGCTACTGGGTCCTGCTTTGGGAGAAAAGGCGGCATATAAATACAATAAGTAAGTAAGTAAGTAAACAAATAAATAAATAAAGCAAGCTTTATATGACGGTTGCCATGAGAATTGTGTATGCTAAATTATGGAAAGACAAAATTATACTTGATATAGAGAACTGGTTGATCAAACTTCTGGAAATGAAAGACTTAGACCAAATAACATTACAGATCAATGAAAAGATGCAGGATAAAAACAGAGAAGAATGGGAACCAATAATGAGATTTCTTCAGAAAAAATGGGAAAGTGTAATACTTAGAAACTGATGGGAGACAAAAGATCCGATAAAACAATTAAGAAAGAAGAGAGGTTCCCAGTGACAAGCCCAAAGCACAAGCTGTTTTTTTTATGACTATTTTATGATATAATTAAGAAATGTATTTGTATTGGACTTAAAATATAAGATTTAGAAGATCAGAAAGTCAATGATAAAGAAGAAAAAACTAAACTTAAAAGATGTTTCAAGTAGAAATATGGGAAAGATTCCAACAAAGGGGAAGTAGAAAGTGGGGGAAAGAATGTTAAAAAACTTATAAATGGAAAACTAGGAGAGGACTAACAAAATTAAGGAGTTGGGTACAGTTGAAAATTGTACTTAAGTTATCATAATCTTTGATATATGGTCAAACAATGGTTTTGTTTTTTTATTACAATACTAATACTAATACTAATCATACTAATACTAATAATAATAGAAAAGAAATACAACCTAAACAACCCCATAGAAATTAAAGATAATGTGAAAAATAGATTTCCACTGTTAAGCCTAAGTGATTGGGAGCTCTGGACTGAAGCCGGGGACGTGGCCAGGAAGGAATGCAAAAATACACTATCTGTAGTCAAAAAGAAAAAGAAGCCTCAATGGATGACAGAAGAACCTCTTCAAGGAGCTAATGACAGGCAAGAAATGAAAGTAAACAATGACAGAAATACAGTGGCCCCTCCACATTCATGAAGGTTCGGGGAGCAGAACCCCCACGGAAGTGGAAAATCCACAAGTAACTCCTCCCTGTGATCTCCCTCCCATTCTCCTCTGGAGCTCCCTCTCCCATTTCCTTACCTCTGGCCCCAATGCTCCCGGGGGGAGAAAAAAAAACAAAGAGAATGGGGTGAAGAGACAAGCATATGCCTCATGAATAATCAAATTCTAAAAAGTCAAATCCACAAATGTGGAGGGAGGACTTTAGTGTCAGAACCCTGAATGCAATTGTTCAATGACTTGGGTGCAGGAACAAAGAGAACTACTATAATAATCAATGCAGAAGGGGGGGGGGCAGAAAATGAAAACAAAGAAAGGAAGAATAACAGAACTCTTCTACAAGATTTGAGAAATCAAAGGGAAATTAAAACCGAGAGTGAGGAGTGCTTTATGACCAGCAGGGGAACACAATATATGACCAAGTAGAAATAAAAAGATGATATAAATAATAAATGGAAGAGCTACATAAAAGAGATGAAAGGTTAATAGATTCATTCAAGGAAGAACCATGAAGATGAACTGCCAATTTTAGAAAGTGAAAATACTCAGAACACTTAGGAGGAATAAATCACCAGGAACAAATGGTATACTAACAGAGCAGCTTCAAGATACATATACAAAATGTATTTTAATTCTGACTGAAATCTGTCAACAACTATGGATAACAAAAGAATGGCCCACAGATTGGAAACACTCAGTATACATTCCAATCTCCAAGAAAGCGGACACCAGGGATTGCAGTAACCATAGGACCACTGCATTAATTTCCCATGCAAGCAAAGTCATGCTCATAATTTTACAACAAAGATTTCTATCATATATGGAGTCTGAAATGCCAGAAGTCCAAGCTGGCTGTAGGAAAGGAAGCATGAGGGATCATACTACAAACATGCATTGGATAATGGAGCACACCAAAGAATTTCTGAAGAAAGTCAGCCTATATAGCAAAGCCTTGGATTGTGGAGCTCATGAAAAACTATAGATACTCTTGGGTGTGCCACAGTATTTGATTGTCCTGATGTGTAACCTGCACTCAGGACAAGAGGCTGCTGTTAGGTCAGAATATAGAGAAATAGAATGGTTTCCAATTGGCAAGGAGGTCAGGCAGGGCTGCATTTTATCGTCCTATCTGTTTAACTTGTACACTGAGCATATCATATATTATGCAGGATGAGATTCAGAGAGAGGAGGCATGAAAACTGGAAGAAGGAACACCAACAATTTAAGATATGTTGATGATACCATGTTACTAGCAGAAAACAGCAAAGACTTGGAATGATTACTGAAGAAAGTCAAGGCAGAAGGTGCAAAAGCAGGTTTACAGTTGATCATTAAGAAACCAAGAATAATGACAGATGATTTACATAACTTTGAAGTAGATCATAAAGACATTGAACTTGTTCCAGATTTTCCATACATTGGCTCCGTCATTAATCAGAATGAAAACTGCAGTCAAGAAGTCAGAATAAGACTGGGAAGCAGCCAGTATGCCTCCCACACATATATGGAGGGTAACCCCAACAGCTAGGAACTACACAAGATCCAGAGTTGTAGAAATACCATTGAATACTAAAGTTAGAATGGTCCATGCCATTGTATTTCCAATTTTTATGGTTGGTTGTCAAAGTGGGACACTGAAGAAAGCCTAATAGAAAGAAAATCAACTCATTTGAAATGTGGTGTTGGAGAAGAGTTCTGTGCATACCCTGGACTGACAAAAACACAAATAAATGAGTGCTATAGCAAATCAAGCCTGAACTCTCCCCAGAAGCCAAAATGACTGAACTGAGACTGTTGTGCATTGGAAACATCCCAAGAAAACATTACTCACTAGAAAAGACAATGTGGAAGGCAGTATTAAAAGAGGAAGACTGCATTACAGAGGGATAGACTCAATCAAGGAAGTCACGGTCTTGAGTCTGCAAGACTTGAGCAAGACAGTTTATAAGTGAGACTCATTCACAGGGTCACCCTGAGACAAAGTTGACTTGATGGCAGTTAGTAACAACAAAGTATAGCCTGGAGCCTGCATCCTGTTTGTATGACTGGAATGCTGACTAGCTATATGGACACAGCACAGGACGGGGACAGAGGGGGTAGACATGGCAAATTGCTGTTTCTTTCTACATCCCAAAAACTACAGTCCTCCCTTCGCATTTCTGGGTTTGACCTTCATGAATTTGATTATTTGCAATAGTGCACAGCTTCCCTCCCAAACATTTTCCTCCCCCCATTCCCATGCATTTTACCCCAGTGCAAAGAACTCATGCTGAGGCAGAATAAAAGGGGAGCACGGAAAAGCTCATGTGAGCCTTCCTTCCCCCTTCCAGAGCTCCCTCCTTCCTCTTCCCATGCAAAACGAAAGGGAAAGGGGAATGGGAAAAAGCTCACACAAGCCTTCCTCCCCACCCCTGGAGCTCCCCCCATCATTCCTATGCATTTTGCCCCGGTGTGGAGAACTTGTGCTGAGACAAAATGGAAAGGAATTGGGGGTAGGGAAGGCTCTCGTGAGTTCTCTGAAGGAGGAAGGTTAAGGCTCGTGTGAGCTTCCTCCATCCCCCATTCCTTTTTTCTTTTGCATGGGAAGATGAATGAAGGGAATGGAAGGGGGAACAGGGAGAGTTATTTGTGGTTTTTCCACTTTTGTGAGGGTTCTGTCCCCCGAACCATCATGAAAGTGGAGGGACCCCTGTACCTCAAAATAACATTTTCCTGCACATTAATCTTCATCTTTATTGATGACAGAACTTGTTACAGCAAACAAAAAACTAAGGAAATACTTAGCTACAGAAGAATGAGTAGATGACGGAAACAGACTAACTGAAGTAAAAGAAATAAAATGGCTGAAATGAAAATGAGATACTCTTGGCCCTCCACATTCGCTAGGGCTGGGGACACAGGACCCTCGCAAAAGTGAAAAATTTGCAAATAACAAAATTTGTGTGTCTGTGGGAAGGAGGCTGAGGCACGAGTGGGGAATGTGGGCATCCAGGGTCTAAACCAGGTCAGGGAAAGGAGGTAGTTGGCATGGATGGTCCTGGTCTTCCTCTCTCTTGCCCATCTCCTTCCTTGGGTGTGTGTGGGGCATGGGTACAGGGTTTGTGGTGCTGAGAATTTGGGCAGAAAGCCATCATTAGCTGGCCAGGCAGAGACTGGTAGAGGAAGAGGAGGACCAGAGGTGGGTTTTTAAAGGGCTATGCAGCCTGATTGGAGCCACCAAGAGGGAAGGTTCCCCCCAAAAAGAAGCACCTGAGGGGGGTGGGCAGAGGTTGGAGAAACTCACAAAGAATCAAATGTCAGACCCACAAATGTGGAGGGCTGACTGTACAAGGTAAGACCTCCAGGCTGCAACCCAAAAGTTGCAGAGAGAAAACCAGAAGGAAGTTTTACTAGGAAAAATTGGCCTGAACAGCACTAGAATTTCATCCTAGAAATAGTCAGTGTGTGTATAAATATGCACACCCATATAAATGGATATTAAGAAATAACTCATTGCTGATCTGGAGTGGGAAAAGTAAAGTGGTTTATGGAGGCAATATAAAAAGTAATACAATGCCCAGCTGAAGAAAAAGTAGTACCACTTTATTCCCCTAAGCATGTCGTACACTCAGTCTGTTTGTACTTGTTAACTTTTGAAAAGATTTTTAATGTAAGAAAATAAAGAACTGGAAAGATAAAAAGCAGTCCAGGCACAGTCATCCAAGTCAAAGGGCTCTTCAAGGGCAGGTTCTCAGGATGTCATTATTATTTTGCAAAACTTATTCCTTCCAGTGTGGTTAGTATCTAGTCTCAATATGACCATATTTTGACCAAGCAAGGGACAGTATGTATTTGAATCATATTAAAGCAAAACTGAAAATGAGTAATAAAACAAAAAACCAGAATGACTAGAAGCTATCTTTATCCTTGAAATCATAATACAGTATATTAAAATCCTATTATATCAAAGATAAAAACTATTTTTTAAATAATAATTTAAAAAGCAAAGAAAAAAATAGCTGTTTTATCCCTGTGACCCATTCCACTTGTTACCGCCATTGCTAGCCCAAGCTTGCAGGATATAAAGATATCTTTCGATATCAATAATTCGGCCTCACATACCCATTCCCCTCCACGTGCCTGCGAGACCCCCGGACAAGCACGCACACCGGCTCAGCCGATAATCGCCGTAATATTCCAACACAATACAGGCAGGGCAGAAATAGCCGACTCGCAGCTTTAGGAGACCTCAAGGCAAGTACCTCCATTAGGTATGCACGCAGCTTTCAAAAGATCCTCTGCCCCCCGCTGGCAGCTTGATGATCTGACTATACAACGCTCAAGTACTCCGCGTTTGCATGCCGGCTGTCCTATTGACAATTTGGCTCTAACTCAATCATTCAAATTCTGACCTTTCGAAGGCTTTGTCTCCAGCTCCAAATCTATTGTTTTCCCCAAGTCCGACCTAGCCTGCGGTCACAGTTCTCCCTATAAAAACCCTTGATTCTGAGACCTTCCGCGGATCGCCCTTGGATCGCTCTTGGCTTCCATCCCGCCTTGCTGTCGCTTTGTCCAGCGAGCCTCCCCCTCAGCTCCACGTGCTGAGATCCACGCTCCCCAGCTTCTCCGCTTCCAACCGGGCTTCAGGACAGGTGAAGTATCACCCAAACCAACAACTCCTCTAAAAACCCCTCTATCCCACTCCAACCTTTATTTCTTTAGTTATCTTGTGTGAGTGTGCTGCATACACTGTTTGATTGTGTTTTTAATAAAACCACATTTATTATTTCAACTTCCGTGTGCTCCTTGACTCGGCCTGACCCCGTAAACATAGGGTTCAAGATCTCGCTACGTTACCCTGCCTCTCGTATTGCTAGGCTGTGCTCTTGGCTAATTTCCCCAACTTATAAAATTGAGAGTGCATTTACGTGTCCCTCCCGGGACCCCCAGGAATCAGGGTAACACACTCTGTCAGAATTCACTTCTTACTTTATCACTTCTGTACTTAAGTAGCTCAGTTACTAGTTTCTGTGTTCCCATTATGTCTTATGCAGAAGCCAATAGCTCCCTTTTTTAAAAACAGATGTTCTTTAACATCCTAGGAAAATGATAAAATGCATGTATGCACACACCTGTCATTTCCGCACTAAACTGTTATAGCGCTATTATTCCACTTTCAACATCCTATGGAATCCTGGGGTTTACAGTTCACGGAGGGTCCTCAAAGACTCCTCCCTAAACTGCAAAGTCCAGGATTCCATGGGTTGTTGAAAAAGGAATAGTAGCGCTGTAACAGTCTAGGGCGGAAACGGCCACCCTCCAGTCTGAAGGGATACGGCCCTTCGAACTGCGTTATGCACCAAGCGGAGACCAAGGCCATTTCCGCACTAGACTGTTATAGCGCTATGATTCCACTTTCGACATCCTATGGAATCCTGGGGTTTGCAGTTTAGGGAGGGGCCTCAAAGTCCCCAGGATGCCATCGGATGTTGAAAGCGGAGTCATAGCGCTACAACAACCTAGTGCAGAAATGGCCCGAGAGAACTACTATTAGTTTGAACAATATCTTTTCTCCCTAGATTTGGGGGGGGGGGGAGGGCAGGAAAAAGTGTGAGGCACGAAAGCCACTTCTACAACCCTCCGCACCTCCGCCGATCCTCTGAAACCCAACTCAATTGCCAACGCGTACGCTTGACTGTTCTCGCGATAACTGATCCCTCCCTTTATCCCCCCCCCTCCCCGGCGCGGGAAGAGTTGCGGCTCAGTTCGGGAGAAAATCTCGTGTTCCCCTCCCGTTTGAGTTCTCGCGAGACGCGGTTGCCTTGGCTCCCCGTAGCTATAGGAGCGGCCCGGAGGGAGGAGGGGAAACGGAGGAAGATGCGCCGTGATGATGCTCTTGCTGGGTGTTCCTGAGGGAATTGGCGGGTGGGCCGGTGAGTAACTTGGTAACCCGTTAATCCTTTGAAGCGGACTGGGCCGGGCCGAGCTTTTCGTAGGATCGGTTCCTGAGCCGGGGTGCTCCTCGCCCTTGCCCCGCGTCAGGGGAGAGCCCCCGGAGACGCCGCTTCTGCCCGTCTCTGCGGTCGGGGAGGAGGAGGAGGAGCAAAGGGGAAGGGCTTTGTGGGGGACTCGGGGCGGTGGACGCTTAAGGGCTCCCTTCCCAGCTCTTGCCTTTTCTCTCTCAAAATGGGAGGACAGCGGCTCTTTCCGTTCGCAGTTTGGCATCCGCGTTTCTCTCCTTCCCCGGTAGCTTCCAGGCTTTCCTCGATCCGCCCTCCCCTCCCAGGACCGAAGTAGAATCTGGCCGCCGATGTGATTTTGGGTTTGAAGCCAATCGGGACTTTTGGTGTCTGTAGCGCTACAGGTGCTTAAATGCGGAGAGCCGAACAACAAGCGTTTTAATTACACGACTACAAAATTACCTGTAGAATCATTTTCATACCCTGGGGTTTATTTCATCAAGGGCATAGAAGCATTGTTGGGTAACAAGCATACTCCTATGAGGACAAACCAAACGAATTCCCATAGTAGGCTCTCTATGAGGGTTTTTCCCGTATGTTGTATGAAGTTGAGTATTGCAAACCATTGTCTTACAATTTGTGGCCTCCTAGCCTCACTTGTTGGTTGTTTAAAATCCTGACGATGTGTGTGTATCTTCCAGTTTGGTCATGCTTACTGCATATTATGAAATCTGCTGTGGTCTGCAACATCGATACCATAGTCCAGGTATTGGTTTTTTAAGGAGTCATAAAGCTTGCTTTCTTGCTCCGTTTTGAAGGATCACGGCTCTTTCCCGCTTGCTTTTCTAGTTCTCTGCGCTGTGTGCTAAACCTCTACAGAGATGTGTAGTTTGTGAAGTGCAGACTGAGTTTGTAATTGTTTTCACAGGTCCCATTGATTCGGAGATAATTATTCCTACGTAAGCGCACAAGATTGCATTTTCATGAAAATCGTCTCTATGCAGCATGTGCATTACTTGCCACTGGGTTTTTATGTTAGAAGCAGCGCACTGGATTCTCAGGATTTGTTTTGCTTTCGTAGCCTGTATGCAAAGTCATTGACTGAGCACAAATGAAATACTTATAATGATAGACTGTAATGGCATCAAAGATTTAACGATGTGGATTGTAATGGTGAGTAGGCTTGCTAAATTTTAAAGCTTCATTATTTATGGGGTTATTCGGTTTCTGTAGGTTCCTAGTAGAGGCAGTTAGGAATATTTCGAAATAATAGCTCTTTGTCATGGCAGCAACCTTTTGTGTTAAGCAGCTTTCTGGGTCTATTTAGAGGCATATTGGAGGTTTCTGAATGGAAAGATCTATAGTGAAAACTAGGTTTCCCTGAAAGACATATTTCCTGCTACTGTCAATTTTTCCCTGTTTCACGTAGCTGCAAGAGAATGTTGGGTACGTTCTCAGTTCACAAAGGGCAGTGTTGGATCCCATTTAGCCTGGCTGCAGAAATAGTCTTCAAAAGCTGCTACACAACCAACCTCTCTTAACTAAGGCTTATTATCCGTTTCGGTTTATGCCTGATTTAAGCACTGACACTTCACTGGTAGCATTTGATGATCTGTGCTGTCATAGACTGTCCCCAGTCATAGAGGAAGTGCCTGTTTTCCTGAAGTTGTTGGTGGCTTTTTATATTATTGACTATTGTATCCCTCTGTATAGGCTGTCAAGCTAGAAGAGAAGGGTTGCTGCTTTACACAGGCTGCTTTCTTAGTTAAAGAGATTCCACAAACTAGTGCTAGACAAATACAGCTAGACAACAAAGTATTTTCCTGCCACTGATTTCTATTTTGCCCAAAGCACCTACCTATTCCTCTGCCAGTGGACACTGCTGCACCTACCTATTCCTATGCCAGTGGACACTGAGAAGACCTTAGTCATAGGTGGAAAGGAATAAAGAGCACCTGCACCAAACAATGGCCTAGTGCTCCCAAGATTTTCAGTTTGGGGTAACCTTTGGAATTTGGAGAAAGTATTTGGGTAACTTCACAAGGATGGCTGGAATGGGGAAAATTGACAAAGTGACAAGTCATAAAACTTGTATTTCGGTGAAGGCAACCTGGTGAGGCTAACAGGCAAGCAACTTGCCCAAGAACCTGAGTGGAAGGCACAAGTGGGAACCTGAGCCCTTAAACAGAAACCGACTAATTTTCATTCAGATTCATAGGAATATTGCCCTCAAATTTACTTTCCCAAATACTGTATTTGCCAGTGTATAAGACTCACTTTTTTCTCCAAAAAATGCTGTTTGAAAATGGGGTGCGTCTTATGCACTGATATGTCATATACATTGGCAAATAGTATTTGCCAGTGTATAAATGGAGTGCATCTTATACACCAGCAAATACGGTACTTAATACACTACGTACACTCCAAAATCTATGGAACTTGAAATATCTACCCCACGTTGAGAACAACATATCCAATCTCTCCACAAAAACCACAAAATTTTACTATGAGTTTTAAGTAATGTATTATGTGTGGAAGTGTTTTTGAAAGTTGTCTGAAAATCACACTTAGTGCAAAATACTTTTGTTTATTGGAAATATATCCTGCCAGTTCTTAAACAGTTGAGGCAGTTATCATTCTTTTCTGGGCATAATTGGAACTACAGGCACTGGCCTTCGTGGCTTAGAACTAGGACATCTGGAGGATCATCTGTTTCCATTTTGACTAGCCTGAGCAGAGGTATTATCACCACTAAGAAGCTCGCCACCTATCTTACCTCAGTTAGCACAAGTATTTGGAGTTACTGGTAAGGATGTGTTCAAAGACAAGGATAGGCAACTTCACTGGATTATGGGGTCAGTTTTCTTCTGGACCTGTTGCAGGTCACATCAGCTGCAAGAAAATGGGCAAAAAAATGAAAAATCCAAAGAGGAGGTAGCCAGAAGTTTGCTTCACATTTGTTTTGGGGATCCCTGCCCCATTTAATTGCAAAATTGCATTGTCAAAGCAATTTGGGGGCATCAGGTGGGTCTGGAATGGGTCTTGAAAATATGATGTAAGGTAGTGCATGTGGCTTACAGACTGCACTTTCCGCAACATGTTGTAAAGATTGTGGGATTTGGATATTGATATTGAGTAATTGGGACTTCTTGTACAATTGTGAATTATAAGAAATACACATAGTATATTGTCTTTGTGGTAGAATTAAAAGGTAACTTCCTGTAAAATCTGGGATGTACACAGGATGCTGTGTAATAAATAGGATCAAGCTGCTGCTGTTGGAAGGTGTGAAGATTTTTGATTTACATTGTAAACAAAATACAAAAATGTTTTGACAGTGTTGCTCAGTAAATTGGTAGACTGTAAGATACCACTTCATAGTAGAGAATGAGATCACCCTGGTATAGGTGGATTAATCTAAGTCTGAGATGATATTAGCTTCACTCAAGAAAGAGGTAGTGTGATAATTGCTAATACCACAAATTGTTATGTGTCTCCAATGAGCTCTTGGTCTGGGATGTTACCTAATTCCAGGTGAAGTCACTGAGTCAGTTTCTCTTTCAGGAGTTGGCTGCAGGAAAGTTTATTCCTTTTTTTCCTGGACAGTGACTTCTGAGATACCTGTTTTCAGAGGAAAGACTGCGTCACAGAATGGATTTCCTATGGGTGATGTAAAACAAAATCTGCAAAAGAGTGGTACCTTTACTGGCCAATCAAAATGCATAAAACACAACACGAAAGCTGTCAAAGCTCCAGTGGCTTCGTTATGGCAATAGATGTTAAAAATCATACTAGAGAAAGAAAAAAAGAAAAAAATCACAGTGTTGGAGTCACCGACCTATATTTTGTATCAGATTTCTGATACAGATCAATTTCTGTTGTAGTTCCATTGGTTTGGAGGGATCTCAGTGCAGGCAGAGGATATTCCTCTCTTGATTATGTGGATACCAAGACAAAGGATGGTAAAATTTAAACTTCATTAGCAGCACAGTGTACCTGTCTCTTGTGTGGCTGAGTTTTACCTGTACAACACCTTACTTTTTCAAGGTGTAGCAGTACAAAGTATTTTTGAGAAGGTCAACGTTCTCTGCCTAAGAAAGGGGCCTGTGGTTTCAGAAAAGACAGAGATGCCCTGGATCCCAAGTGGAGTTACTTTACTGTTGCTGATAGAATTTAAATTTTACCTTTGTCTGAGTTCCCATGGGACCAAAAAAAAGTGTGTGTGGGGAGGGAGTGGCTACTGCCTGGCCTGAGATCCCTCCAGACCAACTGAACTATAGAGACCACATCTGATACAAAATGTATGATTTGTAACACCGTTTGCCTGATGAAGATGCCAGTGATGCTTCAAAAGGTTGCATAGTGTGTATTATGCTTTGGAGTGGGCCCAATAAAGGCTTTGCTCTTTTGTGGATTTTGTATTTTGTTTTATTTTGCTGTGTGGCCAACATGGCTACCTCTGAATATATTTTTTTCCTATGGGTGGATTCAGTGAGCTGAGGCAGTAGGAATAAGGAGGGTTCAGCTGGTCCTTAAAGCAAAGCTTGCCTTTCCTCTTGGATACCCATTCAGTTTGCTGGACGTTGGTGCAAAATACTGCATGTTGGAGTCCCTCCCCATTGACAGGTTTACTAGATTATTCCTGTACTGTACTGCATTTGAAGGTGTGGTTCCATGCCAGTTTGCCATCTAGTGGATACAAACTGATGAGAGCAAAACTGGGGGAATCAAAACTGAGACTCTGCCACACCTCTTTGCTTTACAAACAATGCGTGAATGGGATGTTGCCAGCTCATCCAGTAGACTAATAGACATGAAGTTCTTTGAGTGATACTGGACAAGTTATTATCTGTCAGTCTACCTTACCTCATAGGGTTATTGTGTGGATAATCAAAGGGATGATGACCATGTACCCTGCCTTGAACTCCTTGGACAATGTGGGAAATATAAAACAAGGATACAAAAAGTTATGGGTATAAATGTGCACCTCAAAAACTGTTTTAACTATTTGCTACAAATGTAATTCTTTTTTAAAAAAAATAAATAAAGCATGAGTACAAAAAAGGAAGAAGGAAGGAGAATGGGGAAAAAAGAACAAAAGAAGAACAAATGTGACAGTACCTTTAAGACTAATAAGCTTTTATAAGCTTTTGTGGCTGTAAATCCATTTCTTTTGATGCAGTACAGAATGATAATAAATGCTCAGGTATAAAACATACAATTGTGAGAGTGAGATGGAATGTAATAGAATCCAGAAAGATGCAAGTCATGACTCTTACCTTAAATTTTTAAAAGAGAGCTATAAGGTGATATCAGTTCTATAGGTCTTTACAGTGGTCAGTTTGCGTTGAAAGCAATAAATCTGCTTGCTAACAATCAGTTTCCCAGGGCTCAATAGTCAAAGAAGGAGGGGCCTAGAGATATTAATAGTTTTTCTACTTTTCACAGGGGTTCTGCTCCCCTAACCCCTAACCTCTGACCCCTGCCAATGTGGAGGGCCAACTGTATAATTCAGCAGTTTCTGTTTCTAGTCTTCCTTTGTAATTTCCTTTTTCAAGGAACACACCCTCTAAATCACTTACTGTAAGAGTTGGTAATCAGAGGCTGTTCACCTGATTGTTTCTGACATAAGTATTGCCCCCACATGAGAAGAGAAGGTTTTTCAATTGACAGTTGGCTCTCTCTATTTTTCAAATTGCACATTCAGTGGGGAAGCCCATTGAACACAGTGAGACGTATTTCTTAGTAACCATGCATAGGATTGTGCTGCATGACTGCATGTGTCACAAATGATAAGATATGGGTGAGCAGGCAGACTAATACATTTTGTGGACTTTATTGAACAACTGTGATTTGTGTTTCAAGGAAATCAGATGAACATTTTTTTTACACACATACTCCACAAGTATGCATGCGTGTGAAATTACAGCTGATGTTTCTGTTAGAACAGAATTCGGAGTTGATAGAGCATAGATATATTTCGTAGTAGTTAATCTTCCTATGCTAAAGGAAGGTAAAATTGAATTCCAAATACTAATTGGAAAGAATTAAATTTGGAACAAGAACTAATATTCAGGATAGTGGCAGAGGCTTCAGGTAAAGAACAGATAGCACTGTAATTGGCACGACTACATATTCTACCAGCCCAAGAGATTTTGTGCAGCGCTTCGGCATCATAACAAACATGTTATGTTTTGTAAAGTTTTATTGATATTGTTCACCCTAGCAAAATTACAAATACTTGAAATGTGAATGCTGGTTTGATTTTAATTGATGGGCTTATTGTGTATGGTGTTATGGGGCTGATATATTACGACAAAATGAAGGCTAGGTGTTCATCCATTGACCTTCAGTTTTGGGAGTCTTTGAAAATAGCACTGGAATTGAGATATTTTATTAATAGGAAAAATACTATAAATAGTAGTCAAAAGAGGTAGCAATGTCTGTTGTGGCAAAAGAGAAAGAAGCATAGTGGTAAACATTCATTTGATTTCAGTTCACTACACTAACTTTCATACAGTCAGAAGATCCATTTCCTTTTATATTAACATCTCTTTGTAAGCCATGTTTGTCTTTTTCTAATACATCTGACTTTTCTTTATAGGTTTATTTCACTCCCTTCTTTCTAGAGAATGATGCCTACTGTTCCAAAGTTAAGAATTATTATTCTAAAATAAAAACAATGTTCTTAAAGTTGGCAGATCTTAACAATATAATATGTGTCTACTCAGCAGTATGTCCCATTGAGTTCTGCAGTTCAATGAGAGTATCTATAAAAGCCTCTTAGGTGACAATAAACCTATTGGAAGCAAGGCTTACTTCTGAGTAGATATATATAGGATGGTACTGTGAATCTGCATTTATACAGAGTTATCTGAATGTAAATCCTATTGAATAGACATACATATAACTACATTGTGAAGGAGATGGTTATATGTATATCTAGGGTAATCTGTTTGTTTATTTTCTGGCTTTCTTCTGAATGGGAACCAAGGCACCTAACTCATGAATCAAAGCAAGCAGTTTAAAATTAGTCATAACAGAGTTGTTAAAAATGAAATATACTATCGTATTGAAACATCGATACTTTAAAAGGCATACAAAAATAAATAAAAGGTGCACCTCATGCATCCCATTAAAGACCTTTTATATAGCTACTTAGTCACTCAATGTTTGTTCAAATAAAAAAGTCTTCACTTGCCAGTAGAAGAAGACCAGGAAGCAGGCCAGCTTGGTCTCTTGTGGTAGAAAGTTCATAATCTGGGAACAGCCACCAAGAAGGCTCTCTTGAAGTGATTCTTCACCAAGGCATTCTCCCAGCTCCAGTGTATATTGTTCCAGTTTGGCTTATAGCCAGTGTGGTCATGTTGAGTGTTTCAAATTATTGAAGACCACATGGTAGTAGAACTCGTAGCTACTGAGTTTTTTCTCCTGCCAACACTTATTTGCATATCCACAAGGGCTACGAAAGTAATGGTTTGACTTGCAGCCTTTGTTCTGTTTTCCCACAGTGCATGCACATATTCACAGATATTCACATGTGGTCACCTGCTTGGTACTGTTGTCTCTCCTTCAGCAGTGCTACTACCCCTTCTCCATTGGCATCACTGACATCACGCCCTGCAATGTGTACAGAATTGTAGCCTTAACAGCACAGTCCTATAATATGTACTCATAAGTAAGTCCCACTGAATTCACTGGGGCTTATTCCCAGGAAACACGGGTACAAGACTGAAGGCATACAGTGCAGTTTTGTGGGTCAGTCCCACTTAGTTCAGTAGTACTGAATATAAATGGTTTATATTGCTTGCTCTTTGAGACCATCTCCTGCTAGTCTACTCAAAAAATGGACATCTACCATTCCTGCAAATTAAGCTGTCCAATAACACTGAAAGTCATGTGAAAGGCAAGCAAAGATTCCAAGTGTTGCATATTTCCTGAATGCAAAGGAAAAAATATGGTATTGATCCTTTTTGGCCTGCAGCTGTTGAAAACAACACTTACAACACTAGGACACAGAATATCAGATTATAGGAGGTCTGCAGACATAATTCTTGAAAATGTCGAGAGCGGCATTATTCTCACATCTAATGTCTGCCATTAAGGTATGAAAAGCAATCTGTGACACTATGGCATACTATCTGAATTGTTAACTCTTCTTGTGGAAGAGGTCATGTCATTATTTGTAGAGTGCAACATTTAATTAGTCAATAAGTTCAGTTAACTAATCCAGATGATTCAAAAGACCCCTGATGTAGTGGGCTGTCACTTTAAAAAGGAGATTGCTCTTGTATTGTGCCCTTCACAACATAAAAGTCACGCTGGGATGGAAAAATGGCCTATCCAGGCCAGCATTCTGTTTTCACAGCCAAATCATTGCCTGTGGGACTTCACCCTCCTGCTCATGCTTCCCAGGAACTGATATATAGAAACACCTCTGTTCCCTCTCCCCGCCCCCCTTTATCTCTTATGAGCTGTAGTCAGTTATTCAAATAATTCAACTAGTTCAGTCAAGAAACTGAAATGGGAAAATGAAAAATCAAATAAAATTTCAAATTTCAGTTAATACAGTCCAAAAGCATTGTAATTTTTTCAAAAATCATGAAGTTAATGTCATAAAATAGGGTGATTACTTCAGTCTTGAAAATCTAAATCAGTTAATTCTATAGCACCTTTGCTTCAGTCTAATTAATCACAATAGTTTAGTTGAAAAGGATTAATTTACAAAACAAATAACTGCATTCTTAAAAAAAACCAGTAGTCATTGGAGAAAAACTACAAGGCAGCTTGGCAAGAAATAAGAAAAGATTTTCAAAAGTGGGCTAAATTGAATTTATCATTGTTGGGAAGAATAGCAACAGTAAAAATGAGTGTGTTACCGAAGTTGATTTTCCTCTTCCAAAACCTCCTGATTATAACCAGTGATAAACCCTTTAAAGGGTAGGACAAGGATATAAATTAATTCTTATGAAATGGAAAAAAAACCAGGATAAAATACAAATATTTAAAAGATGCCAAAGAAAGGGGGAGGGACTGAATTTACTGGACCTCAAGCTGTACTATTATGCAAGCTGCTTATGTTGGCTAATGGAATGGATCCTTTTAAAAAAATACAAGACTGCTTCGGCTAGAAGGAGATGAACTCCCCTTTGGCTGGCATGCCTACCTAATATATGACAAAGACAGAATCAATAAAGATTTTAACAATCATTTGAAAATTGCTCCTAAGGGTATGGAACAAATACAGATTTAAACTCTACTCAAAAGTTCCTCTATGGGTGTCACCTCATCAAGCCTTTTATAGAAGGGAGATGCCTAAGTTAAATGCTTGGATAACCTATGAAGACCTATTGAATGTAGAAGGGAAAGAAACTCATCCTAAATCCAAAGAGGGGCTAGCAGATTATGGAATAACTTCTCATTGGTTGCTTCACAGACAGTTAATAGAAAAATATAAAATAGACAAGAAACTGAGAGGTATAGAAACAAAAGAGAATGAATTCAACAGACTCTTAATGCCCAACACAGACCACCAATTAGGAAAGATATATAAACATTTGTTGAAGTTAGATTTTGAACAAGACTTGATAAAAGAGAACATGATTAGATGGGCCCGAAACATAGGAAGTGAGATATACCTCGAAAAATGGGAAAGATCTTGGAATAGTACTTTAAAGTACATAAAACCAATATCTCTAAGGGAGAACTATTACAAAATGCTATATAGGTGGTATCTTTCACCCTCCCAAATGTCTAAAATGACAAAAAAGAACCATTCCAAGTGCTGGAGATGTGAGGAAAAGGGAACCTTTTTCCACATGTGATGGAGATGTAAATATATAAAGAAATTCTGGAATAACATACATGACTCAGTTTTGATGAAAGTATAGACTAGATTTCCAAAGCAGCCACACTTTTACCTACTGAATATGATTGACAAAATTCCTCAAATTCAGAGACTACAACAGCATCAAAAGAAAGTTGTATTGTATATGATAACAGCAACTCGTTTAACGATAGCTCAATATTGCAAATCAGTTACAATGCCAAGCATTGAGGGTTGGTTAATGAAATTATATAATTTAGCTGATTTCGACAAGTTAACAATGATGCTGGTGGACAAAAAGGAAAATCAATATCACGATGTACGGAAGATAGTTGCCCCCTATGGGAAAAGCAATGGGGGGAACCGGCAACACTGGGAGTTTTGGAATTTTAAGCATAATGGATATGGTGTAAGTGCTTAGATTTTACTCCAACTTTTACTGAGATTCCAAGATTTATGAAATTATGCTTAAGCAACATATGTATTTCTGGATGGATTAAAATTCCTATTCACTGTAGTAAGTTACAAGAAATATGTATAAAAATATATAAATCTATAGGTTAAAAAAATTAAGGGAAATACTGAAGAACAAAAGTAGAGAAATAAGTAATATAAGATTAAGAATGAACGCCAAAGCAAAATAGAAAATGATGAAGCAGCTAGAACTTTTAGATAAAGAAGTTGGTAAAGGTTAAAGTTAGGATTATAGGATTGATACTTAACACTATTGGAATGTAATAGATGTAAAATGTAATGCGATGTATTTAAACTTTGTTTGTTAGTTTATTTTATGTTTTTAAGTAGATGGATTTAATAAAAATATTTTTTTAAAAAACCGATAGTCAAGGAGTATGGAACTTAGTTGATCATTAGTTCAATCAGAACACTCTGCTTGGCAGAACAGTAATTCGATAAGCAGATTTATTCAACCATCCCCAGCTGACGTTACTTTAGTTAAAGTGCAAGTAAGGCAAAGGTTAGGTCAGTTATTGAAAGCTGGAATCTTAACGGTCAATTACAAAGAAGGTCAGTGATTGATTAAAGTAACATAATTTTAAGTATTTACAGCAGATACCTCCTTCAGCTGTTTTTATATAGCTTACTGAAGAAATCCGGGAATCAATATAGGCTGTACTTTCCCTTGTGCTGTCCCAAATACTTTCTTAGATAAATGTGCTGAACAACCATGCTCGATGCAGGGGCTATCTCAGCTAACACTCAGCTAAATAAATAAATAAAAAGGGAAGCATTAGAAGTTCCTTCTTTCTCAATACCATTACAAATCTTTTCAGCTCTGTTGATCAGCTTTGGGATTCCTTTTATGGTGACAGCTGCTCCTACCGTATTCTCCCCATACGACCTCTCATTTCAGTTTACACGTTCTTGTTCTTTGTTTCATGGTCTACAGAAATGAAGCAGTGGACACAGAAAATAGGGGTTCTTTCTTTGGATGCTACAACTATGGATGGTCACAACTATGCTGACTTCTTGGGGAGCAGTGAAAACCTGACTCTTCAGGAAAACCTCTGATACTAGCTGAAATGGCTTTACTGCTGTTTATGTAATGAATATGTATGCATTTTAGATGCTCATGTTCTTTTATATGATGTTTCATTATTCTGATCTTTCATAAATTGTCTGGAGATGGGAGGTCCTTAGGAACAAATAGTGCAGAATATTAAATGGAGTAGTAAAATGCTGTTGCTGAGGCTCTCTTGTCTTATTTGTGACCTAGAGAGGATTATGTTTCCCAGGAAGTGTGGGAGAGAGGCCAAAAACCTGTGAACAATGGCTTAAATTCCATGGAAGAAAGATGGGTAGCAAGTAAGAAATAAAATGCCCATGCTTTCTTTATTCTTTTAAAAAAACAGACCTGGGAATGATATGGCCCTCCAAATGTTGCAGATGTTGAGAGCCAGCATGGTGTAGTGGTTTGCGCCCTGGACTGTGACCCTGGGGACCAGAGTTCAGTTCCCTGGTTGGCCATAGAAACCCACTGGGGGCCTTGGGTGGAACACCTAGGGCTCACTGTACCTAATTTTCCCAACAATGTAATGATTGTGATTAAACTGTCACTATTATGCTTGTGTTGAGGCTACCAATTTCTTATATCTGTTGAACATTTTTTTTTCATACATGTAGTCTTGTATTAAACTACTACATGTAAAAAGTATTGTATCCAGTGTCCAATCCCTTGAACCGTCTCGATACACCTTCATACCAAATCTTCAATAGAGTGTGGAGTAATAAACAAATAGCATGTGTATTTAGCAACAAAAATTGCTCACTTTGGATGTGAGAAGGCAGATAAATATAGTAACAGTTTCTTATACAGTGAAGATCTCTGTGAGAAATCCTTCCAAACACCATGTAAACCCAACCATATGGTCAAACCCATCATTATCTTAAAACCATTAGCTGGGAGCCTACTGCTCTCATTAACTGAAAAATGAACACACAGCTCTTGCAAATAACTTGTGTATGTTATGTCAAACTACTAAATAATAATAAATAAAGCAATAATAATAATGAGTAACAAATACATAATAATAAGTTTAAAAAGTGTAATCTTGAATAAAATAGCATTTGACTCTATATCAGAGCAACCTGTGCGATAGAGTAATTTTTTTACTTCATATTATGAGAGCTTTTAAGTTGTGCTATTTTATCTAATACTTGATTGAACTTATTGGAAACTACTATAATCAGAGCTCAGTTTTGTTTGTTTATTTTCAAGTTGAATTTAAAAGGTTGAGCAAGCATAAAAGTTTTGGATAAACTATGTTAACCCATCAGTGGTAACTACTTGTAACAGTTGGACAGAATTTGCTGATGGACCTTTACACCATTTTTTCCTGGCGGTTTGCTTAGATGCGTTTGTTGTTGAAATTGGTTGTCACACCTTTTTCCCCACCAAATTTGAAGTTCCGCTCAATAGAATAGCCTCTGTTCCGTTCTTCCACTTGCCTCATTCACCCTCCCCCAACTCCAGTATTACAGCCCAACCTATTCGGGGTATTCTCCTAACCCTTCAGAGAGGCCAAGGGGTAAACTGTAGCAGGGAAGAAAGGATCATTGGACATCTAATATGTTTGAATACTGTCGTGTGAGCAATTATGTAAGAGGGATATTTGTGTACTTTTCTGATCCGCTTATTGGTACTGGTGCTTTCCATCATGCTATTCTTATAATGTATTTAGCTCTGCTTCCATTGTTTGTTATCAAGTGGCTTCCTTGTCTTTTCGAGGCTTCCAAAAAGCATTATGCAGTCACCAGTGCTGTCTAGGAGGATAGGCATGAAGCAGTGTGTATGCTTTGTATAGCTATTTCAATTCTGAATGTGTTAACAATTCAATGTATTTCAATACTCCACAGAGGATATTGCTAGACCTTATAATTTGATACGAACCTTTAGTTTTGTAAACACACAAAGTGATTTTACTGCCTTGCAGTCATCCTGACTGGACCTTGGGCAAGAAGCAAAGTAGCAATTCCTAGCGTGTGTGCTAGATCATTGTTCTTCCTGAGGGAGAGTGCCTGGGTAGGAAGAAGAGTGATAAATGTCTCCCTTCAGCAACACAGCATGCCAGCATACCTAAAGGAGGCAGTTTAAAGCCCTCCTTGAATCCCAGTGTGGGACATTATTGGCTAGTTTCCAAAATTACATTTCTGGTTGAGGTCCTACAACATAGGGTGATTTCTCAGCTCCAGAATTTCCTGGATGAGATTTATTGTCTCTAGATCCACTTTGCTCTGACTTCAGGGCCGTTATTATACACATATATAAAGTTGTACATGTGGGAAGCTATATTTGACTATGACATTTGTTGAAAATTCTGTATAATTTAGATACTATTGGGGCAAAATAAGTGCTTATACTCTAAGCAGAAGTTTAGCTTTTTTTTATATGCTTAGCCGTGCCTCTTATCTTTTGCAATTTTTTCCCCTGTATAGTAGGCTAATGAGGCTTCCTATTTACCTAGTATTTTTAACTCAGAGTAGATTTATACAAATTACTGGAGGCTGTAACTGTACAATTTCATCCATTTTGCAGCAGTACAAAGAGCCCTGTGTTGTTGCTGTGAAGAGTAAGGCTCTTTGTTTTTACCAAGTAGAAAGAACATTGATAGAATTTAATGTTGACAGAATTTAATGAAATGTGTTGAAGTCCTTAACTATTGATTGTGTTTGGGAAACTGACACGAAAAGAGCCCTTTGATCTTCATTATGTGACATTTTGTGGCTTAATTTTTAGCTGTCAAAATAACATTTCTTTCCAGAGCCAAAGCTGAAAGCAATTTAGCTTATATTTGGTAAAAGTAATAATAACAACATCTACAACTTATTTTATAAATAATCTTAAGGTGAATGGATGCTCTTTCAGTGTATATATATTTTTAATAAATATTTGGCTTTACTCAAGGTGTCAAAGAATAGCTAAACTCTTGCAGATATCTTTCACAGCTATTGTGGATTCTATATAGGCGGTTTCCTTGCACTGAAATAATGTTGTCACCTTATTCTTTATTTGTAGTAGAACAGTCAAGTCTGCTGTTGAACACTTTGTGTTAAAAAGCATGAAACATGGCAGAGTCTTGGAAAAACTGTCTGAAAAAAATGTTCATATGTTTCCTAATAAGCCATGCTCCCAGAGGGGTGGGTTGCAATATAAGGGCAGAGTACTTTTGTTTTAAAATTTTCTGTTTGTTAGAGATATACATTTCAAGTGAACCTATGTTTAGTGCTGAATCTAGAGAGTAGAAGGCGTGGGGAAAAGGGATGAAGAGATTTCTTTAGATCTGTTTCAACCTGTTTTGTATTTGCCCCATGCCAAGTCCTTTCCATCTCATTTTCATGCAGAGTTTTAGGAAGTAATCTTTCTTAAAAAAAGATCCACTGTTTATTGAACAATATCTTCAGCAAACAATAGAGATGATACACCCGCAGAAATATCATTAGCAATCTATCTTGCCTTAAAGACCTACAGAGAAATAAGAATTAAAAGACATAGCCTTGATAGTCTATATCAGTATGCAAAAGGATCTTGTAGCATCTTTGAGACTAAAAGAAAGAAGTTTGTAGCAGAAACTTTGAAGACTGGGTCTGTTTTATCAGATGTGTAAAACAAGAAGCAATGCCTTGCTGAAGCCCTTTATAGCAGACAACATTGCATTCTTAATGACGGCATTTCAAGTACTTGCCATTTCTATAGATGTAGCCAACAAAGTGTCTGCTGTAGTTCTATTGATAATGTAGACCATAACCCAAGCTTCTTAAGAACAGATTTCACAGTATCATTTTCCTTGATACAAGACTCAACAGTGGAAAATCAAGGAACAGTATGTGATATCTCAGGAACTGATAGACATATACAGAAGGAAAGTGAAAGCACAGTGGTTCCTCAACTTTTGTAAAAGTTCAGGATGCAGAACCTTTGCAAAAGTAACACAAAACAAAAACAAAAACACCATGCAAATATGGCAAGCGAACAAGCCTCCCCCCTTCTCTTGTCTTTTGCCCAAGCATGTGTGCCTTTCCACATGTGCAAGAGAGTATGGAGGGGAGCCCTGTGCACAGAGGAGGCACAGGTGTGTCTCCCCATCTTCTCTTGCCTTTTGCCTGGGTATGCCGCCTCTTCCACACACCGAGGCAAAAGGCAAGCAAATGGGAGGGGGAGAAACCTTACATGTGCCTTCCTTCTCCATGCACAAGACTCCCCCTCTCATTCACTTACCTTTTCTCTGGGTATGGAGAAGAAAGACACAGCATGCCCAGGTAAAAGGCAAGGGGATGGGAGGGGGAGAATGGGGAGGAGGCAAGTGGGCACCTCGCGAATATTCACCTCAAATTCAAGAAGGTCAAACCCGCTAATATGAAGGGAGGACTGTAGTGCAGTGGTTAGAATACCTGAGGCACTTGCCTGAGAAATCAGAGCTAAGCAGTGATTCTCTGTCGTGAGCAGTTCATCACGCTTCCCAGTAGCCCTTGTTAACAGATCTCTAACAACAATTCAACTTATGTCTCTGTTACTGGAAAGTGCGTTGCTTTGTCTAAAATAATCCAGTAGATCTTCTCTGCTGACAGAGTGAAGACATTTCTGATCATGTTTAGTAGATACCAGTTTTAATCACTGCATTCATAATCTTAAGACATAGGCTTAAAGTGAATTGCACTCTATAATGCTGGTCTAGAGTAGCTGATTTCTTGATGAAGGCTGCATAGCGTGTGAAGTACATGTTTCTGCTAAATAATAGCAACTGCCCTCTTTATTCTACAGAATTGTGTAGACAGATACTGTACAGTAAAAATATGCCAAATGGCAAAAACTCTTTGGATCTCACAGCTTGTATAAAAATGAAAGGTGAGCAGCCCCAATTTTTATATTGATCAATTGTTCAACTGGAACTTGGTATATCACAACTTACAGGATTAATTCAGAAAGAAAACTTAAAAAAAAGAGGAAGCTGCTTTATACTACCTGGTGGGACATACTGGATCTGGAAGAAAAAAAAAAAGAACAGCTCTTGGATGAGTCCCAGGAAAGCATTATGAACAGTTAGTTCAGTTAGTTATGCTAACTGTAAGAAGATATATAGAAAGACCTGTGAGAGTGCTACAAGGCCAGCCTTAACTGCATAGCTCATTGCCAATGTATAAAAAACTGTGTTCAGAAATTAGAGTGACAGTATAAACTTCAAAGAATAAACATTGTCCAAAACCAGATTGGTATCTAGGTATTAGCTTAAAGTTTATGTATAAAATAGGTAAATGATCATGATTGTATTTATGTCCCATAACACAGTGTCATTTTATTGAAGAGGCTTGAGAGTATATTTCTGGTTATGAAATGCTTGGTGTTAACGTTAGGTCAGTGATATTTCAGAAATTTTATTTTGCTTTTTTCAGTATCTTCCAATGAATCACTTGCATGTATATTTGAAGTGTCATTGTGGGATATCATTTTGCACTGGGATCGTACAGACCACTTGTTTTGTCCAGCTGCATCTATTTTATATTTCTCATATAACTGAGAGACAATGTGATGTCATAGTCATGTTACACTGAGACTGGAAGAACCAAATTTCAGTCTACCATGCCCCCCACAGTAGGTGACCTTGAGTCACTCACACTATTTTAGATAGATTTGCCTCATGGGGTAGTTATAATGATAAAAGGAAGAACAGGTGAGCCATATGCAATTTGAGTGCATTGAAGAAGAGGTGGCACTTTAAAAGAAGTGTGAGCATACTCTGGGAGAATATATTCAGAAGCAAGGAAAATAAAATAAAACTCGTGTACTCCAAAACAGAAATAGATATAGTCAGCCCTCTGTGTTTACAAATTCTGCGTCCATGGATTCAAGCAACCATGGCTCAAAGATATTTTTGAAAAATCCTAAAAGCAAACTTTTACGTTTATATTAAAGATGCCATTTCACTACACCGTTGTATATAATGGGACTTGAGCAGTCATGAATTTTGGTATCCATGGGAGATTTTGGAACCAAATCACAGGATATTGAGGGCCCACTGTACTATATTAGTATATATATTTATATTAGGAAACATCTAGGTAATATCAATGAGTGTCATAGAATCATAGAGTTGGAAGAGACCCCAGGGGCCATCGAGTCCAACCTCCTGCTATACAGGAACACACATCAAAGCATTCCCAACAGATGGTCATCCAGCCTCTGCTTAAAAACCTCCAAAGAAGGAGACTCCACCACACTCCGAGGCAGCATATTCCACTGCCAGACAGCTCTGACCGTCAGGAAGTTCTTCCTGAGGTTCAAGTGGGATCTCCTTTCCTGCTGTTGAATCCATTGCTCCTTGTCCTAGTCTCTGGAGTGGCAGAGAACAAGCCCTCTCCCTCCTCAACGTGACATCCCTTCAAATATTTAAACGTGGCTATCATGTCCCCTCTTAACCTTCTCTTCTGCAGACTAAACATACCCAGTTCCCTAAGGCGTTCTTCATAGGGCATGGCTTCCAGACCCTTCACCATTTTGGTCACCCTCCTCTGGACACGTTCCAGCTTATTGATATCCTTCTTGAATTGAGGTGCTCAGAACTGGACACAGTATTCCAAATGAGGCCTAACCAATGCAGAATAGAGTGGTACCATTACCTCCCTCAGTCTAAACACCATACTCCTATTGATGCAACCAAGAATTGCATTGGCTGCCACATCGCACTGCTGACTTATGTTCAGCTTGTGATCTACCAAGACTCCTAGATCCCTTTCACATGTCCTGCTATCCAGCCACACATCCCCCATCCTATATTTGTGCATTCCCTTTTTTCTACCTAAATGCAGGACCTTACTTTACATGTCCATAGCACGGTTGCTACTTTTAATCTAACATGTACAACTTGCAGAGAAATCTTGATTCAATTGCTTCATTATTGTTATGCACTTTTCCCCATGTCTTTACAGGATGTGCTGATAAAAACTTATTCTGATGATGTTTTTGTGCCATTCTGAGAGATGCTGCAGAGAGGTAGACCATAAAAGCTTTTTCACGGGAAGACTTGGGAAGGTCTGAATATGTCCCTGCTAGACAAGTTTTACCTCAGTGATTCTGCTCCTTACGTTCTGCTTCACTGTTCTATTTGCTTCTTTTGTATATACACCCAGGAGATAAAGAGTGATTTGAGTGTTGGACTATGACTCTGGAAACCGGGGTTGGAATCCCTGCTCAGCCAGAGAAACCCACTGGGTGACCTTAGGCAAAGAACACTGTCTTAGCTTCAAATCTGTACAAATCTTTACAAGAAAACTCCATGAGAGGTCCACCTTAAAGTTGCCGTAAGTCAGAAATGACTTGAAGGCATACCACAACAATAAAACCGGGAGATAGTCATAAGAAAACTATGATAGCTACATTCTCGAAGAGGCATTCACAAAGCTTCTTCTTTGAATGTTTAGCTTTTGTTTCTATTTTAAGAGTAAGCCTGTACACTCTTAATATAATGAAATATGAGGAAAAGCCTGTAGTTACTAAGCAAGCAGTTCGTGGCCTACCTGTTGTTGGCTAAGATGTAAATCTGCATCTGGTATTCTGCTTACTGAATGTAGAAGCAGTAAGAAGAACCTGGGCCTTTCATTTTTTGAAATAATCAATGTTTGTAAAAGCAAAGCAGTACTGAAAGTATTGCTTCTTTTGTTATACTTAGTTTTGTACTATGAGAAGTTACATGAAAACATAGTATAATTTCAGTTTTTTTTTAAACTAGCAGTCAACTGGGAACTGAGATGCTAAGATGCAAAGATCATGCTGATCTTTGTGGACATATTCCAACTTTAATAAGTATTCTAATAAGCTGCTAATTACAGCGGGCCCTCAACTTTTGCAAGGGTGCAGGACACTTGCAGAAGTGGAAAAACTGGAAATATCCTCTCCCCTCTCACCCATGTGAGTGAGCATACCTTCCTTCCCAGCACTCTTCCCTCCCCTCCCTGGTCATTTGCTCAAGTGCAGGGAGGGAACACATGTACATGCCTTCTGACCCTGCTCTCCCCCGTCCCATTCCCTTGTTATTTGCCCAGCCAGGAGAAGACACATGGACATGACTTGCAAGTAATGACATTTTTGAAGCTCAAACTCACAAATCTGCAGGGAAGACTATAATATGTATCCTATAAATACTTGGGGGTGATTTTCCACTCATCACCTGAAATACACAAGTAAAATATGCCAGAAGGAACGGTTAGAAAAGTGTAAGGGCATTACTTTGCCTCTTTTATACTAATGTGGCCAACATGTCCTCTGAACGTTGCAGGCATTCATAGCAGAAATTATAACCCAGATGTTGTATGGCTCTTCACTTTGTGCTCATGGCAACTATGCCTCCCTTTAAGTTAAGCAAACCAAATTTTAAAGAGTTATTTTGGGAATACCTGGCTGTATATCAGGCTGGCTCCATCTCTCTTGAGTGTACAGTAGGCTGCTAAGACTTAGGTGTTGAAATTGAAGGCATGTTTATTAAATTCACAGATGATACCAAATGGGGAAGGAATAGCAAATGTCCCAGAGGATAGGATCAGAATTCAAAATGAGCTTGACAGTTTGGAGATCTGGGCCAAAAACAATAAAATGAATTTTAACAGGGATAAATATAAGGTACTACATCTAAGCAAGAAAAATGAAATGCTTAAATATAGGATGGGTGACACACCTGACTTTGAAAGCAGTACATGTGAAAGCTGTCTTAGTAGACTACAATCTAAACATGAATTAACAGCGTGATGCAGCAGCCAAAAAAAGCAGGGCAATTCTAGGCTGCATCAGCAGCGTCCGGATTGAGGAAAGTAGTAGTGCCACTTTGTTCTTTTCTTTGATCAGACCTCACCAAAATATTGTGTTCAGTTCTGGACGCCATAGTTCAAGAAGGATATTGACGAGGTGGATCATGTCCCAAGACAGTATATTTTACAAAAGATACCATATTTTGAGAGTGAGCATGAGCAAAGATGTGGATTTGTCAAACTAAGTTGCAGGAGAGGAATTAACAGTCACCATCTGACAGATATTGCCAGCTACTCCATTTTATTCAAGTTAGAATTCCAGGCCTAAAATGGTAATTCTGCTTTTTAATTTCCCCTGTTTTTTCTTTCTCTTCTCTTCTCTGCCACCAGTCTTGTGGTTTCTAAGATAACAGTTTCCTTTCTTTTTAAAAGTCTTATATACTCTTAGAAAGCTGGAATTATGTGAACTGTGAAATTTTTTTTTACCTGAATGAGACTTATAACTGACTAGCGTATTTACCCAGCGTTGTCCGGGATTTTATTTTCTCAGCGGTGACACTTGTTAGAAATACCTTAGGAAGTACCTTACCTTACTTTAGGAATTAGACATAGTTGAAATACACAGATTTGATATCATGTGTCTCTCATTCCCCAAACTGTGTTGTCCAGTACCAATCTAATCTGTATTCAGAGTTGTTAACGTACAGAGGTTTGGTTTCTGAGGAAATACACTGTCCTCCTCGTTCTTGGTGCTAGACCTCATCTTCATAGCAACCGGCTAGAGCCCAGAGCTCTCTGACTAAGAATTCTAAAGGCCCCTCCCTGAACTGCCAGGCCCGGGATTCCATAGGATCTTCACAGTCAGCCAGTCATAGGAGGTCTTCTCGCCTCACACAGCCAATCATATGAGGTCTTCACCTGTCTGACACGGACAAACAAGACAAACTCACTCACAAACTTTGATTTTTATATAGTAGATTGCAATGTACAGAAATGCCATCCATCCAGAGGTTTTTTTCTGTGCGCTGAATCAGGTGCATTCCACCTGAGCATTAAAAGTCAAGAAACACAGAGTGGAATACAAGTAATCGAAAATTCAATAAAATGTGATTGTCTTGTGTGGTTTTTCCTAGTCTCAATAGTTCTAGTGCCTGTCCCATGGAAGAAATCTTGAGTTCCACTGAATGGAGTCAGCTAGTGACAGTAAGAATGTGTTACTTTTGCTTTGCTATAAAACTGTGTGGACAGTTTTTTTTGTTTCAGCGTGTTATGCTGATTCATACGCACACACATGCACACACACACACACACACACACACACACACACACACACACAGTAGTCCAATGTCAAGAATCCATGAATTTGTTGGGACTTTCTTTTTTATCTATGGGAAAAGAAGAACTAATCGTGGCAAGTAACTAAAACATGAGGACAGTGTTTACAGCTGTATAGGGCAATCTTGTGTAAATAAATATAGTGAAGGTCTTTGTACTGGAAATTCTTTTCCCTCTGTTCTCCTAATTTTAAGAATTCCTATGTTCTGTGAATATTGAGAAGGAGTGTACTATGTACATATCTCCCAACATATACAGAGGTTGCACTTTCATGTATACAAAGGCATCCCATCTAGTCCTTTCTCCTCTCCCTTCTTCTCTATATTACACACGCACACCCATATCTTTCCCGCAACACCCCCAGCCTTGGGCTGATTCTGTGAGATTTCTCCTCTGTCTGATTCACCAAGCTGGCTGGGCTTGCTGCCAACAGCACAGCTTTTAGCCCCATTGAAGCTGGTCCAACATGAAGTGTAGTGTAGGTGTATTGTTGCCTCTGCAGTACTACAATGCCTCTGCATCTTCCTCAGTATCTCTTCCAGGTCAGTTACCGCTACTGTGCTACTCCAAATCCTCTTTCCCACCCAGGCCAATTGTACATGCACAATATAAAGTGTCCTGGAAGAAGAAAAGAAAAGATGGAATGGTTCAGCAGGATGCCATTGTATAATCTTGACTAAAAGAGAGGAAGAGATAGGTCAATCCAGCCTCTCCACAGTCATATTCTTCCCCATCCTGAGGGTAGGCAGGAGGTCATAACCTGTAGATTTGCGGTGGGGTTGTTCGCAGCCATGGCTTTGGGCCAAGACTGGGGCCTTGCCTGAAAGCTTGACAAGCTCACGTATATTCAGCCATTCTCATCTGTGGCAAATGAAAGACTGAATGTAAGTTAGTCCACAGGAGACAGAAAAAATCCAGTAGTAATTGTTTTGTTTGTTTGCTGAATTGTGCCCGTGTTAATATTGCATTTGTATTTATATCACATTGATATATTAAAGGTAGTAGAATGGGGACTGGTAAATTTTATAATGAATGTGGGGCAAAGACTGGATTACATATTTGAAGTTAAAATATCCTAGAAAGAATTCATCTTTTAAATCTTGTATGTGTTGCAAAATTATGAGATTAAATCGAATTGTCTTTTTTATGGTTGCTTGTTGTGGAGGAGCTGTGAATCCTGACCTGCTTTGTGACATTTCTCTGCTGTTGGTTTTTCAAGGGAACAATTTACATCTGTGCTGGGTGAAACAGAGCAGTTAAAATACAAAAATTGAGTGATTATGGGAGTGTGTTCTGCAGTGCTTAGAACATACTGGCAAAGGCAGTCTCTGACTGTCACTTTAAAAAAAATGACCTGCTTGTTGGAGGAGGGGCAGTTCCCTGAGAATCAGGTGCATGTCTGTAGCAATGATGTCATCTTTCTAAGTAGACCTGCTTGAGAAAGACGGATGCAAAGGAGGGAATGATTTCTTAATTGCAGATACCCAGCCGGGAGGGATAAGAAATGGACAGAGCACAGGCAGTTTGTGAGTATTAAAAATAGTGCTGAAGTCGTTTGCTGTCCTCTGGAAAGAATTTTTGTGTGAAGGTGATGCAGATATCATGATTCTTAATTGAAGACTGTGAAAAGGTACAGATTAGCTTGAAAGGGTGTTTTTAATTTAAAATGTGTAGTATCCTGTGTTGAGAGGGAACATCTCAGAGGTTTTTTTTCCTAATTGCAACCAATGTATGTGCTTTCTTCCTAGGAAAAAAAAGTATGCTGTGTGGCTTACAGAGAAATTCTGCCTGCTTCTTCAGATTCAGTCTATCCTGTAACATTGACATGTGGTTTTATATAGCTAGGTATGTGATAATAAATGTTCTTAATCCCAAACTACTCTTTGCTGAACCTTACTTAAGTGCAGAGGTAATTAACGCCTGTGAGGTAGACAAAAACAGCTAAAGCTGAAGACCAGTCTTCTGTTTCCTGTGGTGTGTGTCTGTATGTAATCAGATATTACCTGGAAGCCTGTTGGGATTTGGATGTAATTTGGTTGGGTTGTGAAGAAATAAGAAATAATACTAGAACTGTAAGTTGTCAGATAAAGAGTTCTTTAAAAAGCTGGTAAATAATAATCAATTCTGTTGTGGGTTGCTAAACATTCTTGTATACTTGTGCTTCTCCTTGTGGAACAAGTAGGCCTTAGCAGATGCTTTTGGCACTAAAATGTACAAGATGAGCACTTAGTTTTTTGTTAGGAGGCGTAGAAATGTAATGTAAGGCCAAAATCTAACCTAGTACAGAATCTAGAATATGCTGGTTGTAACATGTGGTTATAGTAAATATTTGTTCACTGATAGTTGTAAGTTTCAGGAGGAAGTGAAATGTTTACTTTTGTCTGAAGGATCAGTGTAGCTTGTGGGTGGGAAAGGAATTCATAACTGGGGAGAAACAGGAATTGAAGTCTTTTGTGAGTTATTTCAGAATGATTTTCTTGTAAACTCTGCATGAATTTTTGGTGTTAATAGTATCTCCCAGTTATGAAGCAATGGGTATTAGGAAACCTCCTCACAGTTGAGAACTCTCATGAGGCTAAAAATAGCTATGCTTTGATGAAAAAAGTTGTCGTAAGTAATGAAATGTAAGCAGAAAATAGGCACCAAGGATCAACTGAGTTGTCTTCCTGTGTAAGCAGCTGTTCATTGTGAAGATAACAGCTGGCCAAACATTTATATATAAGGAAGCAGCAGGTGATTAATCCTGATCAGCTCACTCTTTGGTTAGAAGATTTTTGCTGCAGGTTTCTGCTTCTTGACTCAGTGGGTGTTTGTCTCCTGCTGTCAGCTGTTTTGATAAAATAGCAAATAAGGCAACAACATGACTGTCCAAGTTCAAGGTTCTATGTCTAGGACACAATACTTAAGCACTGAGTTACCCTGTTCCATTCCTAATGGAAAACCAAAGGAGCTTGGGAGTATCTCATTCCCTAGCAAATTATTCTGATTATCTAGATCAGGGGTGTCAAACTCAATTTCATCTTGGGCCATATCAGCATTATGGTTGCCCTCAAAGGGTTGGTTGTATCTGTAAGACTATATAAATGCATCTACTCTTTTATTATATTAAATAATTGCCTCTGCATTTGATTATTATTGGTTTTTAAATTGCCTTCCCTCTGCATCAACTTTTCTTTTCTTGGACATTTTGGGGCTATTTGATCATAGTTTATGGTCCCTATACCTCTGTAAAGTGACATAGAATTGGTCAG
Source organism: Cyclura pinguis (assembly GCA_030412105.1). NCBI lineage: Eukaryota > Metazoa > Chordata > Lepidosauria > Squamata > Iguanidae > Cyclura > Cyclura pinguis. The sequence continues at coordinate 128,094,673 of CM059601.1, forward strand.
TATATCCAAAGTGTGCCACTTTCTGCTCCCCAGACCCTCTCTGTTGCCTCAGTCAGAAGTAGAAGTAGATCACAAGTGCGGATTGCTGGGTCATTCTTCAGAATACTGGCAGTTGGGGGCTGCAATGTAGGGATCAGGCTCACCAGGTGGGAGGAATGCCACAGCTGCAGGAGAGATGCGAAGGCCATAAGAAATTGCCTGGCGAGCCAAATTTGGCCCTCTGGTCTTGTGTTTGACACATGTGGTCTAGATGTGGTCTAGATAGAGACTCAGTAGGACAAATTGTGCAGTGGGACGTGAGAACCAGTCAGAAGCCGAGGTGCTACATACCAGCTACATCTGAAAAACAATACATTCTAACAGATTTTATATGATAATGCTAAAAGCCCAACAGAACCATAAAAGAAACCTGATACAATAAAGAGAGTTTATATCCAGTGATGATTTGAAAGGTCTGCAGTGGACACAAACTATAGGAAGGCTGGGGAAGGACATCATGCTGCTGTAGCTAGACTTTTATGTCAAAGAGGGCATAGTGTCAAACATACTGAAAAACACAAATAGAGAAGACCTGTGCACAGGATTTCAGTGGGTGGCAGTGCCAGTACAATAATTTATAAATGAGTACATACTGTTGCTTGCCTGACTAAAATTTTCAGGATGACCTTGAAATGGAGAATGAAAATCAGGGAAGCATTCAAAACAGAAGCTATTGTGGTTAAAAGTGACTTCAGTTACTTTCACATGAACTGGATGTAACTTATGTACAGGTTACAACAGTGAAGTATACCAGATCACCAAAATATTTATTTATAAAAGAACTGATTGCTGTGGTGCCAACCAGGGGAGAGGGAACTATAGACTTTATACTGAGTCTATGGAATAGAGTGGAAGATGTGTTGTAGAACTGATTAGAAACAGTGAGTATGGTACTATCAGATTTAGTATGTCAATAGAGAACTGCCAATATCTTGTACAACCATATTAACTTCACAAAAGGAAAAATGCTAAAATGAGGGGAGTAGTAAAAAGGTACTTGAAAGGGAAAGTCAAGGGGACTGAATCAATTTAGAATGTTTAGAAAATATTCAGAACCACAACAATAAAAGCTCAGCTAGTATGTGTGCAGTTACAAAATGCATGAGGGGCAAGCTGTGTCAATTGGAGGCAGAAAGGCTCCCTTTAGAAAATTGAATTTTTGCTGAAACAAAAACAAAAAGAACACAAACTTTAGTAAAACAAATGCAAGTAAACATTCAGACATCCAAAAAGAATTTGATGGGTATATTGTTAATAACATTAAAATCAACATTTTTTAAAAATCAAAAGCTCAAGGCCAGTTAAGGAAATGGTTGGTCTGTTGAACAGAAAGGGAGCTAAATATGTACTAAGGCAGGATAAAGAGATTGCAGATATGTTAAATGAATTCATTGCATCTGTCTTCATGACAGAAGACACAGCACATATTTTTGTGCCCAAACAGACTCTGTCAGAAAGGAAGGAAGTTTTATGAGCAGAAACAAATGTTGATAACAGGAGATGAAGAACTCAAATATAAAATTGCTGATTTTATCAGCAACATGAATCTTACTCAAATGATTAGCCTCTCAGCCAGAGAACTGGCAAGTGTCTAGTGTAACACCATTTTATAAAACAGGGATCCAGGGAGATACACTCCCTGGCTACTTAACAGGCCACTAAAATTAATTTAATTAAATTAATGTCTACCCCAGGTAAATTGTTGAAGAGCATTGTTAAAAATAAAATTTCCAAGGACATAAAGAGACAAATCATCTTGAGGAAAAGTCAAAATGGCTTCTGCAAAAGGCAGTATTTTGTCTCCATTAAGCTTTTACAGTTCTTGGAAAGTGTCAACAGATATTTGGTTAGAGGTGATACAATTAATGTTGTGTCCTTGAAGTTTTGGAAGACTTTTGACAAGCTCAGCAAAGATCCTTGAAGAAACCTACTAGTCTTATTAGAGGAGGAAAAGCTGTTTTACAGATTAGCACTGGAAACAGAAAGAGGATAGTTCTCACAACGGAGAGAACTAAGAATCAAGGTTTCTCACAGCTCTTTATTTGTGATCTTTAACTCCAAACGAAATTATTGAGGTTCTTTTTTTCTTTTTAAAGATTGCAGGTATATTTATGTGGATCAGGGTGAACAAGGTGAAGCTTAATCCAGAAATGATGTGGGTGGTCTTGATAGAGTGAATCAGCTGTCGTTGGTTGAGATTGCACTTCTACACAAGAGTCAAGTTTGTAGCTTGGCATGCCTCTGTATTTACTGCTGTCTGTGGAAGCACCAGCTGCAGTAATTGCCATTACATTTCCACAGCCAGTTCAAAGTACTGAATTGACCTTTAAAGTTTTTAGCCACGCTCAGGGAACCTTTGGCCATGCGCAGGGTCGCCATCCGTCCTCCACTCAGGCAAGGAAGAACTCTTTCTAGATCAGCAGATGACCAGTGAGATGGCTCTACTTAAGCTTTAAATGATTTGAGTCCAGGTTATTTCAAGTACCACCACAACTGTTTTCAATCTGTCTGTGTGTTGATATCACTGTCCGTACCACTGAGCTACCTGACTGGGATGGTGAATGCTATAGTTGGGGCTTCTTTGGTGATGGCCTCTGTTCTGTGGAACCCCCTTCCCCAATATGCAGCTAACTTTATCAGTTGTTGCTTTAAAGAGGTTTTTTAAAAACTGTTGTTATCTTTGTGTTTTCAATAACCAGGTTAAGCTTTAACTAGTTCATTCTAAAATTTATTTAAAAATGTTTTCTGTTTTATGGAATCATATGCTATAAACCGCCTTGAGAAGCCTGCATCTTGAAAAACTCCTATGAAATGCATCAGATACATAAATAATTCATGGAATTTCAAAGAGCTCTGAAAGAATTTCTCCAGACTGGATGAATGAAGTTTAAAATGTCAAAGGTAGTTTGAAGATAAGTGTGAAATGATGCACATTTCCCTTCTCCCTCCTAACTTCAGATATACACTTACAGGGTATGAGTGTTTGGTGACTGACCAGGAATCATGGAGTTGGAAGAGACCACCAGGGCCATCCAATCCAGCTGTATTCTGCCATGCAGAAATATACAATCAAAGCATTTCCGACAGATTGCAATCCAACCTTTGTTCAAAAACCTCTAGGAGGCAGAGACTCCACTGCATTCTGGGGTAGTGCATTCCACTGTTGAACTGTTATTACCATCAGGAAATTCTTCCTAATGTTTTTGCGGAATCTCTTTTCCTGTAGCTTGAAGTCATTGTTCCATGTCTTAGTCTCTGGAGCAGCAGAAAACAAGCTTGGTTTATTCTCTGTTGACATCCTTTCAAGTATTTAAATATGGCTATCATATCCGCTCATATTCTTTTCTTTTCCAGGCTAAACTATACCCAACTCCCTAAGCTGTTCCTCATAGGACATGGTTTCCATGCCCTTTACCATTTTGGTTGCCCTCCTCTGGACACGTTCCAGCTTGTCAGTATCTTTGAATTGTGTTGCCCAGAACTGGACACAGTATTCTTGATGAGATCTGACCGAAACAGAATAGAATGGTATTATTACTTCCCTTGACCTGGATGGTATACTCTTATTGATCCAGCCTAGAATCTCATTGACTTTTTAGCTGCTGCATTACACTGTTGACACAGTTTTTCAGCGTGTGGTGTATTAAGACTTCTGAACTACCTCTTTACCTATATTGTACTGCATTTCCTGTATAGCGTCATCTACTCCATTTTCCCCAGAGGGAGCACTGTCTTCGTTTTGGGAGAAGATCGAAGCAAAGAAGATGCTGAGTAGTTCTCCCTTTTCTCTGTCCTCGTTAGCATTTTGCCATCTTCTCTGTGTAGTGGACCTGCCATTTGCTTGTTCTTCCGTTTGGTACAGACACAACCAAAAAAAGCCCTTTTTATTGTTTTTAACGTCTCCACTAAACCTGAGCTTGTTCTGCACTTTATCTTTTCTATCCCTGCACCGGCTGACTAAATGTTTGAATTCCTTTTCGGTGGTTTCCTCCCTTTTCCATTTCTTGTGCGTGCCCTTTTAAATCTTATTTCAGTTTATAGTTCTTTAGACATCTTTCCCAGTTCCTTTAGATATCTCCCATTTTTCGTCCTCATTGGAATTGTTTGAAATTGTTGCTTCAGTATTTCACTTCTAAGAAACTCCCATCAGTCATGAACTCCCTTCTCTTTTAGTATTCCTGACCACTCGGATCACACTCAGTTTCTTTCCTAAGTATACTGTAATCAGCTTTCTTAAAGTCTAGACTGCATGTCTGACTATGCTTGGCTTCTCCTTTTCACTGTATAATAAACTCAAGGAGAACATGGTCACTTCCAGCTAAGGATCCTGCCACTTCCACCTGATTAAGGAGGTTGTCATTGTTAGTTAATACCAATCTAAAATAGCTGTTCTCCTTGTTCTCTCTTCTACCTTCTGGACAATAAAATTATCTGCAAGGCAAGTGAAGAGTTTGTTAGACCTGGTACTCTTGGCAGAGTTTGTCTTTCCATCAATATCTGGATAGCTGAAATCTCCCATGACTACTATGTCTCTCTTTTCTGAATGTTTCATCATCTGTACCAGGAAGGCATCATCCAAGTCCTCAATCTGGCTTGTGGGTCTAGACCCTCACAGTGACATTGCTGTTTTTCTCTCCCTGTATTTTTACCCAGACCTCTCAACCTAGTTTCCAGGATTTAAGTCATGGATCTCTTTGCAGGTTTATACCTCCTTGCCGTATAGTGCTACTTTTCCTCCTTTCCTGCCTGATCTATTTTTCTGAAATAGGTTATACCCCTCTGTTGCTACATTCCAATCGTGAGACTCATTCCATCTTGCATTTTAACGAGTTCCAGAAAATACTGGATGGAGCCCCTTGGTTAGACATGCTGAAGGAAAAAGACACCGAGCAAGGGTGGGATTCTTGAAGAAGGAGTTCCCTTCAACAATCCCATGGAAGAATTAAAATGGGAAACTTCTGGATCAAACAAGGTAGCTGCACAGCAAATTCCAGGAGGAACTGAAAAGGAAAAAGAGAGTGGAAGAAAGGATTAATCACCATAGAAAAGTACATATGTATAACTCGAGGTTGCAGAAATAGTGTAAAGAAAGCTAAAGCTCAGAATGACTGAGACTGGCTAGGCAAGCAGGGAGCAACAAAAGGATTTTGCAGATACATCTGAAGCAAGAGAATGACCAAAGAGATAGTGGGGTTGCTTTTCAGTAAGGCTGGTAAAATGCTAATGGATCAAAATAAAAAGGCAGAACCACTCAATACCTACTTAATTTTTTCCCAAAATGAGAACTGTGTGCTTCCATGCAGCGGTAGAGACTTTGGCAAGGGATCTGGATTGCAAAACAAGATTGATTAGAAGTTAGTCAGAAATCACCTACCTAATCTAAATGAGTTCAAATCTTCAGGGCAAGAGAGAGTACCGAGGGAACTTGGTGATGTACTGTCTGATCTACTTGCCATCATTTTTGAGAAATCTTGGGAAACTGGTAAGGTACAAAAGTGCAAGAAGCCTCAGACCTATCAGCCTGACTTCAGTCCTAGGAAAAATATTGAAACAGATTATGCAAGTGTCTTTATGCAAGTATCTTGTTGACAATACAGTGATCAGTAAGAGACACCATGGGTTTGTGAGGAACAAATCTTGCCAAACTAGTATCTTTGTTTTAAAAAAATCAGGCCACTAATTTAGTAGATAGTGAAAATGCTGTGGATGTCGTTTATGTGGATTTCAGCAAGGCATTTGATAAGGTCCCTTACAGTATTTTGATTAGCAAGCTGATTAAATGTGAAATAAATGGGAACATAGATCCATAATTGGTTGGAAAACTGTGCTCAAACAGCCATCATTAGTGGCTGCACTTCAAATTGGAAGGAGGTCCCAAGTAAAGTGCCTCAGGGTACGTTCCTAGAGCTATTACTCTTTGTCATTTTTGTCAATGCCATAGATGATGGGGTGTAAGGAATCCTTATCAAGCTGCAGATGATACAAAACTGGGAGAGGTAGCTAACAAATTGGAAGATACGAACAGAATTCAAAAGGACCTAGGCAGACTAGAAAATTGGGCAGAAACTAATAAAATAAAATTCAACAGAGACAATGCAAAATTCTACATGTAGACTATATAAACCAAATGCACACGTATAGGATGGTTGATACATGGTACAGCAGTATTACAAACAAAAAGGACTTTGGCATTATTGTTGATCATAAGTTGAACATGAGCTAGCATTGTGGTGCTTCAGCAAAGAAGGTGAATGCTGTTTTAGCTTGCATTAGTAGAAGCACAGTTTCCAAGTTGAGGGAAGTAATAGTCCCATTATGTTCTGTGCTGATCAGGCCTCACCTGAAGTACCGCATTCAGTTCTCAGCACCTCGTTTTAAGAAGGATATAGACAAGTTGGAGCAGGTTCAAAGAAGAGCAGCAAAGATGATAGGTAGGGAGAACAAAACATGAAAAAAGGTTGAACGAGCTGGGCATGTTCAGCTGGGTAAAGAAAAGATTGAGGGGTGACATGATTGCACTTTTTAAATATCTCAAAGGCTGTCACAGTGAGGAGGGTGAAAACCTGTTCTCTGCTGCCTTAGAAGGTATGATTAGGTTGCAGGAAATTACAGGAGGGTAGATTTCAGCTGAACATTAGGAAAAAAATCCTTCTTGACAGTAAGAGCAGTTCAGCAGTAGAACCAATTGCCTATAGAAGTGTTGATGTCTCCTTTTATGGACATCTTCAAAAAGAGGCTAGAGAGCTACTTGCTATGAATTCTTTAGCTGGAGATCCCGTTTTGAACAGAGGGTTGGACTTTGTGACCTGTGAAGCCCCTTTGAACCTCTAGCATTCTCTGATTTTGGTTAGAGAACACTGATGCATCACAAGTGTAGCCATAAGTAGGTAGGTACAAAGATCAGTGAGAGAATCAAGAGTGGAAAATTTTTAATCAGAAATGTTTTAAGACCCTCTGAGAATAAGCAGAACATTTATTCTGCACAGTTGAATTCTTAGTTAAGAAGTGTGCTGTACAGAGGTCTGTGGTGGAGCACATAGCTTGTATGAAGGAGCCAGGAATCCCAAATATAATCTGAATCTTGTTATAGATTGGATTCTTTGTATGTTTTGCAGATTTAAGTTTTCTAAATCGGTAAATAATGGCTGAAATCCTGTTGGGCAGTTAGGAATGCATAACCTGGAGTTACACACTCGTGACTTTGTGACTTTAGTTGTAATCTCGATGTGGCCCCTAGTTTAAGGGATACATTGGGTGCATGGAAGTCCCCCAATCTCCACTTACCGAGCAGCAGCTGCTTGATGTTCCCATCCCACCTCCTATGAGTGATGTCTGGAATGAGGGGGAATTATGATGTGCTCCTGCTTCTGCCTGTCACACCAGAGATAATTCATGGGAGTGAGAACGTCATCTGCTTCCTGTCTGACAAAGGAAGAGGCCCCTGTTGATTGCAGTGCTTATTGCCTGGCAAGTGGGGATTGGGGGGTTGAGATGGGATTTATTGCACTATAACTAATGTTTAGGTGAAACTGTGAAGTGAGATGTTTAATTCCTTATAGAATGTACCTAGACAATAAGAAATCTATGTTCTTCTTCATAGTCTCTGTGCCTCCTCACACAATGGGTTTTCACACCTGTGCAGAAATCCCATTGGAATGCTCTAGAGCTGAGTAGCTTGGCAAGAACCCCATCCCTCCTGTGTACTGTGCATGTCCCAGCCTGCTAAACTACTGTCCCTTCAGTTTCTCTCCATCTGCTGAACAAGTCACTTTTGTCAGTGTGATCTGGTGCTAAGTAGCATTTTCTTTATTTGTTTTCTCTAGCCCCTTATGGTATCTGCTCTCTGGAAGATTGGTTCTTGTGGGTGTAAAGTTGCTCTTTCTGATGCTCATTTTGAGTGTCTTTACTGTTTGCGGGAAGGGCATAGTGTTCTACTGTGTGAAATCTGCAAGGAATTCACTCCCCAAATCCTGAAAAAACAGGTGTTTAGGCTGAAATCCTATTGTTGGGAGAAGTCTCTCCAGGTCATTGAGCAAGCTGCTGCCAGCAAGAGCTTAGCAGCTTCAACTACTGTTTCCAAGCCTCATGAGAAGCCTAAGAAAGTGCCAGTACGAATGACTTCTGCATTGGCACCAAATGTCTCAAGGCTGAGTTGAACTTTGTCAACACTGAAGCCAGTTTCTCCTTCACCATTGATGTCTACTGGGCCATAGTTTAGTTTGGCCTCGACTCTGGCCTCTGTTTTTAATCCTATGCTGGTTTTTGCGTCTGCCTGTTTTGGAGCACAGATGTTCTGTGGGTCATGTTGGCGTACAGCGTGTCCCCTGGAACCCCCCAACAGTGGTATCAGTGGCTGAGGAGTCAACATCTGCAGTCACTCTTCCAAAAGACAAGACTGCATGCAAGAGGCATGCTATGGGGAAGTTTTCCTCTTCAAAAGGAGTGGTTGTCTGTCATATCTGTTTTTCCCATTTCCCCTCTTAGGGAAAGTGATAGTCGAGATTGACAGGAATGGGTCAGATGCCATCTTAATAGCCCCATTTTGGCCCAGGCAGCTTGCGTTGTACTCACTTTTCCAGATGTCCAGAGCTTACCACATCATCCTTCCTCATTAACCAGATCTTCTGTCTCACTTGCGCAGTCAAGTTCTCCACCCAGACCTCCCACTGTTGCACTTGCCAGCGTAAGCTGTCTGCTGTCTTGCAAGCATCATGCAAGGATTCTACCGAGAAATTTTGTCTCTATAAATGGAGACATTTTTGTTTGTTCACTTTACTTCATCAAAGTCTGAGCCAAGCTCTCTGAGCCAAGCTCTCTCCACGGTTCTGCATTTCTTGTTGACCCTGAAAGAACAAGGTCTAGCATTCTCTGCAGTTAAAGTCTATCTGCCTGCTGTTGTGGCACATCAACCTGCTGCTTAGTCTTCTGACACCTTTTTCACTAATATTGTTGTGAAGAAATCCTTGAAAGATCTAGTGTACCTTTATCCATCCGTTTCATTTCCCATTTTTATTTATTTATTCATTATATTTGTTTGCCACATTACTCCCAGAATGGGACCCAAGGCGGCTTCTAACAACAAATTGAAATATCAAAACAATTAAGAACATATAAAATCAGACAAAAAACCTAAAACAATGTTCAGTTAAAACAAGTTAACAAATCTCCCCAGGTTATATAAAAGCCTGTTTAAAAAGAAATGTTTTCGCCCGCAAGGAGAGCAGGGGGAGGGCCCGCCTAGCCTCCTGTGGAAGAGCATTCTACAGGGTGGGAGCAGCCACCAAGAAGGCTCTCTCCCGTGTCTTCGCCAGATGAGCCTGGGATGGTGATGGGACCGAGAGAATGCGTTCCCCAGCAGATCTTAGGGCTCTATCCAGTTTCTACAGGGAGATAAAGTCCCATGACACCATGGTCACTTTCCTTAGTCTTATCACAACTGATATATCACCTTTTTGAACCTCTGACAACTATAGACAAAAGTCTTGTGATTCTCAAAGTTTTTCTAGTGGCAATCACTTTGACCCGTCAGTTGGGAGAAGTCGTTGCTCTGTGGTGTGATGAACCTTTCCTGGTTTTTTTTTCACCATGACAAAGTTGTATGATTTAACTTTTCTGTCCAAGGTGGTATCCCAGTTTCACTTTAACCAGAAGATAATATTACCATCATTCTACCTGCAGTCGTTCATTCTTTTGGAAAGCTCACTGCGCTTTCTTGATGTCTGATGCACACTTGCCTTTTATGTACAACACAGATCATCTTTCAGACAGTATAATCATTTATTTGTTTGTTATGGTGGTCATAAGAAAGGGCAGCAAGTATCAGCCCAGTACCTTTCCAAATAAGTAGTTGAGGTTATCTGCATTGCCTTTGAACTTGAATGTCAACCTGTACCTCTGGGATTTTGCGCACCCTCCACAAGAGCCATGCCATCCTGTGCTGTGCTGTTACGTGGCGTTTCATTACCTGAATTGTGCAGAGCTGCCTCCTAGTCTCTGTGTCTTTGTCATCTGTGCCTTCATGCAAACCCATCCTACCCTACCTCCCCTCTTTTCAGATCCTTATATTTTTTGGCAGACTTTGAAACTGAGAGGGTGTTAGCTTGGTAGGCTGGGACATGCATGGTATGCAGGATGGGATGGGGCTTCTACCACGCTGCTCAGCTCTAGAACATTCCAGTGGGGCCAGTTGGATAATCAAAAGGAGGTGAGTAAAAAGATTGGGGGTGGGGTTAAAAAATAGAATGGGAGGAGTGGTGGAGAGAGGGAGTAGCCAAGATAGAAGGAAATGAGGGGTGAACTTTTCGCTTAGTTAACCAAATGCATAGCACTGTGCGAGAAAAAGTTAAGATTTTTGAAAGAGATTAATTGAAACTTATCCCAAATAGTACTATACAAGATTGTTCATGAAATGCACTATTGTACAAAGCTGTACAATATAATACAGTAGAAACCTGTCTAGAATATAGTCAACAGAGGAGAATAAGTTACTGAAGAGAGTTAAAAATATACCTGAGAGACCTCAAGCACTTACCTTCTATATTGGCCCATGGAGAGCTCCTCCCTTTTGGACTGAAGTCCTGACATTCTGAAAGGACCCTGACTGGTTGAGGGCCTTGATCTCCAAACAAGTCTCTCCTCCCAATCCCATTCAATTCTAAGATTCATATTTGTTCTTCATTTCCATTCTTTGTTGTTTCTTTTGCTATTCTGGTCTAGACTGCTGAAAATTCTCTTTCTCTTGTTTCTTTCGGTCTCCCTCTTTCTCATCCCTTTCTTAGCTTTCAGATTAGCGTGCTTAACAACAAAGCCAAGTGATATATTTTTCCTGTACCAATATATCAATTCCTGAGGTTCCTGACCTTGTTTTACTCACTTTGCAAGAGGGAAATACACCCACTCTAATGAATTCTAACAACCAAATTTGCTAAAGCACATTTTTAAGCTCAACATTAATTGGGGGATCTGGTGAATTAGGGCAAAGTGCTATAAAAATGTACCAAATAAAAAAAATCAAGTTAATTAACTAGATCATCCCAAGTTCTGTACTTTCCTTACCTTGGAAGGCAGGAGCTAGAGAGTGGTGTGATGTTTATGTTGAATGGTGAGGCTCTTCTGCATAAGATCCAATGACTGTGAACGAATATATTCATCCATCATACAATACTGTTCTGTGTGTGTGTGTGAGAGAGAGAGAGACAGAGAGACAGAGAGAGACAGAGGGAGAGAGACATGACCTGGAAACTTCAATAGCATTCAGTGAATGTACAGATTGATTCTGTGTCTAGAATATGGCAAATACAAAGAGGTCTAGAAGAGCTGGTGGAGATAGTGCCTTCATTTATGAAATGTAGCTGAAGATCAACAAACAAGAATTTCTTTCATGCTAATCAAACAAACAGCCATTCATTGATATACTTCCATTGTATTTGAAAGACAAGGAATTTACAGTTCTTCAGGCTGTAGGGATGCTGATGTTTTGATTGTCCAAATAGCAATCGAGCTAGCTCATTGCACTGACCTGTCCTAGCAGGAGAGAACACTGATCTGTTTGTCCTGCTTTGTTTTCATGCTGCATGTCAGGTCGGCTTTGCTCTCCCTGCCATGCTTTTAAGGTAGTTGCTTTGTGGTGATTTTTAATAAATGGGCTTTATTGTGCTGTGAGGGGATGATGGGATTAGGTGAGAAACAGCATGGTGAGAACTGGGGAATATTATTGTAATCTCTAATAATGATAAACTGATGTGGTTGCAAGATCACACAGTTGGCAGGAGAAATGAGAAAACAGGAGGCAGATGGAAGGGTCTGGGGGAAAAATTGTATTAATTAACTTTCAAACAGAATTCTGACATGTACTACTTTGAAATATTACATCTTATCAGGTACTGCAACTCCAATAGTTCTTTAGTCTTGGCAATTGCCAAGGTGTGTTGATGTTTTCTTCACTTTCCTGAATAATGCTTTTGAATCCTCTAAGCTTGTTCTCAGAACTTGACGCTAGCTAGCACACGACACCACAGGATCAAGCAAGGCACATTACTCTCCCAAGTCCAAAGAAGAGAGGGATGGAAAAATCCTGCAATTTTCAGCAATAGTGTGGTACAGAGTTATCCAAACTATTACTATATGTGCCTACCATCTGTGGTTGGGATGCAAATTCCAAGATTTGGAGGAGACCAGTAGTATTTTTTTTAATTGCTCACTCCTCTCCAAGGTCTTTCTCAGGGTTTCATTGCTGCAGCTGCTGAAATAGCTCTTGGATTTCTGAATGATATTCCACCTGAAATAACAGTGAATATAATTGCCAGGTATTTTCCGAGTTCTTCATCATTTGTTCAGCCTGAACAAGTATCTGCAACATCTGCTGCTATGACATACAACAGCATGAGGTACAGGTGAGGACTCTGAAGTACTTTTCATGCCTGAGTGGGGATGAAAGGAATATCATGTGTGTTATAACCAATTATGACAGTTCTTCTGCAAGCTCCTGTACAGCTTCAGAAAAAAAGTGCAGCTGTAAAGGCACTTACGACCTGATGAAACACAGCTGGAGAGAAAAGCCCTTTCTTGACACACTGCATACAACTGTGGATATGGATGCATAATTGTATAGGGAGTGTATAAAGCAAGAGATCGAAATAATGAGTTTTATTAAAGAGTTTCAAGATACATAAAAAAGCACAAAAAGGAACAAAAAATTACAACAGGTACGTAAGAAGAAACAAAGAAAAAAATTAAGTACTAAATTCTAAAGAACTAGACAAACTTTTCTAGGAGGAAGATGATGATGCTAGTTGTCCTCTTCATAGCTCCTGCAAGGAGGGAATGCATTGGACAGCATTTCTTGGTCTGAATCAACAGAGACCAGTGAAAATTGCCCCTGTACAAAGGGGGCACAGAGGATTAACAGAGGAGTGTCCTGGGATTCTCTCCTGGTGATCTAAATAATCACATAAGTGGCAAATGATTGCAGATGGAAAGGGACTGTTGTTGCCAGATAGCCTGTCCTGTGCATTGCTTTTAAAGTTACAAGCACCACCCTTTTTCTAACAATTAGGACTCTTAAAGCTAGAAAGTGAACTTTATAAAAAGCTTTCTGATTATGTGGATGCAACTTCTAACTTTTGCAAAACTGTTCTGCTGCAAGATGAAGGCTTTGTGAATAATTAACTTCAATTTTTTTCTTGAGGCTTCTTAAGCATGCATAAAATATATATAAAAGTGTACAGAGAAAAAACAACTTCTTTGAGTCTGAGAAACTCTGGAGAAATGTAGACTCTGAAGTACTGGATAAGGACTTCATAAAAGAATTTGGATGAGAATGGAATTTTATTTACCTCGGGACTGAATTAGCAGCAAGGTCAGTTTTGTGACTCCAAAGCTGAAGTAATCCAGACTCTTGTGTACATGTTTGTATGCTATAAACAGTGTCTGTATAGAGAAAGCTGAGCAAAGAGTGATATCCAGTGGGAGGGGGAGAATAATTGCAACCATTTTTTCTTTTTTCCTGCAATTGCATTTAGATTTTTTCTTTTTAAAGTAAGTTTTGGATTACAATGAGTGTAAATTCCAGCACAAGATCCAAAGTAAAAGGACCTGAAAGAAAAGGTTCTACCATCTAGGTCAGCAGACATGTCTGAAAGATATGTGGAAGTTTTCCAGTTCATAACATGCAGTTGACTGAGATGGAAAGGGAGAAATTTAAAAGGAATTAAAAGAAGTGAAATCAGTGATGAAAGAAATGAAACAGCTTATATCATCGTTGGCATTTGAGATGAAACATAAAATAAAAAAAGTTATTGGAAGCCCCAGAGTCTTTCATGGCTGTCACTTGGACTGCCTGACCTTGGTTGTCTCATATAGTGGCAGGCATGAGTTATGTTAAGATGGATTTGCAGAGATAGGTGAAACTTAAACTATCATTGTTGGGCAGAATTTTTGTGTCAAATTGAATACTTTATGTAGAATATTGTTTTTATTTCAAATTATATTGATTTTGACCAATGATATATTATTTTAAAAAATGGCAAAGTGATTTATTGAAGTCTATATGGCAAGGGAAGAAACCTAGAATTAAATATAAAATTTTACAAATTGCCAAACAAAAAGGGGGATTGGAATTACCAGATTTGAAATTGTGTTTTTCTTTTCTTTTTTTTATAAGTAATTTTTATTAAAATTTTAAATGAAAAAGAATAAAAAAGCCGGCTTCCAGACATCAATTTTCCCAGTTGAATCTGATTTTAACATTCCATTCTGTATAAACATTCCATTCCATACATTATCTCTGTTTTACAACAATCATAAACTATTACTTTTAACTTGTATTTAACTATTTACATGTTATCTTTTACCACCTCATTTTGTCTTTCACCTTTCTCACAATCTTTCTTTCTTTTCCCCTATCTTATTCTTTTATCCAATTCAATACCTCTCACCATTCTCTTTCAAAGCCCTGGATTGGCTTATTTTTAAGTGAAAAAGTTAACTTTTCTGTCGCTACCGTATCCAGGACTTTGAATTTCCATTCTCTTATATCAGTATATTTTCTTTCTTTCCAATGTTGAGCATAAGTCAGTCTTGCTGCAGTTATTATATATAACAATGTCTTTTGATGAGATCTTATTTCTCTTTGTTGCCCTAACATATTCAGCAAATAGAGTTCTGGCTTCATTTCAAAGTTAAAACCATACAATCTTTGAATTTCATCATGTATTTCTTTCCAAAACTTTTTTGCTATCTTATAGGTCCACCACGTATGGAAAAAAGATCCCTCTTTCTCATCACATTTCCAACATCTTCCATTCCCATTTCTTGTTATTTTTTTTCAGTTTTTAAGGTGTCATGTACCATCTATTTAACATTTTATAAAAATTTTCTCTTAAATTCAAGCTTGGTGTAAATTTTACATCTGTCTTCCATGCCCTCACCCATGTATCCAACTCAATTGGATATCCTATATTTTGAGCCCATCTAACCATGTTATTTTTAACAGTTTCTGATTCCATCTCTCTTTGTAGGAATATTTTATAAAATCTGGAAATTCTCTTTTTCTGGGCCCCTTTCATCAATACATCCAGTTCATTTTCATTTCTTTCAAACCCATATAATTTTTGATCCATTTTAAATCTCTCTTTTAATTGTCTCCATGGGAACCAGTTAAATTCATGGCCTTGCTCTTTTAATTCGTCTTCAGTACTCATTCTTAACTTTGTACCGTCCTTTTTCAGCAACTCTTGATACGTCAATAATTTTCTCTGTTTTATTGGAGCAATATTAAATGCTTCTTGGGGTGAGGTCCACAGCGGAAGTCTTCTATAAAATTTATGTTTTATTTGTATCCACACTTTCAACAAAGACTTTCGGATACAGTGATTGTTAAAGTCTTTATTCAGCTTTACTTTGTCATAGCATAAGTATCCATGCCATCCAAATCTATTTTCTGTTCCTTCAACTTTTTTTATTGTTGTGTTCTCCACTTGAATCCAGTCTTTAATTGTTTCTAAGCAGCATGCTTGATAATAGATTTTCGACGATGGCGCATCAAAACCTCCTCTCTCCTTTGTGTCTTGCAATGTTTTAAATCTTATTCTTGGTTTCTTGCCTTGCCAAATAAATGTTCGTAGCCTTTTTTCCCATTCTTTGAAAATCTTTTCTTCTCTTATTATTGGCAAATTTTGAAAAAGAAACATTAGCTTAGGCAAGAGAGACATTTTAAAGGCATTTATTCTTCCTAAAAGAGATAATTTCATATTTGTCCATTTTTCCATTTTGCTTTGAATCTCCTTCCATGTCTTCATGTAATTGTTGTCAAATAATTCTTGATTTTTATTTGTTATATTTATTCCTAAATATTTTATTTTCCTTACTATTTGGTATCCTGACCTTTTTTCCCAAATCTTCTTGTTTGGTTGGTTTTTTTGATATATTTAATGTCATCATCTTCGTCTTTTCTTTATTTATCTTATATCCTGCTATTTGTCCATATTTTTGCAAGATTTCCTTCAACCTCTGTATTGAGTCTTGTGGTTCCTCAAGAAATATTATGCAATTGTGTTTTTCTGATCTTGTTTGGTTTGGTTCAAGGACTGAATTATGCTAAGAGATCATTTAGAAGGGCATGAAATGAGGTTTGGATGGCACAGTTATTTGTTGTATGATAAAGGCAAAACGAATGCAGATTTTAACAGTGATTATGTGAGACATGCCATGGTGAGAGTGTGGAATAGAATTAAACCAATGTTATATTCTAAGATGGGTGTCATCACAAAAAGCATTCTATAGGAAGGAGGCAACAGCAAAGGAAAGATGGATAACCTATCAAGATCTGCTGGGGTTTGAGCAAGAACATTATAGAATTAATTCAATTGAAGAACTAAAGTCAATAGGTTACAGTTTTCAATAGTTCTTTTACAGACAGAAAGATTCAGAATGGATAAAAAACTATATGACTTTGAGCTGACGAAATGTTCGTAGCCTTTTATTTTTTATTTTTTTAGATTTTAAGAAACAGTTGTGCTCAGATAATGGACGTTTGATTGGTAAGATGTATAAATTTTTGTTAAAATTAGAGATGGAAGAAGAGTTGGTTAAAGACTGTGATAAAGTGGGCACAATATGTCGGTCATTATATACAGTTTTAACAATTGGAGAGTACGTGGTTAAAGGGAATTAAATTTACATTATTTTACAATGTTAAAGAGACCTTTTAAAATATAAGGTCTCACTCTAATATTTGACACCAGTAAAATTGGCCAAAATGCATAAAGAGGTTGCTAAGAGATGTTGGAAATGTGAACAAGTGAGATCCTTTAACCATATGTTGTATACTTGTGAAAAGGCAAAAACCCCTCTGGAATCAAATACATTGTATGGTGTGTAAAATTCTGAAAGTTAATGTACAATTGGAGACAGAATTGTCTCTGTTGCAATTAGTAGAAGATCAACTGGAGAAGAAGCATGGAAAGATACTACAGTATATGGTCACCGCAGCACTACTACTATATGCACAAAAGTGGAGGAATACAGATATTCTGACAAAAGAGGACTGACTGATAAAACTGTTGGACTTAGCTGAAATGGATAAACTAATGATCAGAGAAAAATCAATGCTGACTTTTTCAAAAGATTGGGAACCTTGAATAAGCTTTTTGTAAGAAAAAGATTACAGTGTGCCGACTGTAGGTTTCAACAATTAGTTTATTTGGAAGGCTATCAGTTGAAGCATTTAAATGGTATTTGTAAGTAGAGAAATTATTTTGTAGGCTTATCTATAATCAGTGTTAGGAACAGAGTACACTGTATATATTTCAATTTATATTTCTTTTTCTCTTAGGATCTTTATTGCCTTTAGTTATTTTTAGTAAAGCAAGAGATATAGAAGATGATTATAGCAACTGTGAACAGGTGACAGAGCAAAGAAGATTTACAAAAACAATTCTAGAAATATTTGGAGTTGTTTTTCATAACTGTGCTAATAAAAAAGAGATACATATGATGTTATTACAGTGCTTTCCAGAGGTATTCACGCACACCCCTTTGTCTTAACTTGTATGGAATTGAAAGGGGTTTAACTAGCATTATTACCACTTGATCTATGCGTGATACTCAGGGTCATGAAAATTCAAGATTTTTATTGTGTCACAAAGTTTAAGTAAACGAAAACAAACTGGAACTTGTTCATTGCATAAATGTTCACACACCCACACTGATACTCAAAAGTTTTGGTGGAAGCATCTTTGACAGCGATTACAGCTGCAAGTCTTTTGGGGTAAATTTCTATCACCATTGCATATTTGTATCTCGCAGTTTTTGGCCATTCTTGGCAACATTACTGCAGCTTTGTCCCGTCAGGTGGGGACAGTTGGTGAACATCAACTTTCAAGCCATGGGACTTATTCTCAGTCAGATTGATGTCTTGGGCTTTGGGCCATTTTAAGACATTAAAATTCTTTTTAAATCACTCCAGTGTTACTTGGCTGTGTGTTTTGTATCTTTATCCTACAGGAAAGTGAAAATATCCTCAATTCTCTGGTCCCTTGCAGACTGAAATAGGTTTTCCTCTATATTTGCCCTGCATTTGGCTCTATCCAGCTTGCCCTCAGTCTTGACCAGTTTTCCCATTCCTGCCCTGCAGCATGGTTGCCAACTCATAGTCCATTCTTCACTTTGAGGATGATGTTCCCAGGGCAAGAAATACTGTTGGCTTTGTACCACACGTAGCATTCTGTGGCAAGGCCAAGAAGTTAATTTTGGTCTCGTCAGATTGGAAAACATTTTTCACATTTGCTGTGTTTCCCACATACCTGTTTGCAAATTCCAAAGGGCTTTGGTATAGAGTTGCTTCAAGAATGGCTTTCTTTTCACTACTCTTCGTTATAGGCCAGCTTTGTGCACCATCTGGCTGATAGATGGTCCCATGAACAGGACTTTAGAGATGTGATTAGCCCATAATCTCTCCATTGTGTAATAATTGACAGTGGTGATCCAGGAGATGTTTGCAGTTTAGATTAAAAAAACAAAAATGCTTAGAGCTGGGTAGCAACCACCTATTCAAGCACTGTGTTGAAGAAGGGAAAATTGCCGTTGAACAATAGTTACTGATACTATCCTTGTCCAGAGACAGCTTCTTCGGGAGGAATTGTGTGACGGTGTACTTCAAGGTAATTAGAAATGTCTTCATCCTTCTGTTAAACATTTTTTCTTGTAATCATTGTCCAGTGGAATATAGTAAGCCATAGTGACAAAGGTACGTTTGGGCAGGTGAAAGGTTGCTTGACTTCCTGTCGATGTTGAGTTGACTGGATTAGGAAGCCTCTATTGTATATACTATAGAGAAAAGAGAGATCAAATTAGAATTAACAGAAGCAGTTTTGTGTCCAAGATGCCTCAGAAAACAGATCACAAGAAGTCTAGTGAAAAACCATTAGCAGGGGAGTGAAAAACCTGTAATTATTCAACAGATATACAGATGGGACAGACTCCTGAGTTCTCAAAAGAGCTTCAGTGGATCACTTTGTACACACAGGATAGGCTTTAAGATCTACTTTAATTCGTGTTGCTTTGTCTTCTTCCACATAGTGTTTGTGCTGGCTTTTTTTTATTATTATTATTTTTATACAAAACATATATTTAAAACAATTTCTCCATCTCAGATTTATACATTTACATGAAAGATTACTGTATCTTCTTTTCTTCCTATACTTCTACCTAAACTCTTAGTATTATCATAAATGTTACCAATTATTTACGTACTTCTGTAATTGTCCTTTACTCACATTTGTTCCAGATCCTTATATTTTAGATATTCTACTAAATAACATTAATACATTTGTACTTTAATGTTATTATTTTAGTATATATTTTCTCAAAACCCATTAAGATATACTAATGTATTTCCCCCTGTCACTCTTTTCTTGAATAATTTTTATACATTTACTGTAATTAGCATTTTATCAGTCTATTTGTTGGAGGTAGTTTTCTGTTGGAGCCCACTCGTTTTTTATATCTTCTTCTGTTCGGTTTCTTAATTTCTGTGATAGAACATCTGCTATTTTCATGTCCTGTATATTTTGTAGCCATTGTTCAATTTGGGGAACATCTTCCTTTTTCCAATGTTTTGCAAATTCTATTCTAGCAGCTGTCACAATATATAATATAATTCTCCAGTATTTCTTGTTAATTTGGTTGTCTACTCCCTCTAATATGTTTAGTAAATAAATTTCTGGAGTCATGGTAAATTGTGTGTGGCGGATTTTTTCTACCTTTTGGTGTATTTCTTTCCAATATTTTCATGTCTTTGAGCAGGTCCACCACATATGATATATTGTACCATTCTGCGTGCTGCATTTCCAACACTTTCCTGTTCCAGTTTTATATATTCTTTGTATTTTTTCAGGAGTCATATACCATCTATGGAAGATTTTGGAGTAGTTTTCTTTCAAGTTTTGTACTGTAAATTTCATGGTCCTTTTCTAGCTTATTTCCCGTTGACTCAGCTGTATTGTGTGTCCAACATTCTGTGCCCAATTTATTGTTTCCTCTTTGACCGTTTCTTCTTCTTTATCGTACAGTAATAAATTCTTGTGCAATTTTGCCATTAAGTGTGGTGGATTCTCCAACAAAAGTTTGATTATTGGATTTCTTTCGTTTTCTATTTAGAATCCTTGTAGTTTCAAGTCTATCTGGAATCTCTCATGAAGTTGTCAGTATGTGCTGGCTTTCGGATAATTATTGCCTTTCAAAATGGCTCACATGAATTAAAAAAAAAAAAAGCTCCCCCATCAGGCTTGTAAGCTAAGAAAACAAAGTTCACAAAGGAAGGGAGAATGGAGGGAAAGAAGAGGGACTGACATTGGTTTTTCAAGGCTATAACAATTGAATAAGTTCTAAGTGAACATGTAAATATGGTTCACACTAGCTAATCTCTCCTTGCTTGAATTGATGGTTCTTGTTCCGCTGGTCAATGGAGGACTTTGGTGTTTGTTTTTTTGCTTCTATGTCTACAATCTCAGTGCTACAGTTGTTTGGAACTGAGTGTTCTGTTTGGGAATGGGCTCCTTGCACCTACTCCTTCTCAAACTGATGAGTATACCTGGTTTGGTTCCTCCTCTTGTCTTGAGGAAAACATAAGAAGTAGGAACTGCAGCATCCCACTTGCCATAGGTCTTTTGATTAATGATGGAAGCCAGTGTGTGGTTTCCTGATGCTGTGCAGTCCCAGGGCAACTTTCAGGTAAAATTGCATGTTTTTCTTTTAAATGATTTCATAGTTTAAAATCACTGGAGAATCAGGGAACAGACTGGGCTCTCCCAGCAACAAGAAGATATCTAGGAGAAACTGTGTCAGTTGTCCAGATAATCTCTTTTATCTTGAAGATTCACAATACTTTTTATGATCATCTGCCAGGACAACCAAAAACTCACTGAACACAGTCAGGAATCTTTCTGGATTTCTTAGTCTTCAGGATGGCCACCACAGTGTGGATTCTGAATTCCTGCCAGTCTAAACATTTAACTAATTAATCCAAAGGAATTGTTATCTTACTACTCCCATATTATCTATCTAGCATAAAAGAGCCAAATCCAAGGTTCTTTTATGCAGAGCCACGTAGACAGAGCTTAATGTTTTAGGGCTTCTTGAAAGTGTCTTTATTCTATATGGCTACTTGATCTATCAAAAGCTGTCCATCAGAGGTTTTCCACTATCTTTATTACTCTTGTATGTGATCAATAATAGCTTTGTCCTTCTACTGTGTGCACATTGACGTGCAAGCAAAGCGGAGGTGATCTGATATTGCTGATGGCCTGTCTTTGCTCGTATCCTACTGTGCTGTACATTTTTATGAATGGATTAGACCTGAGCAGTCATCAGCACCATTCTAAGCCAAATGGGAAGGGGAAGATTGGAAGAATTGCCTGTTGAGGGGTAAAGACTGTGTCAAGTGTAAGTGAGTAAACTGCCAGTCCCATTTTTGACATGTCTACTGAAAAGTAAGTCTGCTGATTTCCCAGATAAATATGCATAGGGCTGCAGCTTGTGACTTTAAAATGAGCAGATAAAGAATATTGCAAGCTCGTTTCTGAAGTTCCATCTCATTGGATCTCTTGGCCTCATTTCTGACTTGAGCAGCTATGTTAATGAGTGTACAATTGCTAAAACTTCTGTTTGAATAGTTTCCTTCCTGTACTGTTTTAAGAGTTAATCTTATGAGTCAACAGGTCACTTGAAGGCACACACATTCACACACACTTATGTGAACGGAAGCCTATGTTGGAACAGACTGTGCGGTTTTATCTGTGAAGTGTCTTACAAATTAATCGCACTATAAAATTAAGATATGCTTCAACTTTTATTAAAAAAAAATCCACTCGTCTAGAAAATATCTGTTGGCTGCCTCTGTACAGATGCAAAGGTGGTGGTGAGCTGTCACTACTGCTATGGATACTTCTAAAAATAGGGCTTAGTTTATGTTCAGTCAGATTAATCGTGAGTGTTCCTGCATTGTCCCTCTATAGTCTCCCCTCCCATTGGTTGCCAGCAAATCCCCAGGAGCCAGAAAAGTTAGGTTCTATGTAACAAGATTCACCTCCCTTCCACATTTGTTGGATTTGTAACAAACCAAACAAACTGTGTTGACAATGCTTTTGAGGGAAGACAGGATGACTTTAGACAGGTATAATGTCACTTTTGCTAATCAAATTCTATTCTGTATACAGGTTTTTTCCCTTAAAATGAAATGCAAAAGGTATTTCAAAAGTAACTGTGGAACTCCTTTTATTCCTCAAGGTGTGAAAATATTATGCTTTTTTTATTGAGAGATTTGTATTTATATCCTCCCTGAAAGCTGTAGGGAATGAAGTATTAGCAGACTTCTCAAATTTCAGAAGCAAGGAACATTTAGGAAACACTGAGAAGGTGACTGGGATTTAAATAAACATAATAGCAAATGGCTATTCCAATGAGGCAGGGGTGGGAATTATGTGATCGTAAAGATGTTGTTGAACTACAGCTCTCTTATGCTCCTAGGCAGCATAATGAAGGTGAAAAATGTTGGGAATTGTCATTCGGCAACCTGGGAGAGAGCAGCACATATTTCCAATCTCTGCACTAAGCCATTACTTTAAAAGTCCTACAGGAGATTTTCTCCTTAGCATCCTATGTTGCTGACAGTAAAAAGTGTTAATGAATGTATTTTCATCTTCGTATTTGCTGTGCCTCACACAAATGGGTTTTTGCACCTGCACAGAGACCCTATTTGGAAAATTGTAGTGTTCAGAAGCTTGGCAGGTGTCGCTGCCCCTCTCACCAGCACGGATGTCCTAGACTGCCATACTATCATTTCCTCAGTTTCTTTTCATCTTCAATAGAGCAGCTCCTGTTCGTTTGTTCTCTTTGGGTAACTTCTCTTTGGTTTTTCCTTCCTTGTTATTTCCCCAAATGCTCTTGCTCCTATCTTTACCAACTTTCTTAGCTTCATACTTCTCCTAATGTGTATATTTTCCAACTGTCTTCTCTCCTGCACCCCAAATAACCCTAACTCCTTCTTAAACTTCTATTACTTCTGCCTCTCTAAGTGTTGTTTCCCTCTTGGACACCATTCGCAGTGCTTATACTCCCTTGGGGAGGGATGTAATATTCAAAAGTGCAGCATTTACAGGGTTTTTACCTCCCAAATTCTCAAGAATCATTCACAATGCCTAAAAGTCCACTGCTGGGAGAAGTTTCTTCAGGTAGCTGAACAGACAGCAGACAGCCAGGCTGTTCTCCATGTCAATGACCATTATGAAGCCGAAGTGCCCCAAGACTGGCCTAGGTATCAACATCATACATCAACACCCTCAACAGCCATGGAACCAATTGAGTCTACTAAGGATTCTCAGGCTCCACTTTACCATCAGTAGGGGACCAAGCCAAACCCCAAGGCGAGGTAGCAGGTAAACCAGGACACAGAAGGTAAAAGCACAAGAGACCTTCTTCCTCTGAAAACAGCTCTTTGTCTAAAGACTAAGAAGACACCAACCAAGGGAAAAAGCAGTCCAAGTCCAAGCAGTGCTCAGCACCAAAGACTTTACAAGCAGATGCTTCAACCCTGACATGTAGGCCTCAGTTGTCTCCCATTCTGGAGGTTCCATCTGTGTTGCTTCCATTGTCACCTACATCCCTAAGTAAACTGGTACCCTCTGTCAACACCGCTTCTATATTTGTGCCAGATTTAACATCCATGTCGATGCCAGAGCCATCATCTATACTGTCTTTGGTCATCTCATCATCAGCACTGGGACCAGTGCTTCCACCGACAGCAACTGCAGAGGGATGGCACTGCCTGGTGTCTTGCTTACTCTGCTGAGCTACTTTGATATTTTCCACCAGAGATCTCCCTGACACCACCTGCTACTGACATCACCATGATGGGACCAATATAAGGAAGTACTGTTGTGTGCCCTTGAGACCATCCTATTGGGACAATCACTGTAGAGATGACTGTCCCTATACATTAGCTTTATATATAGATCAGTACCAGCATGAACATCGTTGGAGGGAGTTTCTGGGGTTGTACCGATCCTACTCCCTTTCATATGGGGACAGGTACCACTGGTCTCCAATTGGATTATTCCCACTGGTCTTGCTCCTGGACACCTACTTCTCCAAGACACTGGGCAGCCTCTCCACGACTGAGGCCCACAGCCATGGTATCCAGACCATCTCCATCTCCAGTCATGGTATCTGTACCTTCAGTTCCACCTCCAGTCTCAGTTGCTACTGTCAGTTACATTACTGAGCATCATGTCATGACTCCCCAATCTCCCATCATTGGTCTCATCTTCTGTGGCCTCTTCAGTATCAATAGCCCAACATCCAGTCATCACCCAAATAGCATCTATCTCTGCTGCCCCTGTGGTAACTCAGCTTGCCAAGCCTTGCCAAACTTTGCAACAGTATCCTCAGCACAGTCCCGAGGAATCCAAGGACTATGACTCAGACTCAGTATTGACTGCTTCACCCTCTCCACTGACCTCCTATCTTTCAGGTGATGTAGAGGACTCGAGATCACCATCTCCACCCAAGGACATCAAGCTGTTCATTAACGTCCTTCACATGACGAAAACTCTTGGAATATAGCTCTCCTTTCCTCCAGGCCTTGTCGATGACCTGATATTCGAGCTGGTGGATGCTCAGGCTACTAGTTCCACCTTGATACCCTTCTTCCTAGCCCTGCTGGAGCTGATGAAACAGTCATGACAAAAACTTTCATCTCTACCACCAGCCTCCAAAAAACTTGAGAACCGCTCCCAGATGCAGCCTGAAGGTTTATCCTGTCTTTTTAACCATCCTACCCTGAACTCCATTGTGGTGGAGGCCTCTCAGACGTGATGCAGTAGTTGAGTCCTCAAAACTCCAGTGGACGAAGAGAAGAAGAGTGGGCATTTTTGGGTGCAAGTTCTATTCTGCTGTGGCCATCACAGTCAACATTGGGAACACCTGTATGGCCACCTGTCAGAAGTTCCTCTGGGACATCTTCCTGAGAAACATAGAAACATGGCCATGCTTTTGTACCAGGAGGCACAAACTCTAACAGCCCAACAAATACACTCCTCCAGACATATCATTGACTGTGTTTCCAAGTCCATGTTAGGAGCAATAGCCTTGCAGAGATATTCTTGGCTACAATCAACTAGACTCTCTGATGATACTAGCAGAAGGATTAAGGACCTCCACCTTGATGGGGATGGTCTTCAACTCCAGTGAGGTCCTAGATCACCTGTGCAAAGCTTGCTTCACAGCCAAGAAAATGGGATTCTCCACCCAATGACAACAGCATCAGTCTTCACAACCTGCTTGGCACTGTCAGCCCTCCTTCTTCTCCAGGTCCAAGTTGCCTTCATGGACATCTTCCCAACCATCCATAAATCAATAGCCCTGACAGCACAGGACCAAGAGATACCAGATTCTTGCCTCCAGTAAGCCTTCATCCTCTGGAAAGTCACAGTTTTGACTCTTTGACCTGGAGGATGTTGCAGCCGACCTCGATGTACAGCCTCTGTCCACTTCCATCTCAGGCATGTCATTTGATAGCTCAGGCACCCAGGCTCTACCACCATTATTCCGTCTGCTGGAATATCACCACAGATTCCTGGTTCCTTACCATTGTGTATAAGCTACGCCATCAAATTATCAAGTATTGTACTCATTGGCGTGTCCGGTGTACCCCACTATCCTAGGTACTGCTTCCCTATTGCAGAAGGGGCAATAGAGAAATTTCCAGACTGGTGCAGAAGAAACAACCACTTTTCTCGGTACTTCATAGTACTAAAGAGAGACAAGGCACCCATCCCATCTTGTATCTTTGTGAGGTGAATCTTTATGTCAGACCATGCAAATTCAATATTCCTCCAGGGTCTGAGCCTCAGTGTCAACCCCAAGAAGTCAGTTCTGGAACCCACCAGAGCCATTGACTTCATAGAGTCAATGACTCCCATATACATGGGAAAGCATATCTCCCATTTATCAGGATGCTAAAATTCAGGGAGAAAGCATTGCTATTCATCCAGAACCCCTCGTATTCCACTCTAAACATCCAGAAGCTGCTTGGCCTCATGGCTGCTACCATAGCTGTCACCTACCTGTCACTACTGCACTCCCAGTTGCTACGGCATTGGTTCCTGATGCACTTTGACACACTTCAAGACCACTAATCAAAGCACCTGGCAGTACCACCTAAAGTCTGCCAGTCACTCCTATGGTGGGTGAGTCAATGCAACCTCGCTGCACTCATCCATCTGTCTGACCTGTACAGACCTGCAGTGTAGTCATGACATCCACCTTTATATAGCACTATGGACTCAACTGTAGAGCAAGAGATGATGCTTGTTTTGGGCATGCTGTCCTCTCTGTGTTTCTTCAGTGACCTGACCCTCCATCCAAAAGTAAGCTTCTCAATCACCTATTTGTATGAAGCACAGACACCACAAAGAAAAACAAGTTGCCTACCTTAGCTTTGGTTCTTTGAGTGTTCATCTGTGCTCTCACACACACACCCTGTACCTTCCCTCTGTCAGGTCTCTGCTTACCTACTGTGGACATTGAAATGGCTGGCTAGGACTGTGCGGGGTAGGGGGCATGGGTACCTGCCCATCTATTCAGCTCTAGAATTTTCCAAGCAGGGTATCTGCACAGGTATGAAAACTCATTTGTGTAAGGGCATAGATGACCACAGTTACAGGTAAAACAACCTGTTGTTCCTAGCATAAATCCTTCTGTAATCAAAATTGTACCATCCATCCACAAGAAAGAGAAACCAAAAGGTTTGATGGAACGTAGAAGTTACAGAAGTATCTTTCCCTGCAAATTAGATGAGAACCTAATGGGAGACAGTATAGGGCAGCCCAGTGAGGAATTAAAAATGCTCAGTAGCCATGGAACACTGATTCTTTGAGGGATGGAGGATAGTTAGCGAGGGTGGGACAAAATGAAATTGAGTATCATGGAAAAGGGATGATTTGACTGGCTGGAATCCTGAACAGGAACAGTCATTTTGTCCCACTTACTGCTGCAAAATATTTTGAAGCTGCATGATACTTAAAAGCTTAGTGAATAACTCTTCATTCTCTTCTGTATCCCCAGTTTATTATGATAAATTTGCATATTCTTTAGTATAAAATTGCAACATAAACACTATTGCTTTTAATAGTTTTTCTCAATATTTGCTCAAAATGTTGCAGACATTAGTAGACATATGCAAGTAGACTAACTCTTCCTGTTAGCATCTAACAGTTGCACTCTTATTTCACGTAACTTAAGTATGGAGCCCCAAGGCTTTGAAAGACTGTAATATGTACAAACAGTGTATGTGCACTGTACTTCTCTGTGTGTACATGCCTTCAAGTTGCCTGTCAACTTCTGATGACCCCATGAAGTTTCATAGGATTTTCTATGCCAAGGAATACTCAAAGCTGGATAAAGCTACCTTTATCCAATTATATGGGAACAGATTCTTAATTCCGTAGTGTTCATATGATCTATGTATAGTTGAATAAAATCTCTGCAAAAAGAATCTGTCATTTTCAGTGAAGTTACAGCAGGAAATCTCTTAATGTTTTGCTCTGATAGAGTTAAATTGCCTTTCAGACCTGTGCTATTGCCTCAAAATCAGCTAGCTTTAATTGAAAGTTTGATTAGTAGATCACTGTTTAGGTATATTGATGTGAATGTTGTGATCTGTCACTTCTACTCCCACTTTGTTATGTCAAATTAAGTATTAGTTTTACTTCTATTTCACAGATAGTTCCCATTTCTAAAAGTGTATTTTCTTTTTTTGACATCTCTCATTGTCGAACTAGGTATAAAACAAACATCAAATCCACAGAAGTTTTTTTCATTTCAAGTGAAGAAAATACAGATTTTGTAGATAGACATTACAGCTTTTTCTTCACATTTAAGGCAGCAGAGAGTGCAGTTGTCCCTGTACCTAGATGACATTGTTGAAAGTGGGGTGTGAGGCCAAGGCCAAAAGGCATCTAGAGTTGATACTGAAGTGCCTGGAGAGACACAGAATCCTCATAAATTATAAAAGGAGTCATTTGAAAGTAATAGCCAAGTTAATAACACCCAACTGGCCATACAGACCTTGGTACAATTTATTAACTCAAATGTCAGCAAAAACACTTTGGTCATTACCAGAAAGATAGGATTAGCTTATGTAGGGTCCAGGATGTTATCCAAACCCACAGTGGTGAAGGCTGGCCACCTGGATATTGAGAGGCAATATTTGCTAAATCAGGGTTACTCAGAAAGAGTAGCAAACATATTAGTATGCACCAACACAAAGAATAGAGCATCAACAGAAAGAATGTATGAGATAGTACAGAAAAATATTTTAAATATTTTGAAAAAAATACTAAAATACTAATATAAAAATACTAAAAATAACATACAAGGAGAAAAATATGCAACATACCTAATATCTACTGTCTAAACAAAGTAACAAACACAAAAACACGAAAATGGTAAAAAGGGCACACACATGACTTCCAACTCTCCAGAGAAAGGTTATTTATGATTACTTAATGTACTTCTTCAAAGTTCAGTAAAATAACTTTAATTAATCTTATTCCTAATCTACAAAACTGTTTGTAGAAAATTTAGCTACATTTATACTTATAATTACTCTTTATTTTGTTGAATGTGATAATGCTACAGTATAAAAAACATAATGATCTATAATAATATTTCTAGCCATATTGTTGAAATCCTACTGTTGCGTGTCTCCCCGCAACACCACTTAGAAACATTACAACACTTGCTCATTGTTTCTTAAACTCACTCAAAGATCCTTCTTTAATTATTTGTCTATCTCAGCCATATCCAACAGCTTCATCACCCACTCGTGTTGATATGGTATCCTAGGATCTTTCCATTTCTGAGCATAGAGTACAGTGGCCCCTTGACTTTCGTGAGGGTTCAGGGTGCGGAACCCCTGGGAAAGTAAAAAAAACCCTGCATATAACTCCCCCATCCAAGTGAGCGCTCCCCCCCCCATTCACTTTGAGGTCCTCCCCTTACATTCCCTGGCTTTTTTGCCTTAGCAGGTGTGCCTTCTTTCTCTGCACCTAGGCAAAAGGCAAGCAAATGGGAAGAAGCAACCCTGCAGGGGGATCATTACTCAAAATCTCTTTGTTTTTTTACATGTCCACCGCATTAAAAAAAAAATCCTTCTGTCTTTCCATTTCCAACATTTCCAACATTTAGCTCAAGAGCATTTATACATTCTAGACTGGCCAGATTAGACCAGTTGTAACTAGTGGGACTTAAGTTAGTTGTCACTATAAAATCCTGTTCATTTTAATGGGTCTGCTCTACATATAGTTGATGTTAGTTTTAGCCTTGAAAAAAACAAGAATAATGGATTAAAATACATAGATGGACTATCTCTTCAAGTGGGGCTAGAAATGAAACATCTTCTAGAACTAATAAATGATGCTGTTTGCTGAAGAATCCACTCAAGCCACTGGGGACAATGCGGGACCAATGATAATCCCAAAACTGCAAACCTGATCCTCCAGAACTTGAGTGGGCAAACTACTCATCAGCCTTGCTGCTGTCTTTTTAAGTAACATACTTTTAATTCCCAAAAGACGTGCGTATTGCTATTGAATGGCTTCAGTGATTCCTGGAACAAAGATATTTTAACAATCAGTTACTCAACAACCAAAGTTCTGTTTTTTGCTGACAGGAAGGTTAGATTTTCCTGCTTATAGTGAACAATAAATTGAATATATTTACTCATATATGTATCTGGGTATATGGTTTCATGAAGCTATAAACTAGAAGGTACAAGAAAAAACATGGAATCTAAAAAGGAACAAAATATGGGAGCCCTCCTTTTAATCAAGGATGAATAATTTCTCCCAGTAGCTATACAGATTTTTAAAGCAAAAATTGTCTGTCAGATTCTTTTTAGGACCTAAATTTGGATTCCGCACTATAAGATCTCTCTTGAAGTCATGTAGTCTTTTTTCCTTAGGTTAATATTTCATAATGGAATTACTTTTTATCTGGTTGTTGTGTGACTTCTTGCCATATCCGACTTGTAGCAACCGTAAGGCGAACCTATCATGGGATTTTTTGGGGACTGAGAGCATGTGATGTGCCCAAGGTCACCCATTGGGTTTCCATGGCTGAGTGGGGAATTGAACCCTCATCTTCAGAGTTGTAGCCCAATGCTCAAACCACTACACCATGCTAACCTTGAGACTGACTTAAATTGTTGAAACTATCTGCATTTGTTTGATCCATGTTTGGTTTTACTTTGGCCTTTGCGTATTTCCGGTTCCTAGGAGTCCAAGAGAATATGAGATTCCTTTGAATCACTCAGTGAAAGCTGTTGAGTATACTCTTTATTCACCTCAGTAGATTTATCTCCCTCCAGCTTGTTATGCATGGACCAGGATAGTGTCAAATTACTTGTTGAACAGAAGCTATTGGACACAGTTTATGATGAGCTTCAAGGGGCTACATGGAGAAATTTACATGGGGAAATTTAAGTTCATTGTCCACTGAAAACATCATTTCAGTTTGTGGCTGGATGCTGTTGGAAATCCTTATGGCGTGATTCATAGAATCGTAGAGTTGGAAGAGACCCCAGGGGCCATGGAGTCCAACCCCCTGCTATGGAGGAGCACCCATCAAAGCATTCCCAACAGATGGCCATCCAGCCTCTGCTTAAAAACTTCCAAAGAAGGAGACTCCACCACACTCCGAGGCAGCATATTCCACTGCTGGACAGCCCTGACCGTCAGGAAGTTCTTCCTGAGGTTCAAGTGGAATCTCCTTTCTTGCACCATGAATCCATTGCTCCTTGTCCTAGTCTCTGGAGCGGTAGAGAACAAGCCTCTCCCTCCTCAACATGACATCCCTTCAGATATTTAAACATGGCTATCATGTCCCCTCTTAACCTTCTCTTCTGCAGACTAAACATACCCAGCTCCCTAAGGCGTTCTTCATAGGGCATGGCTTCCAGACGCTTCACCATTTTGGTCGCCCTCCTCTGGACACGTTCCAGCTTGTCGACATCCTTCTTGAATTGAGGTGCCCAGAACTGGACACAGTATTCCAAATGAGGCCTAACCAGTGCAGAATAGAGTGGTACCTTTACCTCCCTCGATCTAGACACCATACTCCTATTGATACAACCAAGAATCACATTGGCTTTCTTGGCTGCTGCGTCACACTGCTGACTTATGTTCAGCTTGTGATCTACCAAGATTCCTAGATCCTTTTCACACATACTGCTGTCCAGCCACATGTCCCCCATCCTATACTTGTGACTTTCATTTTTTCTGCACAAGTACAGGACCCAACATTTCTCTCTGTTGAAATTCATTTTGTTAGCTTTGGCCCAGCTCTCCAATCCATCAAGGTCGTATTGAAATTTGATCCTATCCTCTGGTGTATTAGCAACCCCTCCCAGTTTGGTATCATCTGCAGATTTGATCAGCATGCCCTCCACTCCCTCATCCAAGTCATTGATGAAGATGTTGAATAGCACTGGGCCCAGGACAGAACCCTGTGGCACTCTATTAGTCTCCTCTCTCCAGGACGAAAAACAGCCATTGGTGATCACCCTTTGGGTTCGGGCAGTCAACCAATTACAAATCCAACTAACAGTAGCCTTGTCCAGCCCGCATTTTACTAGCTTCTTTGCAAGAATGTCATGGGGAACGTTCTCAAAGGCCTTACTGAGGTCAAGATATGCTACATCTACAGCATTCCCTTCATCTATCAAGCTTGTAACCCTATCATAAAAAGAGATAAGATTAGTTTGGCATGACTTATTTCTGAGAAATCCATGCTGGCTTTTAGTGATTACTGCATTGCTTTCTAAGTAATTACAAACTGGCTGTTTAATGATTTGCTCTAGGATCTTTCCTGGAATTGATGTCAGTCTTACCAGGTGATAATTATTAGGGTCCTCTTTTTTCCCCTTCTTGAAGATGGGGATGACATTTGCCCTTCTCAGTCTGCTGGGACTTCTCCTGTTCTCCAAGAGTTCTGAAAGATTATTGCAAGTGGTTCAGAAATGACTTCTGCCAGTGCTTTTAATATCCTTGGATGTAATTCATCTGGCCCTGGGGACTTGAATTCATCTAGTTTGATTCATGAGAAAGAGGTGGATTTAAAGGGGGAAAATATGTGGATAAATGGGCATGTTTGTTTTTGTTATTTTCTGATTTTATTAAGAAAAATAACACAATCCAAACATACAAAGCAACAACAAAAATACATCTACATCTACACGAACATTAACAAAGATCTATATATATGTAGAACAAATACTGACAGAAGTAACTAAAATTGTTTCCCCCCCTTGTCGGAAATAGTTCATATTACTTAAATATTCACATTTTACGTTTTATCTATAATTACTAATTGTTGCTTATCACTTACCATTTTAATTATTTACTGATTTAATTTCTCAAGCTCATAATTCATTGTTAACTTATTCTAAATTACTTTATACCAGTAATCAATCATCAAAAGATAATAATCATCTATATAAGAAAAACATTTTGATAAATGGGCATGTTTAAGGAAGAAAAATGGTGAAGAAGGGGTCTTCATAATTTTTAGCCTGGGGATTCACAAAAGATGATGTCAGATTACTCAGAGATAATATACAGATACTGCCAGTTTTAAAACTATAGTCTTTTTGAAAATGCCAATACATATTTAAACCTCCTTAGGAATTTTTTATAGGAAGTGGAACCTTGAAAGTTAATTAAGGTTAATTAAGATATTACATATTTTAGCTGCATTACTGTTTCTGCAGATCTGGTAAAATGCAGTAATATTCATTGCAGGGCTATGACAATCAAAATCAGCAGCTACATTTGTACTGCACCAAGTGTGGGAATGCAGTTAATAAAATGGCACAGACTTATTTGTGCCATTATGTTGCTTCACGTACATCTATTCTGCTTCTTAACACATCTAGTATTTTTGAAGACGTTTGATTTTCTAGATAATCAAAATTTTTCTCAGGCTTTATTATGTCAGGATATTAGAATTTTATTTATACTACTGCAGGAAAAAGCATTTAGAAGACATTAGTCCAGTCTGTAATCTGTGTGGGCACATACCCACCTAATGACTGTACTTATGTGTGGAGTAAACCTTTATTGCTCATGTTGTAGTTGGCAGGCTGCCTGTTCTGGCAAGGGAATATAATGTTTTAATAATCCTCTTGGAGATAGTATTTAGTGTGTTGTCATAAAATTGTGCTCAATTTCAACCTTTGCCCCTCCTCTTTGCGAGAGAATAGGTTGTTGTAGTTGGTGTGCTGAACTTCAGAGATGAGCTCCAAGTACTTCAGAGGCTCAGTTTGCAAGCTTCTGTCCTTATCCCAACTGTGGTGGGATAGTGGGGGATTTGTCAGGCTAAGGCCTAGAAAAAAGTAGGATGTTCTGGTGCTTATTAATTTTCTAATGTTTAATGTGAACTTAGGGATATTTCTTGCAGTTCTACAGCCTGACCAGGCAGGAGCACTGACCAGTACATTTGTGGACCCCAGGGCATAGGCTTTCCAAGGCTGCATGTGTAAGATGATGTCCTCAGTAGGGTATAAGGGGGTAGTTTCTCAACTGGTATTTTTCTTTTATCTTTCTTTCCATTCCATAGCACATGTACACTCTTATGACAAACAGAATATACAAAATGTTCTATTGCAGCAGCTGTCTAATTAGGCATGGTTTGTGTCACAAGAATCAAATCTTACTTGCTCCAAATCCAGCTATAGCCCTGAATTTCATCATTGTCACACACTGTGCTTTTGGACAGCGTTAAATCACTGTTCTTTGTGGTCTCTGTGCCTCACACAGTTGGATCAATTTGTTGAATGTGTAGAACCTATGAATCTGTCAGTCTTTTGAAGTTCTTTGGCAAGTGTGGGGAGAGTGAGTAGGAAGTCTGTAACAGTTCAGAACCTACTTGGTAGAAGGTGGGAGCGACAAAAGCATTGGCTGCAGAGTAAGGGAGAAGCTGGTGTCAGTGGACTCTGAGAATTCTGACTGCCAAGTGTTGGTAGCAAAGAAGCATCAACACTTGTATAGAGCAATTAATGAAAGGGAACTCTGAAGAGCATGCTTGCCCTTTTGTTTCATCTCTCTGTTTATTTCTTTGATCTATGATCTCAAGCCTTTTTGATTCCCGCTTGCCTGCAGAGGTCACTTCCTGCTTCGTCCAAAAGTTAGTCCTTTGTGTCCCTTTGTCTGGGAAGGGAGTATCCGTGAGACTCCTGCCTCAGGATGGCTTACACTCACTCTTGAAAGCCAGCTATTAGGCGCTGTTTTACCCAAAATTAGAACATTATTTTTATCTCTCTCTTTTCCTATCCAAGGTGGATCTCCTGAAACAATAAATGGAAGTTTTTCCTTTTTCATCTTACAAGAGCATCTTGAGTATTTTTCTCCTGTTTATTACCAAACTTCACATTGCACTGGCTGCACTGCACTCTGCTTGATACAGATGCCAAATGCTCCTACAAAGTGTCGCCTGCCCCAGCTGCAGCTGGGTACTTCTTACTGGAAGAAGCTTGAGAGAAAGGATATGAGGAAAAAGCGGGAGCTGGGGGGATTAAAAGGTGAACCAGGAATAGTGAGGAGGTAGGGAGGAAGAGACCAGAGCAGACAAGGAGGACAAAGAGGTGAAAGGGTCAGGACACAGAGAAGAACTGCTATTCCTTGAACTGAGAGGGAGAGCCCAGAGTGCAGCCATGCTGGGTGCCCAGTGCTGCTGCTGCCACTAAGGGGAAGAGGACGGGAGCTTTAGAAGAGGCCAGACATGAGTGAGAAGCTTAGAGAAAGATGGACCTTACTGGAGCAGCTGGGGAACTGTACCTACCTATCCCACTGGCAACAGTCAGGTCAAGAAGGAGACTTGGGGAAAGGGATATTTGGCTAATCTGGCTGTTCCAAGAATGGAGATTACCCATTCTGTGCTAGTGAAGCAACTCAAGGACAGAATTATGAGAAGGGGAGTAAGACTAGCATCAAGGCTGCTGATGTGAGTTGGTGGCATGGAGGTATGAATTAATTTTTATGAACAGGGATATTATTAAATGCAAATGTATCTTTTGAAATATAGATTGGTATTTGAAAAGGAAAATCATGAAAACAATATTTATACTAAAGCCAAATAGACACAGCTCTTTCAATGTAGCTTTATAGGAATAAATAAATTAGTATCTACTGTGCTATTTTTCTTTTTTTTTTTTCCATTATGATTTTTATTAAACATTGAACACATCAAATTATAATTACAGATATTCTTGCTATCTTTACAAAAAAAAAGGAAAGGAAAGAGCAGTACATTTTAAATTGAGATTCTTTACATGTGCACGTTTACATTATTTCCTTTCAACTCTGATATATTCTATCATACTAAGTGTATCATTATTTCTTTACTTTCCTTACTACTGTGCTGTTTTTTTCATGTCCATGTTGTGTTTCTGAGCAGTTGGCAGGACCACATAGCTTGGAAAATATATTATGAAATAGTCATCTCTAGTTAATTAGAGTATCCAGGAATAATGGGCCGAGTGCTAAGTGGAATGATATAGAACTGAATCTGGAAGTCAAAAACAAAGCAACACGACGACGACGACGACAACAAAACCCTAGAAACACAGTGTTCCTTTTCTGAGGAGATTAACCTCAAATGCCATTATGATAGTTGCCAGAGGTCCATTTGTACACTGTGACTGTCTTGGTTGTATTAATTATCAGTAGTTGAGTTAGGAAGTGCTTCTGAATGAATACTTCCTTTTTCTTTGCTTTAAAGTACCCAGCATGCTTTCTTGGCGATGGCAGAACAGTTGTTAATGTGTCATGTTCCCTCAGGCCGGAGAGCCATGTTGAACCAAAGCCAAAATCATGGCAGGGACAGAACAGCCTGAAGTCTGAGTTGTATCACTGGGATTCCCTTCTTCCCTACTGAAGATATTTGTCTGATTTAGAAGACAGGCTTTCTATGGACAGTACTGACCTTAATGACTGATGTGAGATGACAATATTCTCCAAAAAGCTTACTCTCTGAGAATTTTAAATAATTTTTTTACTTTTATTAGCCTTTTAAGTAATATTTTGTATTCAACCTCACATGATTCCTGAATGTTGGGGGACTTTGTTGAGTACCCCAAATGATTTGAGCACTTTATAGAAGATTCTAGAATGTTATGAAAGATTCACAGCTGCCCTAAAATGTACCTCTCCGTCTATCCTTTCCACTAGCGGTAATTTCCTCTATCGTCATGCCCCCACACTAGCCCTCCTTCTTTCCTTTGTTGTCTCACACCTTTTTGAAGATGGATAGTCTTTTTCAAGATGGGTAGCCAGGACAGAATAGAGATTTGGTTGGTACATCTTTCCTGAGCTAATTGAGCAGCTGCTCTTGCTGCTGCTGAAAACTTCTCAGCACCTTGTGTTAGGTTACAGCAAAATCCATGCTGAGCTCACTCTGTCAGGAGCCACTTCAGACTCTTATGTTTTCTTTGATGACCATAAATCTTTCCCAAATGGTATCTTGCCTCACTCATATTGCAAGGCTGTATTCTGGACCTAAAACTTCATTGCTGCTACAGAAATTCAGTGGCCATCTCCCGTTTTCCAGTCATTGAAGTTGCTTCCAAATTTTGGTAGCAACTGGGGTGGCTCTTTATGGCTTTGGGACATAGAAGTGATACAGTGATAAAGGAGGAAGCGGCCATGGCTGTGATGGTACAAACATCCCAAGGAGATTTGCTGAGAGAGAGTGTATGGACCTTGAGGAGGTACATGTTTTTTTCATTTTTAACAGTTGTTGTGATATTTTGTGGTGGTTAACATACTGATGGCTGAAAGATGCACACCAGACACAAATCAAAGTCATGAATAGATGTACTCTACTCTACTTTGAACTTTTTTTTTTTTTAGAAATATATCCATACAATAAAAAAGGATATTGCCTATATATCAGTAAGAAAAACTGATAGATCAGTAGCATTCCTGTTCGGAGCAAGCTTATTATAATATATAATTCCATTGACAACAGAAGAGCATTAGAAAGTTTTTCAGAATTTTATCAGCTGAGATTGAAGTCTATTTGATAATGCATCTTTGTTGGAATAAATAATAAATTTGTACCAAGTTTCTTCGAAATCAATTGTCTCAGTGAGATTGTCTCAATTGGTAGGTTAATTTCTCAGACATGGCAATGCTTGAAACTCTGTCTAGTCAGCCTCTGATGTGCAGATCATTAAGGTATCTCCAGTATATGAAGCAATGTCAAGACAAGCTGCCTCCTCAATAATATAGAAATAAGTGCTTTGTGCTGAAAATCACTATTAGGATCAGGAAAAAAGTCCAAAGAATATGAGATTCCTTTGAATCACTCAATGATGGCTGTTGAATATAAGGTCACCTCAGTAGATTTATCTCCTTCCTGCTTGTAATCCATGGACTGAGATAGTGTCAGATTACTTGTCGAACAGAGGCTATTGGACAAAGTTTATTGTTGTGGTGAGCCAGTGAATTGAGACCAGCAGATCAGAAAACAAGAGTTTATTATACTGCACAGGGATCTCAGTGGAATCAATTTCCAAAAGACTGAGAGCCCCGTTTTAGGTTTCAGCACACATTTATACCTTCTAAAAAACAAGTACAGAAAATGATTACCATATATGAAAAGAGTACAGGTTACAAAGGTTTAAGTTTCGAAATGATGTATTACAGTTTCAAAAATGAAGTATGTCTGTACCAGGGAGTATTCTCCCTTAGTTGCATCGACTCCCAAACTCCCTATATCCCATGCATTGCCAAGCCGCATACCTAAGCTCTTGATAAGATAAGAGACGCATCTGCCTGACTTATTTTTCTCTATTTTTCTACTCAAGCAAGCAGTTTCTACAATTTAACCCCTTCATCATTCCCCCCTTTTCTGCCAAATTCTATTGCAATTTGAGCATAATTTGCTTAAGCCTGCTTTTGAACCATAACAGCAAAATGAGCTGCCTTTCCCTCGATAGCTTCAGAGAGAGAGGCCCGTACACATTTCATAGCACAGGAAATACATATCATCATTAAAAACCCTCCTACAGTCAAAACTATAATGCCTAAAAACAAAGTTTTCAGCCAGCCAAAATCTGGTAACCTGGAAGTCAACCAGTCCCAAGGATTACCAATGCCACTGTCATTGTTTTGTATTAGCCCTTGTAGGTGTTGTATCTCGTCCTCTGTAGTCTTGTTCAAATCATGGAAGGTGACTTTGCATCCTCCCTTGACTATAGAACAAAACCCCCCTTTTCTGGCTAATAGGTAATCCAGGGCCATCCGATGTTGTAACAATAACTGATTGAACTCTTCAATTTCTTGTTGAAGGGCCCATATCAACTTCCCAGTTGCATTTTTAGTTTTCTCCAATCTACAAGTCAATCCTAATATACTTTTATGATTTTCTTCGAGCTATGATCTCTGGATAGGATCCCAAAGTAAGGACCCCGGTTATTAGTCCACCTCCTACTCTACTGGCCTCAGTCTGAGCCAATTTCCTTCCTACAATGACCAGATCTTCACATTGACTACCCAGTGGTCCCACCAGGTTCCTTCTTCTTCTAACAGCCCGTTTTGGTCGTCCTGGAAGGAAAACTTGAACAGGTATAGTCATATACCCAATTCCCACACACTGATAAGTCCCTGGGTGATAATTGGTGGCCCATCCATTAAAATAAAACCATAAATTTGGATCTCGAGCCATCAATCCGGAGCATATACTGCCAGATTCTGTATAATTAGGAGTAAACATAGGATATTCCGGATACAACTCTCCAAGACTGGTTTCATTTAAATCTGTCTCGGGTTGATAGGATTTGTTATATGAGCCATACAAATAAAATCTATTACTACAGGCCGAATAATTTCCCAATTTAGCATAAAATGAGGGGTGCTGTATATATCCTTTCCACTTAGAATTCCAGTTTCCACTGTGGTAACAACAAAAACACATTCCGGGGGAATAAGTATAAAATTTCAGCCGCGTAAACTGAGTTTTGTTTAGACTACCATCAACTTTGGCAAACATATTGGGATTTCCCTTTAATGCTGACTGCAGGGTTCCTACATCCACTCCCGGTTCATTAATGACGGAGGGCATAAAACCAAAATCTGCCACAGTCTGTGGGTGTTCATAAATTAGAGTGTCATTGGGTCCATGTTGTTGGAACATATGTGCAGTGTGTTGCTTAAACCAGTTGGCCTCAATTATTCCACACATCATGCCCCACACTCCTATCAACATTATCCACTTCATCTTCAGAGTCAAATAGGAGTCCAAACCTACTTATCCCACACCAGTACCTTCTATACATATACAAGAAATACACCAGAGCTAAAATTCCAAAGAGTATACACACTACTATTATTACTAGTTCACTAACACTCATTGCTCATCATCATCCTCCATAGGGGATCTGGCCGTGCATAGAATAATCAGCCTCCGGAGTGACTATAGCAAGGCCTAGTCCCAGTCTTCCTTCCTCTGCAGTCGCTAGGTCTCACCGTACGTAGAGCTACCAGCCTCCAGACGTGTGGCAGCAGTAGGGTCTAGCCTAGATTTTTCATTCACCTGTTACAGATCTGACTGTGCGTAGAGTGGTCAATTCCCTGGTATGACCACAGCAGAGTCTAGTCCGAACCTTCTCTCCCGTCTCTCTGTCGGGACAATTTCAATTTCAGAGGGTTTTCTTGTGATGAGATCACAATCCAATCAGTAAATGCTCGTTTTACCCTAGTATAATGTATCCAGGGTTTCAGTCCTGCTACATTTACTGCTGTGGGGGTAACTAACAACACCTGGTACGGCCCCCTCCATCCTGGTGATAGGGGCTCTCCTTTCCAGTCTTTAACCCACACCTCATCCCCAGGTTGAAAGGAGTGTGCTTTCGTGAGGAACGGAACTTGTCTAACCTCTAAAGCGTGGGCTTTAACCTTCTCTAGAGCTTTTCCTAGTGCCTGCACCTCTTCTTGGAAGGCCAGACTTCCCAACTCCCAAATATCCCCTCCTAGTCCTTTTAGGATGGCCGGGGGTCTTCCGTATAGCATCTCAAATGGAGTTAGCCCAGTTGTCCGATGGGGGGTGCATCTTATCCTCAGAAGTGCTATAGGGAGCGCATCTAACCACTTGAGTTTTATTTCCTGGCACAATTTCGCAAGCTGAGTCTTCAGTGTTCTATTCATTCTCTCCACCTCCGAGAGCTTTGGGGTCTATATGCACAATGTAGCTTCCAAGTGATTCCTAGAGTCTCTGCAAGATTCTTGATTACTCCATGCACAAAAACTGGGCCGTTGTCAGATCCAATGTGGAGGGGCAATCCATACCTCGGTATGATGTCCCTAAGCAAGGCTCGTACTACCTCTTTTGCCTTCTCAGTTCTGGTAGGATATGCTTCAACCCATCCGGTATGAGTACGTACCATTACCAGCATGTACCGGTACTGTCCCGTCCGTGGAATTTCTGTAAAATCCACCACCAGGGATTCAAAAGGAATAGATCCTTGATATTGTATTCCCCCCTCCAATCTTGGTCCTTGGCGCGGGTTATTCCGAGCATAAGTTTGACACCGCGACAGTGCTAGCGTGGTGTACTGGCTCATTCTGTCTATGAACACATCTTTCTCTAATAGCTGAGCTAACGCGATTTTTCCCAAGTGTGTAGCTTCGTGCACCTTCTGCACAACTGACCATCCCATAGATTGGGGTATGTACGGCCTTCCATCTGGCAAGACCCACCAGCCGTCTTTGTCCAACATAGCCTTCAAGTCTTTTTCAGCCCTCTCGTTTTCTTGTTGGGTGTACCTAGGGGTCTGGTCACTCAATGATACTTGGAAGAGTGGCGTTACCAGTTCTTGGGGCAAATCTTCCATCTCATTTTCCAATTCCCTCTCTGCAGCCTCCTGTGCAGCCGCATCTGCTTTTCGGTTCCCACGAACCACTGGATCATATCCTTTCTGGTGTCCTCTACAGTGGATTACAGCGACTTTAAGAGGGGCCCACACAGCTTCTAATAGATGCTCTATTTCTCTTCCGTACTTGATCTCCTGTCCAGAAGAGTTGATTAATCCTTTTTCTTTGTACAGTGCGCCATGCGCACGTAGGGTAGTAAAAGCATACTTTGAATCTGTGTATATATTCACGATGAGTCCCTCAGCTAATTCCAAAGCTCTAATAAGGGCGATGAGTTCCGCCTTCTGAGCTGAAGTACCAGTGGGTAACGCTCTGGCCTCTATTATCTTATCCCCTGTGACCACTGCATATCCAGCCTTTCGCTTTCCTTCTCGTACAAAGCTGCTTCCATCTGTATAATAAGTAACATCAGGATGGGGCCACGGGGTGTCCTGTAAGTCTGGTCTGCTTGAATACACTTCATCCATGGTTTGAAGACAATCATGATGTGTAACCTCAGATTCTACGGGGAGCAATGTTGCGGGGTTCAAAGTGGTGCATGTTTCCAACTTTAGGATATAACATTCCTTGATACTTGGACATTCGGCTATTTGTGAACCAATAATTGCCTTTGTACTCCATTAGAGCCGATACAGAATGTGGGACTTTCACTGTCAGATTCTGGCCTAGGGTTAATTTGTCTGCTTCTTTTAACAACAAGGCGGTTGCCGCTATTGCTCTTAGGCACCCAGGCCATCCTCTGGCAACAGGATCTAACTGTTTAGAAAGATACGCCACAGGGTGATGCCAAGATGCCAACATCTGCGTCAGTACTCCCACTGCTATTCCTCCTTTTTCATCAACATATAGAGTAAATGTCTTTGTCACATCAGGCAGACCCAGTGCTGGAGCTTCCATCAATGCCTTCTTTATCTGCTCCCAGGCCCTCTTCTGTTCTGTTCCCCACGTAAATTCAGAAATCTCCGGGCCTTTGGTAGCTTCATATAAAGGTTTACTCATTACCGCAAAAATTAGGAATCCAAATTCTACAAAATCCAGCTGCACCCAAGAATTCTCGCACCATCTTCCGATTCCGGGGCTCAGGTAGAGCACACACAGCCTCCTTCCTTTCTCGGCCTAGCGCTCGCTTTCCCTGAGTCACTTGGAATCCCAGATACTGCACCTCTGTCTGGCACAACTGGGCCTTCTTCCTAGATACTTTGTAGCCTGCTTCCCACAAAAGCTGGAGCAACTCCACTGTAGCCTCTTTACACTCTTCCTCACTGTTGGCTGCCAACAGCAGATCATCTACATATTGCAGCAAAACTCGTTTCTCGGGCTCGGATCTGAATCTTCTCAAGTCTTGACTTAGGGATGTCCCAAAAATTGTAGGCGAGTTCTTCCAACCCTGTGGCAAGCGAGTCCAAGCAAACTGGGTTTTCTGGCCCGTAACAACATCTTCCATCTGGAAGACAAATATTTCTTGGCTTTGTGGGGCCACTTGAATACAGAAGAAAGCATCCTTAAGATCCAACACTGTAAAGTGAGTAGCTGTGGATGGAACTAGTCCCATTATGCCTATGATTACCAAATTTTCACTTTAATGACATGAAACTATATAAACATAAATACACATAG
Organism: Cyclura pinguis; assembly: GCA_030412105.1. Classification (NCBI taxonomy): domain Eukaryota; kingdom Metazoa; phylum Chordata; class Lepidosauria; order Squamata; family Iguanidae; genus Cyclura; species Cyclura pinguis. Next base: position 128,137,314 of record CM059601.1, read on the forward strand.
GTTGTGTATATGATATTCTAATTTAAAGGTGTAATTTTAATGTTGCTAGTTGTTTATGTCACAACTGTTGCTGTTACATTCACTAATATATGGGAACTATGATTACTGAATAATGTTAGCACAAAAAAATCACTAAAGATTGTGTATAATCTGGTACAGCAGGAGCTCCATGGAGGTGACACCATGAGTTACCTCACTAGGTGACACCCTACTAACACCACGGCACTCAAGATTATATCTTTAGACTGGCAGTCTAGAACACATGATGCAAAAATGATAGGAAGGTGCGGCAGAATGTATTCAGACAGCAGTTCTTAAAACCATTAAGTTGTTGCTGCTTGGAAAGGAAACTGGTTTGGAAAGAAAAGCTAAAAAGAACTGGTCTCTCATTCTGTTGCAATCGTACTGCAGTAATTTAATAACTGGTGGTAACTAATAATTTATTCAGCCAGTTATTAATTATTGTAGAGTTTCATCCCAGTGGTGAAATTATCACACTTTAATCACTAGAGTTATAGAATGACTTCTTACATTGTCAAAACCAAAACTCTTTTTGGGTTGACACATAAAGCTTCCTTCTTCTAGAGCAAGTAAGAAGTTCAGGTACTCCTAAGGCTCTCATTTGTGGTCTCAGTTTAATTCTGTTTTTTCACAGTCCTCTCTCCACATTTGTAGGTTTGACCTTTGCAAATTTGATTATTCTTGAGGGGGGTGTGTGTGTGTCTTTCCCCCACATTTTCCCTCTCCCATTCCCTTGCATTTTGCTGGGCATGGAGAAGGAAGGCAAGTGCTTGGGGAAAAGGCAAGGGAATGAGGGGAAAGCATGCGTCAGCCTTCTTTCTCCCCTCCAGAACTCTCCCCTCCCAGTCTCTTGCCTCTGGCCCTGGCACTGAGACTTGTGCAGAGGCAAAAGGCAACGGAATGAGGGGAAGGTATGTATGAGCCTTCCTTCTCCCCACCAGAGTTCCCCTCCCATTCCCTTGCCTCTGGCTCTGGTGCTGAGAACTTGCACTGAGGCAAAAAGCAAGGGAATGTGGAGGAAGGCTTGCCCATGCCCTTCGTTCTCCTCTCCAGAGCTCCTTCCTCCTATTCCCTTGCTTTTCTGGCCCAGGACTGGGAACTCACACTGAGGCAAAAGGCAAAGGAATATGGGGGGAGGTACACATGTACCTTGCTTCTGCCCTCTGGAGCTCTCCTCCCATTCACTTGACTCTGGCCTCCACACTGAGAATGCATGCCAAGGCAAGAGAATGAGGGGGAAAGGCATATTCAAACCTTTCTCCCCTTCGGAGCTCCCCCCCCCCATTCCCTTGTCTCTTGTTCTAGTGCACAAAAGGCAAAGGAATGGGAAGGGGGAGCCCCAGAAGAGAATGGAAGGGGGATCATGACGGGGAGTTATTTGCAGTTTTTCCACCTTCATGAGGGTTCTGTACCCTGAATCTGTACCCTGAATCACTAGACTTATAGAATGACTTCTTACATTGTCAAAACCAAAACTCTTTTTGGATTGACACATAAAACTTCCTTCTTCTAGAGCAAGTAAGTGGAGAGGCCACTGTAATTAGTTCTTTAGCTGGCTCACTGAAAGAACGTTCAAGACCCCTCTTATTATTAATACAACAAGCTTTTATTTTACATGTACAGGAGTGGTGAGTTTGTCTTGACGGCTCCCACCCCAGCTTCATTGGAGGGAAGGCGAGAAAGTGTCTACGCACATATAGTTTCATGTGTTCAGGCTACTTTTGTGACCAGGAACAACATTCAGACAGGGTCTGCATGAATGTTAGAAATTGATTTTGCTTTATTAGAGAACACTTACACTCATATTAGTTGGGGAACCTGGTTTTTGCTCCTCTGTTCAGTCAAATTTTTCCTTTCCAAAGGCTATTATTCAGGGTTGGATGACCTCCTAGAACAGAATGGGTATGGCTTAGAGTTTTGCAGTAGGACTTGAGGATCAGTTAAAACTGGATGGCACACCTTGCTCCAATGATGCTCTTTCAGTAGGCAAAGCCATCACTACATGTGAACTTTATATATTTTCATATTTCTAATAGAAGTGTTTTGCTAATGTTATAACTGATAACTTTTTATAAAGAAATTTGTTTTCTTTCTTTCTGAAATTGAAACAATCAGAAAGTGTTAAAGGGTCATTAATTTTAAACTTGGCCCCCTATTTAATACAGGTTTCCCTTGTATATCTAACAGGTTAGGAATCAGAGTACTGTCAGAAAGTGGAAATGATCAAAAAGCAGAACCCATCTACTGAAGGACTTACAGAGGTTCTCTTGGGACTAACCACATGTGAGCTGCTTGTAAAGTCTCTCAGCTGGCTTGGTGCCTTTTTTCTCCCTCTGACCTCACTTTGTAAACAGCTCATGCGCAGTCCCAAGTGAGCCATAGGCAGCCCATAGGCACGAATAACTCACAGAAGTCTACTGTTTCAGTGCTTGCAATACAGATAAGTTCCATTAATTTGATCAGGGGATCCAGTCTTTCTGAAGGCAAGACTTGGGACTGTGTACGTGTGCATATGGTCCCAAGCAGGCCTCCATAGACAAGAAGAACTGACAAAAGAGCAGACCCCATGTCGAATTAATGGAACTTGTCCTTAATTTGGAAGCATCAAAAGAGTGAGTCGTCAGATAATGGGGTGTTGAAAGGCAGGGGCTTCCTGTGCATTTTTTTTTTCAGAATACAATTAGTTCTTACAATTTAAAGACAAAATAATTTAGCTTGTTGCTTTTGCCTTTGCTGTGTGTCTCTAAAGAATGCGAATATGCTATATGCAGTCTTGTATGGAATGCTGAAGATGGAAAAGGCATTCTGTCCCTTTAATTTCTAATGACAAATCCACTTCTGTGCATCATTCTGTGTAGGTTTGCTGCTTTTCGCTCTTTTAACATACCTATAATTAACATCTGTATTTTAGGGCTGGTAAATAAATAGTGGTCACTTAATTCATTGCATGTTTCTGGGTTTGGCTTTGTGTCTCAAGCAAACGTAGTGTTGGCATCGAAAGATGCTCTTTAATCATTCTTTTATATCTTACTTTGTTTAGGAATGTTGAAGAACTGGTTTTTTATGTGTTTGCACTCACATTCCCTAAAGGAGTGTTGATGAATGTGGGAGCATTGAGAACAAGGAATGGGCTCTCTACAAAAGCTGAATTTTGCCTTCTTTTTTTACATGGTTGTTGAGACTTAATATTTATATAATCTAATCCTTAGATAAGTGAAATATAAAAGGTAGATGTAAACCCATTTCTTCACTCTGTATTGCATCTAAAGAGGTGGATTTATATCAGTGAAAATTCATGCTAAAATAAAAATAAGTCTTAAGGAACTGCTACATTCGTTTTTCCCTTCCCTTCCCCTTCCTCCTTTTTATCATTCCCATATAAAAGACAAAACTCAGGGATATCGTCATGATGAATTGAGGTATCTGAAATAGAGCTGTGAGAAAGTAGCCATTCACACGATTGGGGGAACACTTTGCCTATGTCTTATCTCTTGTAAGATTCAGTAAGTGAGTCAGTCCAGTACTGCAGGACTTTTTAAAGAAATATTAAATCCGCACAATGGTCTGTGATTATACTTTGCACACAGAAAACATACTGCTACAACACACCTGTGCGCTTTTCTTCTGTAAGCAAGGCAGTAGTGGTGTGGTTGTCTGAGTGTTGTACTAATACTGGAAGACTAGGATTCATATCTCAGCTCGACCATGGAAACTCACTGCATGACCTCAGGTCTCACTCTGTTAGCCTCAGAGGAAGGCAAAGGCAAACCCCCTCTGAACAAATCTTGCCAAGAAGACCGTGTGATAGATTTGCCTTTGGGGCATCCTAAGTCAGAAGTCACTTGAAGGGACACAGCCGCCGCCACCACCACGACAACAACAATACTCACACACTCTCTTGTTCAGGGTCATATTCTGTGACATTTAGAAGCCTACAAAGATGGTGGGAAATTCTCAAACCTGAAAACTTGACAGAACCAATGCAGAAGAGTATTACATTCAGACTTCACACAAGAGGCATCATGAACTCCCAATAAAAGTTTGTTCGGAGTGAAGGGCATAGGAAATCAGTTTTACACACTGCAATAGATCTTAGCTTATACCTTTATGAAAAATACCAGTCAGCTCTTAAAGGAATATTGATTCTTCTACTATATAATTCATATGGTACAAAGAGAAAGACGTCTTAACCACTTGGAGAGTTTTGCTTATTACTTAGTTGACTACAATGGACTGTCCTTATCTGCAGGGGTTTCGTTGCATGACTCCCCTCTCCATGAACAGCAAAAGATATGAATGATTGTGTCCTATATTATTAAATGGTGGCAACATGCATACAGATGCTTCAGTATGTCCACATTCACATCTCCACCATTTTATGTATAGGACACAATTCTCTGTGATCACTCAAATGCACAGACCCAGAGGTTACATTTATAGAAGGTCCACTGTAGAAGTAACTGGACCAAAGAAGTCAGGCAATTGGATCAGGCAGCTGCAGTCTTTGTTGGGGGCAAAGAGATTTTCTTTTGCTTTGAGCAGCACAAAATACATTTCTGTGATAGCAGGGCTTCTGTGGGAGCTTTCACTTTGTTTCAAGATTGTGAGTGAGCTGCTCTGCTGACTGAAGGTGTGTTTAACTGAGCAAGGAAAGAACAGAGTGATGAGGTGGGTCTAGGTGATGACAGACTTTTGATATCAGATGTAAGCAATTGGCGAGGCTATTCCTTCTATAGGAAACTTTCTCAACTTTTTTAACCTAGAGGAAGCCTTGAAACAATTTTGAAACAAACATGGGACACTGCAAAAAATCATTGTATCTACAGCTCCAGAAAAAAGGGGGGGGTCCAATCACAGTCTCTCGTGGAACCCCTAATGACCTCTCATGGAACCCTAGGGTTCTGGGAAGCCTTGGTTGAGAAACTTTGATTTATAGTGAAGAATGATTTTCAAAGAGGTGAGAATTCTTCCCAAGTGCCAGTTTGAGGTTAGTATGTGAGTAATTTCTCATTACAGGTATAGATCTTGATATTGTACAAGGTTTCACTTTCCTAAAGTTTAGTAGTTTTGTCTGTAAGAATTACCTAGTCACGTTTGTTGCAGAATCTTTTAAATATCTCAAATGTACCTTTTTTTTTTCCTGTTGGATACCACACTAGCTATTGTGCTTTGTTGGTAGTTTTCAGATTCAAGTTACATCTAACTTTGGTTCTGGTTGGTTTCTGGTACCACATGACCATTCTTATGAGATTGACTGCTTCACATGACTTATCATAAAGGGATCTCTACATTCTGGAATGGTTTCCTTTTCATTTGAAACACTGGTGAACACTTCGGCAAGTGGGAGAGCAGTGGAGCTTGGAAGAAGTGTCTTTGATATGTGGCTTAGTACACCAGGGTCTGTGGAATGTATTTACTCAGTTTTCACATTGTCATTGGTCACTTTTTATATCACTGAATAGAATAAACCTGCATGACCTAGATTTTCTGAACTACACATATTTTTCACATATTTTTGAAGAATCCTAAATCTTAGGGCCTTTCTATACTACACTGTTATAGTGCTATTCCACTTTCAACATCCTGTGGAATTCTGAGGTTTGTAGTTTACTGAGCTAAAAAACTCTCTGGCTGAGAATTCTAAATGTCCTTCCTTAAACTGCAAACCCCAGGATTCCATAGGATGTTGAAAGTGGAATAGTAACACTATCATAGTGTAGTGCAGAAAGGCCGTTAGTCCTTTAGTTCTTGCGTAGTTGAAAATATGGCAATTATAGAAATGAAGTGCCAGACCTAAGTCTGATGGATAATTTTTATATAATTTTTAAGGCATTTTACTTATCTGAATTCTCTTTTCTATTGATGAATACTTATTCAATATTTGTTCAATACTTATGATCCATAGTTTGCTTCATTGTATTTTTAATACATGTGATTTTGTTAACTGATGAAAACTGATTTGTCAGTTTCTGGATTATGTGAAAAAATGCATAGGATCAAAGCATAGCAGTTGTTACAAGTACTGTCATTGCTTATAATGGGTTATTTGTGGGGGCAAGAAGTGTAACGTGGACATAATGACATTTTATTTGTGATGTTAAAATAGCAACTGGTAACAAAACTTGTATGAACCTAGGTGGGGCAATGCTAGTGCTGGCAGAGTGGTAACTCAGTACCCTAGTCACATTTTTTTTACACTAAGAAATGTGTAAATGTTTTAAATTTCTGCTGCCCTGCTAAAAGTATTTTAGCTTGCTGTTCAGCCAAAATGGATTCCTAGAGCAACTTATAAATAAGCTTCAGCTGTCAGTTGTTATTTTGGGGGCACTTGGAGTGTTACTTTGAGAATGGAGAGAGTGTTTACTTTTATAGATTAGCCAGAGCTGGATTAAGAATACAAGAACAGCCATGCTGAATCATGCCGAGAACCTATGTAGATCAACATTCTATTTACAACCAATTGTCTATTTCTTCTTCAAATTTTAATTTAAAATAACTTTTCCCCCACAAATGTGCCAGAGGCCCCTGTCTGCTGCCATCCAAGTTTCTGCACTTCCTAGAGTGGAGAAATGCATTGTTTACAACAACTCAGTCTCAAGCCCCATCAGGACGTGTGCCCAACTGTCAGATACAACTCCTGGTTTGGTTTCAGACTGAGTGACACTATTTCACATTTTGTTGTGTTGCCCTCAATCTTCTCCATAAGTGAAAGAGATGGGACACCAGCAGATAATGGAGTCCTTATTTTCTCCTATCCCTGCCAAGTGGCAACATTTTCCTTTACTAAAACTAATGTAATCAGTAACACAACATTGTTAAAATGCAAATACATGTATGACTAGCGCTAACAAATTACCTTGTGGTGGTGGGACACAGAACAATTTAATTGCAGGAGGCCCCCACCTTTTGAGACCTCATTATCTGACAAGTTGCTTTTGATGCTTCCAAATTAAGGGCAAGTTCCATTAATTTGTTGAGGGTTCTACTCTTTCATCAGTTCTTCTTGGCTGTGGAAGCTCACATGGAACTGCTCAAACACATGCACTGCTTGCAAAATGAGCTGAGAGAGGGGAAAAGGTGCAAAGCTAGCCGACAGATTTTGCAAGTAGTTTTTGCCTGGTTGGTCCCAAATGAACCTTTGTAAATCCTTCATGCTTCCTACAGTATAGTACATGGGTTCCACTTTTCAGCTAATTCTGTTTTTTGACAACGTTCTGGTCCCTAAGCTGTCAGATTTTTTTTAAATGGACTCTAAGCTCTACAAAGGACAAAGGATGTTCACAAAACATCTGGAATGCTACATTGTCCACAACACATGCTACACAGAGATACTTTTTAAAACAAAGTGTTAACATCACAAATTCTTCAAATGATACTTCTGCAATGATCTGGCAGTTGTTCTTCCTATTTCAATTAATAATTCCTTGAAAGGCGAGCATTTTCCCGACGTCACCCCAACAACCCTCGGTTTATTAAGAGGATGTTGTTTTTCATGCATTTTTCAAATTTTATTTTCAGCCCTCCCAAGGAAAATACCATTTAAAAATACTGTTAACAAAACAAACAAAGATAAGCTTGGCTTCAGGTAGCAAACAGCACCAGAATAAAATAAATCTCTAAAAAGGCTCAGCCTACCATCTCTTCTGTGGATAGCAATAGTTTAGGAACCTTATTTGTAATCTAAATTGACAATTGCTGTTTGTAATAAGATCTTTGTAAACAATTGGCTGCTGGGAGATTCTGGTAGGATATATGTAGCAAGAAATACTGTAGTAGCTTCTTAAAATTCAAATGGCTTCCTATTATGCCAGTTAACCCACATTTTTATATGTGTTTATTTCTTAATTTTAACTAAAAATAACATAAAGCCAAACTGACATTTTTAACATAAGCAAAAATTAAAACACAATACTTCAACACCAAACTAAAATTACAAAACACTAACTCACTAAAACACTAACTTACTAAGACCTAAAAGTACTTTGATCCCCCAAACCAAAATGTAATGAGAGAGAAAAGATGAAAAATGAGAAAAAAATCTACCATTAAGATCCAACCAAGCAATCTTACTAGAGTTACTATTAAACATGTCTATGTATTATTGCATTGTAAGACTTCTTGTCCCTCACAAAGTCCATAAACAGTTTCAAGAAATTTTCAGTTGGCTTATTCTTTAAGACCCACGTTAGGTTGGTCATTTGGAATAACTTGGCAACCTTAACAATCCATATTTCTGTTGCTGGTGCTTCAGTCCACGTCCAGGTTTGAGCAAACAATATACTTGCAGCTGTTATCCAGTTAATCCACATTTTCATTTTTGAGAGTGTCTCTAAACTTGGCTGTGGTTGATTCTTCCTGATTGCAATGGTTCTACTATGGTAAAGACTTTGTTTTGCTGTGTTTTGACTGTTTCTCAGTTTCTGGTAGGAGGTGAGGCAACACTGATCTTGGCAGTAGAGAACAAAACCAAGTGAGTAATTAAGTGACGCAATCCTTTGATTATTCTCTCTCTGTTTCTCTCCCAAACTTTACAGCACAGCTAAGCATCGCACTTGCAAGAGAAAAAGCAGTAGAAGAAACCATTCAAGTTTTATGTGGAAAGCTGAAAGAACTTCAAGAAGACAATTTCTCTCCAAATTAATGGATGGTATTCTTTAATTCTTTCTTTGTTGAGCCTACAAGAAGCAAAACTGCCTGTATCAGAATTCTGACAAGGAACTATTCACAGCTAACAGCAAATACTTTTTTTGCTCACAGTCTTTCTTGAGTTGTGTTCAGTCTAAGAAGAATACAGAAAAAACTCTCCTAGATAGTAATTTTTGCTTCTTTTCAACCCATTTCCAACTGTAGGATTACAGTATTTGTTGAAGTGACTAAAGGATGGCACAGCACCACTCCTGCCTTTGAAGACGATGGACTTTTTGCTTGCCTTTTGCCTTTTCAGATACTAAAATTTTCCCTATATAAACTCTAGTTTTATTAAAGTATAACTGACTGGATGTAAAGAAAAATACAGTGTACATATGCCTTTATGAAGTACAAAGGAGCAATTTAGAAAGGTTTTTTTTTTTTAGCTTCATCCAACTTAGTTCTCCTTTTGAATGAAGAAGAGAACATTTTTTAAACTCAAATGCAGATGTAAATCCATCTGTGCACTACAAATCTAAATGTGAAACATGTCTTGGAAGAGAAATTATTTTTCTGTGGGACGGGGAACTGTGCAAGGAATGTTTACTCCACGTAATACAACATCTATAGCACCAAGTAAAGGTCTCAGCAATGAGCCAGGACAGAATAGCTGCTTCCTGAATAGTGCGTTACAGGTAAGAAATTTGAAAGACCATGTGCCTTCTGTTATGTTTTATCACTGTGGTATAACTAAGATGTGCTTCTTTTGAGAGCATCTGAGTAAGTAACAAGGTAACAGTACCCTGTTAGAAATGGTTAAACCCTCTTATAAATTAATTACTACCTAATCCAGTTGCAAGAGTCTTGCAACAAATAGGTATTTCATATCTTAGATTTTATCCTCCACTTCTCTGTAATACCTTGTTTTTGTTTTTAAAGTAACACAGTTTAAAATGGTTATTTCCTTTTTACATAGGTGTGGTCATAGAGAACAAAAATGTGGAAATCTATTCATCTCCTTTTATATTTTTTCTTCATGAATTTCATATAATTGCTTTTTGCTTGTGTAAAGAAAATGGAAACACACTGGGTGAGCTTTGGGAAGTCATACTCTCAGCCTCAGAGGAAGACAAGTGCAAACCCCTTCCAAAAAATTCTGCCAAGAAACCCTGTGATAGGTTAACTGTGATTGTTGGTGTGTGCCTTTAAGTAATTTCCAACATATGGTGACCCTAAGGCGAATCTATCATGGGGTTTTCTTGCCAAGATTTATTCAGAGGCATTGGCTGAGAAAGTGTGACTTCCCCAAGGTCACCTACTGGGTTCACATGACCGAGCGGGGTTTGAACCCTGGTCTCCAGAATCATAGTGCAGTGCTCAAACCATGCTGGCTCAGGGTTATCTTAAATGAGAAATGACTTCAAGGCACACAACAACAAAATAAAATGTTTTTCACTGTATGAGTTTGTTGAGCAGGATAAGGACTTCCTATTTAATTTTTTAATTTTAATTTAATTTAAAATTTACCTATTTAAAAAGGTAATGAAAATTACCTGAAAATTACCAGAGGGGGACAAGATTGCCAACAATGAGTTTGGTTGTGAAGTTAGGTCAGAGTAGTCTTAATATATACTTTTTGAATCAGCTGCCTTAGAGGTTGGGCTTTCTAATGAGGTCTGACAATTTGCTATATTCCAGCTGATTATTAGCTGCCAGTTAGCTGGCACCTGTCCTGTTGTTGTTGTTGTTGTTGTTGTTGTTGTTGTAATCATAATCACTTAAAGTTTCAGTTCTTAACTTGTTGTCCATGGACCCCCAGGAGACTGTGATAGCCTCAAGGCGGGTCCATGAAGGCTTGTACAATTAAAAAAGAAGGGAGGAAAGAAGAAAGAAGGAAGGAAGACGGATATAAACTGAACTCAAAGAGCAGGAGTCTATTGCCAGTAATAGGCATCATTTGTACAAAGTTTGATTACAATATCGCAAACCACTGAAAAGTTTTTTTAAAATAGTTGATACATTTTAAGGTTTTAAATCTTGACTTAAGTCTTGGTGGACCCTGGCAACAAAAAGATATTTAAAGGGAATCTATAGTAAAGAAAAGCATCAAAATAACTGCCTTAGAGTAATTAAATACCATTTTGTCTAGAAGCTAGTTGAGTGATATATATTGTTCTGTTTTTACAGAAAGAGATGGTGAAATATTTGATCTAATTAGATTAGCAGCCTCATTAATAGAACCAGGATAGCCATCCAGTTGATTTTGTTTACATGAGATTGTTTATAGCATAGAGTATTTGGTTAAATGGCTATAAGTTACATGAGATGGAAGAGTAGTCATGTTGTTTGGGAACCATGAGAACAGCAGACCTGTATCAACATATCTTGGTTGATTCAGTTCAGGAGATGCAATAATAACATGTTCAGTCTGTCACTGCTGGGAGAATTTCTAGTTTAGGAAATTGCATGGACTGTTGAATCAGACATTCAGGTTATGGGTACAGAGTGATGAAATCATTGAACACCCTCACTAGAATTGTTTTGTGAACATGCTTTGCCTTTGATGGCTGTGTTAGGCTTTGACAAAAGGTGCTATAGGATTCCTGGGAAAATATGTGATCAGCAATCTATAAATGTAGGTGGGTGGATATGTGTTTATTTTTCTTCAGCTAGTTGAGTCTTACTTTCTGGCTGTCTTTTCCCATGGTCACATCTTTTGAGTGCTTTGAGGAACCTGGTGCCTCCAAACCAAAAAGTATCAAGAGGTAGTTGTGTTTTTCTTTCTTTATGTTTATGCATATATTTTTCTCCTTTTCTGCCCTTCTTCTCTCCAGGTGTGTGAAAAAAAAAAGTGACAGGAAAACAATGAGACCTCTCATAAAATCCATGAATGATAAAGGGCAACTGCATGATGAAAGCATGATCTGGCAGTGCCCTATTCAGTAAAGAAAAATTGAAGTGGCTTTACAAGGGAGGTCAATATTTTTTCCAGTTAAATCTAGATCTTGATCAGTAAATCAGAGAAAAAGAAAAAAGTGTTCATGTACCTTCTTACAGTGAGATGGACTGTTCATGAAGTGTCCAGAATATGGAGTTATTTTATTTATAGTTACAGTTGTGTTTAATGCCTTTTAATTATTGGATGTTATTTCTAAAAGCAAACTGAAAAAATAAGGCATCAGAATATTGGTATTAGGAACCAGTAATGTAGCAATATTTGAAATACAGAACCATTAGGTTCTACATCTTGGCAAGAATTTTCTGCCTAGTAGATAAAACAAATGAGAGCCAATAGTAAATTACATCCCATAAAAAGAGATGGATCACAAGTTTAAACCTTGCCATCTCCAACTAGAACAGGCCTTGGTGAAAAAGAATTATGGCTTCTCCAAACCTGTTAGTATTCTTTGTGAATGTCAGTAAATGGGGATGGGGTGATTTAATAGACTAGAGATGTAGAAAAACTTCCAGCCTAGGAGCCAAATTCCAATTTAGGGGGAAAAAAGCCTTGGGGTATCATTCCAGCAGTGAGTAGGGGTATGGAAACATAGTGGGTTTGAGGATAGAGTACACACAGTCAAAGCAAAATGGGTGGGTCCACTTCCCAATTTGATATTTCCTGCCAAGCATACAAAGCACAACCCAGTTCTATACATGTCTGCGCATGATCCATGCAGAGCAGGAGAAAGACCCACCAGCAGCAACTAGGATGCCTCTCGCTCTTGCTCCATGGGGTTTGTTTACTTGGTGTCCTTGCACATTTTCTGGCAGGCAACTGCGCAGAAGGTGTTCCTGTCATGAATCTGCACCTGCTATCTAAAGCACAGGATCCTTGCTGAGGTGACTGGCTTGCAACGCAAAAGACTTTTCTTTGTGTTCTAGGATCCATCCCTGACCAGATTGTGAATCCCCGTGTATGGCTCACAACTGCTATTTTAGGAGCACAGCACCTACATAGCTCTCTAGACAAAATTTCTGCAGATATTGTGCACATGCTCATTAAGTGAAAGACGTTTACCAAACTACCAAATCCAGATCTCCAAGGAGCATCGCAAAGGCAATCGCAGATATACCGGCAACAGCAGTCTTCAATGGCTGACTGCAGTAGGGCTCAGTGTTCAGAGTTCAAGCCCCACCAGGAAGAAGTAAACATGTACCCACTCACCTTTTTGTGTGCTTAGCCATGGTAATAAAGAACAACAACAACAACAAAACCTCCTATCAGAGCAAAAGTGAGAGAGGTCCTGGAACTTTCATGTACACCACAAAGCAGTAATCTAACTACTCAGCCATCGTTGTTGTTGTGTGCCTTCAAGTCATTTCCAAATTATGTTGACCCTACAGTGAACTTATCACTGGGCTTTCTTTGGCAACATTTGTTGGGGGTGTGCCTTTGCTTTCCTCTGAGGCCGAGAAAGTATGACTTGCTCAGCGTCACCCAGTGCACTACGCCATATGAGCTTGACTGGTTCTTGAGATCTCAGGAGAGGCTCATTTCTCTGTTCCACCACCTTCATAGGCACAGTTGGTAGGGATGCAACATAGGGCCTTCTCAGTGGCAGGCCCTAAGCAAAAGAAACTGGAAGAGTTTCTACCTTGCTGTCCTTTCCTCAGCAAAGACTTTTTTATTTCAGTAGGCTTTTGAGAATTGAGTTTTTAAAGAAAGTGCTTTAAAGAGAGCGCTGTATTCTTTTGATTGTTGTTTTTAAACTGTTTTATCACGTCTGATTGTATTTTTTATCATTGTTTTTAGTTGTTTTGGTTGGTCTTACCATATCATCTTTATTTGCATCCCACTTTTTTCCTGGGTTGGGCCTCAAAGTGGCTTACAGTTTAAAAAGACATAGTTAAAAACTCATAAAATACAAAAGTTAAAACATAATTAAACAATTGAAAGGATTAAACCAAAGGTGAAATACATAATTAAAGCACAATTATTAATCAAAGAACACAGTACCTTTGTGTGTCTATTAGACAATTCACATATAATCATACATCAAATGCCTGTCTAAATAAAAATGTCTTCACCTGATTATAGAAATTTTAACTATTTGTTGTTGTTTTTGTGTACCTTTAAGTCATGTTTGACTTATGGTAACCCTAAAGCCTATCACAGGGTTTTCTTCACAGAATTTGCTCAGAGGACAGTTGCTTTTGACTTTCTCTGTGACTGAGAGGGTGTGACTTGCCCAAGATTTTTCAACTGCTTTTGAGATCCTGGTTTTGGAGAAGAGGCAGGATATAAATAAAGATGCTGATACTGCTTACATTGCTGATGTCAAACTACTTAAGTTATCATTTTTTTTAAAAAAAAGCAATTCTAATGACTGAAGTTCACCCTGAGATTTTTAGATATAGAGCAGGATAGGAACATTTTAAAAATAAACAAAACAAAATGGATGTTAACAAATACATGGTTATCAACATAAATACAGAATGGATGACTTATATCAGAATGGAATGTGGTATTTCAATGGCATTTTAGTCATAATTCTTGTGATGTCAGAAGCTCTGGAGGTTGTTTTATAAGTCAAGTTGCGTGTACCATTTGTTTTGTGTTTGGATGGTCATATGTCTACTTAATGAGCCAGAATATGAATTGTTCTGGTGCATGCGTATGGATCAGTGGTGTACCCCAATTAAACTCAGAAGTCCTCCTGTAACCATAGTTTTCTATCTTGTCTGAACTTAGTGTTACTAGTTTTAAGACAATATAAAATATAGTTTAAATACTCATACTACCTTTTAATTTCCCCTGGTTCATACTATATATTTACATCAGTGCTTTTAAACTATCTGACATGGGGACAGTTTTTTCCTGACTGTGTCAGGGACAAGTGCTGTATTTATTCCCCTTGATTACAGTTGCTGCTTCCTTTTCTGAAAACTCTCTGTGGGCCAACAGGTGATAACTTGTGGACTGGCACTAGTCTGTGGACCATCGCTTTGAGTAACACCATCTTATGTAATCCTATACCTCCATTTATGAATGCTTAATATTTCTCTCTGATTCTGTTCTCTAAAATTTTGGAGTGGATAGAGGTTAAAAATAAAATTGCATGTCCTGGAATGGTTTTCTTTCTTGGATGTTTAGCTGTTTTAATTGAATTTATTACTACCCAGTTTTTAACTAAAGCTTCTTATGTAAGGCATGCTGAGTTGGTTAATTCAAAACAATAGCACTCTGTTCTACTTTGCTTTACAGGTTTTGTGGCATCTTGATATTTTTCGACGCAGTTTTCGACAACTTACAACACACAAATGCATGGGAGATTCCTGTATATTTTGTGCCCTCAAAGTAAGTAATGCAATGAATTGATATGGAGAAAAGAACGTATATAACCAACATGGATAGTTCAGTGGAAATACTAGACCAGCAGATAAGTGCATATCAGATATACCTGAGAGAGAGAAAACAATAGATGCAACTTTGTCACTGGAGAGACAGGTGGCCTTGGTGGGTTAGTACATCTTTTGTCAGCTTAGGCGATACACAATCCTGGACAGAGATAAGCTTACAATGGTTATTCATATCTGGTAACTTCCCGTTTGGATTATTGCAGTGCCTTAGGACTCTCTTTGAAAACAGTTTGGAAGCTTCCGTTGATCCAAAAGAGGGCACCTAGATGATTTAGTCTGTTTATGCATCTTCTTGACGAGCCTGGCAGGAGAAATCAAAGGAGTTGGAGCTCTCACAGGAAAGCAAAGTTCTAAGGTTACTGATCCCCCTCCAGTGTTGCTCAGGTGAGCAGACACTAGAGGAAGTTAGAGTAGCACCAGGCATCAGAAAAGTGCTTCAGAATCCCAGGGCAAGGCACAGGCCAAGGCAAGCCCAGTATGGAACCCAGCCAGGATTCTCCCAAACAGAGCAGTATAATCTAGGTGAGCTAGTGTGGTAGACTGACTGAGAATTGGGCAGAGCCAGGGATTCTTCCCTGCTGGAAAGAAGCGTGAAGGCAAAGCCTCAGAGAATGCTATCTGGATCAGACTAGCAGCCCTTTACAAGACCCTTTTCTTTACTGTGGCTGGACTGAGTGGGTAGCTGGCTCTTAGCCATGCACAGAAAACAGAGATAAGAATATTAAGAGAAAAGGAGGTAATGCATTTAGTTAATCATTGTAGTTAATCAGTGATAAGTTTTTCAAAAATCTAATTCAGTTATGTTAAACGGAGAAAAAGTTTTGACTATTGGGTTTATTTAAACTGGCTTTTATGTTTAAGTTAAAAACCTGAACTAAAAATAGCCTTATCACAAAGGAGCTGAAAAATGTCATGGTGATTTAACCTCTTGTCCCCATACTTTGTTCCTGTCTTGTGCCGTGGAGAAAAGGAAAAGCTACATACCTTTCTCGTCCACCCTACCAAAAACCCTTTTCTTGCTTTTCCTTTCTTCCCCTTATAATCTCATGTCTTTAACTGTCCACTTTCTTTAGCTTACTGATTTCCATGTGGATGGATCCCAGCAAAAGTCCCAAAGTTAAGAACCTAAACATTCAATTTCCTGGAAAGATAAGGAGCTTCTATGTGATGCCTGATATAGAACACTGGAAGAGTGCCTTAATGCAAAGAAAACCACCCCTTCCAAACTCCCCTTGCTACTTGTTGGTTTAAAATCTTTTAACCAAGGAATTAACTATAGTACAGGCATACATCCATTAACAAAGCCTCTAATAAAGAAGCTTCATTTTACAAAACCTTTTTATGCCTGGTCACTCCCCTTTTATGCCTGCTCACTTTCCTTCTCATCTTCATGTCTAGCTGGAAGTGTTTTAGCGGCATCAACATTGGGAGGATGGTGAAGGAGGGCTGGAGAAACACAAATCTTCACTGTCAGGATACAGCAACATGTCTGCAGTAAACAGTGCAATAAAACCTTGAGCTTGGGAAGAATGGAATCTTATTCTGTCTGATCCTACTGTAACTGGGTGTGCCTGCCTACAACAGGCAAGATAAACAGCAGCTGCCTCCAGAATTCCTTACTGAACATGCATAAAGAGCAACACAGAGAGAAGGTGAAAACAGATAGGTGTGTCTCAACAGCTACCCTCAGCATTTTTTTTAAAGCTAAGTTTGGTCACCAAAATGGAAATCAGGAAGAAGTAGAAACTGATAAAAGAAAAAGCCATCCCTGGATGAAAAACTTTCCAGTGATATCAAGAAGATTCAGAATGTTTTATTTCCTTATGCAAAGTTTATTTGACCTATGCTTTTGTTTCAATTCACATGTTCATCTTATTAGTTTTAGATAAAAAGTCTACTCTTTCTTTGTGGTGTAGGAACCTATCCCTATTCTTTCCATGTTATTTCTTCCTCTGGTACCAGATTTTCTGATAAAGAAGTGATGCCCAGAAATGCATCTACTTTGTTATCTGTACTCGAATAATGAACAAAAATAGATAGATTCTGATAGCCATTTATGTTTAAAGAATCAGCTAAGGTAAAATTTGTAGCTCTTTCATGTAATTAACAACTCATTAATAACTTAATTCTGTAATTAAGTTAATTCTGAAAGTCTAATTTTAAGTCAGAGAGAGGTATTATAAGATGCAGCAGTACTGGATCAGTTATATGAGTCATGTTACTGCCAGTCTTAAGGGTGGACAAGCGTCATGGGCACTGAGCTGAAGGGAACCAATCTGAGGTCATTGATGATGTCTTGTGAGTATACTGTGTGCTATGAACTACGCTTCAAAAAAAATGAAGTGTCTTCAACATTTTTAAAAGCTGTGCAATTTTTTTAGTACTCACTGCAAAAATGAATTTCACTAAGTAGTTCTGAAGTGTTTTTTCCTCACTTTCCAGTTTGAGGCCATCCGTTCTAGTTGAAGGGGATAGAGGGAGGAGAAAGGAGGAGGAAGAAGAACTGTGGCAGCACCTTTAAGACTAACTGGTTTTTATATTTGCATGAGTTTTCATGGATATAAACCCACTTCTTCAGATACAGTACAGAGTGATATCCAGGCCTTAGGATATAGGAGTGGGACAGAATGTAATATGATTCAAAAAGATGCAAATAATGACCCTTGCCCAACATTTTCAAAGGATGGAGTAAAATGATACAGGTCTCTCAGATCTTTACAATGATCAGTTAGTGTTGATGTGCTTCTAGTTAAATATCAGAAGAACATGGTTTTTCTTAGAAATGAAATTACTACTCAATACCCAGTATAAAACTGTATGCACTGTAAATATTTTTTTAAAAGCTATACACTGATGGTTACAAAGTGGGGAAGATGATGCTGAATGTGATCCTTGCCCAGAGCACTGTGTATCTATCCTTGGGCTGGTTCTGATTCATGATGTATATTGGGGTGAACTGTGCACAGTCCTTGTTTTCATTATTTATCTACGATATGACTTTTTGTTTTAGAGTTGGTTCATCTCTGCTCAGTGAGAAAGAGCTAATTGGTTTGTGATACTGAGCATAGCACAAAGAGTTTGTTTGCTTTCCAAAACTGCAGTGCCAGGATGCAGACAGAGAGTGTTTTGTTGTTGATTGAGAAGAATGCTGCATTGATTTGTCAGTTCTGTTTTAGAAGTTTTTTTCAATGTAAAAAACCCAGGAAAAGTAACTTTGTAGTAGTATCTTTTGCGATGAAAAATGCTTAACAGCAGGGAGGTAAAAGTATCATTTTCATGTTGATAACCAAGGCCATGTTGTATAGTTGGAAAATGTACATTTTTACAGATCTTCTTACATTGCCAAAGTTTTATTTCTGAGATTTGCCCACAGTCACAGCCACCTTGTCCCCCCTCTTCTAAAATGTCTTCCTATCATCATCATCATCATCATCATCATCATCATCATCAATTTTTTACCCAGAGATTTTATAAGGAGAATAAAAAAGTGGGAGAAGTGTTTTTGTAGCACCTTTAGGACTAATATATTTATTTTAGTATGAGCTTTTGTAGATTATGACTTTCATAGATCACCATATTTTATACTTGGTATAAACACAGTTACATAATTGTAGTCTTAGGACTTGAGCGAAATAGGGTATAGAAAAGGACAGCTGTCCTGATCATAGAAATGGTTTGGCATAAGCATTCTAACGTCTATAAGCCAATTCATAGGTCTTCTAGTCTGTTCATCGTGTCTGAAACATGCATGTAGTATTACATTCTGCTTTCAGAAAAGTTGGTTCTGTTGAAGCCAGTCTTCTTCTTCTTCTTCTTCTTCTTCTTCTTCTTCTTCTTCTTCTTTTTTGTGGAAAATAATTTTGTTAATACACTAAAATGAAAACCAGGCTATGGTGCTAACAAGCCATTGTCTCTGCTCACACTTCTAGTAATGGTTTGTAATTTATGAATGTATCTCAAATTTATTGCCCCCTTTCCAGTCTTTCCTTGAAATCTTTTTGTTCCACAACAGTCATAGTTACTTGCTTATCTTGCAGTGTGATATATGAAATCCTCTGCCAGCAATATTTCTCTGCATTCCAGGACAAACAGGGCTGTCTATATGCAAGAGAACAGATTAACAGTAATCTGACATTTAAAATGGCACGGTGTAAGATTATAAAAAAAAAATACCCTGATATTGTAATTTTCTAAGAAACCCATTTAAAGAAAAAGAAAAAATAGTACTATAAGAGATAATACATTTAGAGACCAATACTGTGCAAAAGGATCCTCCATAATCAGAAAAGTCACAATCTATTTCCTGCCTATTTATGCTGGAAGAGTTATGGCAAGATGAAGAAGGATGTTATTTTTTGGTCAAAGGTGTACTAGAAGGCAACAAATATATTTGGAACATACTATACTTTTAAAGATGTTTTGGTTCAATTCTTGTCCAAGTTGGTTCATGAAATGAAGCAATTTATAAAGAGAAACCTGATCACTTGTAGAGATTCAGATCTATTTTTAGTTTACCAGACTGACAGATAATTCTCTTTCAGAAAACTAAGAGGTCTTTTTCTGCCTTTTCTGAGACTTTAGAAAAAAATGGGTTTAGTAGATGTCTGAGCCAACAAAAACCCAAATCATAGAGATTATGTTGTGTATTTGGCTAGAAACATTTCATCGTTCCGTATCACTTACTTTCTAATTCTTCAAAATGTGCTGGATGAGATTGTTTTAGTAAAAATTGAACTTTATGGGTTGGAAATAGAATCTTATATTCAGATCATGCCCATGATATTAAAATGAAAGGACCTCCTGTGGTCCTTTCATTTTAATACACAGAGATAATCACTCTGGAGATTACACAAAGCTTGCTTAATAAGGAGGATATAGTGAACAAGATGGGTAATTTTTTGTTGAAAATGAAAGCCCTAGTCCCTTATGCTAGAAGACACATTTAAAGCAGTACTAAAAGAGTTGTTTATTAGGGAAGTTTTAAGACAAAAAGTGGTTAAGGAGGTATGGTGATTTGAGCACCAGACTACAACTCTGCTTTGAGTCTCTGCTTGGCCATGGAAATGCACTGGTGATCTTGAACAAATCACCTTCTCTTAGCTTCAGAGAAAGACAATGGCAAATTGCCTTTGAACAAATCTGGCCAAGAAAACCATGAGATGGGGATGCCTTAGGGATGCCCTCGGTCAGAAATTACTTGAAGGTACTCAACAACAAATTCTGAAACATAAACACACAGAGCACAAGAACATTGGCTGCTATCTCTCTTGTAATATCAGAGCTAGAAATCTTACCCTTGGATAAGATCTAGACCTCTGGAGGAATCCTTGAAATAATTTTCAGGCCTCAAGGAAAACTTGCATAAAAATTATTATGTGTTTGTTGTTCTGTGCCTTCAAGTTGTTTCTGAGTTACGGTTTTCTGGGGCTGAGTGTGTGTGACATGCTTAAGGCTACTAGTGGGTGTCCATGCTCAAGCAGGGAATTGAACCCTGGTCTCCAAGATCATAGTCTAGTGCTCAAACCACTGTACCATGCTAGCTACCTATTATATGTACAGCTCAAAAAATAATTGTTTTTATTTTCAGCCATAACCTCTCACAAAGTCCTTAGTGACTTCTTGTGGAACTCTAGGGAATACTGGTTTAGAAACCCAGATTTAAACCAAAAGAAGTTTTTATGAACAAGGAAAAAAAACCTTTAAAGTTATTGACTAGTGCTTTAAAAAGTATCAAAACCCCAAAAAATAATGGTATAAAAATGAGCAGGATAATTAGAGACGAAGGCCAGCTTTATGTAGTGGTTTGAGTGTTGGACTCTAAAGACCAGGGTTTGAAATCCTATTCAACCATAGAATCCCACTGGGTAGCCTAGGGCCAGTCACGCTCTCTCATACTCAAGAGGAAGGCAATGGCAAACTCCCTGTGAACAAATCTTGCTCAGAAAACCCCATGATAGGTTTGCCTTAGGGTCACTACAAGTCAGGAATTACTTGAAGGCACAGAACAGCAGTTTGATGGCATTGATTAATTAAATTAACAATGATTTCAAAATTTGTTTTACTTAAGTCTTTTTAAATCTGAAATTGATCCCAATATAGAGTTAAAAATATGAATAGCTTAAAACTATAAGAACTTTTTAAATAGCTATATTTAAGAGGCAGCGATTAGACCACTTTTAAAAAAAGCTGCTCTGGATCTGCTGGACCTTAATAATTATAGACCAGTATCTAAGTTTCCTTTCTTGGGCAAGGTGATTGGGAAGGCAGTTGCCTGCCAACTCCAGGTGGTCTTGGATGACACATGCTTCCTTGACCCTTTTCAAACTGGCTTCAGAGCAAGATACAGAATTGAGACTGCTATGATTGCCTTAGTGGGAGATCTTTTAGCATCAACAGTGTGTGTGTGTGTGTGTGTGTGTGTGTGTGTCCCTGTTCACACTGTTAGACCTCTCAGCAACATTCAGTACCATCAACCATGGTATCCTTCTGGAATGATGGAAGGGGGAGAGCTGGGAATCTTAGTCACTGTGTTGCAGTGGTTCCAGCCTTACCTCTCAGGCAGGTTCCAGATGGCAGTGCTTGGAGACAGTGGCTTCTCAAAAAAGGAGTTGTTATAAGACATACCATAAGGTGCCATTCTATCCCCAGTGCTTTTTAACATCTATATGAACTCATTGGGAGAGATTATCTGGAGTCATGGGGTGAGGTGCTATCAGTACAGTGATGACACTCAAATATATTTTTCCATGCCTTCAAATACAGTCTTAGCTAAGGATAGTATGTGTCCTTGGAATGAATGCTTGTTGGAGGTAATGGACTGGATGACGAAAAACAAACTGAATCCAGACAAGATGGAGGCACTTACTATTAAGGGTCCTAATCTGGGGTTGGAGGTGTGTCAGCCAGTCCTGGATGGAGTCACACACACCCTGAAAGACTGTGTTTGCAGCTTGAGAGTGCTCCCAGATCCATCCCTCCAAATGTCAGCTTTGCTTATTAGCTTTGGCTGATATGCCAACTGTGCTCCTTCCTAGCATTGTAAGACCTAAAGGTGGTAAAGATGGTAGGGCATGTGCTGATAGCCTCAAGGTTGGACTTCTGTACATTGGGCTATCATTGGACCAAGTTCAGAAACTCCAACTGGTCCAAAATAAGGCCACCAGATTGGTTACAGGTACATTGAGGAGTGAGCATATTTCATTGATATTAAAATCACTCTACTGTCTGCCGGTTAGTCTCCAGGCAAAGGGCAAGGTGTTGGTTATTACCTTTAAAAGCCCTATATGGTTCGGATCCAAGTCACCTACAGGATTGCCTGCTCCCATACAATCCGCCATGTACATTCAGCTCCACTGGGGGCCTCTACATTACTGTCTCCTACAGAAGACCTTAAATCCTATGCCAGGTTGATACTCCAGATGGCAAAGTCATCAGGCTTAGAAGGACCTAAGTTTCCTTCTCCTGTGACAGATCCTATTTTTCAAAAGGTATATGCACAAGTTATAACACCTGCAATGGTCTCATTGCTACCAGCATTATCTGAGCTGCTTTATCTTGGAATAAACCAGCGTCCCTACTACCACCATCCTATAGACTTGAAAACTTACGCAGAGTACAACTGAAGGGATCTATTTAGTCATACACTCTCCAGCTAAATAGAGGCTTCCCAGGCAAAGTGGAAGACCCATTCCACTCCAGTGGATAAAGAAGGATGCCATCTTGACATCTTTGGATGTCATTTCTACTGACCAGCTGCATTAGGGATTTGCGTTGTGAACAGGCATTCTTGTATGTGTGCCTGCATATGGAAAAAGATGTTAGCATTTATTTCACACACCCAAGTAATGTGGCCCTTCTTTTATAAAAACAGGCCCATCACTGATCAGACATACCGGACTCAGGTCTTCAAAGGTGATGGCCGGAACAGTTGCCCTGATATGCTATGCATGATTACAGCTGCTGTGACAGAGTTGATGGGGATAGTCTCTTTATTGCAGAAACTGGCAAGTCTGTGCCCACTCATTTAAAGCCAGGACAACACAGAAGAAAATGGGGTTTGGAATTCAAGGCCAACAGCCTTTCTGTCAGAAATCCTGTTGGAGATTACCACATTCTTCCTTTTATGCACATTCAAAATCTCAATCTTGAGCATGCCACTGGTTTTTAGGAGATTTGTTGCATAAGCAGTGTCTTGATACTGTCATAACTCACCCTTTGGAATCAGAAAGGAATTTATAGCTCCAGATAATGGCCTCTTCAAGTCGGTGGAGCTAGGAGATTAGGCAGCTGGGAGGCCCACTCCCAGGCAGGAGGTAGCAAATGCTGTAGATTTGCCTCTGTCCTTTGAAGATTGCTGAAGAGATAAGGAGAGGCTATGCAGATTCCAGCATCTGTTAAATAGGAAGAGCAGACTCATCAAGCACCTGGTGTCCTGACATAGCTGCCTATAGATCTCCCAGAAGCTCCCTGACATATTTGTTGCTTGCAGCCATTGCAGCTTGGTGACTGGCAGTTCACCCCGCATTCACATGGTGTTGACCTTGGACTGGTTATGGTTGACAACTCTATATTTTACTCCTTGCTGACTTTGTTTATTTGGATTACTGACTTGCTGTAATGACTTCTGGCCCAGCTGACAACTTCCCTCTTGTTTCCCCTTTCATCTTGTTGAATAACCAGTGACTGACCTGGACTGTCAAAAGCTCTTGCCTTACAACCAGTCATTTGCTGATTGGAACATAGGACAAATGTTCAATTTCTTTCACAAAGTCATCCAGAGGTTCAAAGCATTGCTTTTGACTTTTGACTTAGCACCAAAGTCTATCTCAAATGTTTATGTTCTACAACTACAGCATCCATTGTCCCAAAATTGTAATGCCAGTTCAACATCTGACACAACATTACCAGTGATGATTATTGTTTATGTAGACTGCTACCGAGTTTCCCACTGTGCCACTTATAAGTCTTTTCTGCATCCCATCAACATCCTAGGTTCTCAGACAAGCAATAACCACAATAAAGAATATTTCTCATTGCTGCCATAGAACGGTTACTTTACCTAATTTTTCACAGTTCCAAAGAGAAATGCTGATCTTTGGACCATCTTGAACATTCATGGAGTAAATTGTTACGCAACACTGAAAAATGTACTGTATGGTCATTCTCAGCACAACCCTGCTATTTCTGCATTGCAATGATTGATTGATTTTCATAGAGTTAAAAGAGACATACTGCCACATCT
Source organism: Cyclura pinguis (assembly GCA_030412105.1). Classification (NCBI taxonomy): domain Eukaryota; kingdom Metazoa; phylum Chordata; class Lepidosauria; order Squamata; family Iguanidae; genus Cyclura; species Cyclura pinguis. The sequence goes on from CM059601.1 coordinate 128,161,564, forward strand.
CAGTTCACTCTCAGTACTGCAAGTTCTTTTCATAGAATCATAGAGCTAGAAGAGACCACAAGGGCCATCAGGTCCAAGCTGCTGCCATGCAGGAATACACCATCAAAGCATTCCCGACAGATGGCTATCCATCCTTTGCTTTAAAACATCCAAAGAAGGAGAATCCATCACACTTCAAGGCAGCATATTCCACTGTTGGACTGCTCTTACCCTCAGGAAGCTCTTACCAGGATGGGCTTACTGAGATGGTATACTGTGCTCTCTTAATTAATCTTAATGTTTTTAATGTTTAATGTTTTAGTTTATAAATTGTTTAATTGCTTTTTAATAAAAATTTTGTATATTTTTTAAAATTAATCTGTATTTTTAAATATGCTGTTAGCTGCCTCGAGTTCCATTATTAAGAGAAAGACAGGATATAGATGATGATGATGATGATTTAAAAAATTACAAATTACTGTTGTTGTTGTTGTTGTTGTTGTCATTGTTTACAACAGCAGTGGTGATACAATCTCTCAGAATTCAGGGGCTGAGCTGTTCCCATACATCAGTGACTGGCTACTTATACCTCTGTCTGGAGAGAGAGACTTCATTGTGATTTGTCTGTACTTTTCATTCTTCTTTGGGATTTAGGACTTTGGATCAACTCAGAGAAATCAATGTTTGTATTAATTCACAACATGAAACTTCATAGGGGCCATGTTAGATTCCTCTTGTACTAGGGAATCTCTAGGTCTGTGAAATGTACATACAGCTCAGCTATCTAGTTCTGCCAGTCCAACGACTACTGGGACTGATGGTAGCAATGACAGTAATCATCCTGCATCCTTGGGTCTGATTTCATTGTTTTCAGTACTAGTTTCTCCATTATTTCGGCCTATAGAGAGATTCGCAATTAAAGTAGCTGCTAGTGCTGCAGGCTATTTGTTTACAAGTTCCTGTGTTGAACTATTGTTACAATTTATATAAAGGAATGCTGTTCTTATCCTGCAACCTAGCATGTGTGGTTACAAGAAATATCTTTATTCTGGGTAGGGGAACTTGCTGCAGTGGTCTGCAAGTTCACAATCACTGGTCATCAGTTGAAATAAATCTTCATATAGTTGTTGACTGTGCAACTGTAAGAATGGTGCATATAGAGGACCATCTGTTCATCAGTACTTTACCTGAGAGTGGACAGTCATATGGCAGATGTCCCTGATGACTTACCAGCAAGCTCTTTCCCTAAGCGTTTTTACAGTGTTCTTTCACCATGGGGCCCTCCACAGATAGATTTGAGAGCTACAGAAGAGTAAAGAAAGCAGGAGTTAGTTTAGCAATGTGTTTCTTCAACAATTGTTAGGACAATTTCTGTATCTCTTTTCACCATTTCTGCTACTACTGAAGGTAGTTGTGTCATTTCAGCAGGATACACAAAGGGCATTCTCATAGCACCTTGATGGCCTTGTTAACTTTAGTTCAGATCTCTTCTTCATATTTGCTAAGGTGAATACATTAGTCTATGTCCAACAACAGAACTCCTCACATGCTGCAGGGGTGAGGTTCATCATCCAGAACTGCAGTCCCTTAATAGCATGGGAGATTTTCTCCACCTAGATCCACAGCAAGCAAGGGTTTTGGAGGTATCTCAGAAATTGAGGGTGCAAAAGTCCTATAGTGGATGCAGCTTTGCAGCATCGTTGCAAGCACAAAGTAGGTCAGTATATGTTCCTACAGTATTGTACTTCTTTATATCACTTAAAGAAGAAGGCTTACCATTCTCTTTGATTTTTGTTTACCTTGTTGCTGTAGCGGTTCATCAACCACTCCATTCTGCAGCATCTAAGATATTCATGAATCTGATGATGAGGGAACTCGTTAGAGGCCTAGCGCATCTATACTTTCTGATATCTTCCTTCTGGACCCCATTGTCTGTATCATTGGCTTTTTTCTCAATTAATAACCTTGGCATCTTCAGACCTTCACCTCCTGCCGGCAGCAGAAGTAAGCTGAAAGTACTTAAATTTGACAAACCCTGCTTAGTTTTTTCATAAAGACAGATTGTTCTCAGATCAGAATTTACTGTTCTGTCAAAGGTTCCCTAATTTTATTTGAGTCAAGACAGTGTTCTCCAAGTTTTCCTGCAGAATCTCTCCACACTATTACAGAGTGTCCTTTCATTCCTTAGGTGTGATGCACACCTTGACTTTTTACATGGGTTGGACCACAGAGTTTCAATATGTGACTCACTGTTTTTCTTAGTAGCTTACCTGTTTCTGCCCCAAAGCATTCTGACTAACTGAGATGATCAGACTGGTTTATGCTGCAGCTAAGTGTCCAGTTACACAATGACTTACAGTTTGTGCAGTAAGAACTGTTGCAACCTCTATGACCTTCTTGAGATGAATGTTGACTTCAGACCTTTGCAGAGCGGGCACATGATATCAGTCTTTATTTGTTTTCATTGTATGAACACATGATCCTCTGAGAATGGACATGTTGTCTTCTGTTTTTGGCCTGACTTGGTTGTCCATCAGTAAGTAATCTGAGTAATCAACCTGTTTATGTGATTGCACAGAGACCATGAAGAAGAAGAACAGATTGCTTACTTGTAGTTGTGGGTCTTTGAGTGGTCATCTGTCTACTCAAACAACCCTCCCTCCTCCCCTCTTTTTCAGGTCCTGGAATTCTTTGCAGCTGAGGGGAAAGTAGCTTTAGTGGGCTGGAACATGTGTGATATGGAGGAGAGGGTGGGTTCCTGCCAAAGCTACTCAGCTCTAGAATGTTCTCAGTGAGTCTCTGCATAGGCCCAAGACCCATTTGTGTGAGTGTACAGATGATCACTTGAAGAACCACACAGAGTTACAGGTAAGCAAGCTTTTCTTTTTCTGACAAAGGATTTGAAGCAACTTACTTTTCATAGCTCTAAGACACTAAAATGGCAATAATTAGCATGGTAGTCATTTCTAAATCTCTTTTTATTTGATCCAGTTGCCAGAATCAAAATACAACCATTGCCTACATACTATTTCATTTTCTTACTATCCCCCTTTTACTGGACATGTAGAAATTCTCTTCATGGTAGCAGTTATTTGAAAACTTTATTGCACAGTAAAGAAGCTTAGATTTGCAAAATCAGCAGAGTATAATTTATCTAAAAGAGATGGTCTTGCAGTTCCTTATCTCAAACTATATTTTCATCCTGACTTTATACAGTAGAGCAAATCAATTTAAAGACTGGTGGAAAAAATGTTATGTATACTTTTTGTGATCATTTTAGTAGGGATGTCCTTGTTGAGGTGAAAATAATTGAGAGAACATTCCAAGGAATCAATGTGCTTTGGCTCCACAAAATTCAAATCTGTACATTCACTAAGGAGAGTCAGTGTGGTGTAGTGGTTTGAGTGTTGGAGTACGATTTTGGAGACCAGATTTCAAATCTTCACACAGCCATGGAAACCCACTGGGTGACCTTAGGCAAGTCACACACTCTCAGCCTCAGAGGACGGCAAAGGCAAACCCCCCTCTGAAGAAATCTTGCCAAGAAAATCCCATGTTCATCCTAGTCACCGTAAGTTGGAAACAACTTGAAGCCATGTAACAGCAACATTATTTACTAAGCACATAATCAGAAACTATCAGCCAGAGAATGTGGTCTTGTTTTAAAGACCTTTATTTTTCAACAAATTGTCAGTTTAAAGGTCTGACTTCCAGACTTACCAGAGACTCAGAAATGTTTTACAGAATTGCCGTAGGATAGAGAGCAGTCTGAGAGTTAGACCCTGGAGAGCTGCAGTGGGGAAAAAAGTGGTTTTCTCATCCATTTAAACTTTAGATTTAGAGAAAATGTTTATGTGCTTGTTCATACATGGTAATTTATTCCTTCAAAATTATCGAAAATATATGAACCTATTTCCCATTTTTCTGGAGAGGATGCAGAGGGGAGGGGGCTTTTTTCCACATGTGATTATACTATCCCAGTGTGAAAATATTTTGGGAGTAAATAATCAGATTTTTCACTCCAATGTTGAGTCAGAATGTCAACTTCTATGGTGCCTTGTTACTGTTATCAAGATGTAAAGATTATAAGAATCTTTCCAAAAAGACTTAATATCACTGTTGTTTTTACCTGCAAGATTAGAAATAGCTGGAAACTCAAGGTCTGTAAGCAATTCTCTTTCCAAAACTGGTTCAATAGGGTCTGGAATACTGCATTGCTAGAAAACTGTCATACTAATTGTATATAATAACCAGGATGATGATTTTTGTCTCAGATAGGTATCCTTTTCTTACCTATGCATTTAATAACTCATTTCTTTTTGGTCTTCCTGTAGCTTATGTACTGTTCTTGTTAAGCCTTTTTTTTTTAAAGCATTTTAAGAAGGTATAAATATATATTAAATGTTGGAAGTATAGGAAAAAATTATTAGATAATTGCTGTACTTGATGGTTAAATGTGTTATAGCTATTATATTTGTGGAGTAATGATCCTCATATATTTTTATCTATCGGTTTGAGTTAAGAATTGTAGCAATTGTAATAACTATGTGCTCAAAAAGAAAATAAAAAAAATAAAGACAAAGAAAACAGCTTTCTCATTTGTAGCTTGATGATACAGTAATGCTATTATTAAACCTTTTATTTTCATCACTAACTGTATTGTCATCTACCAGCAGCCATTATATCTGGATGCAAAAGAAGGAAAGTTAGCACAGTTAGCCTGCTTAGTTGAAAGTTGAAAGATTTCACAACTCTGCTTCCTGAATGGTTTCCGTACAGACAAATCATTATAAACATGGTTATTTAAGTTTAAAAATTGGTGACTGACTTGGCTTATTTTCCTTTTCCTTCTCTATTTACACAAGTGAAATTTGATGTCCATTTGATGGCTCATGAACTTTTTTCTATATCCATAGAATCACAGAATCATAGAAATGTAGAGTTGGAAGAGACCACAGGGGCCATCCAGTCCAACTCTCTACCATGCAGGAACACCCTCAAAGCACTCCCGACAGATGGCCATCCAGCCTCTGCTTAAAAACCTCCAAAGAAGGAGACTCCACTACACTCTGAGGCAGCATATTCCACTGCCGGACAGCCCTGACCGTCAGGAAGTTCTTCCTGAGGTTCAGGTGGAATCTCCTTTCCTGCAGCTTGAATCCATTGCTCCTTGTCCTGGTCTCTGGAGCAGCAGAAAACAAGACCACTCCCTCCTCTACATTGCATCCCTTCAAATATTTAAACATGGCTATCATGTCCCCTCTTAACCTTCTCTTCTGCAGACTAAACTTACCCAGCTCTCTAAGCCTATCCTCATAGGGCATGGCTTCCAGGCCCCTCACCAATTTTGGTCGCCCTCCTCTGGGCTTGCTCCAACCTGACCATGTCCTTCTTGAATTGGAGTGCCCAGAACTGGACACAGTATTCAAGATGAGGTCTAACCAAAGCAGAGTAGAGTGGTACCAGTACCTCCCTCGATCTAAGCATCATACTCCTATTGGTGGTGGGTGCCAATACTGGCCAAAGTATTTACACAAATTAACAAAACAGGCAGGATGCCGGAAGGTTGGAAACAGAGTATAGTTATCCCCATTTATAAGAAGGGTGATAAGCAAGACCCTGGTAACTATCGACCAATTAGTCTTTTGGATATTGATTCCAAGTTATACAGCAAACACCTGTTAAATAAACTAGAGGAGTGGGAATCTATTAACCACATCATTTATCCCGAACAGGCTGGCTTTAGGAGAGGACAGTGTACCATTGACCATTGCTTGACTCTTTATTTTTTAGCTCAACAAGGAATTTTCGGCCCAGCCAAACACCTATTTGTTGCCTTTGTCGACTTAGCAGCAGCTTTTGATTCAATTGACAGAAATTTGCTGTGGCATAAACTGAATAACATCAATATAGACAATCGCCTACTGCTGCTCATTAAGGAACTTTATTCTAATACATCAGCCAGAATAAGAGTGGGCATCTCTGGCACTAACTGACCCAATTCCCACTAATAGGGGAGTCAAACAGGGCTGCTTACTGGCACCAGCACTTTTCAACTTATGCTTGAATGATATAATTCCAGCATTATCCGGATCAGAATTTTTTCCGCCTTCTTTAGGGTCAAAGAAGGTTTCCGTCCTTTTATATGCTGATGATATGGTTTTAATTTCTTTGACTCGTATAGGTCTGAAAAGGTTGCTGGCTAAGCTTAATGTATATTGTTCCAATGAAATGTTGAACATCAATTATACTAAAACCATGTTGATGGTATTTGGTAAAAGGCACTCCTCCTTTCAATGGTCTATTAATGGTCAACAAATCGAGCAATGTCGGGAATTTAAGTACCTAGGAATTCATTTTACAGAAAATCTTTCCTGGAAGCCCCACACTGAAGCTATCAGAGCATCTGCTCTGAGATCAATTGGAGCAATCCTTAAATTCTATAACTCCGCAGGGGGTCATCAGATTGTCCCAGCCCTCAAAATTTTTCAGAGTAAAGTTATAGCCCAGATGCTGTATGGTGCCGCAGTTTAGGGATGGGATAGTTCCTTGTTCGCCAAATTGGAAACTATCCAAAATGTTTTTCTTAAAAAATTATTAAGACTCCCACCTGGCAGCCCTGCGGCGCTGGTCCGAGCTGAGGTTGGTTTGCCTCCGATTAAATCGCGTGTGCATTATACCTTGTTTAATTATTGGAGGACCGTGAAAGACTCCGATGTTAGAGTCTTCCCCAAGTTTTGTTTTGAACAGTTAATACATTGTAAAACCTGGAATGCTGGTTTTGATAGACTGTTGAAAATGTACCCTACCCTTGGTGATAATTTATATACCCTGAATTCAAAAGAGAAACTTCGCAATTACTTCTTTGATTACGGTGTCCAATTTGACAGACAGGACATTAACCATTCTAAATTTTCAAAATGGTACAAATTATTTAAATTTGATCACCAAAGGGCTGTATACCTGACGAGGCTTACATATCCAAATCTTCGCCAGGCTTTTACAGCCCTTTGATTCCAAACTATGCCCACAGCCATGATTGATGGCAGATACTTGCACGTCCCATTGGCCCTTCGTACATGTATTTGCAGGGCCCCAGAAATAGAGGACCTGCCGCATTACCTGTTTTCTTGTTCTTTGTACGATGAACCAAGAACAAAGTTCTTGGGGGCTATTTTGTCTTCTTTACGTGCAAATACCATATCCGAAAAGATTTTTTACCTGCTGTCCGACACCGATTCGGCGGTAACTCGCAAGGTCTCTCTTTATGCGCTTGCAGCTATGAAAATCAGGGCTAGTTTCATCAAGGATATAGCAGTTGACTGTGCTGGGGATGACCTCTACTGATTTTCATTGATTCTATTAATTTTAGCACCAATGTTTATTCTAATATATCTTATGGATTTATAGTTTTATATTTTATATATTATACAATCCTAAATGTCCATAATTTATTGTACTAGGCATCTATTGTTTTTTTAATAGATGATGTGTTGTAATATTTTAACGTTTTAAATCTACTTTATTTGTATTTGTAATTCTATTATTGATCTTGGTGATATGCATGTAAATGGCCTATGGCTAAAGCATTATATAATAAATATATATAAATAAAATACTCCTATTGATGCAACCGAGAATTGCATTGGCTTTCTTGGCTGCCGCATCACACTGCTGACTCATGTTCATGACTCATGCTTGTGGTCTATTAAGACTCCTAGATCCCTTTCACACGTACTGCTATACAGCCACGTGTCCCCCATCCTATATTTCTGTATTCCATGTTTTCTACCTAAGTGTAGGACCTTACACTTCTGTCTGTTGAATTTCATCTTGTTAGCCTTGGCCCAGCTCTCCAATCTGTCCAGGTCGTTTTGAATTTTGATCCTGTCCTCTGGTGTATTAGCAACCCCTCCCAACCCCTCCCATCTAGTAAACTAAATCAATAGTTTCAGCAGGAAGCACAAGAACTTAGAAAAGGCCTTGTAGGATCAGGCCTAAGATTCAGTCTTGTCCAGTATCATGCTTCAGAAATTGGCTGTGTTGATGCCTCTAGGAAACCTACAGACAGGTCCTGATGGAAATAGGAAGAAAATGAAGGAGAAGAAGGCAAAGTTGCAAAATGGAAGGGGAAAAACAATTGGGATAATATGTTCCAATTATCAGTGAACTACTTTAGTAAGTGATACAATATATTTTTTGCCCAAATAACATGAATATAAGAACATAATAAAATCCCTGTTAGATCAGACCAGAGGAATATCTAATCAACTGTTCTGTTCCTCCAGTGTTCATCCAATCACTTACAGCAGTATGGGAGTGTAATAGCACTCTCTCACTTGGGTATCTTATGTTTGGCATGCTGTATTTACCAGTAAATTACTCCACATGGAGCATTTCTTAAGCTTTGCCTGCCATCTCATCTCCAGGTCCATTTTTTGGCTTTCAGTTCCCTTCCACCCCTCCTTTTGCGTTTAAAATCAAGAACCCCTTGCTCTTGCTTCCCAGCAGTTGGTATTCAGCCATAATATACTGCATTTGAATTGGTTTTGGTTTCATTGGATGGTCCCAAGTTCTAGTATTATATGAAAGAAAACTTTTCTCTGTGCTTTTTTCACTTTGTGCATGTTTCTATAACCTTCTGTCATGTGACTACTTTATTTTCCTTTTGTCAGAACTAAAAACCTCTGTGACTATCTGGTCAGTTTGGATGCCCTTTTCTGCACCTTCCCAGTTATATTAGGCTTTTTTGTTTTTGTTTTTGGAGACAGAGCAACCCAGTATGTGGGGCTGTTCCATAAAGAAAACTGTACATATGTACATATCTGGATGTGTGCAGTTCCCAAGCTAAAACATGGATTACATCAACTTTGTTACAGAGCTTGAAGCACTTAAGACTCAGTGTGGTGAAATATTCACTCAGAACTTGATTATTGCTTGAAAAACTGAATAAAGCCCCAGATAGATTGGAAATTAGTCATCTTTAGTATAAAGGATGTAACCAGGTGTACATTTCCAAAAGATTAATCATTTGGAAAAGCTCAAAAAGAATGGGGAATGTATGCCTCTTTTCAAATAATAGCCAGTTTGAAAAAAATTAAAATATCAATGTTTTGTAGCTATTTTAAAAATATTTTTAGCAGAAGAATAGTCTGCAGTGCTAGGAAAGCAGTCTGTATCTGTGTAACAGCACTGAAGGAATTTGTCTGGTAAACTGAACTCCTTTTTAGAGAAGCAACCAAGAAATAGGCTTGGCAACCAAGAAATAGGAAATTCATTTTTGAGATTCTCATCTGAAATACTGGTTGGAAATACTGGTTACAAATTTAAAATTTGTAAATGAAAGAAAAGGTCAAAAAGAGATATGTGAAGAACATGTTTGCTTTCTGTCCATGCATTTTATTTTGGATGTATCATAATCTTTCTCCAAAAACATCAGAATACTATCCTAGCATTGCAGCATATGTTTAGAGTAAATTTAAAAAACTGGGAGCTAATGGTTGCCGAGTAGTATGTTTCTGACATGTTTGGCGGATATCCTTCCAAATAAGACTGCTTTTAGGAAAAGTATCATGAAGGAAGCAAGCACACAATTCTTTAAATATTAGAAAGTAAGTTGCTGATTTGCTAAAGTCTGAAAAAATGCAAGTTGGTAAAATATGATATTTGTAAGGTTAATAATACTAGAAGTTTTGAGTTAGTAATGGGAAGTGACAGGTAATATGTATAAGTACACATTTGAACGGATTAAAGAATTAAAGAATATAACAGGGCTAAAAGGAAACTGAAACTTCCTGAGATTTAAAAAATTACCACAGGTTAGCAAGCTAGTGTAGAATCCAGTGGTTTCAACACCATAGTAAGGCAAGAGTCAATGTGGTGTTATGGCTAAAGTGTGGGACAGGGAATGGGAAAGCTTAACTTTAAATCCCTGTCAGATATAAAGCTACTGGAGGACATCTTCCGTTTCTCACTGTAAACAACTGCATAGGATTGTGCCAATAACAGTGGGCTGGGGGGACCAATGTGCAGCCACTTGAGATTCTTAGAGCTAACGCAGAATGTAGATAGAAATACATTATTTAAAATATGATAGTTGAAGTGAGCTATTTAGATAACTCAAGACCAGAGGTGATGGAGGAGCAGTGGTATCCTTTTTTGGGCTACAGAGTGAAACTGGATGGGTGAGAACATGCCACTGGTGAGGATGTTCCGGATTCTGATGTAGGAACATGATGATTTACATTTCAATGCCACCCAGACTTCTTCACACTAGAAGTGATTAGTTGCAAAATTTGGCACAAGCCTTTTCTCAGGTCTGCTTTATTAAGCTTCTGTTTGCAGGTACTTTAGTAATATGAATGTATGGAGATGTTCTTAGAATACTAACAAGCATTCAGAGAGTTGCAAAAGGATTTGGACTTGTATTTGGCATGTGTCACCACCATTTCTTCTGCACTCAGGCCCACAATTAGAAATTTGACTTGGGGTGGCTTTATTTTAATGAGCAGGACTAACATAACGAATTAGAATTAGGCAAGCTGTGACTTGTAAATGCACAGTTAAATAGGCCCCAGCAGAAACTAAATGTGTAGGCAGGGTAGGTGCAGCATAGTGAGATCAAAAGTCACTCTTGTCTTTGCTTTTATGTTTTGTTGATCCCTCCTCTGCTATGGACCTGGCTGCAACTGCTCACAACCCTGAAAAGCCTTTCCTGGAATCCATTACAGCAGCATCCATTGTAGGTCAGGGAGTTGTCAGATTAAAAGTGTCAAAACCCTTGTGTGTGTTTGAACAGAAGCACTTTGAGGAATGCACATGGACACCTTCAGAGGCAGTTTACTGGTTTTTATCATACTAGCCACTTATGTAAGAATGAGAACCAAACCAGAAAGTACAAATGAGGTTTTGTATGCTCTGTGTTAAGCCATTGAAACCTAATGGTTTGTAGGTTTGTTATCAATAAGATATGCAAAATATTTTTGGTTACTACCATCTCTGAGAGCAAAAACATTGCCTTCTGGATTTTAGATTGGTTACAGTCTTGCAAACACTAATTTAAACTGAACTTTAGAGTCCAGACTAGGATAAACTTCTCAATTTACATGACTAAACTATTTAGAACAGTAAACTCCATAGGTAAGGAACCAAAAACAAGAGACAAAAGAAGGTAAGAAATTGGGTAGAAGGGATATTTCTCCCTAAATACAAAAAAAGAAAGCATGGCAGTCAAGCATGGTAACAGAATAGATATTGCTAAATGAATTTGTTAAGTAAATGTATACATTCACTTTAGAAACTATAAGAAATGTGGTTTTCATTGGTCTCTTGAAGTCATTTGAGGTCCTGTAATTTTTCTTTTGTAGTAACTACTTTTTCCCTTTCTTGCCCACCCCTGTCTAGGGTATCTTTAACCAGTTTCAGTGCAGCAGTGAAAAAGTGTTACCTTCTGATGCTCTTCGTAGTGCTCTTGCCAAGACGTTTCAAGATGAGCAACGTTTCCAACTGGGCATCATGGATGATGCTGCTGAGTGCTTTGTGAGTGTGACCTCTGTGGAATGGCTGCAAGTCTTTGTGAACAAACAAATAAATAAATAATACCCAGTTTGCTAAACAGAGACTAATAAGTATACCCCAATCCCTGATAGTTTCTTATTAATATGAATCAGAAAGTATATTTTTGGGCAAAGGTAGAATAGAGGTAATATTTTGATGACATTTAGTTGTGTCTGGTATTACCATTGAGTTGATAATATCTGTTTTAAACATGAGTAGAATCATAGAGTTCAAGGGGATCCTTAGGCAATCTAGTCCATCCTTCCAGTGCAGAATGCTCAGCTAAAGCTTTATGTAAAAAGACATCTGTTTAGACTTGAATACCTGTAGCATTAAGTTTCCCTGAGAAGATGTTTTAGTTTGTTTTTAATCTTTTTGAGAGCTTGGGTACATTTTAATTCTCAAATATGGAGATCAAATCATTTCCTGCCCAAATTTGTTAGGAATTTCTGCTAGAAACGTGCATTTAGAGTTTTTCTGAGTGATTTTGACAGTCTGCTTTTAAGTAGTTGATCTTTCTCCATAAATTCAGAGAAACTGCTTGTCCCAACTGCTCGTGTTCATAAGATCAGGAAGACAAAAGGGCACACATGGCATGGGCTAACAATTTTGCTTGATATCTGGTGGGTAGGATCCAGCTGCTTTAGATTTTCCACTGCACATGATAGTGCAATTACAACCACTACCCCTCCACACCTATTTTCCCTTCTGTTAAAATACATGGTTCAAGTTTTGACATTTAACAGTTATTCTGTCTGAAATGTAAATGTTTAGACTGACTACCTTTTTCAGGTTTTTGGGAGGGGGGTACATTATATCCAAGCTTAATTAGATTTGCATATCTTGAGTGACTTTTTTTTAGTGATGTTCTCAATTCTGGCTAGTTTTCTGAAACTTGCTTGCTTTTTGTCAGTTGATAGAAAGGGGGAAGATATATTGCTAGCAGTCATTCACACATTTGCAATAGTAAAAAAAGAAATATCACAATTGGGTGTAGAAAACTCATTTTCAATCTTTTGTAGATACTACTAAAAAAAAATCTGTTCAAAAATCTGAATTCAAAATCTGCCGGCAAATAGAAGCTAAATAAAGTACTATATACAGATTGTTGTGCCAATGTGCACCAATCCAAAATGGGATTATTTGCTGATGTTGAAAAGTGGCAGGCAGGCATAAATATTCAAGACTGGTAATGTAAATAGTTTTCTGCTGAAATCTAAAATAGCTTAGTATCTTTTATTTGTTCCCATCAACAGAATTTAAGCCACAAATCACTGAATAGAAGATAATAAGGTTATCCCAGGTCAATAAGCTAGTCTCTCTCAACCTCTGCCAGGGGTTGCCAACCTCTGTAGACACTGTATTGCATTTGAGCTAAGCCCATTGACATTCTATTATTTTTCAAAAGTAATAATAACAAAACCCTGAAGTTTTGATTTTAAATATACAGAGGGTCAATAGGTGTGATACCCACTGTAGATGGGATGCAACACAGCTATTTAAATTAATATAAAGAACTGTGTTCTCCTTAGCATTTAGATGAATTTAGAATGCTCAGAAGAAAAACTTCTGGACCTAAATGCCACCTTTTACCATTAATCTATAATTTAATTCTATATGACTCTTATTTTTGTTTCATCTCTTTCTAAATCTAGGAGAACCTCTTAATGAGGATTCATTTCCACATTGCAGATGAATCTAAAGAAGACATTTGCACTGCCCCTCATTGCATTTCACACCAGAAGTTTGCAATGACTTTATTTGAGCAGGTATGACACAAATCCATTACAAACTAATTTAATTGTGAAATGAAGAAACAGCATGTATGGAAATGTGTATCAGAGATACTTTTTTCTGTTTGAATAACAGTTCTCTCTCTTAATTAGTGTGTCTGTACCAGTTGTGGTGCCACATCTGACCCATTGCCCTTTATCCAGATGGTGCATTATATCTCAACCACTTCACTCTGGTGAGTCCTTTCCTCCTTTCTTCCCTTTCTTCCTTGCTCGCTTTAGCATTATAAGATGATAAATCCCCCTTGTTGGAGCCTTCTTGTCTGCCTGACTCCACAACTAGACAAGGGATGCTTTCATAATCATTACCGGTTTACTAAAATAACTGAAGTAAATTTTCTCCTCTGCCCATGAAGCCAGATTTTGAAATACTGGAACCTGCTTTGTTATGACCAGGTATGCAAGACAGAGGAGACCATAAATATGAATTGAACAGAGTGTGGGTATAACTAATCTGTTGAAAGATCTGTTTCTGTTTGATTGATATGGCTATGCAGCAGAAACACAATCATATGAATAAAGAAGTAAAATAATGTTTCCTACTTCAGATCTTGAATGTGAAGTGCTTTGCAGTAGTATCAAACATATTACAAGAATTGGTCCCACACATTTCGTAACATGCTATTTTAGAATGTGCCTATTTATTTTGTACTATATAGTGAGCTACATTTAGGCCCCCAAGAGAATCCCAAAGTGGTTTACATCAGTTAAAAAAAAATAAGATTAAATTAATTTGCTTATTTGTTTATATAACCATAAAACCAGACATGCATGTCAGTAAAATAAATTTGTAGTCAGGTGTGAATTAAAATAAATTAAGACTGATGGTTGAGTGTATCTTAGTTGACTGCTTACAAACGTCGATGAGGAGGACATCTAACCTTTTTTGGAAGAGAATGTCATAGTCAGAGAACAGTGAGTGAGAAGATGAGTTTACACATTTTCATAATGTTGTAGATGTTGTTGTGAGCTTTTCTACACTGTAGAACGGGAGGGGCATAGCACAGACTTTGAGCTGCATGCAGATTTTTGTGGCCCTCAGGGACCCCCAGGAGGTTTAAAAAAATCATTGTTGCCAGTAGGGGGCCTTTCTAACATATTTGGGGGAGCTGGGCTATTTTAGGCCCAGAAAAGGCCTTTTTAAAAACCAGAAATAAACTGGATGTCCTGTCCCTGACCTAAAATGGTCCAGGGAGGCCAAAAAACATGGTGAAAATGCCCCCATGAGGGCATTTGACAGATATTTGGTGGCATTTTTTTTTTGTACTGTGAGAGGAATATGGTGGGGGATGTGCCTCCCCTGGGGTCTCCTGTAGGTTAGGGGAGTCTCCTTGCCTTCTATAGTTGCCCACTCCTGCTATAGATGTATAAAGATTATTTCTGGTACAAGTTCAATCTAAACCTATTCATAGCTAGAGTAATCCATTAAAATCATGACTGACTTAAGTAGCATTGGTGTCAATGGGCCTAATCTAAATATATTCTGTTCAGTATTCATTTTGCAATAACTTTTTACTATATGTAAGAAACATAGCAAGGTTTCCTCCTCAAAAAAAGCCTCTGATCAAAGCACAAATAAAGTCTTGTCACCTCTTTGTTACTCTTGTCTTACAATTTACTGTATTTACCGGCATATAAGACACACCAACATATAAGACACACCCCATTTATATGCTGGCAAATACTATTTGTCAGCATATAAGATACACTGGTCCATGAGATGCACCCCATTTTCAAACAGTATTTTTCAGGGAAAACCATGAGTCTTATACATCAGCAAATAGGGTAGATTGCAAACTCTTCAGGAGCAAATTTTTGCTTAACTTGCATTCTAAAGCTCATGATTTTGTTTAAATAATGACATACTTCAAGAAACAAAAAGCATATATGAAACGTGCAATGTTGTGTATAAACTTATAGATATCAGTTTTTATTCACCATTTGAGGGATGCAAGGAAGAAAATGGAAGGTGTGCCAGGTATTAAATTTCCTTGCTCTTTCCATTGAAAACTCAGCCGAGGCCTCAGATACACTCGGATTCTGCATCAGATGTTTTCCATGCACAGGTTTCTGTGCAGCGAAAGGTTTTGCTGCTTAAACTGCAAACTGGAAATCGGGGCTTGTAAAACAAATCTTGAGAAACATAAACTTGATTAAAGTATTGATTACAAACAGAAGTGTGATGCTGCTTTTAGTCTTGTTATATACATTATTTTTAATTTACAGCAATCAGGCAATTTGCATGCTAGAAAGACGAGAGAAACCCACTCCAGATATGTTTGGAGAGCTGCTACAGAATGCCAGCACCATGGGTGACTTAAGAAATTGCCCGGTTTGTATATGTTGTTTCTCTTAAATACAAATAGTACCCTGAATAAAGAAAACAATTTCTACTAAAATTTATTAAGTGTGAATGGTGACAATTTGGCCAACAAAGACTATACAGCGGACCCTCCAGATCTGCAACCTCCAGATGTGCAATTTCCAGCAACTGTGGAACATCCTATACATAAAATGACAATAACATGAACACAGATGTGCTTAAGTGTCCATGTGCATGTCGCTGCCTTTTAATAATATAGAATGTGATCATTTGCATTTTTGCCATTTGTGGGGAGTTCTGAAACCAAACCTCTGCAGATACAGAGGGTCCACTTATAGTTCTAGCATTTCTTCCATTCTGTTCTAGCATTTCTTCCATTCTGATTAAAAATCCTCTTAGAATAAGATCCACATATCACTAGGCACAACTTGAATAAGCAGTAAAAGAGTCTTTATTTTTCTTGTTTGCTTGATGGGAGCCTTTAGATGAGGCTGGTTTGTAGCACAGTCTGTAAAATAATTAGGCTACGAATAGATCTTTTATTCTCTCTAAATGTTATATTGATCCCTTAAATCTGTAATATTTGTGTTGTGGATGATAATTTGATGGTCATGTTTATCTGTAGGTTAATCAATTTGAAGTGCTAAATACAATGAAAAGATACATTTTCAGCCTTAATTATCTCTTTTCCATTTTTGGAAAGAGCCTTCCTTTCTTCATTTGGGAATGACAATATTTCTCATAACATTTGGAAGTGGGAGACTTTCAAAGTAGGTTGAAGCATAGGTTAATATTTTAATGTTTTCATCATCTTTTTGACACCTTTGTTGTTGTGTAATTTTCCCCTGAAAATCTAAATGTTGGTAGTTTTAAAATGTTTGTATATATGTTCATTTGGGAGTATTGCAAAGTGTGCGTGTGAAAATGTAACAATGCAATATACATTTCAATGTGCTAATTAAAAGCCAAGAAAATTATTTTACTAAGAATAAAATAAAATAGCATCACACAAAGTCTCCATTTCAATCTCTAGCACTACCTTCTCATCCTTCTGACGTAATTTCAGTATATTGGAATAACGTTCTTCAGTGTTTCAGAGTTTAATCTTGTTCATTCTCTACTCCTTTCCTTTCTGCTATTTGAATTAATTATGTTTCATGGCATCCCTTGGAACTAACCATTGGATTTTGCCTTAAAAGATTTAGGAAGTAAGCTAGTGGGCTGGAAGCATATAACACAGTGTTTTAAATTTCATTTTCGTTACATCAGTTTCCTTTTTAACCTTTCAGAGCAACTGTGGGGAAAAGATTCGCATCCGTCGTGTGTTGATGAACTCTCCTCAGATAATCACAATTGGGCTGGTGTGGGACTCAGATCATTCAGATCTGGCAGAGGATGTCATTCACAGCTTGGGCACCTGCCTTAAACTGGGAGATGTGAGTCTTATGACAATCTACATCTTCTCTATTTTTGATTGTCACTGCTTCTGAATTTTGTTTCTTTCATTACTGAAGGGGTTACAGAGCATATATTTAACAACTGAGTTTGAGCTTTAAAAGATTTTTCAGTAGTTTTTAAATAAATGCGAAAATTATACTGGAATTGTTCTATTCTTCTTTAAAGCTCTTCTTCAGAGTAACAGATGACAGAGCAAAACAGTGTGAACTGTACTTGGTTGGAATGATATGCTACTATGGAAAACATTATTCTACCTTCTTCTTCCAAACAAAGATTCGAAAGTGGATGTACTTTGATGATGCCCATGTCAAAGAGGTAAGAAAATCAGCAGTGGGAGGAGGGGAAAAGTAACGATGTTGAGTGTTTGTCTATCCTGCTTTTCTCTCCAAAGGATTTTGGATAATTCTAAAAGTTCAGGCTTCAGCTCACACTTGCTTCACAAAACACCTTGTTCTTGTGCAACTTTTATTTGTTTTCTGAGAACTGATGCTGCAAATGTTCAAGGTCATTTGTATGTTTAGTTCCTAAAAGTATCATTCTGGTGTAAGTGTGTTATTTTAGAGGGCAAAGACATGTTATGACTGAAGTATGAAGGCTGTTCAGAATCACTGAAGGCATTCCTGTCTCCATGTGGTGCATTATTGCAGATAATTCCTCATCCCGGGATAGCAGCATGTCAGGTGAAATAGAAATGGACCATCTCCTTGTAACAGCTATAACACATGCTCTGGTCCAGGTTTTTACAGACTTACTGAATGTAAAGACAGCTGAGAAAAGCATATGGAGTTTGAGGAATACTGGAAAGGGCACTAGGGAAGAATGGAAACAAAGAAAAGAAAAATGCATGAGGCTTTCTAAATTTCCTATCTTCCTTTTTTCATGGTGCAGTGGGTATTCTTGCTGATTTTTCATGACATCCCCTAAAAACATGTATCTATCCTTTACATTTGTTTAATTTGTTCAGTTTTAATTTTTAAAAAATTATTTCCAGATTTCCCATGATTAAATTTCTTTGTGGCTGAGCCAATGCTGTTTATATCTGAAATCATTATGAGTACAGAGCATAGCACCAGTGGCTGGTACACTGGACATAAGCTCTCCCCTCACTTGTTTGTTTTTAAACATGATATTGGAGCCCTTCTACTTATGAGATATATGTCTTATTCCAGGGGTGGGCAACTGTGGAAGACTAGGGACTGCATTAGCACCTCATGGAGACCATAGAGGGCTGCACCTCTTCCACTGAACCTGCAAAAAACCTCTCAGAAAATTTGGGCCTCAAATGATCCCAGTGCCGTTCGCAGCTGTAACCTGAATGTATCATGACTAACTTGTACACACACATCCATCTGTGTCCCTTCCCAACTAGTGCGTCATTCCTTTGAAGTGACAAACTGTAACAAATGTTGACTGGTGGAAACATGCTGTTGTTGAAACTTTCTCATTCTCAGATAGAAGACTTACTGTCTTGCCATATTATGATGAGGTACTTTGTATCAAAGCCTTCAGTGCTTTGATTTTGAGCCTTCTACTTCTACATTCTCGTTTCTGCATTCCATGTAATTATCATCCCCTCCTGTTCTTACTTGTCAGAAGACAAGTATCTTGGAATGTGCAGAATATCATAATACTTGTCTTTCAGAAGAGCAAAGTACTGTACTTTCAACATGCATGTTGAGCAAATCCCTTTCTATATAGTCATTCTGCTGTGTACTAACTCTTTGGCCTTAGAAACGTGCTGTTTTTCTCCCTAGGCCTTTTGACTGAAGTTACCGGATTAATTTATATTTCACAGTAAATATCCAGTGGATTTTTTCCACCAATGAAATGGATATTTTTGATAGTTCATTTTGCCCTTCTGCACAGACTCCCTCCAGTGTCTCTCAAGAAAACACGCGTCCACTGTCCGTGATGTTTATTGGAACACAAGAGGCTAGTTAACAACTGTTGCTGGAGTCAATAATCTGTACCACCCATCTGGTTATATAGTAAAACACAATAATTCATTACTATCCATGCACAATGCCCATTGGTAGCTCCTCCAGGTTCACGCCCCCCCCCCAACCTCTAGGTTGTTTTCTTCTGTTGAAATAGCCCCTCTCTATTAGTTACTCTGATCCTTTGAATTTCCTGCCTGTCTTTTCTAACTACATTCTCTACCCTAGTAACTTACAGGCTAATCCTAGTAAATCACCCTTTGATTGCAATCACTCAAACACAAACAAATATCTCCTAGCTAGCCTGCTTAAATGCTATTTATGCCCCAACCGTTAAACAGTACGGACCATTTGGTAACACCTTGAGTCTTTAAGAACTTTCTGTTCCCATTAATCATACCCAGCACATCCCACATATGTACACATTTCCCATATCCCCTATACAATAAGATGGCATGGAGAGAGCACGATATGACACTGTGCCAGTTGGGTGGCCCTCTGAAAGAGAGGGAGCGAAGAAGCCCACTTGTGTAGCTTTGGATTTAGCCCATTAGACTGTGTTCTGTAAAAGCTGAAGCAATTCAAATTTCAGTCTTTAAGAGGTTTTTCTCAGCACCGGATATTCATTTTTTAATTTTAAATATATGAGTTTATTAATGTAAAATATCTTATAAAACAAGAAGTTATACACACCATATCATAATAGCATACCCAGCATTTAACAAACCACTCATATACAATATTTCCTTCTTTTTTGCCCCTTCCCCCTCCCACCCAGGGCACGGTGTAGCTTATTAGTTTCCTTTCTTTCTCATGTGGAAAATCATTTTAATTGTTTCCTTTCTCAACCCTTCTTTTTTCCGTTATATAATCAAACATCATCTATTCTGATATATACTGCACCCATCCATTACCATTCCATCTTTCTTTTCCTTTCCATCCATATGCAATTACTGCTTGTGCTGCTATAGTTAATTGTTTAATTAAATATTTTTGTTCCTTCTTTAATCCTATATTCCTAACATTACAAGTTATACATATTTCTTTATTTAATTGAATCCCCCCCACAATTATTTTATGTATTTCTTGTTCTATTTCCTTCCAAAAACTTTGCACCTTAGCACACTCCCACCACATATGAATATATATTCCTTTACTCCCACACCCATGCCAACAGGCAGGTAATACATTTTTAATAATATATGAGAACTGTTGTAGTGTTCTATAGCATTTTGCTATGACTTTCATCTGTTGTTCTCTAACCTTGTCATTTTTGATAATTTTGATTTCTTGTAACCATTGTTCCATTTCTTTCTTATTGAGCTGGATGTCCTTACCTCAAACTCCTAACCAACCAGACATTCATTAGCATATAACTTTCCTGTCATTTAAAAAAAATAACCTTATTTTGTAACTGAAAGCATTATCTTGCTTATATGTTAGCTTACAACCACAGTCAGAAGATTTGACAGTTGTCAGTCTAGGTTGGACTCCTGCTCCTCTCTGATTAATGGTATAGTAGCAATCAAAAGAGGATGTAAAACACTAATCATGAATCAAAATTTTAAATGATGTGCTTTTACATTTTTTTCAGAAAGTATTAAATAATCAGTTTAATACAGATGATAACTGTGACAAAAAGCATTCAGTTGTTTATGCCTTTTCCCAGTTACTTAACTTGAACCTTGAACCTTAAAAAGTCCTTCAGGAGAAAGAAGAGCATTATTTTCAATGCTATAGTGCAATGTTAGTTTGGTTTAACTGGAGTGGGGATTGTGCAGTGCTCCAGATGCTGTTACAGTGGTATTTCTGCCATTGCTTCCTGTTGGCTATGCCAGCTGGGGCTGTTGGGAGGCACAGTTCAAGCAGATCTGGAGGGCCACACAGTTCCTTTTGTGGTATAGACCTAGGGTGATCAGTGATGTATAACTGTAAATTAAACTCAAATGAAAACTGAGAAATGCTGCTAACACATTTTGGACATTTTACAAAAATTTCAGATAGGCCCCAAATGGAAAGATGTTGTGACTAAGTGCATTAAGGGGCATTATCAGCCCTTGCTACTACTTTATGCAGATCCAAGAGGAACTCCAGTATCAACACAGGATCTCCCCACACATGTGGATCTACAGCAGTATACCAGAACTTACTATGATAGTGAAGACTCAGGTAATCTTTTTTGACTTTATAGCTTCTGAGTTTTTCTGTGTATTTTTTTTGAAGTCATCAGGGTTCATGATGTGTGTTCTGTCAGTAATGGTGGTGAACAATAACTGGAGAGAGGGAGCGAGCACACGTGTGTGTGCGTGTGTGTATAAAAATTAGAGGACTGTTGAATAAATTCTAGTGGATGAGAGATGGGGTTTCAGTATTCTACAAAGCTTTTTGCTCATCTTTGTGTCCTCTGCTCTTACCCAGTAACTCATTGAGTGCCTTCTAATCTGGGAGTCTCATTTTTTGGCACTATGTCTTGTTTCATTCTCAGATAGTTTGAAGGAGCAATCCACTTTCACAACTGGGTTAATCTCTCACACCAAGCTGGTCAGGCAAGAATCCAAAATTCCAGATCTAACCACTAACAAGCATTGGTTATGTTGCCACTGCCACTTCCTCTGCCTCTGAGACATCCTCCACCCATGTCACACCCCACTACTGCTACTGTTCAATAGCTCTTTGGCACATTCAGTTTGACTGCTCAGCAAAAGTCTGTATGACATAGGAGACTCTACCAGCAGCCCTGGTGCCATCAGCATAGCCTCTTGAAAGATAATGCCATGGCAAATAATGGCATATAATCCCTGGGCTTTTGAGGAAAAATTTTCCTCTAAATTTTTCCTGTGTTTTAGTGGAAAACAGATCTTGATGGCTCCATTGCAGAATTCAGATACAGTGGAACTGATTCTTGTACTTTATATTGTAAATTGTTGTTGCAGTTGTTTAATTATTGTAAGCTATCTTGAGTCTCAAACTGGGGAAAAACGGTGGGATGATATTATTATTTTCCCCAGTAGGGAAAAGGGTAGAGAAGAATAATGATATCTTGCCTTTTATTAATTTTCTGTTTCCCAATTTGTGTTTTCTGACTTAGCCCTCCTCTCTTTTGTAGTTATAATTCTCACAGGATTTCCTTTCAATAGGGCGTGAACCTTCTATCACAAGTGATACTAGGACAGACTCCTCTACAGACAGCTATCCCTATAAACATTCCCACCATGAATCTGTGGTCAGTCATTTTTCTTCTGATTCCCAAGGCACTGTCATTTGCAACATGGAAAATGATGCAGCTTCACAAAGCAGCAGAGATACAGGTAATTCCTTTCTTCATTTCTTTCTTCATTTGAGGTAATGATCTTTTTTCTGTCAAGGGTCTTTTTAAGGCTCTCAAAAGCCCAAAGAAATAATGTCCATTGAAAAGAACTGCATCCCATTTCAGTATGTATCAGCATAATCTCGCCTTCACGTGGGAAATACTTAGTATGTATGTAATCATTTTTAAAATATTGAACTAAATCTAAAATATCACCACTGATGCCTATGATCAACACTATGTTTACACACAGTGGCTGTTGCTTCTGCAGATCAGTTTCAGAGGACAGGCCGCTGTCAGCTTATAAGGGCCTATATACCTTCTTTATGAACAAAATATGTGGAAGGATGTTCTTTCCTTCACGTCCAAAATAAGGTTACTCTAGAGATTGTAAGTGATATCACTTCTCATGTTCTCTTGTAATGTACTTCATCTCAGGGTGGAGAAGCATACACCAGGAATTCATAGAACCCTGATATTCCATTAAACTTCCTTCTTAGGGAAAGAAGATGCCAAAACACCATCATATTAATTATTAGGGCATAGTATTCCTTATAGGACCTTTAGGGCACACTGCACCTTTATAAATGTGGTATACTCGAACTCTCTAGAATAGCCTTTCTCAACGTTTTTTACCTTCGAGGAACCCTTGAAATAATCTTCAGGCCTCTGGGAACCCCTGTGTCAAAATTATTGTATCTACAGCTCAAAGAATGTTTATTTCTTCTGAGTCACAATCTCTCACAGAAACCCTAGCAACCTCTCAAGGTAGCCTGGTTGGAAAACCCTGCTCTAGAAGGACACTTATAAGGCAATATGATCTCACATATAAAGCAGTATGATCACAATAGACCACAGCTTGGAAAAGTTCTTTTTTGAAGCCTGGAGCCAAAATAACTAAACTTGAGGCTACGATACTTCATGATCTGTTAACATAACTCGTTGGAAAAAAAATGATAATGCTCCACAAAGTAGAAGGCAGTAGGAAAAGAGAAAAACTACATTAGAGATGGATTAATTCAATGAAAGAAGCCATAGTCCTGAGCTTTGAGTACCTGAGTAGAGCTGCTGACAGTCAGGGCTCTTGGAAGTCTCTTATTCATAGGATTGACATATGTCAAATCAACTTAACGGCAAGTAAGAACAAATTTATTTGTGTTATTAAAATATTTATATGTCACCCTGTCTCTGAAGATCTCAGGGTGGCTTACAATAAATAATTAATTAACCATAGTCTGTAGACCAATGGTTGTTGGGTTTTTTCATACCTTATATGTTAATTATTTAGAGGTAATCGTTTTACTCATGTCCAGACATTAAATGGAAGTTTTTATGTGTCAAGATTTGGTCGGAAATATACAGGTTCTATTATTTTTAGAATGCAGAACAGTCAATCAGAATGCTATTTCAATCTAAAGTGTATTTTGTTCTTTCAGGACACTTGACTGACAGCGAATATAATCAGAGGCACATTTCCAAAAAGAGCTCACTAACAGACCGTAAGAGGAGTTCCAGCAAATCTCAGAGAAAGGGGGATGAGTCACAGCCATCAGGATACCACAGTGAAGGCAAGAAAAACACTTTTATTCTGAAATCACTGTTGTTCTTATTGTTGTTATTTGCCTTTGGTTTCTTTCCAACTTACGGTGACCCTACAGTAAACCTACCATGGGGTTTTCTGGGGCCGAGAGTGTGTGATGCGCTCAAGGTCGCCCCGTGGGTTTCCATGGCTGAGAGGGGAATTCAACTCTGGTCTCTGGGGTCGTAAGAGAACACTCAAACCACTTTACCAGCAATTCTTAACCCTTCTTTTTTACTAGAGACCCCTTGTAAATATAATTTGTTGCCAGTGTCCCCAGAGACGTAACTCAAGATTTAAATATTCAAATTTAGAATTAATATGCAAATATTTATTTATTTATTTATTTATGAAAGGCTTATAGAGACTAGAATTCAAATCCCCATTCAGATATACTAGATGATCTTCAGCAAGTCATGTTCTCTCAGTCTCAGAGGAAGGCAAGAACAAATCTTGCCCCTTGCCAAAAATCTCTGATAAGTTCAACTCAGGATTGCCATAAGTCAAGAGTGACTTGATGGCACCGCTGACAGGGAAGGTTCTTTCTAGTCATAATGTCTCTCCCCTTTGAAAACTGATTTATGTTGACCCTAAGGCAAACTTATCATGGGTGTTTTCTTGGCAAGATTTGTTGCCTTTGCCTTTCTCTGAGGCTGAGAGAATGTGACTTGCCTGAGGTCACCCAGTGGGTTTCCATGGCTGAGTGGGGATTCAACCCTGTGTCCAGAGTCATAGTTTGGGCCTGCATACGTCTACCGACATGTCCTTTTCCTCAGGGATGCAGCTGTAGGGATATGTGCAGGTGCTGCTCCCTTGTTTGCAAATGAGTGAACAACTTGGGTAAGCGCACACATGTGTCACTGTGTACCTTTCATCAGGGATATGGCAGAAGGGGATGGGGGTGCAAAGGGACACAGCAGCGTGTCTGTATGCCCAAATTGCTCCCTTGTTTGCAAAGAAGAGAGCAGTTTAGTTGTATGCAGACACCTGCCACTATGTCCTTTTCATCAGGGACATAGCAGCAGGGGTGGGAACCAAAACTGCTTCATCATTTGCAAATGAGGGAGCAATTTGGGTTCACACACGTGCCTGCCACCATGTCCCTCGGCACCCCTGTCTGCTGCTGTCATGTCTCTGATAAAAGAAACATGGTGGCAGGCGTGTGCACTGGCCAAACTGCTCCCTCATCTGCAAACCATCCCCTGTGAGGGCTCTAATGACCTGCAGGGGCCCTGGATCCCAGATTAAGAACCACTGCACTACACCATTCTAGCTGTCTGAAATCACCATGTCAAATTTGTAGCATGGATTTGGGCCTTTATGGCTGTATCACTTCATAAAGATGATGTGAAATGTGCTGTTAATTTAAAAAGAAGCTGGTTATGTTTCTCATGCAGACTTCTTCTTGTCTTCTACAGGGGAAACACTGAAGGAGAAACAAGCCCCCAGAACTGCCCCAAAGACATTGAACAGTACCAGCAGGCTAAAGGAATTTAAAGAGACAGTCAGTAATATGATCCACAGCAGACCATCACAGACAAGCCAGAGCTCTCCACGAAGAGGGAAGGATCAGACTGAAAAATCCAGAGCTCGAGACTGGGAAATGGAGAGTACTAGTAGTGAATCTAAATCAAGTTCTTCTAGCAAGTACCGTCCGACTTGGAGACCCAAAAGGGAGTCACTGAACATAGACAGCATCTTCAATAAAGAAAAGAGGAAACAGTGTGGTTACACACAGCTCAGTCCCTTCTCTGAAGATGCAGGTAAACATCTGGGAGACATGTTTGCCTAAAGTAGAAAATGAATGCATTTGTTATTGTGTAGAAATCTTTAAGAATTTACATTGTTGTCCATTATGTATGGCTAGTGCATTTACTTGTGAGGTATGTATTTGAAAATGTGTGTAGAGAATCTGAAGTTTCCTTTTTGTTATGTTGGTGGTACTGTATTCTGATTCTGTTGTCAACAGCATGACAAGAGGAGCATTTCCCAAAAGTACTTTTGAAAGGACTCAGAATCCTTATTTTCAATTTTATTCCTCTTTACTTGTATATAGGGGGTGCAGCATTTCCATGTTAGTTTTTTCCCCTGTGGAAAAATATCTTAGAACAGTAAATTAGAAAATGAGTAGAAAGCACGTACCAGCTATGGCTTGCTTTGTCGTTATCTGATGATGAGATCCACTGTAAAAAAACAAAACTGGCAAGTGTTTAACCAGAGTTTGCTTGAAATAGATCTAATTATTAGATCAAAATACAGTCTTCATAAACATACCATAGAATTCAAATTCTTCAGTGGAGATGATAGCTGAAAATAGTGGTGGGCAATTATGCTGTTCATATGAGAAGGGGATTGAAAATTTTAATCTGAAAGCTGTACAAGTCAGGAGGATATTTCAAGGTCCTCCTATCCATCCTGCTTTGAAAGGCCTCAGAATTCTCATATATGAAAGAAGGGTATGTGAATTTATAATGACATATTGAAGCTATATGATGATGTGTTAGTTACATGAGTGGAAGACGGAGGTCCTACTGGAAGGTTCTTTAAGGACTTGGAAAACACTGAAATGTCAATGGAAATGGAACATAATGATGTAAATCTACTTAGGTGTATGAAAGCATGAGAGACAAGGTGGGTTGACTTACATGCAATTTATAGCACCAAGAGAAAAAAAAGTCCTCTTAACTTGTTGATTTAACCCAAAGTTTTGCATGTATTATTTAGATACTTCCTAAATCAAAGTTCGGAATAACTGGTTCCTGTAACTATGAAAGCCAGTGATTTAAGACTGAATACAGCTTCCATACGACATGTGTACAATTTCTATGCAAACACTTAAATTTTCTTATATATTTCACTTTTTTAAAAAATGTACAGTATATATAAAACTGTAGAGAATTAAGACTGTAAAAACTTACGAAACATTACGTTTTAGATAATGAGCCAATTATACAGGCAATTTTATCTAAGGCATAAAATAGGAGCAAAAGGTCATCTGAATAGTAAGCGCAGATTATTTTTTACTTATTCTGGCTTTAGTATCAAGCTGTAATGTAAATATATGAAATAAGATATTATGTGGTGACTAGTGAAATATTTTCTGTGCAGAAAATGCAGTTTCTTGCACAGAAGATGCTGTTTTCTGCGTAAAAGAACTGAGCAAATTTTCCTCAGTATAAGTCTTTAACTGCAAAGAGGGTTCAAAAACTTCACAGTTTTCAAGTACTTTCCTACAGTGGGGAGAAAATTGCTAGAATTACTCATTGCTTCCTTTGCGAACTAATTTAGTGAAGTTCTTCTTCATGGTCTCTGTGCTTCACATAATGGGTTCTTTGTGCCCGTGCAGGAGTCCTGTTGGAAAATTCTGGAGCTGAGTAGCTTGATGGGAACCCTGCCCTCTTGCATATTGCACACGCCAAAGCCCGCTGAGCTATCATCTCTTCAGTTTCGCTCCATCCACTGAACGGATAGCTTCTGTTAGTGTCTTTGGGGCTAAGTAGCATTTCTACTCCTATTCCTTCTCTCTTATGGCCTCTACTTCCCTCTTTAAACACTGCGTGACCTGCAGATGAAAGGTCTCACTCTCCGGTGCCCATACTGAATGCCTCTACTGTGTTGGTGGAGGGCATAACATCAAGCTTTGCAAGCTTTGTCAAGAGTTAACATCTCAGACTTGAAAAACAGAGCCTCTTGCCTGAAGTCTTCTTGTTGGGAGGAATCTCTGCATGTCAAGGAGCAGCACTCCACAGCCAGCAAGGCCTCTACTGTTGTCTCCCAGATGGGAGATTCATCGAAGCAAGCATCGGTACTGGTCTCGGTCCTGACCTCATCAGCGTTGAAGCCTTCGTCCTCTTTGTCGAGACTGCTTAGGATGTCATCCTCAGACTCTTCTGCCACCCAGCCCACCTTGGGGCAAGATACTGGAGTGACTTCTTTTCCTACTGTGCCTGCTGCCCCTTCTCAGAAGGACAAGGCGTCAAAGAAGTGGCATGCTACTGAAGACCCCTCAGTACCAAAAGAGAAGAAGCAGATGAAGCGTCCTGACATATTGCCTGCTTCAGTTTCGACTTTGGTACCTGCCACCTCAGAGCCCACTACACTGCCTCCAGTGGCTGCCCCTGTCTTTGTCTCAGTACCTATTCCACCTCCATCGGTACCAGTGGGGCACATTGAGAATGAGTGCTCCATGCCTGAATCTCTACCGGGATTGCCCTCGTGCTTCTTCACTTCCACCACCTCCTACTCTGGGACACTGACATCATGATGTCTTGGACCAGTCACCAGTATGGAGGGACTGACCTTACCCATCTCAGTGTAGTCAGGATCATTCTCTGATTCACTGTGACCAACTGTATCCCTGACATCCATACCATGATTACAGCCTGTGTGAATACTCTCCCTTCATCTCCATCTCTTTCATTGATAAATACCACAGAGAGCATCTACGGGGGGAGCCTCTGAGGTCATCCTATAGGGTCCTACTACTCCTACTAACTTATGTATTGACATTGGTGTCATAGGCTTGGGCTCTATCATTTTATGGCCTCAGCAGCCTTCTTTATGTACTGCTTCTCTTGTGAAGGCAAGATCCCAGACAAGAATGGCCACCCTACATGCCTGCTTTGTCTTGGTGAAGGGCACAACATGAGTTCTTGTCATCACTACCAACTGTTTATACCTTAGACAAGACAAAATTGGGCTGGCAGCCTCTGATATGGCTGCTGAAAATAGGGCCTTTCACATGGTGTCGGTGATAGTAGTGCAAAATCGTCCTGATTTGACACAAGGAGCTTCATCAGCACCCTCACTATAATCGGCATTGATGTCTTATTCTCTATCTGCTCCAGAGCATTCTGTGGAAGCCGCTTTGATAACTCCTCTACATTGTCAAAAGGAGCATCCAACCTCGAAATCTTCAGCAAAGAGGCTTGCTAGCCTCCCAATACCTTCTGTGGTTCTAGAAATCTGTGGCTGGGAAGTCTGATCAGCAGCATGAGAGGTGTTGGGTCCCAGCATCAGCTGGCAGATCTCTGGACCTAGCAGGCCATATTGCTGAAGGTACCCATAGGAAGCATGAAAAAGAAGAGATCTAAAAATATTCCACCTCAAAATCTATCCCAAGGACCTTCAGAACAGTGATTGTTACCAGTGTCAGAGGCTCAAGACTTGGTCTCAATTATTGTGAACTCACACCCTGCATCCCCTCAGAGGGACCTAATTTCTCTGGCTCCATCACCAGTACATTCACCGAGGCCTGTGCCTTCTCTTTGTCTGCCAGTGTAGCATGCCACCTCAGATGATGAGATACTAGACTCCTCTCCTCCAACTCAAGGTCTCACCTCTCCATCAGATTGGAGACCTCCTCCAGATCCACACATACAGGTACTGTCCCACTTGGTACAGACCTCTGACCAACGTCCCGGGAAGCAACCTGCACCACCTACTTCACAGCCCAGGACATTTGTCAGTGATTGTTAAAATGACAGTGTGTCCTACAGATAATAGTGAGGTTATCAAGAAAAAAGAAGCATGTACACTCAAAGAGAAGAAGCACCATGTTCCTCCTGCCTCTGTCATACCTTCTGTATGGTAAATTAGTGCTTCAGTCTTGATGTCTTTCATTACCTCAACTGTCACCACACCATATATTTTCTTTGCTCCAGTAACTGCTAAAAGTCAGCCTTCAGTATCATGGTTATGATCTTGGTCTGTTCCTTCCATGCAACAAGTCCAACAGCTCTCTATTGACTGTTCTGAATCAGGACCACCCCACTTGGAGATGTTCTTTCTGATCAACACGTGCCAGTCACTCCTGGTCCGCTCACTGTATTTGCCAACAAAGGTTTCACCTCAAGAGCAGCCTCTTTTCCAAAGAGAGAGGTCCTGTACTAGTCTGCACATTCTTACCATGATCACTGAATCCGGGAGGATTCTCCTTATGTTTCTTTGTCATCCTGTACTCATTGGCAACATAAACCATATTGGGATGGATACAGTAGATCTTATCAGTCATATTCACCTTCCTACTGGGATCAATATTTTTATTTTGTTTATTTAATTTACATCCTGTCTTTCTTCGACGTGGAATCCAAGGTGATGTACAATGTTTGAGAAGCCCAATACAATTAAAAATCTCTTAGTACAAAAGTTAAAAGGCAGTTAAACTGAATTTCTATTTTAAAAATACAAGTTAGGAATTATTAAAAACACACTAAAACCTAAAAATTTCCTTGAATGAAAAGATCTTTATCTGCCAGCAGAAAGACAGCAGGGAGGGGGCCAGCAGGACCTCTCAGGGAAGGAAGTTCCATAACTTGGGAACAGCCATTGAGAATGCTATCTTGTGTCCTCATCAGAAGTGGTTGAGATGGTGATGGTACCAGAAAAAGCCTTCCCTTGCAGATTGGAGAGCATGGCCAGGCTCATATAGGGCAGATTATGGACCCACAGAGAGTGTTTTCCATAGATTTGTCTATCTGTCTGCTTGTCGTCTCAGTACAGAGTGCCCCTGATGGCAGGAGTTGGTGATCACTTACTGGGAGCTGAATTTCTGCTTCATTGTAAGACCTCCACTTTATCTATTCTGTCACTTACAATATTGTCCAAAATGATTGTCAAACTTCTTTCAGACAGTTTCAGTGCCATATTGGTAGCTTCTTACTGGCCTCATCTTCTGTGGTTCACTGTGCTACTAGAGCTTTCTTGCAGGAACATGTTCCCCTGCCCTTGATACTTGACTTCCTTTCCCACCAGACATCATCTAGACATCAAGCTACCCAAATTGACAGTATGGAGGATCAAACCATCTGTGTACCTGAGTTCAGCATGTTTCTGTGCTGCTCATAAGGCTTCCACCAGAAAGTCTTATAACTATAAGTAGAAGAGACTTTGCACTTATGCTGCTTCCACATCAGCCCAGCTTGTACCTGTAGACATTTCTGTAGTGTTACAATTCATGTTATATCTTCATGAACAATGTCTCTCCTTTTTTTCATTGAAGGTTGATTTATCTTCAAAAATTGCCCATCAGCCTCAAGCTTGCATGCTTCAAAACTGCTTACTATCCCCTAGTGAAGACGTTTCTGACTTAGTGCCTCCTGCGGCTGTCCTAGTTGCAGCATAGTTACTACCTTTGGCTTTGTTACAGTTAATGACAAAGCCCTTTGAACCTTTACAGTCTGTGGATTATTACCTTCTGAAAATGAAAGTTCTGTTTCTTATTTCCAATAAAAGCAAGTGAATTGGCCACTCTGATGTGAAGAACCATTTCTTTGCTTTCACAAGGATAAAGTCATTCTTTTTCTCATGTTACTTTCTTATTCAAGTTTGTCTCTTATTATAATGTCAACCAGGATATTGTGCTCCCTTTGTTTTATCAGAACTCCACATCTCCATTGGAAGTGGCTCTTCAATCATTGGATGTACAGAGGGAGTGCTAATGTTTTATATTGATAGGACAACATCCTTTCATCATTCAAATGATTTGTTTCTCTGTTATAGAGATCCCAGAAAAGTTCTCAAGATTTCCACCCCAAGATTGTCTAACTGGGTCCTCTATACTAAAAGGTTTGCTAAGAAGTCAATTCCCCAGACTTTCAGAGGACACCTCACACACGCTGTAGTTACTTTTGCTGTGTTGCTCTGAGACATCCGCATTCCTGATTTCTGCAAAGCGGTTAGATGCCCTGAACTGTCTATGTTCTTTTTAATTATCACCTGGATTTCAGGGATAAAGCAGATGCTTCCTTCCCATTCTTTCTTCCATTCTGCTGTGAGCTGACCTGTTGCCTATGGTAAGCTTGCTAACCAGCCTTTTTGTGTGAGGCACAGAGACCATGAAGAAGAACAAGATGCTTCCCTGTAACTGTAGTTCTTTGAGTGGTTACCTGTGTCCTTACACAACCCTCCCTCCTCCCCTCTTTTTCAGGTACTGTGTTGCTCTCCCAGCAGATCAAGGAGTTGAGGGGAAAGTAACATTGAGCATGAGTGGGAAGAGAGGACAGGGTGAGGTTTCTGCCAAGCCTACTCAGATCTGGAACATTCCAGTGGTGGCTGTCCACAGGTGCAGACTAATTTGTGTGAGGGCACAGATGATCACTCAAAGAACCACAGTTGCAGGTATGCAACCTGTTCTTATTAGGATGCTATTTCATTGACTCTGAAATGCTGGTCTTGAACAGTAGAACTTTGCAAGACAATTGTGTTAAATATAAGCTTCACACAGTAGATCTCAACAAAAATTATTTGCACATTAAAGTGCATGAACACTACAAAGCAGGCCTACAGTTACTCACTAGCTGCAGACTCACAACTCACATGTTTGATATCAGTTTTCCTCATCCTCTCTATCAGTTCTCCTCTTTTGCTGCTCCATCATCTGTGACCATTGGCCATGTTATATGAGGTTGTTGGATACTGTCAGCGAAAATATCTGGAGAAACGCAGTTTGGGGAATGCTATCATATACTCATCTAGCAGGAAGTCAATCTTAAACTTATAGCAACCCTGTTTTACCACTGATTCCATACGCCACAGGGTCTGGTGTAAAATTGCTTAACTACAGCTTATTGAGAAGTTATGTTCTATCACTTGTTGTCTAAATTAAGAAAACAGTTTTAAATCTTACAGCAGGTGTCATTCAGCTCAACAACATTTGCGTTAGAATTAACATGGCTTAATGAATAATCACTGTAAACTTTAGCAGAATTATCATAGTCTGTACTTCTGCATTTCAGTTCCATCTAATTTATTAGCAAGCCAACTCAGCTTCAAACAGAGACATATGTATCTCAAACACATGACAGATTTCATTTTTTATTTTATTTATTTTTATTAATTTCCAAAATTACATTATTTAAAAGAAAACTCAGTGGGTGGAGAGAACGCAAAGGAAATATATGACCACAGTACTGACAATAATAATACATGACAGATTTCATGAGGTGGACATTAGCCCATGAAAATTTATTCCATAATAAAATCACTCAGCATCTCAGTCAGAAGTATCTGTACCACAACACTGAATTCAGTGGTTTTCCATTTTGCAGGGGTGAGCGGCTTCAGCAGGTCCAGGGACAGATTTCTGCAGATTTCTGCTGTCATGTCATGTTCTTCTTATCTTATCAGGTAAAGAATTTGTGGAAGATGAGCTAAAGGAGCCAATCACTCAGACAAGACCAAGCCAATCAAACAGATATAAGCACTGGGCCCTAGGTCGGGGTGCACATCATATGATAGATCAACATCCTCGTCTGATCCAAAGGATGGAATCTGGCTATGAAAGCAGTGAACGCAACAGTAGTAGCCCAGTCAGTATGGACATACCTTTGTCAGAGAGCTCTAGCACCTCTAGGTAAGTTTTATAAAAAATAAAACAAGTTCACATGCTTGATTCTCCATAGTGAAGCACCAGATAATTTATTTGTTAACCACCTTGGCAACATACATGTAGAACTACTCTGTAAATTAGAATAATGGATAGATTAACATATACAAATCTCCTAAAGCTGGATGTTTTGACAGCCCCATCAGGCACACGTGTTTGAGATGCTAACGTTCAGCTAGCATCTTTTCGCTTTCCCTAGGCAAGCAGAAACAGCAACCAATGCCTCTCCATCCAGTAACAGTATCTCACTTTTTTTGCGGAGAGACAATGAAGTAACTTCCCAACTGTTTATGTTCCTTGTTCTCTTTGAGTTGATTCATTTTTTCTTGTTTCCAACCAGAGCTAGAAAAGTAACTTGTTTTTTTTAATTGATTATTTTGGTATTTAGTATTTAAACTAGTGCCTACTAATACCATGGCTGTAATTCACTGCTATTCAGTGGAACTGGAACAGACTGTCTGCCTGTTACTCATTGCATGGCTGCAGCAGGAACATTGCTTGGCGATGTCTTCTGCGTTTTTCTCAGAATTTTCAAGGTATGGTATCTGAATTGACCACTTGGGAGGACAAGAAAAGATTTTCTTAAATTTTTCAGTGGTGCAGTAGTATGTAATGCTAAATTGTTAGCAATGTATTAACATCTCTGGACTGCAATAAGAGTAGCAGATGTGACCTGTTGAGTGATCAAAGTAATTAGTAAATAACTATTTTATTTTAAAAAGTAACATTCCAATATAACAAGCTCTTTCCTCAGTAACTAAAGCAAGGTGGTCAACTGTGAAGGGCAATCTTTCAGCCCACATGTGGAAGTGACTTCAAGTTTCTGCTTTTAGAAGTGGCGGGGGGATGTAAATCTTTTTCTCAGTAGCAGCTTTGGGGTAATTTGTGAATGATTCCTCCCAATTTTTGGGAGTAATTTATGCATGCCCTCAGTAGGACCTTGGAGGGTTCTAGTGATAATCTGAAGGGGATCATAAAAATGTTCCTAAAGGCTGTAGTTTCTGCATCCCTGAACTAAAACATAAATTCCATATATGTATTATTGGTATCTATATAGATCCAAAGCTATCACATTTCAGGATCCCTACTATTTCTGGCTTCAAAAAAACCCTGCAAGTAGAAGATAGTGTCTGTTTCTGTGATTTCTCATTAAAAAATGTAATGCACAAGCTTACTGACAGATTTCAGAATTAATAATTCTGCTATTTCTTCATATAATTGTTTTTAAACTTTTATCCTCAAAATTAATGTAACTTCTAATCTAAAAGGTATCCATAAGTCTCTAGTTTTCTCTGTGGCACATAATACTCTAAACTTAAGTAGCTCCTTCCTGTTGCTGTAACACTGACACATCCTTTCTCTAAAGGTGGCCACTCTTTATTTTTCCCTTTTTAACCTGTGAGACTCTTGGCTGCTCATATAAACTAACACTAGGTATTGTATGTTTATGAGATTTCTTTTCTACAAGTCATAAATTGTCTTTGTGTTAGAATGTAGTTTATTTCTAAAATCTCAGCATTTGCCTAGAATACACAAATCATTAAGGTGACAGACCAATGCTCAGTTGGGACGTAATTTTTCTGATCTCTAAACCAGCATGTTATTTTGTGCTGTATCTCTCCCCTAGCAACTTCTCTCTATATACAAATGGGCATTAGCTAGTTTTAAACCCATAGCTAATCAAAGCTGAGATTAGAATTCATTGTCAATATAATAGGTGCCTATATAAAATTTTAATCACGGTTAAATCTGCTGAGTAAAAATTGGTTCCAAAAGCAGAGAGAGTGCAAAAAGGCATCTCTTGAAAAGGGTTAAAAAATAAGTGTACGTTAGCCTTATGTAATATAACTTTCAAGAAAAACAGAAGGAATCTTCACTGTATTAGTCAGTCTTCAGAACTGAGACTAAGACATTTCATGTCAAAACAATCTTGTTTTCCTTACTTTAAAGGGATTCTCATATGAAACGATCTGGAGGTTTTGTTCCTGCCTGGCGTAACATACCCAAATCACATAGCAGCAGCATCTTGGAGGTAGAGTCTGCCTCGTCTGCTACTTGCTGGGCAAACAAGCGTTCTGTTGGTAATGGTAAGATGTTTTCCATTCCCAAATACGTGTTACCTGGAAGCATATTAGTTTGAAGATCATCACTATCTTCTGCCCTTTTTTTCCCTTCACAGTAATAGGAGAAGATATCAAACTCCTTTTAATAGAGGTGACATGCTTTTCCAGCTATTTTTAAAGACAGAATTAAAATGCTGTAACACTAAGATGATAGATCATGTTTACTTTAGTTTCTGGTCAGCACCATGAGCCATCGCCTTTAACTGTTTTGTTAAAATGGCAATGACTGAAAAGTCATTAGCCTGAAAGGCTTCCAGAACTATTTACAAGTATCAACCATAACACAGTCTCTGCCCTCAAGCTTACTTTCTAAAACTGTGCTTCCCAAGATATCAAATATGGAGGCTCTCAATTATTTTTTTTCCCAGTGCATCAGGGACTGGTGACATATTTGTACCCATTAGCTATATTGTTTCTTTCTTGAAACTCACCAGGGACCAGCAGTTGATAGCATCAGTTAGTAGGCCACCATTTTGAGTTGCAGTGTTCTAAAAGGCATGACATACAAGGGAAAGGGAATCGAGAATCAGAGGCACATGTTATCATTGTCATAATGACCAACTGAGATGGGGACAGTTCAGGTAGTCTGTCAACTAGATAACAGTGCAAAGTAGTCAAAAGTAGTTGGCTTCTGTGCTGAGGTAATGGAATAGTCCTGCGTCTTTGCTCCCATTCTGCTCTGCTGGTGGCTGAAAAGGTTTTTTCATTGGCTTGAGATCATTACATCTGAGTCTAGGTCATTACCGTAGCTCTAGAAGAGAGAGTGGACTCATTTGAAACAGCATGTCAAACCGTGGTTCTTTGTGGTTTCTGTGATTCACACAATGATGTTTACTCCACTTGCACAGTGAATCATTCAGAACCTTCTAGAGCCACTATATAGGCGTTTTGGCTGTAGCCCCTCCTACTACTACTACTTTAGACCACTTCTTCATCCCACACTGCTCTTCCATACCTACCAGCTTGGCCCATGTTGCCACAAAGCAATCTGTATAGGACTCAGATTCCACAAGTGGTGCTAAGCCCCAGCCTTGGACCCTGCCCTCTGAACCAAGGAGTCATCAGTATAAACCCAGCAACACAAATCCCAGGTTCATTCCAGAGTTCTTAAGGAGCTGCTGGCTGAAATTCCGTGGTCAGGAACAGTGAAAGAGAAAGGAGTTCAGGAGGCATGGGAGTTCCTTAAAAGGGAGATACTGAAGGCACAGTCTAAAACTGTGCCAATAAGGAGGAAAAATGGAAGGCATCTGAAGAAACCAGAATGCTTGACTAAAGAACTCTCAGCTGAGCTAAGCGTTAAGAGAAACGTGTACAGCAAATGGAAGAGGGGGGAAACCACCAAAGAAGAATTTAAGCAAGTAACCAGGAGATGTAGGGAGAAGGTCAGAAAGGCTAAAGCACAGAATGAACTTAGGCTGGCCAGAGACATTAAACACAATAAAAAGGGCTTTTTTAAATATGTTTGCAGCAAAAGGAAAAAGAAAAAGGCGATAGAGTCGCTGTGCAGAGAAGATGGCGAATTACTAACAGGGGGAAGAGAAAAGGAAGAACTACTTAACACCTTCTTTGCCTCAGTTTTTTCCCAGAAGGATACAAGCACTCAACCTGGTGGTTGGGGAGCAGGGGAGGAAGCAGGGGAAATGCGGCACATAATAGGTAGAGAGGTGGTACAGGAATACCTGGCCACACTGGATGAATTCAAGTCTCCAGGGCCAGATGAATTGCATCCTAGGATATTAAAAGAACTGGCAGAGGTCATTTCGGAACCGCTTGCTATAATCCTTGAGAAATCTTGGAGGACAGGAGAAGTTCCAGCAGACTGGAAGAGGGCAAATGTTGTCCCCATCTTCAAGAAGGGAAAAAAAGAGGATCCAAATAATTATTGCCCAGTCAGCCTGACATCAGTACCCGGAAAGATCCTGGAGCAGATCATTAAGCAGTCAGTTTCTAATCACTTAGAAAGCAATGCGGTAATCACGAGAAGTCAACATGGATTTCTCAAAAATAAGTCATGCCAGACTAATCTTATTTCTTTTTATGATAGAGTTACTAGCTTGATAGATGAAGGGAATGCTGTGGATGTAGCATATCTCGATTTCAGTAAGGCCTTTGACAAAGTTCCGCATGACATTCTTGCAAAGAAGCTAGTAAAATGCGGGCTGGACAGGGCTACTGTCAGGTGGATCTGTAACTGGTTGACTGACCGTTCCCAAAGGGTGCTCACCAATGGCTGCTTTTCATCCTGGAGAGAAGTGACTAGCGGGGTGCCACAGGGTTCTGCCCTGGGCCCAGTGCTGTTCAATATCTTTATCAACGACTTGGATGAAGGAATAGAGGGCATGCTCATCAAATTTGCAGATGACACCAAATTGGGAGGGGTTACTAATACGCCAGAGGACAGGATCAAAATTCAAAATGACCTGGACAGATTGGAGAGCTGGGCCAAAGCTAACAAAATGAAATTCAACAGAGAGAAGTGTAAGGTCCTACACTTAGGTAGAAAAAATGGAATGCAGAAATATAGGATGGGAGACATGTGGCTGGATGGCAGTATGTGTGAAAGGGATCTAGGAGTCTTAATAGACCACAAGCTGAACAGGAGTCAGCAATGTGATGCGGCAGCCAAGAAAGCCAATGCAATTCTCGGCTGCATCAATAGGAGTATGGTGTCTAGATCGAGGGAGGGACTGGTACCACTCTACTCTGCTTTGGTTAGACCTCATCTTGAATCCTGTGTCCAGTTCTGGGCACCCCAATTCAAGAAGGACATGGTCAAGCTGGAGCAGGTCCAGAGGAGGGCGACCAAAATGGTGAAGGGCCTGGAAGCCAAGCCCTATGAGGATAGACTTAGAGAGCTGGGTATGTTCAGTCTGCAGAAGAGAAGGTTAAGAGGGGACATGATAGCTATGTTTAAATATTTGAAGGGATGCCATGTAGAGGAGGGAGAGGGCTTGTTTTCTGCCGCTTCAGAGACCAGGACAAGGAGCAATGGATTCAAGCTGCAGGAAAGGAGATTCCACCTGAACCTCAGGAAGAACTTCCTGACGGTCAGGGCTGTCCGGCAGTGGAATATGCTGCCTTGGAGTGTGGTGGAGTCTCCTTCTTTGGAGGTTTTTAAGCAGAGGCTGGATGGCCATCTGTCGGGAGAGCTTTGAGGGTGTTCCTGCATGGCAGGGGGTTGGACTGGATGGCCCGTGTGGTCTCTTCCAACTCTACATTTCTATGATTCTATGATTCTATGGTTCTGTCAACATCAGATTGATCTCTTGAACTGGAAATCTTCAAACATCATTCAAAATGGCAGCACGCCAAGAAGAAAACTAAAGAGACTGGACCATCTTCTCATGCAATACAGACTGAAACTGTTGCGCTCAAGAAAAGGAGTCTTCACTACTTCTTCAATCTCCAGAGCAGCAGTCGCATCCCTCTCCATCTCAGTGAAGATCACTTGAGGTTGTCTGTGTGGCTCCCATCTCAGAAGGAGAGATACTGGAGTCCCCTTCCCTGGGTTATGGATATAGCCAACAGGAGCTATGCTATCAAGTTTTTGTATTACTCCCTTGCTGGGGTTATTCACATTACTCCCCCTTCCAACATCCTTATCAAGGAGGTCCACACTCTTCTCCTCAAGGGGGGGCCATCAAACCTCTTCTCTGATCCTCCGTTCCCTGGTCCTTCTGCTATTTCATCATTTTAAAGAAGGATGGAGGTCTCCATCCCGTCCTAGACCTGAAGGATGTCAATTTCTTCATCCAGCCGAGGTGCTTCCGGATGGTCATTCTCAGTACTATCATGCCTCTGCTGCAAGAAAGAGACTAGTTTGCAACGTTGGATCTGAAGGATGCCTACTTCCACATTGGAATCTGACCATCACATCGGCATTTCCTCTGCTTCACCATAGAGAGAGAGGCCTACTGTTTAAGTGTCCTTCTGTTCAGACTACTGCCCCATGTGTCTTTACCAAATGTATGGCCATGGTTGCAGTATGGCTAAGACAACAAGGTGTCATCGTCTGTATTGACAGTTGGCTTCTTGTTGCCCATTCCAAGACCTGTCTCCTTGCTGATATCAGCCTCATGCTTCACTTCTTTGATGATGTAGGCCTTATTGTAAACTACAAGAAGTCTCACTTCTAATCCTCTCAGTCCATCAAATTCATAGGAGCAATCCTCGACTCCTGCAAATCGGCAGCTTACCTTCCAGAAGAGAGGCTTGGAAACTTAAGAACAGCTGTCCTTCAGTGTTGACTCTCCAAACAAGTGACTAAATCCTTCTTGATTTCATGGCCTCTAGAACAGCTGTGAAACCATATGTACAACTTCAAATATCCCGTCTTCAAGCTTGATTCTGTCTTGGTTTGAACTTCTCACCATACTGAGGGCCATACGTCGCTCCCTGGAATAGTGGCTCTACAGCAACAACATCCAAACAGGAATGCCTTTTGTTCCTTTGCAATCAGTAACATCAGTGACAACAGATGCTTCCATGGATGGATGGAGAGCCCACATGAAAGGCCTGTCCGTCAGGAATAGAAACCAGTCTCCATATCAATGCACTGGACGTGCTGGTGGTAGAGAAGACCCTACATGTGTTTGAAGTCCTTCTGTGAGGCAAAGTTGTTCAGGTAGTGTCCCACAGCACCATGGTGGTCTACTACCTGAACAAGCAAAGAGAGACCAGATTTATCACCCTGCTGGACCTAACATTTCACATCTGGGAGTTGTGCAACAGCAAGAATATTTCCATCTTGGCAATCCATCTACTAGGAGAGGAGAACACTTATCACATGCCCTCAGCAGGGTTCCATCCTCTTGTCATAAGTGGAGACTCCATCCTTCATACCATCTGTAAGGCATGGGCCAATCTGCAAGTGGATCTCTTCACCTCCATACTGAACACTTAATGCCTGAGGTACTGTTCCAGGGCTCAACAGGTGAAGGGCTGTCTTGGTGATGCCTTTCTATATCAGTGGAGAGGCCCCATCATGTATACTTTCCTTTATCATCAGAGTGATCTCCAAAATCCAGACAAACAAGGCAAAGTGCATTCTGGTCCCCCTGTGATAGCCCAGACAACTGTGGTTTGCCCTCCTCCTCCACCTGTCTCAAGGAACTTACCACAGACTTTCAGACAGACCAGACCCACTGACTCTCCACAAGAGTCGGGTTTGACATCTGGACTTGGACACATCAAGGATATACTTCTAGACTCCCTCTCTGTTCTTATCTGTCAAATCCTAGCAGGTGCTTTTAGATCTTTAACCCAATGATCATTTATCTACAAATGGAATAAGTTCCTGTCCTTTCTTGGCTTCTCAACACCTGTTTCCAAACCAAGCACAGACATGTCATGTGTTCGACTTCCTGATATTTCTCTGATTGAAGATTATCTCTCTCATCCATAAAGTGCTACTTGGCTGCAATTTCTATAGGTTTCAGTACTTAGTAAGCACTCCAGCTTTCAGCATCTATTAGTGAAATGATTTCTGAAAGAACTTGCATCCACCTGTGCTAGACCTGACACTCCAGTGGAGCCTAGAGCTATTCCTGTCGCAGTTTTCTAAGAACATTTCCAAGCCCATGGTGACATGTGACGTTTGCCACAGAACGCAGAATTCCTTTTGGCTATCATATCAGCCAGGCAAGCAGAAGAGTTATGTGCCTTTCAAATAAGCCCTCCATACTTCAAGTTCCGTTAAGAACGAAGTTGTGTTCAGTCTGATATCTCGTTCCTTCTGAAAGTGGTGTTGGCCTTTCACTTGAACCAGGAGATTGTGCTGCCTGCTGTAAAACCCTTCCATGGATTTGGGCCACATCTGACACTGTTTTGATGTGAGATGGTCTCTGATCTTCTACATCAACAGGACTGCTAACTTTTGCCAGTCTCAAAGACTGTTTGTTTGCTACTCCTTGACCAAGAAGGGACTCCATGTTTCATCTCAACACCTCTCTAAATGGGTTTCATCAACCATCCATCTGGCCTATGAACTGGTCAAGAAGGATCCTCCTGTTTATGTGCATAGCCACTCTACCAGAGCTGTAGCTGCCTCATCTGTCTTTTTTGAAAGAGGACTCTGGACGACATTTGCAGAGCAACTACCTGGTCTCAGCTCCTGACCTTTATTACACACTACAGACTGGACACTAGATCCAGGGTTGATGCTGCCTTTGGGAGAGCAGTGTTGTTTTCCTGTGACTCTCCCACCTCCTGTGGTGACTAGCTTGCTAGACTCCCATGAGTCACAGAGACAGTGAAGAAGACTGTGGTTCTTCAAGTGGTCATCTGTGAACTCACACAACATCTGCCTGTCCTCCCCCTATTTGTCATGCTCTCTATCCTTAGCTGCAAGGTTGTTGCTATGGCAGCCACAGGACTAAGAGTTTAAGTGGGAATCGGGCTGCTCACATAGGAGAGGGTGGAAGGGGCTACTGCCAAAATACTTATATTATAGCTTTAGAAGGTTTCAAATGATGCACTGCACAGGTGCAGTAAATCCCATTTGTGTGAATTCACAGGTGATCACTCAAAGAACCATAATTACAGGTAAGCAACCTGTTCTTTCCACTAATCATTGAAACCAAACCAGGTTTTGTCACACCCAAAATATACCAGA
The DNA here is from genome assembly GCA_030412105.1 of Cyclura pinguis. Taxonomy (NCBI): domain Eukaryota; kingdom Metazoa; phylum Chordata; class Lepidosauria; order Squamata; family Iguanidae; genus Cyclura; species Cyclura pinguis. Next base: position 128,203,617 of record CM059601.1, read on the forward strand.
GATTGCTCCCACCGCTTTGGAAGCATGCCCAGCAACAGAGAATATCTTAGCAGCAATGCACTGTAGCCAGGAAAAAACTCACCCACACCAATTGTTCTCTTCCATCAAGGAGGCAATTTATTCTTCAGTTACAATGTGTACATATTTACAAGAATCTTCAGAAAGCATTCTAGTATCCCTCTGCTTGCTCTTTCTGGCAGAGCCTCCGGCAGACACATCAGACACCATGTGCAACTTGCTGGCTAGCTCTCCGCTACATTTATACGCACACTAGCTGATGCAATCCTGCCAGCCTTGCATTCTCCCCACACCTGATGCAACCTTCTCCCCTGGTTGCTCATCAGCATGACTCAGCTAAAGTCACATGGCTCTCCACAGGTGCGCTTAACGACCCACATCACAAAGTATTTTCTACAGGTTTGGTCCAACCTTTACTGACAGGTTTAAGTCTGCAAATAATTTAGCAAACCATCTAGCCATTTTGCTGGTGTACATCTCCATCCCTTCAAATGTTTAAACATAGCTATCATGTCACTTCTTAACCTTCTCTTCTCCAGGTTTAACATATCCAGCTCCCTAAATGGCTTTTCATAGGCCATGGTTTCTAGGCCTTTTACCATTTTGGTCACTCTTCTCTGGACACATTGCACCTTGTCAATATTCTTCCTGAACTGTGGTGCCCAGAACTGGACACAGTATTCCAGGTAGGGTCTGACCAAAGCAGCATAGAGTGGGACTGTCACTTCCCTTGACCTAGAGATTATTCAGCCAAGAATCACATTGGGTTTTTTAGCTGCCTCATCATGCTGCTGACTCGTGTACAGCTTGTGACTAAGACTCCTAGATTCCTTTCACATGTACTGTGGTCGAGCCAGGTGTCACCCACCCTGTACCTGTACATTTCATTTTTTCTACCCATGTGTAGTACCTGATACTTCTCCCTGTTGAGATTCATGTTGTTAGTTTTGGCCCAGCTCTCTAATCTGTTAAATTCATTTTGAATTCTGACCCTGTCCTCTGGGTTGTTAGCTATCCCTCCTAATTTGGTGTCATCTGCAAATTTGGTAAGAAAACCCTCTATTCCCTCATCCAAGTAACTGATAAAGATCTTGAACAACACTGGGCCCAGGACAGAACCCTGTGGCACCCCACTAGTCACTTCTTTCTAGGATGAAGAGGAACCATTGTTGAATACTCTTTGGGTTCAGTTAGTCAACAAATTACAAATCCACCTAACTGTAGCATTGTCTAGCCCACATGAGGAACCTTGAAGTCAAGATACACTATATCCACAGCATTCCTTTTATCTATCAAGGTAGTAACTCTATCAGAAAAGAGATAATATTAGTCAGTTGTCTTTCCTTTTTAATTTAGTCTGTTGTATTAGGAAAAACCCTCTCATAACTGCTTTTCTTGCATCCCAAACCACTCTAATATCTGTATCTTTATTCCAGTTATCTTCAACATTGTTTAAAATCTCTTTTGCCTTGTTCCATACTCATTCATTCTTAAGTAAAGCACCATTTAATTCCCAATTAAATTGACTTTTCCTCTTTTTAAAAGTCAACATTACTGGATTGTGATCTGAAAAAGTCTTTGGTGATATCTACATATTTTTAATAATACTAGTCAACAATTTAGATGTCAAGAACATAACACTTCTAGAAAAAGATTCATGTCTTTCTGGAAAAAAGGTATATTCTCAAGCATTTCCATATTTTAACCTGCAAGTGTCTAATAATTCCAAATTGTCCATCAGTTTAAAAAAAGATTTTGGCAACTTCACTTGATCGTGTCTTTCTTTTTCAGCCAGTCTATCAATTCAAGCTTTTATTATGCCTTTCCAATCTCCCCCAAGAAATCCATTTCTCATAAGAAAATTCTAAAACTTTTTCAGCAGTTTTTTCAAAAGAGGGGGCTTTATTTTCAGTGGGGGCATAAACACCAATAGTCAAAATGTTTTGCCTGGAATGTATATTTCCATTCTTACGTAATGTCCATTTACATCTTCAAAAATTTTCTCTGGAGCTAATTTTGAATCCACATATTGACATTCTTCTTTTCTTTTTACCAATGCATGAAGTAAATTCCTTCCCCAGTTTAGAATTTAACAAAAAAAATTTCCTGATACATGCTTTTTCTAATCAATTCCAAATCAAGTCCAATTTTCATCTTTCCAAATAGTGAAAGATCTTTTTTCATGTTACAAGACAAATTAGCTCCCCATATATCCCAAGAAAGAAATTTGAAGCCATTTTCAGTCCTCAGCATCACTGGAGTCCATATCCACTTTTGCCTGGGCCTAGGCGCATTTCCCTTCTTCATCTCCCCTACTCTCCTGTTTAGAATTTTGATGAGGGAGATTTTCTGCTCTCTCTTTTGGAACTCCTCCCTCAAATGCTTTTCCATATTTCTGCAGAAAATCTTTTGCCTTTGTAATCATATTAAGATTAAATCTTCTCTGCCTATAATACAAAATGACCCCTTCCAGATTTTCCCATCTGAAAGAGAACCCTTATTGCTTCAGCTTGTTGGTCAGAAGGGCGTACTCCCTTTTCTTTTTCAAGATTAGAGCTGGAATATCTTTAAAAATTATCTTTCCCATCAGTCTGCATCTTATTTAAGTAATTGTTGAAATACATAATCTATTATTTGGCTTCTCACAAAATAAACAATCACATCTCCTGGCAAGTTTCTTTGTCTGCCAACCCAAGAATCTAGTCTGTATACTTTGTCAAATACCCAGCAAAATTCTTTCCGGAATTTCTAGAAAAATAACCCAGTGTTTCATGCACTCTTACAGAAATATTTTCATTTGTATCTCTGGTATTCCTCTAATTCTGAGGCAAATAGTCACTGCATCTAAGTTTTGCTCCTGGTCTATAAATAATTTCTAAGTCACTTCTTTCAGTCTCTTTGATTTCTTTTCTGGTAGTTCCGTTCTCTCATTCATCTGCTTCACCTCGTTTGTTATCAGATGTAAGGAAAGTTTTATGTCTTTAAGTTCAACTTTCAAATCCTGTTTGAAATATTTTAACATTTGATTCATGTCATCTCTTTGCAGCGTCATACCCTCTCTCGTTCTTTTAATCTCATGTAAAATCGTTTGATTTGATTCACCATCCTTAGGTTGTTCAACTGATGCTGCCTGCATCTTCATTCTGGTTGTAGCCATTTTGACAGTTGTCAAACTCAAATATCTGTTGTAGTTATTCCATGCCACCACTAGAGGTCAGTTTGTTTCACCGTTCAATTCTGTCTAGCTGGAGTTCAGCAGTCACTCTTCAGGAAGGTAAAACTCAGGTTGCCTTGAGCTCACTGATAGTTCACTTCCTATTTTTACCTCAACTGAGGCAGCTACATTATGGCTTATCTTTGTAAAGATAAACACTGTCTTACCTCTCATGGTCAGAAGTTACATAAAAGTTTAAAACTTTAATTCTAGGCTAGCTGTGCCAGTATAAATTGTAGGAATTAAGCCTCTAAGCTTACCAGTCCATTTAAAAGGTCTTGCACTTTTTCTTCTTTTTACCCAATTCCACTGCACTGGTGTTAGTATTTAAAAGGTTAAAGATGAAACGTCCCACTCACAAAGATGTTGCAGAAGTATTACTGATGAGATTAATTATTCCTATCTGCTAGAGAGCTTCCTTGAATGTCAACTCTTATTTCAGGGAGGTTGAGGAAGTTGGTTATGTGGTACTAACTCTGCAAAGCAGCTGCTTTGATGTGGCAGGGGACGGTGTTTTCCTGGTGTCGTCCGATCCACCCACACTTCCAGAGACAACTTCTAAGTTTTGTATGTGCCGAGATCTGGCATCTGGACCACAAAGAGAATCCTACAGGTCTTCTGAGGTTCAAGCTAGTTTCCAGTGTCCCAAACCAACTCCTACAATATCCAGCACTTTGTCCTTGGCAGAGGTCTCTAAGGGGCAAAGCTACATGGAGCCATTTTCAACTTGGAAGTCATCCGCAATGTCTCCAGACTTACGGGTTTTTTGATAAATTACAAAAAGAGTCATCTAACAGTAATAACTCATCTAGAGGTGGAAATGGATACATAAAAAGGTTTGTTTTCCTTTCAAAGGAAAGAAAGGACAAAATAAAAAGAAGAAATAATAGAGTTGAGAAAGCAGAAAGTGGTAGATTTAATGTATCTGCCCAGGTACTAGGAATTTTAGTTTCAACAATTCAGCTAGTCTTGTGAGCATGATTTCACACAAAGACATTACAAGTCTTACTGAGACCGTATCAGTCATTATATGCATTTTCCTTATTATATAATGCATGCCTCCCTGATGATACTGAAACAAGTGAAAAGAAATTTGCTTTGGTGGATCAAACCAGGCAAATTAAAGCAAGGGATGTTGTTCCTCAGCACAAGGTAAGATTTATGACAGGTGCCAGTCTTTATAGCTGGGGTGCCCATTGTCAGAATCAAATAGTTCAGGAAGAATGGTCAAATTCAGAAAAGGGTCTCAGCATAAATTTGCTGAAGATGAGAACAGTCAGGTTGGCAATGTTGAAGTTTGCAAGCAAAATAAAACTCAAGAATATACAGGTGTGTGCAGACAACATCACTGTCCAAGTGTATCATTACAACTAAGATGGAACAAGATCACATCAACTACTGAAAAAGTTGTCCGGAATACTGTTGTAGCTTAAGAAATACTTACATTCTTTAACAGAAGTCTATCTCCAGTGTACTCTAAATCTGTCAGTGGATTATGTGAGCAGAAAAAAGTACATCAGGGGAGTGGAATTTGAACCAGGAAATGTTCAACAACTTACAAAGCAGATACTGAAATTTTTTGGTGGCCTTATTGCATCTGGACACAGTTTCAAACTAAGAGGATATTTTTCAGTATATGGAAGTGCAGATTCAGAAGCACACAATGCTCTAGCATTGGATTGACCAAAGAGTCTTCCCTCTGCCGCTAGTGATGCAGAGCGTTCTGTTGAAAATCAGAATGCAGAAGGTGGAGGTAGTCTTAATTGTCCTGTATTTGTGTCTATATTGGTTTGAGAAAATCTGCAAGTTTGGATTTCTTTTTCCTGCTCCTGCTCTTTTTCTTCATCTACTGCAAAACCTGAAGCTGAAACAGTGTGCTGTGCAGTGCGTCATGATGTATTGTAATAATAAGGAAATTGTGAACGTACCTGAGTGTTGCCTGGAAAGCAGAGCCTAAGAGTATATACTGAACGGGTCACACAAATCCATTAATCATACCCTTTCCCCCTTAATGGCTCTTATCCCATTCACAGAGGTAAAAGGAGGCTGGAGAATTTGTGAGGATTTAAGCTTTGAGAGCTCTAAAGACATTGACCAGATACAGGTCTACTGTTTTACAACAGAGGAAAGCTGACATACCACTTTCTCAGAGATCAGTTTTCCTTATGTAGGCTCCCAAGGCTTGTTGCTGCTTAGTTGCCAGACCTACCAGAAAGAATAGACTTGTTCTCTGATGTTATCAGGTATCAAGAACTTTAAAGAAATGGTCAACTAGACATAGTTCAAAATTCAGGAAATACAAAATTTCATGTTAACTGATATAAAAAGTGGTTGCTAATGAGAAAAAGTGAGTAGCACAGGCCCTACAGCACTAAACCCTGATCAAGCATTGCATTTCTTCTCTCTCTGTCAAAGATATCAGAGTCTCCGCTGCTAAAATGGAGGAAATTCTATTATGACACAAACAATCCTTCCCTGCTATCTCATGTGAAACTGTCAGAGTTATGATTAAGGGAGAGTGAACATAGAATTGTAGAGTTGGAAGGGGCCTCACGGCTCATCAAGACCAACCCCCTGTTCAATGCAGGATCTCCAGCTGAAGCATCCCCAGCAGGTAGCTGTCTAGCCTCTTTTTATAATGTCAAGAGAAGGAGACCCTACCACATCTCTAGGCAATTGGCTCCATTGCCAAGCCACTTTTACTGTCAGTTCCTTCTCATGTTCAATCAAAATCTACCCTCCTGTAACCATTAAACCTAGACCTGCCTTCAATCCCAGAAAATATTAACTGTGACATTCTTAATATGCTGTATTATATATGTCTCTCCAGAGGTTCACTGAATTTGTAGAACTTATATAATTGTTGATGTACCAAGTTTCCATTGATTTGGTCTGCCTGCTCAAGTTGGAGCTAATAGTTGGATTTAAACCGTAAGGATTCTTGTCAAATTTTGGCAGCAGGGGCACTGCATCTCCTTGTAGCATGTGGTGGTCCAATGCAATCTCCCTCCAACACTGGGAAGTTGCATATTCAAAGGAGTGGTATTGACATAGCTGGATTTATAAAGGCAATGTGTTTTTATTTAGACAGATAAGTAAGACACAGTCAATCTGATTCTCTCTTTGGCTCCTTCAGTTCCAAGGCACTGGGAGTGAAGGTTTCAAAAGCACTGACATTTAAGTGACTTAATAGACACTGAGAAGGGACCTTCCTGGAGGAATCCTGGCTTAATCCTTTGCGGAGAGGGGAAGAAGCAGCAGCTGCCTCAGTGACTTTTAGAAGGGTCTTGGGTATGCGCAAAGCAGCCTCAATCTAGATGTTTACAAAACACCGTATGATACATTGTGCATCCTCACACGCTGCTGCTTCAGGATACAAAGTGTTGCAGACAATGATCCCTCGCTCTACCCTCTTAACTCACTGCTCTGTTGTTTCTCAAGGGAAAAGAATGATCCTACGTTAATATGTGGAGAAAACTGAAAATCTTCCTCCTGTGAATTTCACAGAAGGCATGGCATGTGCTCACTTCAGGAGCCAACATAGTTGTTGTACTTTAAAAAGGGAGTTTAATTTATAGCTTCTTTAGCAGAGCACATTCTTCAATTAAGTTACATTCAAAGAGACACGGGTCAATCAACCTAATTGACAATAAAGGTACATAATCTCTTTGATTAACACTGGGATCCTCTGGCTCCTAGCTGCCATGAGCCTCCTGTCCATGCAGCTTTTCCAAAATGAAAGAAACAGAAATTATAAAATGTGTTAGAATGGTGGTATAAAGTATCAGTTATTTGTACACAAAAAGTTGTAATGGCTGAGCCTCTCAGTAACAATTGCACACCCAGCACACAAGGAGTGTGTGTGACTATAAAAATATGCTTTCATCTGCTCAACAAGATTTTTGATGGGAATAATTGCTTGGCACAAGCTTTCTGTTAGCTCTAGTAGATTTAGGAAAACCTGCCTCATACAGAGAAAAATCATGTCTTAAAAAGTAAACAGTGTGTTCACTAAATTTTTTTTCTCCCACCCCAAAGGTGAGGAGATACTTGTCTCTTCCAAAAGTGAACTAGATGAATTACAAGAAGAAGTAGCAAGAAGGGCCCAGGAACAAGAACTACGAAAAAAGCAAGAAAAGGAAATGGAAGCATCAGTGGGCTTTAATCCTCGTCCTAGCCGGTTCATGGACCTGGATGAGCTCCAAAACCAGGGTAATGTATAGACAGAATATTCATCTAGTGGAGAGATGGTAGGATTTTGGTTGTTTGATCTGATATATCTAGGAATATAATAGTGTGTGTGAATTACAAAATGCTCCTGGTTTTCTGATAAGAGTATTTTGTGGCCTAGATAGCTTCTCGAGCAATCATTCTATTTCTTCAAGTGTATTGTTTATTTTAGGGAGACAAAGTGCTTATGACATTGTAGATTTGATTTTATCCTGGCTTTCAGTCACAATGGATTGCCAAGGCACCTTAAACTGCTCCCAAATATTATCAAGATGAGGACAGAGGGCTAAATCCATTCTATTTTCCATTACCAGCGCAGACTCCTGCAGCTGGCTTCTTAAAATCTTGTTTCAGACATTTTAAAGAGACACTGACATGCCCCTGAAATAACATTTAAATGAAGAGCAAGGTCACTAAGAATTTCACAGCCCTGCCTGAACTGTAGTATTTGTCCAAGAGTTTCCTGCTTCCTTGGACTACCTTTACCACCACCACCACCCCCAGCAGAATCAGGTTATTATGCTTTGGTTATAGCATGTTTTCTAATACCTCTTATTCTAAGATCTGTTTTTCTCCCTGCAACAAAAATCTTTGTTTGAGAACTTTTCCCTCTCTGAAATGGTTTTGATATGGATAAATGTTCTCAGTATCCTAATATCCTGTAAGCAAATATCGCTGAATGAGGAAGGACCTTTAGGTAGAGTGAAATTCTCCTCAGATCTTTGAATATAGGGGATCAAAAGTCATATGCCCAAATCCATATTGGTCATTAACGTCAGGACATTTTTCTGTAAGTGGAAATATATGGGAGAGAACTCTTCAGTTCAGCTTTAATTATTTGGTCTGTATTACTTTAACATACTTTTAAAACAAAGTGTGCTCCATGCATACACCCTTTCTATGCAGAGTACACTCAATGAAATTGCTTTGAAACAGCATAAAAGAATTTGAACAGATAAAACTACACACCTTATAGCAAAAACCAAACTGTGATCTCAGTAAACCCTAGAATTTGTCTCCAACTCATTTATAACATTTATTTTATAAATATTGTAAGTCATTTTCAAAACTGTAGGTGAAAAGTTCTGTGTGTGTGTGTGTGTGTGTGTGAGAGAGAGAGAGAGAGAGAGAGAGAGAGAGAGAGAGAGGGAGGGATTTTTTTAAGTTTAAAAAGCTAGATATGAGTCTGCTGAACAAATAAATAAGTGTATTTGGACACTACCACAGAAGAGGAGTTTTCCCTTGTCACCATCTGCCTCAACTCTGATGACTGGGGTCCTTGAAGAGGCCCTCTGAAAAAGATCATAATGTAGGGTAATACAGAAACTGGATGACCTTAAGGTTACCCAAGCGAAATATGAAAAAAAATTGAAAAATTAAAACCAGCAATTCAAATTGAGCTCTGTAAAGGACAAAAAAGCTAACAGAGCTTTTCTTAAATTAATTAGGTATGTCAGCTGATTCTCATTATATACACTTGCAGACACATTTATATCAGCTGTAATTTTTTCTGTGGTATCACCATATATACTACATTGCATTAATTCAGTTTGGATGTTACTGGTTCATAGATGACAGTGAACAAGCAGTCTTGGACTAGAAGAGGTTACAGCTTGTGCATCAGTCTTGGCCAAGAAAAAATCAGTTTGTGCCATGGATTTCATTTTGACGTTTAACTTTATTGCTGAATGTAACATTACCTCCTGAACTACGAACCTGATTATTTGGAAGGAGAGTAACTTCATCCAGAACTGAATGAATTGAACCCCCATCTTGATTGGACTATTCTTCCTTTTATTAGCCCTTCTCCTGTCCCTTACTATTTCTACATCCCCATCTAGCACATTCATTTCCTACCCTGTGGATATCATCACTCTTTAGAGACTTGTATATCTCTGCATTTGAGCCCAGAGCGTCCCTGCATCTGCTGCACATGGGCTGCAGAGAACTAGTCTTTAAGGCTTGGGGTCAGCTGTATGAAATGTTGAGCTGCTCTGTGTTTGGGATTTTTGGTTTAAGTGAAGGGAGAACCCTGAAAAGAATGCCAATGAAAATGAAGAGTGCTGCCCTTTGCAGGTAGGACTGATGGCTTTGAGAGGTCTGTGCAGGAGGCAGATTCAGTCTTTGAAGAGTCACTGCATCAAGAGCAGAGAGGAGACTGTGCTGCAGCTTTGGCTCTCTGTAATGAAGCTATAAGTAAGTAATTAATTGCTTCAGCTCACTGCGCTTTTTTACAATTTACTAATATCTAATATTATCACAAAAGGTAATACAATTAACTGGTCACAACAAACTCACAGTTGGAAAAAAAATGTCAGTTTTGATGTTTAAAGTGTTTGGTGGCATCTTCTTTTTGAGCACCATCATTCCTGAAATGTAGTTTCAGCATTTCCCCAACTGTTTTTGTTACTTGAGCTCCTTTTGCACTAAAGGAGTAGAAAGAAGGACAGCTCTATTCCTTTTAATGCCAACTGTTCTGCTTGCTAGATTATGCTCCCTTCTGCCTTCCAGACCCTTTGCACATAATTTTCCCAGTTCAGAGACTGGTTTATTAAGGGGTCTTAATTCCTAAAGTACAGCATGTAGTTGGCTGATAACTCCGGAAAACAGAGAGCATATGCTATACTGATTGTCACGTTAGGAAAATAAGGAAGAGGATACATTGCTGTTTTGATAAGTTTGAAATTGTGCTGTGACTTTTGGGAATACGTGCTGCTGCATTTCTTTATTTTGATACTTTATATTTTTGATTGGCTGACTCTCCTTCCCTACCCTCCATTCCCTTCTTGCTGGTTAGCAAGGTTGCAGACAAACTGGATTTATAATGTCATGCCTTTGAAAGGTCAAAGTATTCCTTTGTAGAAGTCTGCTGTTGTGGATTAAAGTAAACAAGCAGACAAAGTACAGACTTCATAAAGGCTCTGCTAGCAAGTGTCCCAACTGGCTAGGTCTTGGGTCTCATACCCTGACCAGATTCCTTACTGTATAGAATATGGCAATACCATTTGTCACAGAGCATAGGATGTTTCCTAAAAATAATTACAATTTTTTCCCATTTCTTATTGCTTCATTTCTAATTAACCTGTTTGGACACATAGCTAACCTGAATGTGCATTAATGAGAACGGATGCATCCTTGTGAACTCTTTTGTGGCAGTATTTGCATGTTCCTTTTTTATGTTTTTGTGCATCTTTTGTGTTTCTCCCCCTCCCCTAGTTTTGTTTTTGTTTCTGCTATGTTTTCTTTTGCTTTTTAGCTAAACTAAGACTTGCCATGCATGATGCCAGCTCTAGCACTCACAGCAGATCTCTAATCGATAAGAAGCTGCAAATCTGTATCCGAAAAGAGCGGAGTCTCCAGGATGGCATGCAGCAACAGCAGCCAGCACAGCCGCCGCCCACCTGCCACCCACCACGGGGGGGCAACATGACCCATTCTACAAGGTAGACTGAAAATATTGCAGTGTTCCAGATCTGAATTGGGCCTGATCTGGAAAGAAGAAGTGAGCAATATGGTCCCCTGTTTGTGTGAAAATACTTATTTAATTCATGCCCTGACTTACTTAAAGTATTGTGGACCTCTCCAGATGACATGAGAATATTCTTAATTGTAAAATGATGGTAGTTACCATCCGGAGCTTGGGGCACAATGAGTTGCATGGATCCTCTCTATATAATGGGGCATTGGGATTTGGCCTTTTCATGGGGGAACTGTTTACTGGGCAAGAACAGTGGGCAGGAGAGTATGCACTCTATTGCTGGAAATAAAGAATCTGCATCCTAAAACTGCCTCTTTCAATCCACAAAAGTAAACACAGTAGTTGGGAAATGCTGCAGGGAAGGCAGTGGTCTTGTCAGTGCTGCTAATTTGCACAGAGTTTTCTCTGCAAATTGCAAAGGCTCCCTGAGCATTCTTGTTCCGTTGGTCTGTTAGGGAGCATTTGTCCTCTCCTCCTTTAAGACTCAAAATGATTGATACAGGCTGAATGTCATTCATTGCTAGAAATGTCATGGGCATTAGCCAGTAAGTGTCTGTGTTATTTAATCACAAGGAACACACATGGTATTTCAATGTAAGCCGTAGCAGAAGGAAAATCGTATATTCCCAAAATGAGGTGCTGTGAGCTGGGAGAAGGACAACATGACCCACTGTAACAACTGAGTAACAACAGCTATTCACTGATGCTGCAACAAAACTGTCTGGAAAAGTCTTTAAGTAAAATAGTTCTGGTTTACTGTTTTCTGTATCATAAAAAAAATAGATGTCAAAATCATTTAAAAAGATTGAAAACAAAAACAGTAAGTTGTGGAAACAAATGGGGTTAGAAAAATGGGTTTATAGTACCAAAATCAGATTCACAATGTACAGTTTTAAAAAAATCCTTTTATTGATGAAATATTGTTGAGAAATCTTAACTGAAATTGAACTTTGAACAAGAGCTGCCCATGGAGTGAGTGCCTGTAGAGCACAAGCTAATTCCAACCCTGCCATTCATGATATAATTCTTAAAAACCAGGCTTTTCTTTAAAACAAAGCAAAACAAAATTTATCTTCAGAGAGAAGGGATTTCTTGCCTTCATGATTTGCAAATAAGTTATTAAATGTGGTTTAAAAAATGCTTCAGTATATTCCTCACCACTAAACAAATTACGAGCACCTTAGTTGCAATCACTGGTACAGGAAAGACTATTTGTCTGGTATCATGCTAACTTTTAAAATTCTGTTTCACTCCAAGATAGGGCACACAAGTTAATAAAAAGCAAACAGAATTATCTGCCTTTTCTAAACTAGTATTTTGTGAATTTTGTTGTTATGTGCCTTCAGTGGGACTCCAACTTATAGCAATCCTGTCAAAAAGTTTTCTTGGTGAGATTTATTCAGGGAAGGCTTGCCATTGCCGTCCTCTGAATAATAGCTTGCAGCATCTGGCATTCCGTGGCAGTCTCCCTTCTAGCTACCAGCCAGCTATCCTACATTGATCTGTGTCACCTCACTCCTTCTTTCTTATGCCAGGAGGATTATTTCTTGTGTTCCACAGTTTGAACGGTTTAGGAGTAGGCTCAAAAAACAAAACAAAACAAGGGAGATAGATGTCATATGAGCAAAATCTGGTGGTTTTGCTATAGCTGAAAAGATGACATTATTCATGTTTTCTGCAGCTTCATCGTTAGCTATATCTTAGGACCAAACTGTTTATAGTAAACAGGACTTCCAGGTGCAAAGAACATGTAGAATATGATTTTCAAAAGGAAATAGGTTCCTCCCCCAAACACACTGTAGGTTGAAATCCTAGAACTATTTTCTTCTTTGAAAGAAAGAAAGAAAGATGCCTGCTTTTAAACATACTTTCTTAAAAGTAGGCATCTTTGAAAGCAGCAAAAAGCAGCAAAAGCATAATGCTCAAAGATTTGCCTGTTCCAGTATTCTTCTATACTTCTGAGATAAATGTGTGGCCTGCAAGGTGAATTATTTTCTTCAGATCCCATGTCTTTCTTACTCCCTCCCACAAAAAGGACTCCCAACTCTCAGATATTCCTCAGAAATAATAGTTTCCTTGTTACTTTAATAGTGATCCTGGTTTTGATGAAAGAAGAAACATTACATTGAAATCAGTCCAATATCAATCTATTCCCTTTTGTAGAGAAAATTGTGAGTTGTGACCACTTAATACCAAGTGGAGTATCTTATGGGAAAAATAAGAGGTCAAATGCTGATACTGTACAATAGTCATATTTAAGAATTCTGACTTTTCCCCTATAACAGTGTGTTCTGATATACTTTATACTAATGTAGATGCCTACAATATGTATTATACAGTTGAAGATGAAAATAAAATATCTAAAAATGAAATTCTGCCATGCTTTCAAAATGTGACAACCTCCCTCTGTCCCATTACTATTTCCTAAATCATACTGTGTAGACATATATCTCTTTTCAGAAAAAAATAATAATATAAAGAATAAATCAACTGGCAAACATTATTAGGGACCCAGATCTATGACACTTAAAATTGTATTTTATAAAAATATAAAATTTCAAAGAAAATCTTCTCCCTCACCCTCTCCCCCCAAGTTAACATGCATTAACCTTACTATGGTCATTGCTGCTCATTGGAATTTACTCCATCATTCAGAACTCATTGATTAAAACCTCAGCATTATAATTGAAACTTTTGTTCTACATTTGCGTAAAGAAGATTTAAATTTTGAAACATGGCTATTTTGAAATGAGAATAATTTCATCATGTCATTGTAAATCCTATCCCTAAATCCAGAATTACATATTTGTGTTTGAGGAGGCCCTCTACCTGTTTCAGCTTCAAAATTCATAAGAGTATATTGGCAGAGTGCATATGTATGGGTCTTTGCTGTGGATTCTGTTTGCAATTGATGATCAGAGTGATATCTCACAAGAATAAGAGTTATCCACATATTGGCAATCTTTCTCCCCATCCTCACCCTGACTTACCAAAAAAAAAAAAGTCCTGGCAGAGGATGAATTCATCACATGCCTTATAAAAGGTAAAATAGAATGGGTTTCATATTAGTCATAGGATTGTTTTCTGGTTAGGAAGTACTAGTAATTGATTGTGATTTTATATATGTTTCAGTGAACAGACTGTCCCGCTCCAAGTATTGCTGAACCAGAAGATAGCAATGGAACCCAGCAGAGAAGCAGAACCTGGGTCCAGTTCTTACTTCCATCCTACCATTTCCTATCATAAAATGCATTCATCACATGCCAAGTCGTTTCTCTCACCCCCTTCTGAAAGCATTCCCTCTCACAAGACTTCTCTGAATTTTCAAGCTGCTTCTGCTGGAATCGATGATGAAGCTCTCTCTTTGTCCTGTACGCATAGGATGGGTGACAGATCCATTCAGACTGAGAATGAAATCCACTGTGATGTGGACCTTGAGGGAGTCTCTTCCATTAGTCTACAAGAGGATAAAGATTGCAGCAAAAACAGTAAACTTGAAGGACATAATGTCACAGCTTCTCTCACACCGTATTGCAAAATGAAATGTAACATGGTAAGCTCTGGATCTTTACCTACACTCTTCGTAACTTCACATTCAGTGCAGGTGCCATCTGACAAAAATGGCTTACATAATCCATGTTTCAAACCGTCAAGCTTATCAGAATGGCCTAGTGATGCTCAACAAGGGGCTAATCATGCTGTAACACTGGCTTCTCACTCTCCTTTGCCACATTGTCCTCCAAATCCAATACCATCTACTAATAGGTACCTCAAAGCAAACAGTAATGAGAGCTTACATCTCCCACTGGAAGAATTTGTAAATGGGGATTCTCTGAAGTCTGAGACAATCTGTACCAAGGGGCATGTTCGCTCACTTGCAGAACAGTTTCAGCAGCTGCAGGGGGTCTCTCAGAGGGAATGCACTTACAAGAAAGAAAGGAGAGTGCCTGTCCATCACAATCAGAATGATCCGAGATTACTTCAGGAATCCTATAGCTGTCCTCCATTCCTTGATTACAGGCAGCCAGTTGTTGAACAAGAGAATGGAATACAGTTTGCTGGAAAGTTGAATTCATGTCTGAGTTCTAGGAAAGAGTTGAATTCTGAAGATTGTTTTAGTGCTCACGATAAAATTTCTAAGAATTCTGAATCACAAAACAAAGAGCTGTGCAACAGAGCAGAACAACGTTCTGTGGATCCACATTTCTACCCAGGAAGGTTCAGTCATGAGGGAGAAGTAAGACAGGCAGATGACAGAAATCCTGTTGGCTTGGTTGCATCTGTGCCTGTGGACTGCTGGGTGAACAATGTTAAAAAGTTTTATAGCTCTCAAGTGGATTGCAAGAATACCAGCTGGTCACCTGTGTCCAATCAAGTCATTTCTGGAGAGGATCTAAAGCAGAAGCACCCACAGTGGAATCGAGACACAGAGCTGGAGATTTCTGAGCTGGAGTCTTTATATCAGGCTAGCTTACAGGCACCTCAAACAAGCCAACCTCTGTTGGGAAGGCTGGACAATTCCTGGCATCTGCTAGGCACAAGAGGTAAAATTATTCTAAATGCTACATGTAGCCATATTTTTGAATGAAATATGGACCCTGTCTCGTACTAATTTGCAAGTACTTAGCACCTTGTTACATTCAGACTTTTTTTTGCTGTTAATGGAGCAATACTTACAAATTCTGAGGGAAAATGCACTAACTCTAATTTTCTGTCTAATATAGGCATACTCTTTTGTTGTCTTGGGTGGAGGGGAGCTACACAAATTACACTTTGAAATTTATTTCACTAGGAAATTGTTCTTGTGGTTTTCCTCTGAAACGAAATTAATTTGTTTTGAGCTACTTTATTCATCCATATATTCCTGTTTGTTGCAGTACTAGATAAAAGTTCTGGTTCTCAAGGCTTCTCAAGCTCCCTTGCAAAAGGTCACATGTCTTCTAATACCCAGAATTCTCTTTTGCTAGAAGCCGAAATCTAGAAATCTTTTTTCTTGTAAGCCAGGGCATCAGATTTAATGCCAACATAAGGCACATTCCAACATAATTTATGAAACCTACCTGTAAAAACATAGTAAATTATACATTTTAAAATGCAAATTTAAATGGTCATCGTATTAAAACACAAAACTGAAATGGATTGAAATGCCTCAGTTAATAGCAAGTAAAATTAAAATGTTGAGTTCACTTCATCCATTTAAAACCTTTTGTCTATATCAATCACCTATTTGTTGAAGGCTTGCTGAAATAGTAAAGTGTTTGCAAGACAACTGAGAGAGACTAGAGAGGTCAATAGGCAGTGACCACTAAGAAGGACATATCCTCGTCAAATATATTTCTAAAGGCAGTGGGACTAAGAAAAGAACTTCTTCTGCAGATGTCTACATCCAGAAGGCTTATATGAGAGTTTTTCAGAAAGTCTGTGAACACAACTTGTATAGGACTTCATAGGGCATAACCAGCAGTTTGAACTGTACCTGGAAACAAGCCAGTAGCCAGTGAAGACATTTTAACCGAGAATTATATATTCCCTAAAACCAGCCTCAGTAAACACTGTGACCACAACATTTTGGACTAGTTGAAGTTTCTGAACACTCTTCAAAGGCAGCCCCAGGTAGAGTGTATTACAGTAATCGAGACAGGGTGTAACTAAGGCATGAGTAACTGTCCCCAGTTCAGACTCTCCAAAAATGGGTGTAGTTGGCCCATCTGGTGTCCTGGCCATCCCTGAAATCTAGGCTCAGGGTTGATTCTGTGAGCAGATCCAAACTGTAAATAATATGTCTTCAGAAGAGATGTTGCCCATTCAGCATGAGTGGAATCCCTTCTTCCTGATCTGTCTTTTGACTGACATGGAGTACATTTATCTTGTCTGCATTAAGTTCCAGTTTGTTTACCCCCAATATCAGTAAATGGTTTACAGTTGAAACAAATTCCTCAGAAGTAAAAAAGAAAGAAAGAAATAAAAATGGGTGTGTGTCATCAGCATACTGATGGCATCAAATCCCAGATCTCCAGACAGTCTCTCACAGCAGTTTCATGTAAAAAATGAACAGTATGTGGGATAAGGCAGAACTGTGAGAAATCTCTCAGGCCAAGGCATTGAACAGAAATCTCCTGATATCACCTTTTGAACCTGTCCCTTTAGGATGGATCAAAACCACTGAAGAATACTGCTTCAAGTCCATCCAGAGAGGCAGGCCAAAAAGATTGCCATTGTTACTAGCATCAAAAACATCCAGTAGGTCCAGCAGAACCAACAGGGACAAATTTCCTCTACCCAGTTCCTGATGTAGGTCATCCACTAAAATGATCAAAACTGCCTGAAGCCAGGTTGAAATGGATCTTAACAATCCATCTCCTTCAGGAACTTTCTGCAACTGAGAGGTGACCACACTCTGCAGGACCTTATAAGAAATGTAATGTTGGGATTTGGCCAATAATTAACCAGTGCAGTGGGATCCAGGGAGGTGTCTTCTTAGCAATAATATTGCAACTGCTTCTTTTAAGTAGGGTGGAGGCCCCTTATTGCTGGGAGATAGTTACCATTCATTTTGGGTCCCCTCCAGGGCTCTGGAGAGGTCAAAATTGGGTGTTTTTTTTTTGTTTTTTTTTTTCCCTTTAAAATGTCCACAAATGATCCCTAGAAGTGTAGAGGGCATGTTCCTTTGTTTTGAGGCCCTTAGACCCCACCCCATCAAAATGAAGTTTTGTGAAATTTCTTAAAAAAACAAAGTCTCAAAATGTCCCAAAATACTCTCTAGGGGTCAGGAAAGCCCCAAAACATGCCCCCATGTCCTGTAAAGGGTTGGGGGGGCAAATTTTCTCCCCTTTTTAATATTTTATTTATTTTTTGCAGGAGCAGTTTCAGTCTTCCAGGTTTTGAAGGGCTAATGTGGCCACCTAGTCTTCCACAGTTACCCACCCCACGGGGATGTAAGGAAGAGCAAGGATCTCATGCTTGTTTGGTGAGTCTCACTTCTCCAAGGAATCTGTCTGCACCCTTGTGCTGTACAAATGGAAGGAGCATCTTTGTTGGCTTTGCATTTGGGAGATACTTTTTTTAAATTACCAATTTGTGACTTACCTTAAATTCTGTCTGTCTGTCTGTCTATGCAGCAGTTCTTTAAAGACAAGCTAGAGGTTACACACTGTTACTGTTATATTTTAGAATGAAGTTTTGACTCAACAATCATATTGTCTTTTCTTTGAATTTTTTTTCCTGCAGGAATGGTCCAAATACTGTAACTCTTCCCTTAATACTCTAATTTCATTCCATGTACTTTTCCCTTTGTTGCTCTGTGTTTGTTTCTGCTGGGATTGTAGTGCTCTTAATGCCACAGTAAAAGAATACACCATGGCAAGCAGGTTAGATTCCTACAGTGGCAGCTGGTGCCCATTGTGGCTGGTGAAGCAGCAGTAATGGCAGCCAGTGGTGGAATAAAGTAAAGCATGATGGATAGACCAGAGTCAAAATCGGTATTGTCAGAAGCAGGCAGTATTCACACAGATATACAATTAGGAGCTGGTATATATGCCATATTGTTGCCCACCTAGTGCCTTCTTTTCCTTGCCTGTGTTCTACCTGCCTAGGAAGGAACAGAGTGAAAAAAAGGTGGATAATATAAGAAAGGTGTAGGATGGGGGGAAATAGCTGGTAACAGAGAGATGGGTGGGCCTTTTGGCCAGCACAGGCATACAGAAATTGCATTTTTTTTCCTTTTATAGTCTTTCAGTTTTACTCATTTTATAAATAGATTATTTTATGCTCCTTCCATGTGTATATTACAAAAATGTGAACAAGATCCTTGGAGAGCTGAAGGCTCACCAAACAGGCACAAGATCCTGGCTTTTCCTCACATCACAGGAGGGTGTTATTTTTTTACATTCTGTTTGTCTCTATACGCTAGGATTTCAGTAGGAAAACACAGGTTGGAGATCTTTTTCTCTTGGCCTCAGTCACATTCTGTCTCTGGATCCATGTGTTGAATGGAGGTCCCTTTTGTTCCCTCTGTACCAATTTCATATATTGCAGTTCTAGATTTATGCCATAAATCACTTGGTCTCAGCCATGAACATTTTTTAACCATCATTATAGGCTAGATCAGAGATAGGAAAATTGTTTCAAAAAGTAGTTAATGCTACTGATCTAAGTGCTTCCAGAGATAATTGGCAGTTAAAATAGTTGCAGGTTTTAAAAGTAACTTTTAGTTTCTTCTTAGTCAAAAGAAACTAAAGCTACTTTTAGTTATTTAGGAAGGAAAACATCGAACGCTACAAGTTGTTGGCCTGTGCTACAATCTACACCTATGTAGCAAGGCCACATATGCCCTGTAACTATAGAATTAGCAATAAAATTGTTAGCTTTAATCTTTCATCATGTTACAATGATATAACTTAGTTATGCCTTAGTTATTGTTATGGGCAACATAACTTGTTATTGGCAACATAACTACTTCCAACCTCTAGATGTGGTGGCCACATCAGATTTGGACAGCCAATTCTGTCTTTATTGCTTACCTGCCAGGCCTTCAGTAAGTTGCTAACTAATCACAAGAACTTTAAAGTGTTCATTTTTTCACTTCAGCCACCAGAACTTCCAGGATTCTGGGAGCTGTAGCTGACTTCTCTTTATGGACTACAAGCTCTGCTCTCCCAAGTTATGCAATCCACACAGAGTGGTTATCCCTGCCCCCCACCCCCACCCCCGGCAGGGATAACATGTTCAGATCTTAATAAGCAGGAGCTATGCCTTTGCAGCATGCATGCGCATTGTCATTCCTAACAAGGTTCTGCCCAAATGCAGTTGTTGTCATTCTTTAAGTTTATGAAGTTTGTATTTACATTCCCATCCTGCAAAAGCTGTTCAGCTGCTGAGCAGATAGCAGAGGTCTGTTCAGATGGGGGTGGGGAGGCGGCACCCTTTTCCATAGAAGAAGAAAGATCTATGAGTTGCTGGCTTTCAATCTGCTTGTAAATCCCATTCTAGTAAGTCATGTCCATTGGAGAGGTTGGAGGGGGTTAGATTACTTACAGGAGATGACTGCCTGCTTGTTAGGTAATTGTCGACTCTCAACTGTTTCATAGGCTTGGAAGTACCAGTTAACTTATGCTGCAGAATGTTGTCTCTTCTTTCTTTTTCCCATAGTAATCAGAAATATCCCAGAGCTTATCTCTGCTCTTTCTAAACGTTCTGATAAGGCAGCACAAGTTTGCACATTGAAGGAATAAATCTAATATATAAAAGTCAAAGTTTGTGTGTTTGTGTCAGGCAAAGACCTGACTTCATAGGATTGGCTGTGTGAGGCAAAGACCTCATATGATTGGCTGCCTGAGAAAATTCTATGGAATCTTGGGGTTTGCAGTTTAGGGAGGGGCCTTTAGAATTTTCAGCCAGAAAGCTCTTGGGCCTGGCCCATTGCTGTGGAGATGAGGCCTAGCAGCAAGAAGGAGGGCAGTGTATTCCCTCAGGAACCCAACTTCTGTATGTTAATAATTCTGAATACAAATTGGATTGGGGAATATGAGGAAAGGTTACAGATACTGAACAAGACAGTTTGGGGAATTAGAGACACAGGATCTCAAATCTTTCTAACAGATATTACCTATGAGAAAATAAAATCCTGGGCAACGCCTGGTGTATATGCTAGTATAAAATAAAATGGGTTAGTATTTGAAACAATATATTATGTAAAAAGGTAATAAAAAGATAGTAAAAGGATAAACTTTGGAAGAACTTTTTTTACAGCAGCTGCTGCCTCGTCACCATCTTGGCTCCTCCTCACCCAAATGCAGAACCCACATCTGCAGGAACACAGTTGATCATTCAGATGGCTATATTTATAGGTTAGCAATGTGTCTGGTTTAGTTCTAGCAGATGACACTGTAGGTTGATAAAGTATATATGATAAAGAATACTGGCACGTGGGAGATACTTATATGGAAGGCTTCTCATGAGTACTTTAATAAGATCCCCTGGATGAAAAGAGTATAGTTGAACGAAGCAGGAATTGTGGCATGGAAACCACGAGGCAGAACCTTAGCAATCAGTCTCACTTTTCCCAGAATAGATTATTTACCTATTGTGTGCATTTGTGTGGCTGTCACTGTATCTATTTAATAATGACAAAAACATTTAGTGTGGTTTTTATCAAGACAATTATTTAAACAATAAAAAGCAAGGAATTCCTTATTGCTGACAAAGTGGGAGTTTGGCCTTCATTTATTACACAAGAAGACAGATTAAAACTAAAGTTTTAATTTGTCTTCTTGTGTAATAAATGAAGGTCAAGACTCCCACATTGTCAGTGGTAAGAAATTCCTTGCTTTTTATTGTTTAAATAATTGTCTTGATAAAAACTACACCAAATGTTTTTGTCATTATTAAACAGATACAGTGACAGCCACACAAATGCACACAAAACTGAAGGACCAACCATGAGAGGTATAAGATATGAAATGAAGATACTACATTAATGCTTACATTAAGGTAAGTGATCGCATTCTGTATAGCAAAAGTAAATTGTTTATTTAAGTGGATCTAAGAACTGGTAACTTGTTTCTGAACCTTCAGTGTTATATCCTAGTTTATTGGATTGGTTATGGAACTTTCTCTTCTTTTCACTACATCACAGAATCTAGGCTTTTGTTCTGGTCACTGTGCACTGGCAGAACCCCCCCCCCCATGTTTCACAGACGGAGGTTTAGAATTTCAGTTTACCTCTGCTTCTCCCCCTCCCCTGTGCCACAGCATCTGCAAACCTACCTACAAGAAGGATGCACAGTGCAAATGGCATGGGTCTGTCAAAAACTCCAACAGCAGAAATTGAACGCAACCTTTATGGAACGGTTATCTCTCCATTCTCTAAGGTAAGAATGTGCAGAAATGAGGATTATATTAGAGCCCAGTGGACAACGAGGGCCATTTTTTGCTCCCGTGGCAGGCCACACTATTGACTTTTCGGATGAAATTGGCCTGAAATACAATGCAGAAGTGTCTATTTCCAGTTTGTACTCCTTGAAATGTCTGTCTGTTTATAGGATTAGGAGTTAACAGGAACTATAGGACAAACTGCCACTCAGTTGTAATAGTTTAGGAGCATTCTTGCCCATTTGTTTGAAAAAAACCAAACATTTGGAGGCTTTGGAAGAGTCAGGGGCTTGAACTGCAAAAAAAAAAAAAAAAAAGCAGGGGGGAGGAAAGAAGAAGGATTGGGGGTCACATAGAGCCTGAAGACCACCTTTTCCCCAGCACTGTGTTAACAGAAAAGCTAAACAGTATACAAACAGAAATGGTAAAGAAATGAATTGTATAAAATAGCAACTAAATGCTTCCCACTATTGGATTTCTATATGGTAATGTCACAGACGACCTCAAATAAAAATGCATAACAAGCAGAAGGCTGGCCAGTGACAGGTGGGTTAGCTCCCTCACCAGCTTGCCACAATTTTAAATGTACTGGGCAATAAAAAGAGTAATTTGATTGTGCAAAGTCTTCTTTTGCTTGCAGTTTCACCCTCACTTTTATATTGGCTCCTAATAAAGACTAAAACATCTCACATCTTAGGACTAAGCTATGGAGGGTCTACAACCAGCAGCTTCACTGGTTTCATAAAAAATTGCTAATGGCTATTGGTGGTGACAGTCAACACTTCTACTCCACTATTTCTTTTAATGGTGCTGTCTGCTTCACGCAGGAGAACATATTAGGAGCCATGTGTTGCATACAGAAGTTTCAAGGAAGGAAGAACTTTTATTAGGGAACAGACAGAGCACTACAGTCCCTATCTGATTCTGTCTCCAAACCCTACTCCCATGGCTGTAATTGACTTGTTTAAAAAGTACAAGAAGCTCTGATCATGGATCTCCAACATCACATCCAGTTGCATTCCTAAGAACTAAGCATTACAAGCTCATGTGGGCAATGCAAAATGATATTCAGAACCCAGAATAATTGATTTATAAGCTGTATAAGCTATATTCTGCGAAACACGAAAAGAAAAAAAATCCTACTACATAATTTTTCTTGCTAAGATGATACAAGATAAAATGGTCTTGGTTTACAGTACTTTTGTTGTGTGTTGAGGGGGGACTGCTGGTCTGCCCTTTGCCCTAACCCCAATAACAAGCACAGCACAGAAAGCTTAAAGGAGAGACAATGATGTCTCTTCTTTGTGCTGGAAACAGAAAAAGTAAGCAACAATTTTTCCTTTTTTCTTTTTTTTTTATCCCATTATTAATGTGATGAGAAAAGAGAATGTCCTCCTTTCAAGTCCTCCGTACTTTCCAGAGGACTCAAGGGAAGGTTTAGTATTCTTGAAGTGTACTATCTAGGGTACAATTTTAAAAAGGATGAAATGTCTCCAACCCTTTATCACTCTTTTTGTCACTCAGTGCAAATGAGAAAATCTGTTTCTCCCAAAAGCTTCTACTTTAAACTGAAGACTTGATGGAGGAGTCTCAATCATTTGCATTGCAACTGGAGAAGACAGAAATCTCTCCTGTTGCTTCAGACCTCCAAACTGCAGCACTAGTTGCACAAATACACACCCGCATGTGCACACAAAAGAGTTTTCTGCTGATTCAAATCTCCTCATGCCACAGCACAAATGAGACTTCAGCGCGTTGTGTAGGTGCTGTTGGCAGTCTTTTTTCACAGAGAGTTAGGAGCACTGTCTTAACACAATAGATCTGTGTTTTTATATAGTATACTATAAGTAGCATAGTATACATAGTACTATAGAGTAGATGTGGTTCTTGAGTAGTTACCTAATCATGTAATTCATTTCATAAGTAGTGCAGTGGATTCTGCTGAGAAACTCAGCAGCATTCTGATTCTATGTTATTCCCAAAACTGAGGAGGGCGGGAGAGATTAGGTTTTCACGCTGGAATCTATGTGATTAAAACCCACAGAGAAAGGAAAGGAGACTTCTAAGTACACATTATTTTTTCTGTTGAACCCAAGTGCCCCAGGGTATTTCAATCTCTTCCTTGTGATCAGTGCCTTCTTGCTTTTCTTTCTCATTCTTCAGACCAGTAGCAATATTGTTTACAGTGCAGTCCCATCAGAAATAATTTCCCTTGTATTTACTCTCCATGTAATTGTGCATAGGGCTGTCATTTTAGTTTCTAGTGGAGGATAAGATGGCAATCTCCGATCACATGTATAAAAATAATAGGATTGGCATTTGACTCTTACTTGAGGGCAGTGGGCTAGCTTAAGTGATGCACTTTTGGCCATCTCATAGCTCTTCCCTCCAGTGTCCTGTCAGCAATCCTAGCCCTTGACATTTTCCACTTGAAGCAGCCACCTCACCCTGCCTAGTGGAAAGCCCCAGCTTTTAGCCCATCAGCTTGAATAATGCAGCATCAAGGTTTGGCCAATTTTTTGAAAGTGTATAGATACAGAATGTATGATGTATAATGTAGGCATGGATAGGGAGAAACTAGAACAAATCTTCTTCAGCTGATGAGTAACATTCCTAGATTTGGCAAAAAACAAAACAAAAAACAAGAATAGAATAATCAGGGACATTAGACTAACAAATGTTTTATACCATTAACCAGCCTTCCTCAACTTGGTGTCCTTCTGATGTTTTGGTCTACAGCTCTCAGCAGCCGCAGCAGCATGGACAATGGTCAGGGATAATAAGAATTGTAGTCCAAAAGATCTGCAGAGCGCTAAGTTGAAGAAGACTGGTGGAAACTTTCAAGGACATTGCCCCCTTCATCAGATTCCTGAAGTTTTACCTCAGATTTGCAGATTCATGTACACATGGATGGATGGTGATTATAAACAGTGTAGAAAGAGGACACTGAAATGCAAAAAGTGCAGGCAGTGATAATTACTTTTCCATATTCAACTCCTTTCATATTTCATATTCCTTCACTTTGCACTCTTAATAAGTATTATACATAATTTCTGAATTGGAAAAATTAATAATTGGCTGACAGTGCAGTACACCCATTTTCCATGAGGATATCTTTCTAAATATGACATTATCTCTGCAGGTATCATACACGAGAAACTATGACAAGGAGCCAGAAGAGGAAATGTACAGTGCAGAGAACTTCCGTCGCATTGCACGTAGTCTCAGTGGGACAGTCATCACAAACAAGGAAGAGACACTTGTTTCTTCCCGCAGTTTTGTAAGTAGAAGAGTTAAAGACTGAGCTGATGTTTTGTTTGTTTGTTCCTCCATTCACTCAGCTTTGTGGCCAAGGCTTAGAGAGGACACATTTCAATAGTTTGTTTAGTTCATAAAATCTGTTGCTTTGATGTGAAGCACTTAGGACAATTACATTTCAGTGTACCTGTGTGTTTGTACATTTATTTAATATCCCACTTTTCTCCCAGCACAGGATCCTAGTGTATTAAGTAGAGAGCTTTGAAAAGTTACCTGAGGGAGACTACAACTTCCAAAATCCTCTAAATCACATGGCCACTGGCCGAAGAATACTGAGATTTGTAGTCCCAGAAAAAAAAGCTTTCCAAGATATGAATATACCTTTTATAATACTATAACAAAATTAGTATTTATGTATTTAGCTACTGTCCAACCATAGCAGCAGAGCTTCCTTACCATATTGCCCATCTCCCCTAAGGATGGTATCTCATTGCTTCAATCCATTGTTCATCTTGATTTTATAGCAAATTTCATTATCTTAAAATATCTTCTTTCCTACAAGTCAGTGATGCCCATAACTTTCCTGCTGCTATCATGGACATCATGGGCTATCATTTTCCCCTTCATATAATAGAGTATGCCAGTGCTACTCAAAGTGATCCTTGGATGGATACCAGTTCACACAACATTAGAAAAAAAATTGCCAGTCCCCCACATTGTGTAGTCTAAGAAACACTGGGTTTTACACCTGTACTGAACATTTTAAATCCTTTGGTTCATTATGCTTTTGTGCTTAATGAGAATTGCCACATCTTGCTACATGCAGTATTTTTGTCACTGTTGCACATACATACCTTGGTAGCAAAAAAAGGGGCAGGGGGGGAGAATAATACTACATTCCCATCTGTTCCCTCCTTGGGAAATAGAGGAAGGAAAACTGTACCACAAAATAATGTTGTTGTTGTTGTTGTTGTTGTTGTTGTGTGCTTTCAAGTCATTTCCAACTAAGACAAACTTATCATGGGGTTTTCTAGGGCTGAGAATATGTGATGTGCCCAAGGTCTTCCAGTGGCTTTCCATGGCCAACCATGGTTCCCCAGGTTTGTAGACCAATGCTCAAACCACTAGACCACATTAGCTCTCACCTTAAAATACTGTTTCTTAATAAGGACATATCACTGCTGACTTTCACCACAAAATACTGTTTCTTAATAAGGATGTATCCCTGCATTGCCTTTTCTTATATCTGATAAATTTCCCTGGAACTGAGCTAAAGAAATGGAGAATTCCTCCACTGGTTGAGCCCCAGGATCCATGAGTTAGAGGATAGTGAAGTCCAGGAGAAAGAGACAAGATCACAAGGCTCATTCTCTTCTACTGAAAAGAATGATGAGTTGCCACAGCTCTCAGTTGAGTTGCCACAGTGAAAGCACTGTGGAACTCAATGCATCAGGACTCAAGGATCCTAAGCAATGTGTGCTTAGGCACACACATGGATTCTGTGCTTATGCAAAGCAGTCTTTGGAACTTTTTATGAGAAATACATTCTAGGTTTAATCTAGGAAGAAAATTAAGCAGTTACCTCTTCCATAGCAACAGATAGCTAAATAGGATCTAGTGATATGAGCACATCATGCTAGTGCTTTGCCCTTCTCATGGGCTCCGTCTGTTTCTAGGCCGGATTCAGAGTTTTGACATTAAAGACCCTTTGCAACTTGGGAATCAGATTTCTTGGATGATCACTTCTTTCACATTTCTGTCTAGACGATGAAACCTTAAGGGACCCTTCTCTGAGTACCCTGGCTAAGTGAGCCATCAGTTTGAGGGGGAGCCTTTTTTTGTGTTTACATCCTACGTGTAGTATGTGCTTCAGTAACAGCATATTTTTGAAAACTATATTTAGCTTAGAAAGCTATGGTCTGTGATAATACTGATTCCTCTGTTACCACCACCACCACCATCATCTTTGCTTTTATCGTAGCTTATATCAGCACAACATAATGATAATAACAGAAAAACAAATTAAAAAGGATGCTAAATAGGGAAGAGAACACAAGAAGGGTCAGTATGGACACACTTTGTTCATTCTCCAGGTTTTCACCTTAAAGTTGTGTCATAACCAAAAATCTTCAGTGCTGATTCTTCTTCATGAAAGTCCCTCTTAAAGATCAGTGAGGCTTGGCTGTGTGTTTCTTTCTGTATTGTGTCTGTCAGTATCAGGGGTTAGGCTTGCATTCTAATATCTCTCAACCCTCCCACAACTTTGAAAGCCAAGAAGTTCACTCCACTTCTGTCATAGGCTTCCTCACGTGGTCACTTTGAGATTCCTTTGTTATACCCAACAATTAATTAATTAATTAATCAATGAAGTTTACACATTCACTAAGCCAAGATTTTTGATGAAAAAAATCATAATGAAAAAGTATTATGTCATCTTTCCCTCCATGGCCAGTAATTCATGGGTAAAGAATGAGTTAACATACTCTTAACATACTGGAGCAGCTCCCTCACTATGGTTCCTACTTTGGTAGGGAGTTGGATTAGATCACCCTTGGGTAACATCCAGTTCTAAATACTATGATTGCCTTGCTGAACTATCAGTATAGTATATAGTTCCCAAGAGTGTCATTCACTGCTTCAGTGTTGGCCGTGTACTTTGACAGTGGTGTTCCACCCTCCACGCCATACATGACTGATACACTTTGCTCCATGAAAGACAGGCTGGAATAGTTTTCTGTAGATGGGATCTGAACAGTGGGAAGAGGAAAACTCAGCATAAGGTTAAATAAGAAAAGTTGGTCCTATGCCTCCTTATTTTTCATCTTCCTCAGCACTAGCTAGTGTTGAGGGTGTGTGCATCCAGATGAGGATGTGTCCATAGCTGTTTACCCCATATGCTGGGAAGGAAAGAGGCAGCAGTAGAAACTCACGTACACAACAATAGCTAGTTGGAAGCAGCTGCAGGTTTGTATTAGTCGGACAGAGGAATTAAACAAGAGTATAGCAGGGGCAAGTGCCACCAGTGTAGAACATTTTGAATGTTAATAAGCATGAGCACACAATAGCATTTTTCAACCAATGCTTCATATATTTTTAGCCCAGTTGTAAAAAGATTTTTAAAAATCAGCATTCATGCTCATTTACAAATTCACTTTTAATAAAGCACTTTTAACATTTTTTCTACCAACTCTGACACTGATTTTACCTACTTTCTTCATTCAACCAAAATGGAAAAAGGGTAAGGGAGATGATCCTGGAGAAGGTAAATACATAGGACTATCAACAGTACAAAGTGGGTGTCATCTACAGAAATCTCAGAGAGATTCCTGGGAACTGGAGCTTCAGTAGACTTCAAGGAGTCAAACTACAGCAATTGTTAAACCAATTCCTTATGATTGCCACATTGTTATGTTGCCAGAACATTGTTCTGTGTCCAAATGTGGGATACCATTTGTCCCTTTGCTATCGGATATATTGGAATGACATCTCCTGTCTGTTGGGAAGAAGGCCAGCTTCTAACAGACAGACACAGGTCTTTCTCTAGATACTGAATTTATTGTGGCAGGTGGATACTGCATTTAAGTTAGGACAATGCTAGTCATAGTGGAGAAGCCTGACAAAAAATAGAGAAATTTCTAACAAACGTACCTGATGGCAGATGTTGCTGATCAGCTTTCAGGGCTATGAGAACAATAGCATAGGTGATCAATAGTATTATACAGTGGGTAGCAGAATAGAGGCCACGGGGAAAACTGCTAATGAGCTCATGTACTAAAACACAGAAGCAAGCTACGGTGGCTACCCTCCCAAGTGTAACAAGTTAAAGATGGAGAAGACACTTAGTACTAGAATGCCATTGGACCCTTGAGGATCACTGCCCTCCTGAACTAGAGAAAGGACTCAGGCCATTTCCGCACTACACTGTTATAATGCTACTATTCCAGTTTCAACTTCCTGTAGAATCCTGGGGTTTGCAGTTTAGGGAGGGGCATTTAGAATTCTCAGCCAGGAAGCTCTTTGGCCTCAGTCAACTACAAACTCCAGAATTCCACAGGATGTTGAAAGTGGAATAATAGCAGTATAACAGTGTAGTGTGGAAATGGCATCAGTTTCTGGCTGCATGGTTCAACTAAGTTGCAACTGATCCTACCATAGGAACAGCAGAGAGCATACAATTTTAGTGCTTCTACTAGAATCTTCCAACCCACCAAGAGATATTCTTTATTTTTGTAAAATATGCCATTGCTTAGGAAGCATTTCTCACAATATGCATATTGTGAGAAAAGATTTACTAACATATATTTGAATGATCAAATCAAGCAAAGTCAAATTTAAATGCTGGAAATACCAGCATTTTCTGGCTAGGTCAACTTATTCTGGCTAGGTCAATGGCAGTTATAACAATGGTCCTTTTTCCAGAACAGAATTACTTCAAGAGTATTCCAGCTGTGCTCCAAAAAGATGTCTCTCAGGTCTCTTATACCATTCCTAATACTGTTGGACTATAATTCTTGTCAGCCCTAGTAAGTATAGCTAGTCATGAGGAATGCTGGGAATTACAGTCTAGTAACATTTGGAGGACTTTGCCTGCCCCTGCTTTACACATTGGGAAAAGCCATTTGAAGCTTTAAAGTTTGTGGTAAAAATCTAGATGCAACAGGTTAGCTCTCTGTAATACAATCAGTGGAGATATGGGGACCCATATGTTATGACATACTATACAGTTTCTCAATTTCGCAGTTAGCTTTGTTTCATCTATGTGAGTACATTTGAGTATATTTGCAAAGGGGATAAAAAAGAAGCTTAGGAATTACTAGTTTCAGTTTCATCAAGTGACACATGTCATTAAATGTCCAATATTTCTAAATTAGACTCTAAAACTCCTCACAGTGCTTGAATCTCTTGTAGCCAAGGAGTGGTTTTATATGTACAAAACATACTAATTAAGGAGAAATATTGGGGTTCACTATTGAATTGAAAAAGCTTGTGAGAAGAGTTTAGAGAATCACTATCTATGCAAAATTGGAATGGAGTTTGTGAAAACAGGTCCTGAAATCTGTTTTCTCACTAACCAGATAGATTAATTAAGCTTACTGTAATAGAGGATGTCTTTGCCACCATTGTATTGGTGGGAATATAGTGTTTGGTATTCATATCCACACATGTAGCTGTCCTGTGAAGCAGTAGATAACCTCTGGAATACAGTATATTTTAAAGCAGATAATTTAAAAGGCAAAGCTTGTGGACGCTTTTCATAAAATGTCCCTCTTGTTCGTATTTTATGCCTTTTACCATGAGATGCTACATAAGGACCTGATGCTGGCTTGGCCTGGAGAACAAGAGTAATTTATCTTCTGGGTGTATGGTGTGACAGAGTTTGGTGCATTGTATTGTTGTTGTTCTTAAATTGGTTTCTGTGTCCCACATCTCATATCTCAAAAGCAGTATACATTAAAAAAATTGTAAACCAAAAATAAATACAAGCATTAAATTAGAAAACATGAAATAATTAATTAAAAATGGCAGTTTATGCATTTAAAACCAAAGGCTCAAAGCACAGTTGTCAGTTGGGCAGTATAGTCAGTTTAGAAAGGCTGGCACCTCCTGTATATAACAGGGTCCATCCCCATACTAGATTTTTCCCTATTTAAAACAAAATCTGTAAATCTTGGAGTTCCTCCAAGCCTGCAGATGCCTTCATTTAATTGAGGTATTGATGCCTTTTTGGCTACCACAAGGACTGAGACTTCTGAGAATGAGCTGACTTCACTTTTAGTAAATCTGATTATTGTTTTAAGGATGATCATTTATGGAGACTCTGTTTCATTTGTCTGGCAAAACATGAAAGGTTTTTGCCATTTCCTGTTCTCTGATACTTCTTGCTATCTATTGTGTATTCTGTATATTTGAGTTCATAATAAAATTTGATTAATTGAAAAAAACAAAACCAACACTGGTTCATCAAGCATATCCTGGCCGTAGTCACTCATCCATAGCAGTGATGTAGACTCAAGTCAGTTGACTCGGACTCAAGTCAGACTTAAGTCACTTCAGTTACTCGATTTGGACTTGACTCAGCAATAAATGACACACTAACTCGACTTAACTCGATTTGTGACTGGTATATTTTTAGTGACTGACTTGGTGCCCTTGGTTCAGTAACATAACATGTTCATTCAGAAACCTTACAAGTTTGAACAATGCTTCCATCTCTTTTTGCTTGCTGGTCACATGACAGTCTATCTCAGGCCCACAATGTATGTGCATTTCTTGGAGAGGAACAGCAAACAGGTTAGACAACAGGTTTGAGGCGGGGTTGAGGTCTGTTCGGTAGCCTGTCCCTGCTACATATCAGAGGAGCCTTCTAAAACTTTTCCTAAGAGCAGAAAGCAAGATTCTCCCCCCAACCCCAAAAGCACAGGGCATGTTCTCAGAGGAGAACAGCAAATGTGTTGGGCAACAGCTTGAGGAGGAAGGATCCTTCCTTATAAAGTTTTAGAAGGTTCACTAATGGGGAATAAGAAGGATCCTTCTCCCCACCTCTGAAAAAGCCTCCAGCTTCGGAAATGGGAAGTAAGAAGGATCTTATTGCCCACTTCAGAAACTGCAGACCCTTGTATGGCCATTGATACAAAAGCCTCCAGCTTCAGAAATAGGAAGTAAGAAGGACCCACTTCCCCGCTTAGGAAGCTACAAACCTTTGTACAGCCGTTGATACAAAAGCCTCCAGCTTGGGGAATGAGGAATAAGAAGGATCCTATTCCTCACTTCTGAGTCTGGAGACTCTTTTATGCCCATTGACACAAAAGCCTTCACCTTCAGGAATGGGGATTAAGAAGGATCTTATTCCCCACTTCCAAAGCTGCACAAGGCAAAACCGCAAATGTGGAGGACCATCTCTACTTATATTGTTAAAGCTGACTTTATTCAACTCTGTCCAGAAATTCTAGAACATAGGTTGGCGTATAAAGTTGGCTCCCAGATGTGAGACTTGACTTGAAAGTATCTTGCAAGGACTTGAGATTCAACTTGAGACTTGAAAGTAGAGACTTGAGACTTGGAATAAAAGCCTTAAATACATCACTGATCCATAGGATACCCAGTCTCCTTGTCCATACATACCTTGGTCATCTCACTATGGATGCTTGGTTAAAGTAGAAATAAGCAGTGGAGGGTTGGTTTGGGTCTACCATCAAGGACAACTACAGAGGTGAGCACTGTACAGCTGTGAGCAAATTTCTCAGCTCAAGAACAGAGTACTGGAATAGACAGCTGGTAAGTGGAGATAGAGGAGTTATTGTAAGAATAGGCAATTGGTGTAGGGCTAGGCTGGGAAAGGTTATTGTGCTCAGGGAGGCATACTTAGAGATCCTCCCATGAGAAATACTTATCAGTATTTAATTCTCATTATTAAGAACTGTGAACTCAATATTGAATTCTATGCTAGCTGCTCTAAGAAGCTGAAGAAGATTCCAGACATCCTTCAAGATCGGCCTTGAGAACAGCACCTTACAATGAGAAACGAGAGCAGCACTTTCAAGCCAATTTATCCATTTTCATTGGTAGAAGGCACTTTTGGTCTTTTTGATGCTACCAGGAGCAATTTCCTGCTGTTATTATGAAACACATCAGCTGAGATTCATTGTGTATCTCTATTTGAATTATCTTTGTTCTGTGAATTTATTTCTGTTTGTATGTATTGGTATGTCTCACAGTTTAGCTGTTGCTTTTTTTGGTTGCTTCTCCAAAGTAAAGATTATGGTAGAATTATTTGTGTGGTATAAAGATTAGGAAATAAAAAAATAATTTGGATTTCCTGCTGTCCTTTTTCCCCCTCTCCATTGCTTTTTTTCTTCTGTGTCATGTCTTTTTAAAAATTATAAACCTGATTACAGGGATTATGTTTTCATTTATCTACTTTGAACCATTATTCGGTTTTCAAAAAGGGTCTAGAGCTAAGATCCTTCTAAACTTCACCTTTTCATAGTTTAGCAAAGTT
Organism: Cyclura pinguis; assembly: GCA_030412105.1. NCBI lineage: Eukaryota > Metazoa > Chordata > Lepidosauria > Squamata > Iguanidae > Cyclura > Cyclura pinguis. Next base: position 128,236,683 of record CM059601.1, read on the forward strand.
TGGGATATAGTCCCAAACTTTGCTAATTTATATATGTAAATATATATATATATGTAAAAATGTATATATGTATGTATATGTATATTAGAAGATATCTTACGCAACAATGGTATTAGTATACACAGAGCTGAAGTAGTAGTCTGCTTGCTTCCATCAGCCTATTTTTATTCAGATTCAGGTCAGTTTTATTTGTTTACAGCACAATGTCCATTGTTGTTTTAGTGTGCCTTCAAGTCATTTCTGACTTATGGCAACTGTAAGACAAACCTATTGTGGGCTTTTCTTGGCAAGATTTGTTCAGAGGAGGTTTGCCTTCACCTCTGATTCTGAGAGAATATGACTTGCCCAAAGTAACCCAGTGGGTCTCCACGGCTGAGCAGGGGTTCAAGCCCTGGTTTCCAGAGTTTATAATCCAACATTCAAACCACTACAATGTCCATTACAAATCACTGTGCAGTGAGCCCTCCACATTTGTGGGTTTCACTTTTGTGAGTTTGATTATTCAAGGATTATTTGCTGTCACCTCTGCCGCCTCCCTCTGCCATTTTTATTAGGGACTGCAAACCTCACGAGACTGAGAAACTGTGAATGAAGCTTGTAAGTCCCTATTAAAAATGGTGTGGGGCAGCAGTGGAGATGGCAGTGAGCCCCAGCAGCCACCCACTTCTGCCTTGTGAAAGAACTCTGATGCCTCAAAGGAATCCATGGTGGGTTAAATATGGTGATCATACTTTTTTGTGTGTTAAATATGGTTTGGGAGGGCCTAGAGTTATTCATGTTAAATATTGTTTGGGAGAGCCTAGAGTTATTCACTTTCATGGGGATCCTGTGCCCCTATCCCTAGTGAATGTGGAGGGATGACTGTATTAATACAATATATCTGTTAAAACAAATTTTTGACAACCAAAATTCTTGCTAGTATGAGACAAAGAAACACAAGAAAGGAAAAAAATCAAGACCAAAAGTTGATCCTTTCTAATGCATCATTGCCAGCCAACATTGACAATGGCAACTTAAGGCAACACCTTAAGAATTTGCAGTGAGCTTTTTTGGCTGTTACTGTACAATTGGCAAAATTGATTGTGATAGATTCGTTATCATCTGTCAATAAGTCACAAATTATATCAGCACCCAATCATCTCTTGCATTCAAAAGATCTCCCAGCTAACAAGCCTGGTATCACTGTGTAATAGATAGCAGAGTAAATAATACATTATACCTTATATACCCTCAGAGCCACAGATACATAACCACTGGATATAGAGGATCCCTTTATACAGTCTGTCCAAGTAAGCTGAAGGCATTGTTTGGAAACAGAGAGCAGCAAATGCTTTTCTCATTGCAAAAATCAGATGCAAATCTTGGATGTGTCCTTAAACTTTTTTTTTTCATATGCAATAATCTTGATAAATAAACATGCCTATCTGAAAAACTGTATGGCTTTGACAATGCTTTAGAATACCTGTACCTCAGCTAACCTGTAATATGTGCTCTTTGTGATATGGTAGTCTTTATTCATCTTAGGTCCCCATTCTGGGTAATGTTCAAGGCTGACATTGATCATATAGTTTTACATGTAGACTTTTCTTTTAAAGGTTGGTTTCAGCTGTTTTGTTCATGTCCATATTTAGATGCGTATTATTTTGTATTTAGATTTTGAAAAATCTCTGTACTAAAATAGTAATAAAATATCCTTTTTTTTACAAATTTTTGACTTTTCATGTTCTGGAAAATGTGATGGCTGTCTGTACAAGATTGCTTTCTCTCTGTAGGCAGGTGCATGCCCTTGTTCTAAACCTTACCAGGTTTTTCATTTCTGCACTCTCCTGTGTATTTGTCCAGCTCTGTGCTTGCCCAGTTGATCCCAGTACTGTTTTTAACCATCATTTTCTATTCTGTTTCCCTTTTTCCTTTTGCCAAAAGGAAGTGGCCAGTGAAAGGAAAATGCCAGTGGGAGCCAGACACCGTTCTTCCAGCACCACTTCCCTCATTTTCCCTCACGATTTTCCTCCTGTGTTACCCTTTGATCCCCGACACTTTTCAACCCAACCACAGCACCTTTCTCATGATGCACCAGTGCCTAGCATGGTGGGCAAGACACATAGACAATCAGGTAATCACTGGAGTTTTCACATGGGAGATTGAATACGTGGCTCTTTTTCCTTTTGTTGCACTCCTCTCTCAGCAGTGTTTGTCTGTAACTGTGGTACTTTGATCTCTTCCACCAGCTGGAATGAAATATGTCCTTTCTCCCATATGTTGCATTACATACCACACTGCTTGACTAGTATTGAAACAACTGGACATATAAAAGGAAAGACTGATCCTATATCCTTTGTTAACTTAGCAGTATTTATTAGTCCTGTCATAAATTGAGTGGTATGCAAGGGTGTAATGACACAATTTTCAGTGGGGCACAGAGGCAAAAGGGTGAATCATCAGTCACTTTAGAAAGGGTTTCTGTGGAAAAACTGTTTACATAGGTAATGACAAAATAAGCCCAGTTAATGCATTTGTATATTAGAAACACTGGCTCGAATTCATGATTGCAGTTACGAATGCACAAGCCAGAGTTACAGATTCATAACTGATTGTATTCACAATCCCTACATATCCAATAGTGTAGAGAATAAGTTGGAATCATAAAAATTCCTCAGTCTTGTCTTACTGGGCATCAGCTGCTGCAAGTGACATAGGCCTATTCTCTTGCTGATCAGGATGTAGTACACTGATGTTCCCACTCCTCTCCCTCCAGCAGTCTCTGGTGTAAGGCGGAACTGTGACATGGATCTTGCTTACAGTTGTCACACTGGAGAGGGGAGTTGGATTGCTGGTCTGCTGTGCTCCAAGTGACAGGAAAATAGATCTGTGGTGCTTGCAGTACCTGCTGCCTGTTAAATCAGAATTGGGGATGGTCAGCCCCGAGGACGCTACTTAGCTATGCAACTAAGGTAGTTAGATAGCTAAGTAGCTGATCTAGAATACCACCCTATGTTGTGAAGCTTACAAAAAAAAAACCAAACCAGTTCAAAAGGCAGTATTTTACATATGCAAAATAGTAGCATAAACTAAGTAACATTGACTTGGAAGCCAATTAATATTGTCAAAGTCATTCTGGTACAATGAGTTGAACTATTAATCAATTCTAATGTGTTATTTCTCTAAAACTTGTTAAGAAACTGTACACTTAGATTTCTTTCAAATGTATTACTTTCAAAAGCCAGAATTACTAAATGTGGTTTTTTCTGATGAAGCAGTGAACCCCTGTGTAGCGTCAGCACGTGTGTCAGAGTTGAGAGGCACAATATCTAACATTATCTCCAGACCATACAGTGCAGAGTCTTTTAAAGAGAAAGACTGAATAGTAAGGAGATTTTGGCCTTAAAAGATAGAACCATTGTCTTGAAGGAAGTGACTCTTTTAATTTGCTGTTGTTGGGTGCCTTCAAGTCATTTCCAACTTACGGCAACCCTAAGGTGAATCCATCGCAGGGTTTTCTGGAGCTGAGAGTGTGTGACGTGCCCAAGGTCACCCAGTGGGTTTCCATGGGCAAGCGGGGAATTGAATTCTGGTCTCCAGGGCCATAGTCCAACTCTCAACTACACCACACTTGCTCTCACTCTTAATTACTAATGGAAAAAGTAATGGTGCAATTCTACTTCTCTTTGGCCATTTCCACACTAGACTGTTATAGCGCTATGATTCCACTTTCAACATCCTATGGAATCCTGGGGTTTGCAGTTTCGGGAGCCCCTCCCGAAACTGCAAACTCCAGGATTCCATAGGATGTTGAAAGTGGAATCATAGCGCTATAACAGTCTAGTGCGGAAATGGCTTTTGTTTCAAGTCCCCTTGAAATAAAGGGTGGAACTAATGCTGTTTGCATCAACTCTCCCTTAAGAACATCTTAAATATAGTTTAAACAATATGTCAAGCAAAATGCAGCTGTGGACAGTAACATCTTCTCAGTTCTTCTAATGTGATTTTTAAACATCTGTGCCTGATGAAGAAGCCTGGGAAGATTTGAATAGCAGCATGATGTCTTTTTACTTGGCCAAATAAATTTATCAGCATGATGTTATTGGGAATTTACTTCTTCATGTCCAGCATGTCTGCACCTCAGCAACTCATTACTAAATTAACAACTGTATATTAAATTTGCAGAATGAAAGGTGCCTTGCATAATCATCTGTTGTGTTTGCATGAACTTAAACTGCAAAACTAAGATAGACTTATAAGGAGAGAGAGGGACATACACAAAGTGAAAAAATATATCTGCAGAATTACTAATGTGAAATTAATGAGAAAGTAACTGCTTGCAGTTAAAAATAGCCTGTTTCTTTATTAATACCTTCAAGCATCATTCTGTATTAGGGGATGTTTGACAGCATATCACGTACAGTTAAGTATGGCTCTGCTAGAGTCAGCTATGGTTAGAATTAGTTATGATATAACTCCCACCAAGGCACTACCTTTCAGTGATGGTAGGACTGCATACTCATGTGAGGCAAGAAGCTATGCTGCTGGTAACATTGCTACTGATAGGGTTTCCCATGTCAGACCGACGTTTGCTTAGGAACTAGACTAAATGTGTCAAACAGCAGGAGTAGTGGGGTGTGTGAAAAAGAAAGACACTGACAAAGGATCTATCAGAGAACAGCAGTGTAATCATATCTGACACTTGTTAGTCATGTGCAGAAGCAGAAGGAGGCACTTTTAAACCACTTCTGAATGTCTTTTACCATCAAAACTGTAAGAGGAGACAATCCAAAATGAAACAAGAGATAGTGCTAGAAAATGAGGCTCTAAGGTCAGAAGCTACTAAGGAAGAGAAGAGGACAATACACGTAGTGCAGTGCCTAATGATGCAACTAGACTTAAGCTGAAAGGATCTTCAGCTGCTGACATGATGTAACACATAGGAACATAGAACATAAGAAGCATGAATGGTGGGAGTTTAGATGTTGTGAAGGAAGAAATGGAACATATAAGCATTGCAATACTTGGAATGAGTGGCCTAAAATGGACAGGAATGGGATGTTTTCAGTCAGATAACTGCACAGGGTTTTTCTCTGGAAATGAAAATCTAAGAAGAAATGGGATGGCATTATAATAGAAGAGATATAGCAAAAGCAGTCTGGGTCTATAGTGCAAAATATGATGGAATAATGTCAAAAAGACTTCAAAGAAAACCCATCAATGTAACCATAATCCAATTTCATGGTCCAACTACAGAGACAGAAGAGGAAGAAATTGAAAAGTTCTATGCTGGAGTCCAGAAGGAAATTGATCACACAACAAAATAGGGCACGTTGATCATCATAAGTGATTAGAACACAAAAGTAGGAAACAGAGCAGAACTAAACATTGTTGGAGAATTTGGCCTAGGATCAAAAAATGAAACGGGAGAGTGACTGGTTAAAATTTGTGAGGCCAACAGTTTGTCCATTGCAAACACATTCTTGAGACAACCAAAGAAATGCCTGTATAAATGGATGTCACCTGATGGCCAATATAGAAATCAAATAGACTACATAATTGGAAGCAAAAGATGGAGAAACTCCATTCTCTGTTTTGAAAACAAGATGAGGAGCATATTGTAGTACAGACCATGAACTGCTAATATAAAAAATTAGAATAAAGTTAAAGGACATTAAATTAATCGTTGTGGCAAAATACAGCCTGAAGAACATCTCTGTAAAATTTAAAGACCATGTAAAGAGCAGGTTTGTACTATCAGGCATAATTGACTGAGAGCCAGAAGACTGCTGGACCAAAGCCAGGGACATTGCTAGAGAAGAATGCAAAGACACTTCTGCAGCCAAAAAGAAAGAGAAGCCTCACTGGATGACAGATAGAATTCTTCAAACAGTTAAGGACAGACGAGAAACAAAAGGGGGTAGAAATCGGATCAGAATCTGAATACAACAGTTCAACAACTTGTGCATAGAAGCAACTGGTTCCAAAATGACCAGAGAAATACAAGAAGACAACAAACTGGCTGAACAAGAGACCTCTTCTGCAAGGTCTGAGAAATCAACAGGGAATTTATATCCCAGGTGGAGATGTTATATGGCCAGGAGGGAGACACAATACAAGATAAGAAGAAATAAACTGATGATGGAAACAATATGCTGAAGAACTATATAGAAGAGATGAAAGAATGACAGATTCTTTTAAGGAAAAAGAATGTGAAGATAAACCTACAATTTTAGAAAGTAAAGTGGAAGCTGTACTCAAAGCACTCAAGAGGAGAAATCACTGGAAGAGATGGCATACCAATTGAGCTCTTTCAACCTTCAGAGAAAGAACAGACTCAAATTCTAATTAAAATCTACCAATAATTATGGAAAACAAAACAATGGCCCAGAGATGAGAAATGCTCAATATACATCCCAACACCCATGAAAGGGAAGACCAGGCATTGCAGTAACCGTCACTCTAACCTTCAAGAAAGGGACAGCAAGGAATGCAGCAACCAATAGACTATTGTATTAATCTTCCATGCAAGCAAAGTGATGCTCAAATTTTTACAACAGAGACTTTTACCATATATGGAATAAAAAATGCCAGCTATCCAAGCTGGGTGCAGAAAAGGAAGACACACTAGGGACCATATTATGAACATATGTTGGATAATGGAGCACACCAAAGAATTTCAGAAGAAAATCAACCCGTACTTAATAGCTATATTTTATATATGTACTTCATAGCTTGCTGTAATACAAAGCCTTTGATTGTTTAGATCACAAAAAACTATAGATCACTCTTAAAGGTGAACCACAACATTTGATTGTCCTGATGTGTAACTTGCACTCAGGACAAGAGGCCATTCTCATGATAAATATGGAGAAGCAGAATGGTTTCCAATTGGCAAGAAGATCAGGCAAATTAAACCCTAACTTGTACACTGGACATGTTGTATATAAAGCTGGATTAGACTCAGAGGAAGGCAGAAAAATTGGAGGAAGGAATACCAATAATTTAAGATATGCAGATGACAGCATATTACTAGTGGAAAATGGCAAAAACTTGGAATAACTATTGAAGAAGTCAAGGGACAAAGTGCAAAGACAGGGTTACTGTTGAACATGAAGAAAGCAAAACAATGACCACAGATGATTTACATAACTTCAGATTAGTTAATGAACACATGGCAACAGTTAAATATTTTTGATACCTTGGTTCAGTCATTAATCAAAAGGAAAACTATAGGCAAGAAATCAGAAGAAGACGTACTTGGAAGAATATATGTGAAGGACCTAGACAAGATTCTCAAGTGTAAAGATAGATAACTGAATAAAAAATTAGGATTGTATGCACCATTGTATTTCCAATTTGTATGTATAGTTGTGAAAGCTGGACAGTGAAGAATGCCAAAAGTCAACTCATGTGGAATATGGTCCAGGAGGATAGTGTTATCTTTGGATAACGTAGACTGCCAAAAAGACAAATAAATGGCTGGACTAAATCAGTATAAAACAATACTGATTTTTAAAGCAGTAAAAGAGGAAGACTGTGTTATGAATAGACTCAATCAAGGAAGCCATAGCTCTGAGTCTGCAAGATCTGAGCAAGGCTGTTAATAACAGGGTGACTTGGTGGCCTTTCCTTCATAAAATTGCCATAAGTCAAAGTTGATAGCAATTAATAAAAATGGTACACTGCTGTTGACAGATTCTCTGCCAGTGTCAACCCCTCCCACTGTTTCTGCTGCCCAGCTGCTGTTTGGCACATGTAATCTGACCTCTATACATGTCTTTCTCTTGTGGAAAACCCCAGCAGCCAGAGTGCTACATTCAGCATAACCTCTTACCAGGAGAGCAGTCAATCCGCACTCCAAAAAAAGACATGCCAAGGTGGATAGGGCCATGGTGGGGCGTGTATGCAAGTTCTCAAAATATCTAGGCAGTCTAAAACTTGCTGCATTGTAATCTCTTTGCAGAGCTCAGCACAATAGTCCCCCCCCCCCTTTTGAGAGCTGCCACCTGCTGAAACCAAGAGTGATTTGCAAAAACAAACAGCTGTGGGGCAGGGAGCTTCAGTTTGACCTGAGCTTAAGTTAGCCTGCCCTAACTTAGTAAACCCCAGGCACTGCCTTTTATCCTTTGTTGGTTCAAGACAGTGGGTATGGACTGAAATTCCTCCGACTTGCAAAGTAAGACACTGAAAGTCATTCATACTTATCAGTCTTATATTTTCTGTGTTAACATTTCCTTATAACTTTGTTTGCCCTTTTCTTTGGATGCCTAAACTATGACCATTTCTGCACTAGCCTGTTATAGTGCTGGTATTCCACTTTCAACATCCTATGGAATCCTGGCCTCACCCCCTCCCTAAACTGCAAACCCCAAGATTCCATAGGATGTTGAAGGTGGAATAATAGCACGATAAAAGGCTAGTGCGGAAATGGCCTATATTTCAAAATGGTCAAATGGAGTTTTAAGATCCTAGAAGTTTGGGAATTCTTATTGGAGACTCAGTGTCCTAATTTGCTGTCCCTGTTGCGATACCCCTGGTGGTATGACTGTTAGAGACGGAGATGAGTACTCTTTTTTAAAAAAGCTGTATGAAAGCAAGTGACACACTTTTTTTTTCTTTACATCTGGAGCATTCCATTTATTTCCCCCAAGTGAACTTACCGTACCTATTCCCTACAGTCCTATACGCTGCTGAAGCCAATACTGCAGTGTAGCAAGGGGCAGCGCCGTTGTTTCCAATCCCCACCCTCCATTTGGGGCAGATGGAGTACTGGCCAAAATCGTATTGAGAGACAGTGGAACATGAAGCTCCACTGGTGTACTTATGGCCAGTTGTGGGCTGTGTGAGTGTGAGAGGGAGTTACCAGTGACAGAAGCAAACCCTTTCCCCAGTCAGTAATTACCTAAGATTTTGATGGAATGATAGGAGATGGTTCATCTCATTCATCTTTTTAGTATTTTGGTGCCATTTATTAAAGTGATGTATTTTATAAATCATATTATTGAGAAGAGATTACCATGTAGATATGTATTGCCAACTGTTCTTGTTTCCTCTTCATTGCCTTGAAGTCCTATTTGGAGGTTTATACTACACATTTTACTCAAAAATCAGTCCCACCGTATTTGGTAGGGACATACCTACTTGTAAGTGCGCTAATTCAATGGAGGGAAGACCAGATAACACAAAATTTAATGTCTTCCCTCAGAAGGCAGAGCCTACAAACTTAGAACTCCTCTCCAGACAAACATTAATCATATGTTGTTGACCTCCCGCTTATTTATTCTGAAATAAAAGGACCTTTGTGCATCTCCTTGCTTTTTTGTTACAGCAAAAGGAGCCAATGTTTGCCAATTACAGCTTCTTTATATCAGGAATTATTCAACCGTTTCCACCTTTTTGTCCCCCCATGCCATGTTGCATCCCATTCTGAATTTGTTTAAGGAGATAAGGGATCAACTAAAATATGATATGGGCCTCAAGTCAGCACTGTGTCTCTGTTACTCACTTAACAGGAAAGAGAACAATGCTGTCCCCACACTTTCTCTATTCCATCAGTGTCATGCCTTCTAGCCTTGGTATCTGGAAAGTAGAATTGTCCTGTCCCTGTGATTACTTGAGCACCTAGTGAAGATCCTTATGAGGCTAAGTGGGCCCCACATATGGGGTTCAGAATCCCCGAATCACCCAGCTCTCACTGGAGGAACTTCCTTCTCTCAGAATTTATTGGGTGCACATGCTCTTTGATAGAGAAGGAGAAAGAAGCATGACTTTCTGTTTGCAACAGCAAGTGGCTATTCCATAATTCCTAGATGTTTTTAAGCAGTCCTGCCCACAATTCAGGACTGCTTTAGCTGTGGATTCTTATACTAGCAGTAAGTTGGACTTAGATGGCCCTTGCAGTCTCTTTTAACGCAATGATTCAACAGCTGGGCTGAGGGAAAGTCACTAAAAAAAAATTAGATATACTGTGGTTTTATTCTTGGCATGTTGAATGCACAAAATGTGTCATTATCGTCTTTCCCAGAGCAAAAAAAACCCAATAATTGCAACAAGTGTGGGATGAGATGTTTTGATTCAGCTTGTTTGAGATTTTGGTATGTCTCACTAAGCAATTGTTAAAATTTGCTTAGATCAGTGATTCTTAACCTGGGGACCTAATCACAGGTAGACACCACCAACAGCAACAGGGACAGAACAGTGGGTGGGCGGGTGGTTGGATGGATGGAAACAATTTCAGCCCCCACATCCCACCACTACATGTCCCTGATGAAAGAGACACGGTAGCAGGCGTATGTATGCACCCAAACTGGAGACCAGTGTTTGAATCCCCACTTGGCCGTGGAAAACCGTAAGGTGACCTCAGGCGAGTCACATTCTCTCAGCCTCAGAGAAAAGCAAAGGCAACAAATCTTGCCAAGAAACCCTCACAATAGTTTTGCTGTAGGGTCACCATAAGTCAGTTTTCAAAGGGAAGAGACATGGTGGCTAGAAAGAACCTCCCCTCTCAGTGGCATTTTGTTTTTGTATGCCTTCAAGTCACTTCTGAGTTATGACAACCCTAAGGGTTTTGGTTTTCTTTGGCAAGATCTGTTCAGAGGGAGTTTGCCTTTGTCTTCCTCTGAGCATGAGAGAATGTGACTTGTCCAAGGTCAGCCAATGTCTGAGTGGGAATTTGAATCCTAGTCTGCAGAAGCTTTTAGTAAATAAATATTTGAATATTTGAATAAATATTTGAATATTTAAATCTAAACTTAAATATTTTGATTTTTAGTTAAGTCTTGGGGATCCCTGGAAATAAATTATATTTATAGAGGGCTTCCAGTAAAGAAAAGGTTAAGAACCACTGGTTTAGAGATTTGCATTTGGCTAGAAGAGGATTTTTGAATGAGATAAAGGGTAATAAGGAAGATGAAAATCAATCAAAATAGAGAAAATTTGCTCAGAATATGGTCCAATGCTTGATATATAATGTCAAAGCTGCTAATTATCTGAAGTGTACAAGTCATTGATATCATCCAGGTGATTACTTATGGCTGGAAGAAGTATAGCTATACTTCTCAGCCTGTGTTCTCCTAGAAAAATAAGTGAATAGCAGATTATGGATCTAAGCCAGCGACAACTCATATATTGATGGTATTTACAGTAATAATCATGGACTGTTTCTACAATGGAAGATTAAACACAGTAAGATTAAAAATAAATGTTAGTGGTAATCAATACACAAGCACTCAAATTCCTTTTGCTAGTAACTTCCTAAATACACAACTGGTATGTGTTACTTCTATCATTCAGCCTGGAGTAGAAAGAAAAACAGTATTTATATTCTGTTCTTTTTCTCAGGAAATCAGAAGAACATCCAAAAAATTCTGGCTGTGCCTGACAGGGGTGAAACTTTCCAAGGTGAAGACAACCCAAGTCTGGCACTGAGTTATGGGAGCGTCATTTACAAACAGCAGGGCCTGTCTTCTCAAGGGGAGAAAACTCTTCTTAGTATGCCTTTAGGAACTGAAGCAGCATCAAGCATCTCTGGTCATTGGCCGCAGATGAGTCACACTGCCAGACAAACAGCAGCATTACCAGACAGACAAGCTGAACATTGGAGATACGCTGCTCAGAAAAGCAAGGGATCACACGAACATTTACTCCAGCAGCCATTTGAGCAAGGAAAGCAAGAAGTTTGTGGCACTGGCAATAGGCCATCAGCTAACATGAGTTACAGTAGTTTATGTGTATCACATGGGGGTTCAAGAGACATGCAGAGCTTTCAGGGTTGTCCTGTGCCTCCCCGATATGCTAAGGCTCCAGGTCCTAGGAGGGTAGACATGCCACCAGATGAAGACTGGCGGAAGTATAGTTATACCCCTCAGCCTGGAGCAAGGAGAATTTTACCGTTGTGCACGATGGATGGAATTTATTCATCTACTTCTGAGATGCACCAAAAAGTGCTAGCTCATGCAGCTGCTACCTCCATGCACAGTAGTAGCTGATGGAGTCTCAGCTTTCCTATACGGTTGTTCCCTTATGAAGCAGGTTGTCTGAACTGTTGTTACTGAAATACAGTTGATAAGAAGACAGCAAACTCACTCCCAGTCAGTGTCTATGCCAGGCTTGTCTTTAAAAGTATCTGTATTAAAAAAAAAAGCAGAAACTAATTGCACTTTGTTTCTGTACTACCAAATCACTGTCTGACCAGAAACTTTTCAGCAATTCCATTCCCAGCCTCTCTCTAAAGGAAATTGATTTAAGGCTCACTATTAGTGGAAGGAGAATAAGATTTGCAAATCCCTCTGTTGACAACAGGCTTCATTTTCAAAGACTACATCATGTAAACTCATAGTAGACACATATGCCAACCTGCTGTTAAGTTTTCAAGCTTTTTTTTCTCTGTTAGGTGCTCCCCCAAGATAAAAATCTGTCAGTGCTTATGGGTTAATGAGGCAAACACATATTTCTTTGTACTGAGATGTTAGGCACAAGTGACTGCTGTAGATGCTAGTTACAGAAGTGGAAAGAAGGCATAGCTCAAGTATAAACTAGGCCTCCTCCCGCTTTTTTGAAGCAGACTAACAGTGTTTCAACTTGCAAAGATTGTTAAGACTGCCGACATAATAACATTGTAAACATAGAATCACTCTGTTTTAGAGTCAAACATACTTGCCTTTATAAGTATTTTTCAAATAAATCTATGAAATAGTTCTATTAGGTGGTACGTGGATTCATTTTGTCTTTCCAGTAAAATGATATCGAAACTGCTGCAGTTTTTTTCAAGTACCTTGTTTTTTACATCTCTGTGCATAATTTTGCTATCCTTGTGACATTAAATGTTTTATCATTTGAATCCTTCATTGTCTGGGTCCATCAAAAATCACCTGACCTGTGTGTTCTATGAAAAAAAAGTACTACAACATAACATTCATGATTGAAAAGACAGATAGTTTAAATGCCCAATGAAAAGCCAATTTTTCAGATCTTGCTCTCTGCACTGACAATAACAACAATTACAAATAACATCTCTGAAAACCTTTAGATCTGTGTATATATAAAGAAGCAGTAAGCACATCAGCAACAGGAGATTTACTTGAAGTAGCTGCTCCTGCCATAGGAGGGTGAATTGCCCACAGGTTGTTAGGGTTGGTTAGAAACTTTCTATTTTTAAAAAAATTAAATTACATATTTTTATAATTTTGTGTTACTGTACAACATTCTGGAAACGCCTTCTAATAAAGGAAGGATGTATTATGGGTGTCAAATAGTAAAGCATCAAATACTATATACCATGAAACCAACTTAGTATGAGGCCAGATTAGGATTAATAAATATGGGAGTAAGATGTCATTTGGCTTGTAGGATGTTTCAGAAGAATCAGATTGCCAGATCTGTTATCTTGACCAATGGTTGCTAAATGTACATGCCACAGAAATAGCTCTGGAACTGTGAGAAGTTTATGATGTGAAAGAAGAATATGAAGATGGGTGTGATATAAATAGTAATGTGTATTTGTTTTAGAATAAATTTAAAATTGGAGTGAAAGTATTTGCTCCAAAACGAAGAAATGGATGCAGGACTCCCATGAGCAGGAGGCAGTTACCTTATTCTACTAGTGGCAATAGTGCAACAGTTGAGCATTCAGATGAAATTATTATTGCAGATTAAGGTTCACTGTCACAGCCATCACACATGGAAAAAAGTATGAAGAAAGAGAGAAAGAAAATGGGAATAAACATAAACCTAAGAAATGTTTAGAACAAATGGATGGATGGATGGATGGATGGATGAATACCTTAATAAAGAAAACAAATGGAGCAAATAAAAGTTTTTCTTGCGCATTGCTAACATGGACTGCTCATTGTGGACTTGATATTGTATGATGTCAAGGAGATTTATTCCATTGTCCAACAATGAGGATGCTTCTCTTGTTCCTATATGTGGAACAGCTCTGGACTTTCCACTTTTTAGGCAGGGGTTGTACTCCTGAATGCTGTTTATTTGTTTTGCAAATACCACTTGTAGGGGAACATTTACAAAGCTTATTGGTCTGGTGTAACCATTACAGCATAAAATTAAAGCCTGGGAGACATGGGTGCAAATCACAGCTCAACCATGATAATCTATGGGCCCTGGGTCTAAAAAGGGGAACGGTCATTACAATTTAGAGTGAATAAAGAAGTCAGCCATTTTTATATTCTATTACTCTAGTAAAATTATTAGCCATTATTGCTAATTAGCCATTCTTGCCATTGGTAATCAGTAGATTCACTACAAAAAACAATCAGATCTTATTTGTGTTTTGTTTTTTAAAACAAAATATGTAATAGTTACTACAGAGTATAGACCCTAATTGAGCTGAAAACAAATAAATAAATATAAATATTTTGTGAGCCTCACATAAAATGATGCAGAACAAAATCATGCCTGGGGGCAGGGCTTGTTTTTAAGCTCTCACTGATAGACACATTCATTGAAATATTCATTGAAGACAACGGCATCTGTTGTCTGCATATTATACACCAAAATATTTCAGCTTAGTCCTTTGTCTAACACAGAATGATCAGTTCTGCCTCTACTGAGGTAAACATTCCTTGGTGTAAAACAAGATATGAACCTCTACAACCGTCAACACATCAACACAATTATTTCCAAATATGTTGGTCTTTAAACGAGGTAGTACCATCATGCAGCTATACACTTTTAGCTCTCCCCCACCACTTTCATTTTTTGCAGAGGACCCTAATAAAATTCTTCATTGATTTATTTATATTTTTTGGTGTCAGATAACAGGCTAAACGAGGGAAACTTGATTATCTGATATACAAAAGACAGACTACATATCCACTTCTGTGAACAACTTTATTCAGAAGTGATGTCTTTAAAAACCTAATTTAACCATATTGATTGGCCAAGAGTGTAAGGTCCAACCATAGCCTTACAGACAATTTAATTGTACAGAAGGTGGAGGAGGCAATAAGGGGATCAGCATTTTGGACTGAATACTAACCAAAGTGATGAACTAGCTAGGAGAGTGGAAACGATGTGATCCTTGGCTGAGAGAGACCATGTCCTCTTGGGATTTATTATTACAGAAGAAGAGGGATGCCAAACATAGTTAGAGATGAGCTCTAAACTTCAAGCTGATTTCAGTAAAAGTACAGAAACAGTGTGTGCGGTGCCATGATAAAAAATGCTCAAAGCAAAGGGAGTTCAGGATATCTGGGAGTTTCTTAAAGGTGAGAAATTGAAGGGACTGTTGCAAACAATTCCAATAAGGAAGAAAAGTGGAGTGGCTGGGTGGCCCCTCTCTAAACTGCAAACCCGAGGATTCCATAGGATGTTGAAAATGGAATAATAGCGCTATAAAAGTCTAGTGCGGAAATGGCCTGAGTGAGCTTTCTATCTTTTTTATCTTATTTTTATCTAAAAAATAGCTTTCTATTTTTTAGAAACTAGATCATAAAGCTAACGGATTCAAATTACAAACTACAGCTAAATATCTACAACAAGAGCTGTTTGTGAAATATTTGAAATATTAGATTCTAGGATTGGATTTTAGATGGGAATGAGAGCAATTGCTTTATTGGTCTTACTTAAAAGACACAAAAATTTGTGCAAACCCTGAATATCTTTTCATCAGACAAGATGTTACAAAATGTGTAAAGGGCGGGGGCATTGTCTTGATGTTGAAGTCAATGGTTTCTTGAGCTGGAATGGGGAGAATTCTGTCCCAAGACATAATGCTTACACTGTTATTTCAATATCAGTTAAGAGTTTCCTCTCTTCACACCCACCAGGTCCAACTAGCTTTTTGCGACATCTTGCAAAATGAAAAGATGTGGAGAGCATAAAAACCTTGTGAAAAATTTTGTTCCTCCATTAGTTACACTAACAACATTACACTAATATGGAGGGCTAGGCAGCATGCAGCCTTCCAGATAACTCAGGGCTTGCAACTTACAGCATTCCTCATGCCGACAAGAGCTCAAGAAAACTGCAGTTCAACATCTGGAAAACTGCATTCTGTCCATTCCTACTTCAAATAAAAGCTTCTTATTGAAGGGATGACAACTCTGCTGACTTTCATGCAGTTTTTATATCCTAGAGAGATTTTCAAAATTGTCTGTAGCTACTACAAAGAGAGGCATGTGTGAAGAAGGCAAGAAAACAAAACAGTGGTGTCACCACACCACACCCTACACCACTGTGAAAACAGAGCTAAGGCATGACTTCCTTTATCTTGCAGAAAAAATGCTTTGCCCTTGGAAAGTAGTTCTGCTGGCAGATTTAGTTGGAACAATCTGAGCTTTGTTAGTTGCTGTTACTTGCCGCCTTATTTGCCTGAGCCCTGTAAGGTCAGCACACATTGTTACATCATCCTTTTGTATAATATAATCAAATATTTGCCATTGTAACAATTAACACTATTGTTTTCCCACACACAAACTATAAAGTAGTAAAATCCTTGCCCACCAGATAGAGGTATTCCCTTTAAAAATGTTCACAGTATTTTCATAACGTGGATAATTCTTTTTGTGGTGCATCTTACCAAATATATAGCTGTTTTAAATTTCACTGTGACTTTGGTTCTTCCTTGCACAGAATTTAACAACGAAGCTGCAACAATTTATAATTATTTTTATCCCTCATCAATATGTCATAGTTGTTATTCAATTTTCAGTATTTCTCTTTAGTGCTGTCATATGTTGGTATTGCATTTTGTTGGTTTTGTTTGTTGGTAACCACGGGCAACAGGGTTTTGTTCCTCATTTAAGAACTTGCATAGCACTACCAAAATCGATTCACAAGCATTCTGTTGAACTAAATTGGCTAGCTACAATGAAGAACAGAGTACAGCCATTCAAAACTTACAGTGGTCTCTCTAATCCATGGACGACATGTTCTAAGACCCGCAGGGGATGCCTGAAACTGTAGATAGTGCTGAACCCTATATATACTATGTTTTTTTCCTTTACACATATATCTGTGGTAACATTTAGGCACAGTAAGAGATTAGCAACAACAATAATAAAGTAGAACAATTTTAACAATATGCTGTAATATAAGTTATGTGAATGTGGTCTCTATTTCTCTCAAAATATCTTGTGTATTTTCAATATTATCAGGCTGTGGTTGACTGTGGGCAACTAAAACCATGGAAAGTGAAATGCTAAAAGTTCATGCTGCATGTACAGGCAACAAAATGAGCAGTTCTTTGTACATCAGCTGCAAATGGGTCTATAAACCATGGGATTTCTAGATTATTGTGAACATTTACCTTCCTAAAATTTCCATAAACTTTTAAAGTAGTAGAAAGAGTCCACCAAGGTACATGAAGAAGAAAATCAACAGAAGGATAAATATTCCTATTCCATGGTTAGATTATCAACAGACTGACTTGAATTCCAGAGGAGGAGAATACATTAATAGTTGTGGGAATCAGGGGACAAACAACAGCTCAGAATATTTTAACCATTCCATCACCTACATACTGTAAGAGTTCCCTTTTATTTTACTGTCCCATAAGAACATGAACGAAGGCTCTACCTCCTGACTCTCAATGGTACAATTAGGATAACTTCCATGTGCTACTTGCTGCATCTGCCTTCTGTTCATATCAGGCAGGAGTGGGCAGAGTACAGGCTTCCAGATGCTGAGGGACTATAACTCCAATCAACCTTAATCATAGCCAATGGTGAAGGATGCTGAGAGCTACCATCCAGCACCAGAAGACCGGCATTTCATCCATCCCTACTAAAAAATGTGCAAAGTGGACATATTACAGTTCTAAAAAAATATTGTTGTGGAACTGGACAAGAAAGTGACATGTGTGAAGAGCTCATAAAATAGGTGTGATTCTGTTTAGTGTCAAGGACTTTAGTTGAGGAGCAATATTGAAATGAGACAGGGAAAAAGAAGAAATCCTTGAATCCTTGCACTTAGTAGGTGTTGCTGACAGCAAACCATGAAAGGTCTTTCCAAACAAAACACAGGATTAAAGTAAGCCTCACATGAGCTAAAATGGCTGCAAGTGGAGCTGTTTGGATCTCAACTTTTTTCAGATGAATTGTGTTTTGATGGTTCTGCTTTAAGCTACAGTTTGCTTTAGTCCAAAGCAGTGGACCCTCTGTAAATATAATTTGTTGCCAGGGTCCCCCAAAAATTAACTCAAGATTTAAATATGAAAAATCAGATTTATATTTATTTAATCATTCAAATATATATTTAAATATTCAAATATGTATTTATTTACTGCAGGCTTCTGGAAACTAAGATTCAAATCTCCACTCAGTCACTGGGTGACCTTGGTCAAGTCATATTCTCTCAGCCTCAGAGGAAGCCAAAGGCAAACCCTCCTCTGAGCAAGTCTTGCCAAGAACCCCTGTGATAGGTTCACCTTAGGGTTGACTTAAGTTAGAAATGACAAAGTGCCTCTGACAGGAGGAGGTTCTTTCTAGCCATCATGTCTCTCTCCTTTGAAAACTGACTTGTGGCAACCTTAAGGCAAAGCTATCATGGGGGGTTTTTTGGCCTTTCTCTGAGGCTGAGAGAATGTGACTTGCCTGAGGTAATCCAGTGGGTTTCCATAGTCAAATGAGGATTCAAACCCTGGTCTCAAGCTTCATAATTTGGGCATGCACACACGCCTGCCTCCATGTCTCATTCATCAGGGACGCAGCAGCGACGTTGTATGTATGTATGGGTGCCCAGACTGCTCCCTTGTTTTCAAATGAGAGAGCTTCTACCATGTCTCTCAGTGGAAACACCTGCTGCTGCATCCTGGACAAAAGGGACAGAACGGCAGGTGTGTGCATGTGCCCAAACTGCTCCCTCATTTGCTCTCTTGTTTGACCTCACAGGGGGTCTGCAAAGCCTTGCTGCTGAACACCTACAGCAAATGTCTCTTGTTTGACCTCACAGGGGGTCTGCAAAGCCTTGCTGCTGAACACCTACAGCAAATGAGGGAGCAATTTTCAACCATCACCCACCCTACTGCCACGTCCCTATTGCTGCCGCTGCTGTTGGTATCCAGCAGCAAGGCTTTATGGACCGCTGTGAGGGCTCCAAGGACCCTAGGTTGAGAACCATTGGTCCAAAGGATTGCTTTTCTATTTTCTAGCAGAGAATTCTAACTACCTCAGTAAACTATAAATGCCAGGATTCCCTGTCATGGAGGCCCAGCAGTTAAAATATCAAACTGCTGTAATTGTGCAGTGTGAATACACTCTGAGTGAGTGGGAAGTTGGAGACACAGTTATCCAGTAGTGCAAAAATCAATCAATCAATCAATCAATCAATCAATCAATACTGCATATCCTTATAAGCATTCAAAATATTTTTGATTCAGAATTTTCCAGTTCAGTATCACAATGAAACAAAGTCTAAATGGAATGAACATGCTATTCTTCATTCACTTTTTCCAATCCATACAAACAGTCCAGTGTTCCACTATGCACAAACTAAAGCTGATGCACTCATAATTTATTGAAGGCTGCAAACAGGACAATCAAAACATGGACCATGAAATTTACCTAACAACTGGAGCCAACATTCCAACTGCAGCAAGTCAAACAAGCCAGAAATAGCAGGTAGTTTTGGTTCATGGGAATCCCATACATGCACCTGAAAAACCTTGGAGCGAAAGAAGCAGTTGCTATCTATTTTGTATTTATAAAATTCAATGTGATAATTAGTGGACTCACAGAGGCATCAAAACTATACATCTACTTCTTCACCAGCCAGCAATTTCAAATGTGGTATAGAAATATAAGGTAGCTTTCTTACTAGAGAAGCCTAAAAACGGTGCTTCTTAATCTGGGGTCTGCAGACCCCTGCAGGTCCATGGAACCCATACAGGGGGTCCATGGAGTCCTGCTGCTGGGTCCAACAGCAGTGGCAACAACAGAGATGCAGCAGCTGTGGCACTGGATGAGTGCTGGAACTGCACCCTTGTTTACAAATGAGGGAGCAGTTTGAGCATGTGCACATGCCTACTGCCATATCCCTTTCATCAGGGATGCAGCAGCAGGGGTGGAGTGGGTCCCAAGGAACACAACAGCAGGCATGTGCACATGCCCAAACTGCTCACTTTTTTGCAAACGAGAGCACTTTTGGCACCCGCACACACACACACACAACCTCTGCCACACCCGTGATGTAAGGGACATGGCGGCAAGTGTGTGCATGCATCCAAGCTATGACTCTAGAGAACAGAGTTTGAATCCTCACTCAGCTATGGAAACCTCAGTGACCTCAGGCAAATCATATTCTCTCAGACTCCGAGAAAAACAACGGCAGTAAATCTTGCCAAGATTAACCTGCATGATAGGTTTGCTTTAGGGTCACCATAAGTCAGTTTTCAAAGGGGTCAGAAAGAATGATGGTTGGAAAGAGTTTCCTCCTGACAGTGGCACTTTGTTGTGGTGTTCCTTCAAGTCATTTCTGACTTATGTCACCCCTAAAGTGAACCTATCACTGTTTTTTTGGCAAGATTTGTTGAGAGGTGGTTTGCCTTTGCCTTCACCTGAGACTGAGAGAATGTGACTTGCCCAAGGTCTGTGTCTGAGCAGGGATGTGAATTCTAGTCTCCAGAAGCATTAAATAAATAAGTAAATAGATATTTGAATATTTAAATCTAAAATTAAATATTTAAATCTTGAGTTAGGTCTTGGGGGACCCTGACAACAAATTACACTTACAGGGCATCACCTATAAAGAACAGGTTAAGCACCACTGCCTAAAAACAAAATATTAAGTCTACTTCAAAATGGTTGCAATACTTTCATGCTAGCTAGAAGGCAGAGGTTTGGCATCTACACATCTCAGACTGCAAGAACAATATGAAAATGGGACTACAAAATGCTTATCACATAACAGATATAACAGAGCGATCAAGAAAGATGCAGTGGGTTTTCTTTTGTTTCTATATCTTGAATTCCGCATCAGATGAAAGATGAGAAGTGTTCAGCAGCAACCGAGAAGTGTATCTTTATTTACAGATGACAAACTGAGTTACTAGCACAGGTATGCCTCTGTTAACAAAGTACAGTAGATATGTTTCTTGGCTTTACTTCTTTAATAGAAACTTGTTACCAGAGGTAGAAACTGCATAAAAAGAATAGGGTGTCCCTACACCAGAAAAAGAAGGGAAGTTTCAGCAAACTATTCAAAACTAACATTAGGCACATATGAAATGAAACAACCAGGTTAGGTAAGCTTTGCATAAGTAAACAAAAACATTTTGAATTGTCTAGAGACCTCCTGAAAAATTCTTCAAACAGAACCATACATTTGTCAGATACTGGCCCATTTTCAAGCACAATCCAAATGCTGTTTCTACCCTTTAAAGCAAGGGTGGGCAAACTGACATGTGTGCCACATGTGGGCCCCAGGACCCTTCAGGAATCAAAAAAGATTTGCAAAGAACTTCTGGCTCCCAAGTGCCCCTAAATGCACCCTACAGCCTGTGGAGTAAATTCCACCGTGTCTGGAGCTCCCTTGCCCCCTGCAATTTTTGCAGATTTTGAATTGTCCCTAAATGTCTGCTAAGACACACAGGGTGCATTTCCACCATACTTTGCGTCCCCCTAGGCAAATTTATGCCCAGGACAGGCCTTTTCTGAAACAAAATGTGAATGGAGAAATGACTTCTGCTCATTTCCTGTTGTTAAAAAGGGGCCTCTAAAATATTAACTCCATAAACATAAGAAAAGCAGCAAACAGTAAAACGAAATTGCTTATCAAATGGAGACGTTCAGAAGCTTCAGCATCAGTTTCAAGCATTAGGGTAACAAAACAAAGGGGTCCAGCTATTCCCAGGTAGTCTCAGCCCTAAGTATAAATCTAATCGGATCATGTGCCCAGTGAGGGCCTCTGGGGAGAGTTAGCAAAATCCTGCTACTGAACCCCTTCTTCCCTTCACCAGCCACCAACCGCTCTGTCTGTAACGCACATGGAGAGAAAGGCCTCTGCTGCAGATTGTAACCGGGCAGGCGGTCCTTTAGCTACTCGACCACCACCATCCCTCAGAAGAACCCGTTCCATTAAAAACTTTAAACAAGTGGGGCGGACAAATGTGGGGCCGCTTCTTTTGTTACCTTGTGCCCTCAAGTCATTTCTGATTTGTGCCGAACCTAGCACTGGCTTTTCTGGGCAGTTTCTTCAGAAAGGGCTTCCCTTCGCCTTCCTCGAAGGCCACTTCCTCACTAGACTGTCCCAGCGCTACGATTCCACTTCCAACATCCTTGGGAGGAACCCTGGGGGGGTTGGAGTTCAGGGAGGGGCCTCAAAGGCCTAAACTGCAAACCTCGGGATCCCCACAGGAGGCTGGAAGCGGAATCATAGCACTGGAACAGTCTGGTGCGGAAGCGGCCTGAAGCTGCGCGCGACTGGCCGAGGGCCAGCCCATGGACACCCCCCGGGGGGTTTCTTTTTTCCCGCGGCAGCGCTGGTGTTCCCGCCCTGTCGCCAGAGAGGCCCAGCGGGCGAGTGAGCCGATGAAGCTCGCGCCTTAAGCCCGAGACTATCCAAGAACAGCTGTTTTTAATGTATTTTCCTATCCCAGTAGTTGAAACTGACGCTGACTTTTTTTTTTATCTTCCCCACCTGATTTGCAATTTGGTTGTCCTATTTGCTGCCTCTGTTCGCAGCGTTAATATTTTATATCTAACAAGTGAAAGTCTGCGAGCTGGTCTGCAAGTGTGTGGATATGTATACGGTACGCCCCCCCCCCCAAAAAAATGAGAGGGAAATTTTGCTTGTTTCTGAGTTTCCTCGTCGCGAGGGGAAGGCAGGGCAATTTCTTGAGCGCCGTCCCGCTCCCACAGGAGCGCGGCAGCCTCCCTCAGCACCGTTTCCAGACCGAGGCCCCGCCGCCCTTCCCGGCGCCGCCACTCGGAACGAACTGAAGAGTTTTGAGGCGGTCCCTTAAGCCTCCTCGTGGCGGGGGTGCGGGCGCAGTGCATGCCGGTTCTGAGGCTGACTGACCCCCCCCTCCCCAAGTGGCTAGTCCGCCGCCATGTTCCTTTGGGCCCCGGCTCCTGGCGGCGATCCCTAGGCTTCTGCCGCCCCCTCGTGCTGGCCGGGCCCTGGCGGAGGCGGAACGAGAGGATCAGGCCGGCCGGGGAGGACGACGGGGCGCTCGCCGCCCTCGCCGCCCGGACTATGTCCGGCAAGGAGGGGACGCGGGCGCTTCTGGGGACCATTCCGGGGACCTGTGAACGGGCCGTCAAGGGTGAGTGACAGGCCAGGCCCAGCCGCCGCGCTAGGCCCGCCTCCTGTAGGGCTGGGCCGGAGCTCCGGCGCGCCCCCCCCCCGTCCCACACACGTTCCTGCGCCCGGGGCGATGCCGCGGGATCCCTCGGCGCTCGTCGCGGCCGCCTTTCTCCTCCTCCTCCGCTTTCTCCAGCTTAGCACCTCGGCCGCGCCGGCTGGGCGCTTCTGTGAGGGAAGGAAGAGCGCGCTCTGTTGACGTCTGGTTGTTATTTGTATGGCGCCCGCGGTGTGTTTGAATGGGCTTCCTCGGCGGGACGACCGTGCCTCGGAATTCTGCCAAGAGGGGCTGTGGTGCCTCTTGTTGGCAACCCGAACGGTAGTAGACTGCGGAAGCGGGTTTGCGAAAGGTCTCCCGCTGAGCTCTTAGGGATGCCTCCTTGAAGCATGGCGCTGTCATGCAGCGGCACCAAAAACATGGAGGGCGGGAGCGGAAAGTCAGTCACTCCCCGCCTGTCTCTTTGACTTCACCGTCGCATAAAACACCTTTAAAATCCTAGTAAAACTTTGCGGAGTTCTATTTTAGCATGACTCCTGTGAGGTCTGCGGTTTTTCAGGACGGTGCTTCCCAGGGAACTTCGATTAAGCATGTCCTTTTTGTGCAGGTACTGTGCTTTAAATAAACTTGCAGCCTTACAGGTGTTATGTAGTTCTCTCTCATGTTTATCATTAACTTATCTGGTTGAGGCCCATGGGAACTTGATTTCAGCTGGTCCCTCACAAGTTCCCTTCTGTTTTAGAAAGACGAAGGAGATCCATAAAGTGCATAAAGATCCATGCACCTTTTCACCTGATTTGACGGCTCTCACCTGTTAGAAGGAGAAATTGTCCTTGTTATTGATGTTTCTTTCTTCAAGTAAACTTTTAAATGCATATAAAGGAATCCCTCACTTACTGGATAAGTTAGGGACCAGGGCACTGTCAAGTAAATATTGTTGAAATTCAGAAACTGTAGTGCTTTTGTTCCTAACCTGTCAATAGGTGGCTGACACCTTATTCAGCTGCTCCTGAAAGCACTCAGGAAAGTTTGAAAACAGCTTTAAAGAACAAGCAGAGAGCCCTGGCTTGCTCTGCTGAGCAGTATGCAGAAGGGGAGAAAAAAACAAGAAGAGCAAGGGAGAAAGCAGAGTGGGGAGTTTGCCTCCTCCACCTTGTTTCCCACCTGTAGTAAAGAGCTTTGGCCAAGTCACTAAGAACGCTTCTTGGCATCCCCACCTTCCATAGATGGGGAGCAGGGAACAAGGTTGAAGAGGTGAAGGGGGCTCATACCTAACACATTAGGGGTTCTGCTTTCCTCCCCACCGCTTCCTGCCCCACAAACAAAGTGGAAGTGCGTCCAAACCAGCCATCAAGTTGCTTTACAAATGCAGTGTGCTCTTTGGAGCAGGAGTTCCTGGAACACACTCAATCACCTACCTCACGGCTTGGCATGGAGGACAGGGCAGTGATGGTGGCAGAAGCATCAGCAGAGGTGGAGGATGTGATGGCGGCAGCAGGGACAGATACTCCCTCTCACAGTCAATCCTTTTCTCTCACCTCAATTGTCCCTTGCCTTCCAGAGCCACAGGGAACAAATGTATTTGTGTACAGTGTCTACTCTCTACCCTGTTTTCTCCGTTGCTACGCTTCTTTTGTCTTCCCTTCTGCATGCTTCTCCGAAGAGCAAGGTGGGACACCCTGCTTGCTCCTTTAAAGCTATTTCCAAAGTGTCCCAAGATCTTCTGAGTGCAGCAAGGAAGTGCATACAGAACACTGACTGAGTGAAAGATGGCTCAGGGTTGGAAAAAAAATGCATATGGTCTCAAAAATGTTGTGCAAAGTGCCATCTTTTCATTCACTCTGAATACAGTACTGTAATAGTTGCAGCCACTAAACTGCCTTTTCTTTTTTTATATATAATTTTATTAACAATAAAACAAATAACATTTACATTCATATTGACTCGTGACAAGATATATATACATACATACATTTGTCCAACCCTCCTGACTTCCCCCAGATGAGAAGTAATAAAATTTCCGAACAGTTTTTCGAGTGTCTGTCAATTGAATATTACATTGCATGTTCCTGCGTATTACCTTAACAGCGTTAGAAGTCAGTATTAACCATCTTGATACCCGACCATTGATTTCTGAAATATGCTACTACTCTCTCCCAGTCTTTGAAAAATTTTCTGTATTAGCTCCTTTCAATATATATGTAAATCTATCCATTTGTAACATATCAAAAAGTTTCATTTCCCAAACAATTAATGAGGGGAGAGTCTTCTGTTTCCAGTTTTGAGCTATTAAAATTCTAGCTGCGGCCGACATATAAAATATCAATTTCCCCGCTTTTTTCTCTAGATCCTCATTCATCAGTGATAACAAATAAAGTTCAGGGGACATTTCAAAATGAACCCTAAAATTTTTTCTATTCGAATGTGGACTATGTTCCAAAGTTTTTTAACCTTTTTACTGGACCACCCCTGGTGGTAGAATGTGCCTATATCAGTATCACACTTCCAACATTTATTTGAACAATTTGGGTATATCTTTGACAATTGTTCAGGTGTGAGATACCATCTACAGATCATCTTGTAAAGATTTTCTCTAATATCCTGGCATGCTGTGTAGTGCATCCGTTTGTTCCACATTTTTTCCCATTGGTCTAGAGGGATTGAGTAGGAGAGGTTTTGTACCTATTTTACCATTGCGGTTTTAATTTGGTCCTCCTCAGTGTCCCATTTCAATAAGTTTTGTAAATATGCGAGATAGATTTGATTTCTTCTGTAGACAAGATTGTCATCGGATCTTCTTCTTTTACTTGGTATCCATTCAAATTTAAATCAATCTTTAACTGTTCTCTAAGTTGTCTATAGAGAAGCCAGTGACAATTAACTCCGTTTTCATTTAGCTCTTGTTGTGACCTAATCCTTATTTGATCATTTTGAAGTTCAACCAGATCTTCATATTTGATCCATCTATTAAACAAAACATTCTCTTTTTTATAATATGCTTCATGGAGGAAACTCACAGAGGCATTTTCAAACAGTTTCTTAAAAGGTACTTTCTCCATACGTTCAGTAAAGCTTTTCTTACATAATGACTGTTGAATTCTTTGTTAAGCTTTGCTTTATTAAACCACAGATAGTAGTGCCACCCTGACCACAGGTCGACTCCCTCCAAATTTAATAACATTATCTAGTCAAGCTTAATCCAAACTCTTATCCAATTCAAACAGCGTGCATGATAATACAATACTAGATTGGGGAGTCCCAGACCACCTCTTTCTCTCAAATCTTGGAGAGTTTCTAATTTTACTCTTGGCTTTTTTCCTCCCCAAATAAATTTAGAGATCTCTCTTGCCCAGGCATAGATTACTTTATCATTATGGATAGTGGGAATTGTTTGAAACAAAAAAAGGAGTTTAGGTAACACAGACATTTTGACCGCAGCGATTCCTCCCAAAAAAGAAAGCGTTAGATTACACCAATTCTTAAATTCTTTTTGAATGCACTTCCACACTGTTTCATAATTATTTTTAAATAAATCTGAATTTTTTTCGTTAGCTCAATACCAGGTATCTAACTTTTTTAGTAATCTTATATCTGGATGTTTGTGAAATTTGTTTATCTTCATCTGCAGGGATATTTTTTGTCAAGATATTTGTTTTGTCTTCAATCACTTTCAGTCCTGAATATTGTCTTGAAGAGTGACTTTTAGTTCTTTTAGGCTACTCTCTTGATCTTCTAGTGTCACCACTAAGTCATCTGCAAATGCTCTGACTTTATATTCATGCCCTTTTAGTTTAAGTCCTTTTATTTTAGGCTGATTTCTGATACTTTCAATCAGCACTTTGATAACTAATAGAAACAGAAGAGGAGATAATGGACAGCCCTGTCTTGTGCCCCTCTGGATATTCAATCTCTCTGATTTTTCCCCGTTAATGATAATTTGGGCCGACTGATTTGCTTTTAAACTGCCTTTTCAACCTGTTTTAATTTATATGTAATTAGAAACCATTAATTTAACAGGTAGTTGAAAGAGTCGATCAGGTGCTGAATATATGTATCTGGTAGTTATTTGCAATGGTTGAAAGAGCAGGTCATCGAAAAGCAAGACATTAAAAAGCAGGGGATGCCTATAGCAAAAAGAAAAAAAAAACTTGCACCAGATTTGTCTGCACTTTGGCAGGCATAATATCTTCCTTTGGGGCTGCTATGTCTGCAGATTTAAACAAGTTCTAACAAAGATTTCTAGTGATTCTCAGTGTGAAGAATAAACTATTATGTTTTCAAAAATCAGATTCAAGGCCAAATTGAAACAGGCTGGCTCCAAACTTTTCCAAGCGGAAATGCATCATTTTCTTTATATCAGTGCACATTCCTAGCGTTCTGTACCTGTGTTCTGCTTTGGTTCCATCATTGACTGGTATATGTATGTCAGAATGCACAGAGACAATGTGGATTTAGCCACATTGTATCTTCTCACTGCTTTGAATGTTACTGTTAAATGTATGTATTTGGATAGAATGCTGCATCTGCAAAACCAGTTGATATATTTGATAAATTGAAATTATAATAAATCAGAATAATTGAATCATCATTTTACGTAGGTATGTGTGTATCATGATCCAGGGTAAACTCATGAGACTGAAATCTTTTTCTTACTGCAGGCAGGTTTAGCAGTTTTCTACAAGCAAAACTGTGTTTATATATCTCTTTAGACAGATACAGTAGATACAGGCCACGTCCTTCTTTGGGGCTTCATTAGAAATGAGTTCTTATCCAGGCTTCCAGATTGTTCCTTTGAGTTGTTTGCAGTCTATGGGCCTTTCCACACTACAGTGTTATAGTGCTGTTATTCTACTTTCAACATCCTGTGGAATTCTGGGGTTTGTAGTTTATTGAGGCCAAAAAGCACTCTGGCTGAGAATTCTAAAGGCTCCTCCCTAAACTGCAAACTCCAGGATTTGATAGGATGTTGAAAGTGGAATAATAGCACTATAACAGTATAGTGAGGAAAGGCCCTGTGCCTTCTTGTAACCTTTTCATGCTACAGCAAGAGCAGGCAATAAACTGTTCCCAGCTATAGTTATTCTTGTTTTCAGTGCTTGAGGATCTCTCTCTCAATCTCTCTCTCTCAGTCTCTCTCAATCTGTGTGTGTTTTTGACTAATTTATCATGTTTGTCTTCCCTAGTAGTCTGAGATGGTATAATCCAGACACAGCATTACTACTTTATTTACTGAGAATTGAGCCCAGATCTTGGTGATAATTCCTGAATGCAGTAAAACAACAACAATAAAATCAATTTAATAAATGTGAGAAGATAGTCCTTAGCGATTTTAGACTTTTTAAAAAAGTTTAACTTTTAGCTTAAAATTTAAAATGATTTAGATACACACATTCATTTTCTACAATCCATTCTTTTAAAACATAGCTTTCATTTAAAACTATTGTTTGTTGTTGACTTACTTGGTTCCAGATGCAAGTGCAAGAGTATAGCAGTGGAGTTAGCAATTCAAAAATCTCTCTGGCAGAGTTCATCAAGTCCTTTTTCTTGTATTTGTCCTACTCATTGAGAGTGTGGTCTTCTTATAGCTTAATAATCATTAGCAGATTATTTTTATATGTGAAGCAGGAGACTGACTGACTGAATTTTGTGAGGCCAACAGTTTGTTCATTGCAAACACATGCTTCAAGCAATCCAAGAAGCAACTGTGTACATAGAGATCACCTGATGGCCCATATAGAAATCAAGCAGGCTATTTAATCGGAAGCAGAAGATGGGGAAGCTCCATTCTGTCTGCAAAAACAAAATAAGGACAAATTGTGTCAAGGACCATGAACAACTAATGGCAAAAGTTAGAGTAAAGCTAAAAAAAGAACACTAAACAAATTGTCATGCTGAAATACAACCTAAAGAACATTCCCGTAGAATTCAAAGATAATTTTAAAAAAAGAGATTTGCACTATTAAACCTAATTGATTGGGAGCGAGAAGAACTGTGGATTGAAGCCAGGAACATTGTCAGGGAGGAATCAAAAAAGACACTGTTTGAAGTATGGAAAACAGATATAAAATTTACTCCAGGTTAGAGTCACAAAGGAGTCACTGACCGAATAGGAAAACTTCTGAAGAAACATAACCTCCGAACAATTTACAGACCAACCAGGAAAATTCAACAAAGGCTTCGCTCAGCAAAGGACAAGAGGGATCCCCTAACCTCTGCAAGAGTTTACCGCATACCGTGCAGCTGTGGTCAGGTCTACATAGGGACCACAAAACGCAGCATCCAAACACAAATCAAAGAACACGAAAAATACTGCAGGCTGATCCAGCCAGAAAAGTCAGCAGTAGCAGAACACACTATAAACCAACCCGGACACAGAATGTTATTTGAAAGCACAGAAATTCTGGACCATTCTAACAACTACCGGGTCAGGCTACACAGAGAGGCCATTGAAATCGACAAACACATGGATAATTTTAACAGGAAAGAGGAGACTCAGAAGGTCAACAAAATTTGGCTGCCAGTATTGAAAGACACCAAAATCAAAACACAAAAGGTACTAACGAGCCCTAACGAGCCCCACCTGGGCTCAGGAAGTCTCCCTCCAGGAACAAGTATTCAATACACACAATAGGACTATTATGCTAATTGCTCCCTCCCCTCTGGGGTAGGAGACTGGCATATATATTCTCCACTCCACTTCCAATTCACCATTCCTCTGAAGATGCCAGCCACAGATGCAGGCGAAATGTCAGGAGAAAATACAACCAGAACACAGTCTCAAAGCCCAAAAAATCCACAAGAACCAAAAGACAATAATATTTGGCAGGGTAGAAGGCATAGAACCAGTGTGGTATAGTAGTTAAAAGTGTTGGACTGTGACCCTGGAGATTCCCTACTTGGCCATGGAAAACCACTGGCTAACTGTTGGTGCATTGCATTCTCTCAGTCCCTGAAAACGCTAGATAGGATCACTTTAGAGTTTCCACGAGTCAGAAATGACTTGAAGGCACAGACTGCCAACAACAACAACATAGCAGGCAATAGGAAAAGAGGAAGACTGCATTACAGATGGATAGACTCAATCAAAGAAGACACGTAGGGTTGCCATGAGTCAAAATTGACTTGACGGTAGTTAACAACAACAACAACAAATAATAGTAGTGATAGTAGATGTATGTAAATATTTCTGTACTGCTATACTGCTTCTCATTTGTACAAATCTGGTTCACAGCAATATAGACCAGTAGTTCTTAACCTGGGGTCCATGTAGGGTTGCCGTTCATCCCAGAAATGTGGAAAATCCCAGATTTAAGAGACAAAAATATCCTGACTGATTGTGGCCGGTTGAAGCAACATGTCCTGGATTCCTCGAAGGCAGTGACAACAACACACTGGTTTCCATGGCTGAGTGGGGGAATCAAACCCTGGTGTCCAGAGTGATAGTCCAGTAGTCAGATGGCTGCACCACACTAGCTCTCTTTGTATGTTCATACAGAAACCTTAAACATAACTCAGTAGGAAGTTGGTGGCCAATGAAAACTGTGTAATAAAGGTGTTATGTCTATGAGGTATACCATCCCAGTTGATGTATTCTGTGTTTCCTGTCACTTCCAAATAAGCTGTAACAGAGAGCCTTTCCAAGTTACGCATCTGCTGTTTAACCCTGGACCACTGCTAGCCACAGAGGTCACTTAGGCCTCCAATGAACACACTCACGCCTCCAAGGACACATATTACTCTTTGTTTTCTATTATAGACAAGTTTAAGAAGTGGGCATGGTACATTTAGGTGGGGGTTGTTTTGAGATAAAACTCATAGTACACAGAGGCAGTGTCTTTTCTTTTGAGCAAAAAACAAATTGGGGTATATTTTTTGCAGGAAACCGTAGGGTTTCCTCTATTAAACCCCCAGCCAGTAAGCCTTTTTCTTTTTTCTAATAGTGTCATTTGGCCTTAAGGTACTTCGGCAGTCTTTTTGTTAAGAGAAAGTAAAATTTTTAAAAACTGTAACAACAGTATGTGGCTTCTCAGAAACAGGTCTGCCACTTTGAGAGCATCCTAATTGATTTTCAGTCTGAGCAGTGCAAGCCCATCTTAACCATTTGGGGAAATTGTGGCTGTTCAGATGTTGATGCAATAGAAGTCCCATCAGCCTTGACTAGGAGCTAAGAATGTGAAATGCTTACTCTCACACATGAAAAGAAGAAGCGACCATTGCTTTCTTCTTGCTTGTGAAAGTTACTTTCTTCTGGTATCAGTGAGAATTCTTGCATTTGCAGGAAGGAGCTTTGCAGAAATCTGGTGTATGTGCAAAACTACAGTTGCTGCTACCTTGCCGCTTGGACTTTTAAACATTACAGCGTTGGATAAATTGTTTCAGTCAGCCATTCCTTCTGTGCTTGCTCTGTATGTGCAACTGAGTTTTGTTCATAAAGGAGAAATAATTAATTTTGTGCAAATTGTGGAAACCTCATTGAAAAAAGTGCTCGTTGTCTCATTCTCTCAGTGGAAGAGAGAATTCTCAAAGAAGTCAGATTTCTCAGCAACTTGTCCAGAATGAGTTATATTGCAAGAATTTTTCACATCTGTAGAAGATGTAGAATCTGTAGATTCTATCTGCAGAAGGGAAATTTCACCTGCTTGACATAAAATCATCCTTAGCAAACACTACAGACTGAAAGTGAATGAGTTCTTCTGCACAAATTAGGTGTAACAGTCTTGGAGTGATAAATGATGATTTTTTTTTTTGATAAAATAATGTACTTGTTGTATTTAGGTCTTTAGAAAAGAGCTGGAATTCACATACAATGTCAAACTATGATTTATCGTTACAAAAGTGACCTAAAAAAAACTTTTATGAGTATATCTCAGTTGAGAAAGCTGCTGAGAAAGAAGTTTCTTTTGACAAAGCGTTTTTATGCATGCCCAGCCTTCCTTCCCTCTTGTCCTCTGTCTAGCTAGAAGCTTTTTTAGCAGCATCAGCAGTGGGAAAATGATGAAAGAATGCTG
Source organism: Cyclura pinguis (assembly GCA_030412105.1). Classification (NCBI taxonomy): domain Eukaryota; kingdom Metazoa; phylum Chordata; class Lepidosauria; order Squamata; family Iguanidae; genus Cyclura; species Cyclura pinguis. Next base: position 128,268,930 of record CM059601.1, read on the forward strand.
GAGAAATACAGACTTTCAGCATCAGCATGTCTGTAGTAAGCAGTGCAATAAATCTTGAACTGAGAAAAGACTGAGATTCTGCCCTAGCTGATCCTACTGGAGCTATGTGCATCAGCCTTCAACAGGGAAAGTGAACACGCACAGTTTCCAGTATCCTTTACTGAGCATTTATTCACAGCAAAACAGAGAAAAAGGCTATTCCCAACCTGTTAGAAAGGATAAATCCATAAGTCTGGCCACTAAAATGGAAATCATAAGAGAAGTGGACATTGGTGAAAGGAAAATTCATCCTGGATGTATTTTGAAAGAAGCCTAGGTCTCTAAAAGGTTCAGAGTGTTTTTGTTTATTCATGCAAAGCTTACCTAACCTGGTTGTTCCATTTCACATGTGCATACTTTTAGTTCTGAATAAAAAGTCTGCTCAAATACATTCAAGCTACTCTTTTTGTATGTGTGTGTGTGATGTAGGAACTTATTCTTTCCATGTTATTTCTGCCTGTAGTACCAAATTTCTCTTAAAGAAGTAATTTATGGTCCTAGGAAAGATAACTTCTACATTAAAAAATGCTTGGATCCTGAGAATTATCAGTGCAACAGAGGTCAAGAAAAGGACTGCTAAGCTTCTTCCTATGCAAAGTGTTTATGCCTTCCCTGACAGCCCCCTGTACCCTATTGTATGTTGTTCCGGAGAATATCGTAGTTTTCTAGAGAAGCTTTTCGAAGCAGCAGAAGATGGCAGCGGATGGGGAATGTTTTCTTCCCTAAGCCTCCCTGGTCTATAGGAAGTGCACTGTGTTTCTGCAGAAAGTGCAGAATTGTAAAGCACTCCTTAATGCATCTGTCTAGTTTACATGCACAGATTTAATAAAACTTAAGACGTTTCCCTTAAAGGTTTATAAATCATAATTATTCTGAGAACATTTTTCTGGTAATCTTTATAAATAATATTTATATTCTCTCATTTTCAGCTGTCCCCTTTCCACCAACACATCGTCTAACATCAGAAGAAGTATTTGATGCAGCTGGAAAACCTCGGGTTGATATTTTGAAGAACCACCTAATAAAGGAAGGTCGGGTAGATGAAGAAATTGCACTTAGAATAATCAATGAAGGTGCTGCAATTTTAAGAAGAGAGAAAACCATGATAGAAGTTGAAGCTCCTATTACAGGTGCATGTTTAATACTTGAATGTATGGGGGAATGTTTCAGTAGGAGCCCCTTGATACCTAAACAGTGCAAACTAAGAAGCTGAGGGATTTGTATCTTTTCATTAATTATGTAGAAAAAAGAATCAATTTGAAGCATTCACTTCCTTTTTTTTTTTAAATTAACCACAGTTTGGCAATATATCCAAATTCAACATTTATTAATCTTTATTATAGTTTGTTGACACAAACCAGCTTTATAATCCTGGTTATAAGTTGTTTCAAGTTATCAGTACTTGTTTCAATAATCTGTACTTACTGTTATAGTTGCCCTTCCACATTTGCTAGGATTAGAGGCATAGGACCCTTGCAAAAGTGGAAAAACTGAAAATATCAAAATCTGTGTGTATGTCTGGGGGAAGGGCGCCAAGATATCCCAAAAGCATGGGATCCCGTGAGGTCCTCTATCAGAACCCACCATTAAATGTAAAAATGGGGAATTAATTAATTCAAATTAAGAATGTTGCAAGAGGAGGGGTAACAGCAGAACCTTTTCACCTGTGTTTCGAGGGTTCTTGCTAAAGAGGCCAACCAGAAGACTTATAATTCAATTCAGATGTGTTTTATTGGGGGAAAATACACATGCACACACAAAATCGTCACACACACGCACACAAGCAATCACACAAGGCTAACTGAAGAGAAAGGGAGGAAAATGGATAGCAGGGATAGGATTAGAATTACCATCCAGAAAGAAACAGAGAAAAGTTATGGAATTAAGAGATCTGTATTTCATTGTTTTAGAATTTCCCCAATGAACAAATAAACTTAACAATAATTTAGTTATTGTCACTCATACCTTTTTATCCTTTCTAACTTTTGCGTCCTGTGACTAGGGAAGCCCAAGCATCCTGCTACTCGTGTCGAGTGTTCACAAAATGAGAGTTTTTTGGTGGGGGGAGAGGTGAGCAGCCAGTAATTGCTCATTGATTTGCCCACTGGTGCCATCAGCAATCTTCTCTGAAGCAGAACAGAAGAAAGTGAGGCGATGGTACTCACTGTGAATGGTTATTCTTTGATGCGTACAGGAGCAATGCACAATCTTTTGGGTTATATCTTGCCACAGCAGTTTCAAGGACAGGAGCCACCAAAACTTTTCCTTCCACTGAATCAGTTGATCTCCCTGCTCCTCTCTTAATTTCTTATGTCCTGTTCTGCCACAGACAGAGGTTTTCAGGGTCTCTCTCTTCATTTACTACTTTTAATTTATAATCAATCACTCTTCTCCCTATTAAGCTCTTTCTTTGCTGTTTGGATCTTAGCATACTCTCCTCAGGGAAAAAAAAACGCTTCTGGAACTGGAACAAGGAACTGTTTATATTCTCTCATTTTCAGCTGTCCCCTTTCTGGAACTGAAACTCAAAGGATTGTGGATTTTTCCTCGGCAGCATCCGGAGATGACTGAGATGCCTGGTACTTTACAGACTTTAGCAGAGAATCTTTTCCTAGGGGAAATAGGATAGCAGTCCTAGGATTCCCAGTGAAAAAGTACTGTATATACTGTTGTATAAGCTGACCTCATGTATAAGTTGAAGGCAGGTTTGGGGGCCATAATTATGGAATTGGCTATGACCCATGGATAAGTTGAGGGTAAAACTCAGGGGCATGTAACAACTCTTTTCCTGTCGTTTTAGGAAGAGCTAAAGAGAATGAAATGGTCTGTTTCTTTGAGAGGTTACAATTGGGGTTGTAATTTACATTGCTGATCTTAAAATGTCTATATCTGTGCAAATACACATGGGGAGAAAGAGTAGAGAAAGCAGCCTGCCTTTATTAGGGACCCAGTACAAAGGAAGTGCCAAGAGCCAGAGGTGCCCTTTTGGCATGGTGGGGCATGGAAACAGTGTTCCCACCCAGTTACCCATCCCTTGCCCAGACAGGAGGAAGAAAGACTTTCCCTACTTTCTTCTGCAGCCTGAGAGGCATTCGGTAGCAACCTGGGGAAGTCCAAAGAATGCAGCACACCCACCATTTTGGGCACTTGAGTTGCAGTGGCAGTGGCCGTTTTTAACAAGGACTTACTGTATAAGCCTCACCACACATTTGCAGTGGTTTTCAATAAAAGCTTATGGTATAAACCTCACCTCAAGAGGCTTGCAGAGAGACTGAGAAGCCTTGCAAGGCTTATGCGGTTAAGCCCCTATTGAGAATGGCTGCTGCCACTCTGCTCCACCTCAAGTGTCCAAAGTGGTGGAGAATACAAGAGCTCATCAAGCTGTTGTTGTTGTTCTCTGTTTCCAGCATTGACCTGTGGATAAGTCAACCTAGGTTTTTTTGGGTGATTTTTTTGTCAATTTTTTTTCAACTTCATATGAGTATACATGACAGAAGAGAGAAGCCTGCTTGGGAGAAGGTACTAGGACATTTCTGGGGACTGGATAACACCCACAACATCTTCAGGCTTACACTGGAGCAGGACTAGGAAATGACCAGATCTTGGGACAAGGAAAGAGGAAGCAGCACATATAAGTTTTAGTTGAACTTTAGTTCTGCATGCAGCAGACATCTTCCCTGGTAGAAATGGTGGGAAAATCATCAGTTTTCTATTCAGGATTTCCAAATTGGTATTCCATATATCCATTGGGAAAATAGACTCTTTTGGGATCTTCACTTTTCCCTATCTTGCCCCAGGGTAAATTACTAGCTGTGAGACAAGGAGAGAAGGGAGATGGAAGCCCTCCAAAAACTGGAACTAGCACAGGCCTTGCTTGTGACAATCTTTAAGGAGTGTCGTGCTTGTTGATCCTTGTCATAACCATTCAGGTGAGATGCTCTTGTTTGTAAGCAAGGTTACTCTTGTTTGTGATGCTGGCTACACCCCTACTTTTAATTAGGTTTCAGCAGGATGATCTTTTGTAGATTAGAGGCTTTTTAGATGCTAATATGGTATGGAATGCTGTTGGATACATAAGCAGTAGATGCTGAAGTGTAAGGAAAATAAGGTCATTGGCAAATTTTGCATTCTGTATTTCTTTTGAATATGTTGTTCATTTTATATCATAGGGTTAAATATGAAAATCAAAAGATGCTAAGTAATCCACTGGTTATTGTAGCAGTGATGAGTAAAATTCCGGAAGCATTGACAGATGTAACTGATAGTTAAAAGCCTCATGTTGAATACTTGGGGTAGATCATGGGTAGGCAAAAGACAGCCCATAGGCTCAGGATGCCCCAGAGTTTTTTGTTTTTTTTAATGTCTCCAAATATTTTATGTGTGCATAGCGGCAGTTCTAACACTCTGGGCCATTTTAGGCCCAAGAGAGACTTTTTTAAAAAAAGGAAGTAACTTGTGGGGTAACTTCCTGTTCAAAAAAAAAAAAAATTGGAAGCCTTTCCTGGACCTAAAACAGCCCAGGGGAGGCCAAAATTGTGGTGTAAATGCCACCCACATTCATCTAAATGGGGGTGGGGGACATTTGGGGCAATAGTTTTTAAGAGGAGGCATTTTCCTGGAAATAATCAATGCAGTCCCCTAACCTGTGACAGTTTTGACAGAGATGAATACTGTGCAGTTACTACTTAGCTGGAAGAAAGGACAGTCCTTTTCCATATTTTGGAATAGCATTGAACCAACTGCTTTATAAAAAAGATTACTATTGTATATTATCTTTTGCTTTAAAGTCGTAGATACGGACATTTGGCTAAAACAGTTTTCTCCCCTGAATCATTTCTGTACTTTCTATATTATGTATTATTTTGTTTCTTTGATTGATTGTTTTAAATTAGCAAGTGTAATGAGAAATGCATTGCATCTCTGCAAGTACAGGACTATCGGGAATGCTCAGTCCACGTGGACATCCATACTTTTAGGCACAAGTGGTCTGAGGACACACCACACTTTGACTAGATAGTGTGTTGGATCTTTTTATCTTCTTACCTTTCACTAAGGTTGGGTTAGGCACTCTTCTCAAGAAGTTAAAATTTTGGCCTTTATAATTTCAGCTTTGGAGGAAAAAATAGGCTTTGTAACCTGCGTTAATCATGCAAATTGACAGTTTTTCCTAATTGGAAAACTCCATTTATAAGTAGATTTCAGATCCCTGATGAGGAAATCTTGACTCTGGCTTTGAAGAGTTGTATTTTGTGCTAGGCCAAGGGATAGAGCAAGTATGTTGTTGGTGCACACCCATCTTGCTGAGCAAGAAACTTCCATGCCCAAGCTGACTGACATGGTCCTGGAGATAGTGCTGGGGAACCCGAGAATTATGCTTTTAGAGGGCTTAAGCATTTATACCAAGGTTGTCTTGATGGGGCTGACTTGGGACTTCATGATGACCATGACAACCATGGTACACTGATGTCCCAACATATTTGGCAGACCATATTCTGGAGCACATTTTTGCAGCTGGATCAGATCATTTGGAGTAAGTGTTCCATAAACCCCTTCCTTGTGAAGTTACTCATTGGTAAACTTTCCATGCAAGAGGGAGAGATTGATTAAGATGGTCCACCTGGGAAAATTTAGAGAATTGAAAGGATTTCTGGATGTTCTGGGGACTTTTCCAGGTGATATGACTAATCAAGGCCTTGGTCTCACTATGGAGTGATGAAACCAAAAAGGCCATTGATAAATTTGCTCCCAAGCACCCATTTCAGTGCTGTGGAGCCCATAATTTCCCTGGGTTTACAGAAGATATGTGGGTGATTAAACAAGTTAGATGGTGGCTAGATTGCATGTGGTATAGGTTGCAGAATGAGCACCACTGCAGATTAGCAAAGATTGAGCATATTGTGCAGCAGTGACTTTGGCAAAAATGTCTTGCTTTGCCTATATCATCTCATCCTCAGCCTTGGATTCTGACCAGCATACTTTTCTGAATGGCCAGGAGCCTGTTGGGATTAGTTTTAGGGAGAGCAAGGCCATTTCTGGATGGCATTGCTGTCATGCAATGGAGATGCATTGGCAGTGGTCTGCGAGTCATGCTCTCACATGACAACATAACAGTTACACTGCCAGTGTGCCTCCACCCATCGTGAACACAGGATATTTCATTAATGGGAAAATCCATTAATGACCTGTGATTGCACAGTGCTCCCATCGCTGGCAGCCATGCAGAAGAGGCGGAAGTACAACGTAGGTGCTTCCTTCCTCAGTGCAGCATGGGAAAAAGGCCTGCTACACTGCAGAAGGAAGGTGCGTGTCACTTGCACTTCTTTCCCCAGGGAGCCACCTGGGTGTGGAAGGGAGCGTTTGCGTTGGGCTCCCATCCTGACAAAGACCCTGCCAGGATGACACTGGAACCAATGCGGAAGGAGGTAATAGCCCAAGAGAGAAACCCTTGACTACCTACTGTAACAAATTCACTAGGGACTTCAAGGAGAATGCCACTTATATTCATTCAGAAGTTGACACCACAGATACTGCAAAGTCTGGGAAGTGTCTTTTCTTCCATCTGGTCAGGTTTCCTTTGAGTTTCAGTGTTGCAGCCTGATGATGTGGGCAATATATTTGAATAATTCTATTCTACCATATGTAAGCATGACTTTTTCCATCCTAACTGATAGGATGAAATGGAAGTGGGTTGATTAGGTGTGTCCAGAGCTAGGTAAATGCCTTGTCCTATACAGTCCTACCATTTTGAAGGAATCTGTAGTGCACCCTCTTCTGAAGAGGGCCTCCTTTGACCTGGAGGTATTGAGAATCTTATCACTAGTACAAATATACTTTAGTTAGCAAAGTAGCAATGTTCTTGGGCATTACTTTAACAGAAAATTTGGTACCAAAGGCAGAAATAATATGGAAAGAATAGAGATAGGTTCCTTCACAAAAAAGAGTACTGCAATTCAGCAAACATTTTATTTAAAACTTCTGGGAGTTAGAGTTTCCCAGGGTGTTAGCCATTTGGGGGAAATTCTATGAGAGCTAAAACTGTAAGGAATTGTAAGGAATTAGCCTTCCTTTAGCAGAGTTGCAGAAAAAGCATGTTCCAATCTTTGTGTGGCTTCCCTAAAATGATACTTACTTGGAAAGCAAAACAAGACAGGCAGTTGCAGTTGCAGTTACAAACTCATAAAGGTTTACTAATAAACTTTACAATTACATATGCATTGGAGAACCTAGATCCTAACTAATTAACAAAAGGATTAGTGAAGATAGTAGCTTCACTCTCCAATTTCTTAGTGGAGAGATCTAGCATATCAGAGAGAAGGTGCTAGAAACAAGATTGCTAAGGGACAAAGAGAGAGAGGTGTGGTCTTCTATGGAAGGCCAATGACTGACTCCAGGGTGTATCCTGGGTCACATGATCTAGATACCATAGCCAATCATTTTAAATAACACAGAGACTTATGCTAGTTAAGCCCCATTTGTCCTAGAACAAGGGAGGTGGAGAGTATGCTAGAATTTCCCAAAAAAAACTAACAGTATACACATGTGAACTCAACTAAGTCAACTAGATCTTACATAACTGAACAAAAATATTTAGAGGCACCTTGAAAACTTCCTCTAAAATGCCTCCAGCATTAATTTTTTCTCTCTCACATCCTTCATTTTTGTTACAATTTCTAGTTTGGTGGCTGAACTTATAGATCTGTGCTTTTTAATATGCTGGAATTAGGTAATGAGGCAAACTTACCTGATCTCCTCTTTTCTCTCTATTTTTAATTCACTGTGCTCAGTAATGGATTTTAGAGGCAGTTGCTATGTACCCATCCCATTGTAGGCAGGCACGCAGTTACAATAGTATTGGCTAGAGCAGAATCTCATTCTTTCTCCACTCAGGCTTTATTGCATTGTTTACTGCAGACACAGTGCTGCAGCCTGACACCAAAGTCTGTTTCTCCTGTTATCCTTCACTGTTCTGGCAGTGCTGATGTTGAAAAACTTCCAGCTAGATGGAGGATGAAGAGGAAAAGGAGGCCTGGGCAAGTGACAGGGCCTACATAAAAGACTTTATTTTCATAGGCTTTATTAACTGAAATATGCCTGTATCCCCACTTTGGACAAGGTGTTTGAACATGTGGTGGCTAAACAGCTGCAGATGTTCTTGGAGGAATAGATCATATTGACCCATTCCAATAGGGTTTCAAGTAGTGAGACAGCCTTCCTTGCCCTCATTGATGATGTATTCCAGATAGAAGATGGAAAGATACCCTGTTGATGTTCTTGGATCTCTTGAAGACTTATGTTACCAGTGACCATGGTATTGTAATTAACCAGCTCTCTGGGACAGGAAGTAGAAGAATTGTGTTGCGGTGGTTCCACTGCTGTCTTGCAGAACTGGATCCATGGAATGCCGTATCTTTAAGTTGTGGAGTGTTACAGTTTTCCATTCTATTTCCCCCATGCCATTTAATACCTACATGAAGATGCTAAGTGATATCGTTAGGAAATTTGGAGTTAGATTGCATCAGTATGCTTATGATATTCATTTCTACTTCTCCTTGCCGTAGGTGGCGAGGCTATGCAAATAATAGACCAGTGTTTGGAAGTTGTAATGGGATGGGTGATGGCTAATAAACTGGGCTTAAATCCTAGTAAGACAGAGGCTCTGTGGATTAGTGATTTTTAGGTTTGGGAATTGAATAACTGACCTTCCCTAGATGGAGTTGCACTTGCCTAAAAGAAAAGATCAATAGCTTAGGAATACTCCTAGATCCATCTTTCTCATGAGATGCACAAATAGACTTGGCTTGAGGCCCACTCTGGCCTTTTCTGGACAGAAATAATGTGGCCACTGGTTTCCAGCTGGACTACTGCGATGCACTTTATATGAGACTGCCATACAAAGCTGCAAAAGTTTCAGCTAGTGCCAAATTCACCAGCTACGTTGCTGAAACGACATAATCAAAACAACATAACACTGGTTTTAGAGGAACCGCAGCTGGGACCAGTACACCTCTGGTCTGCATTCCAGGTGCTAATGATGACACTTAAAGCCCTAAATGGCCTGGAACCTCAATATGTTGAAGGAGCGCCTCACCCTGTATTTATCTGTTCAAGGATTAAGATATGTGGAGAGGCCACCCTCAGTGTCCCAGCACTGGAAGCAACATACTGTACAACAGCTCAGGAAAGGACCTTCTCTGCTTTGATGCTCCAGTTGTGGAATGCAGGCCTGACTGACATCAACAGTTGTTGCTTTCTAGTGCTAACTTAAAACATTGCTCTTTAATAAGGCCTTTTGTTCCGTTGTTTGCTCAAATCTGTACACACATGGACTTTAAAGTATGCTAATATGTTTTAAATGGTTTATGTTTCTCTCTTGCTCCTTTGAATTTTCAAAATTGTTTAAATGGATTTTATTTGTATGCTTCTCTGGGATCTAGTGATAATAGGGCCTGATATAAAAAGTTTAATAAATAAACAACCTATGACTAGTCTTGTTGCTCCTCTCCTCTCCCCACATACTAAAACAGATACTGACTGATTACTAGAAACCTCCCTGATTTTTCCTTAATAAATCAAGAGTATCAGAAGTACTCTTTTCTGTGCTTTTTCTGCACTGTAACTGAATTATAGTATAAAGGCATCTCCATCTTAAGTCTTGTTTATATAAATACATACCAGCTTTACAAGCTATTGTGAATATTTGGTGTAGGCTCTAACCCAGGATGGGAATTGTGCAGACCTTCAGATGTTGTTGGCCTGCAATTCGAAGCAGTCCAAGCCAGCATAGGCAATGGCAAGAAATTCTGTGAGTTATAGTTCAACAATATCTGGAGAACTGCATGATCCATTCCTGCTCTGAACCGTGCTATATGAAATATGTTGACTCTTGAGGCACTGCAGATGTTTGTCAATTTTTACTGCCATTGATTAATGTCACTGCTATTTTCTGGAATTATTGTACATACTCGTGTATAAGTTGACCGCATGTATAAGTTAGGGCAGGTTTGGGGGCGAAAATGGTGGATCTGATTAGGACCTGTGGATAAGTCGAGGGTGAAGCTTAGGAGCATGTAACAAACAACTCTTTTTCTCTCTTTTTAAAAATGCATAGAGGAAACTTATTTAGGAAGAGCTAAAGAGAATGAGAAGACCTGTTTATTTGAGAGGTTACAATCTTAAAAATGTGTACAAGCAGATGAGGAGAGACAGAGTCTATTAGGGATCTAGTGCAAAAGCAGTGACAAGAGGCAGAAGCAGGAAGCTCATCTTTTGTGTGATGGGGCGTAGAAGCAGCTCTCCCACCCAATCACCTGTCACTTGCCCAAACCAGATAAAGAAAGGCAGCTTTCCCTCCTTCCCCACCTTCTTTTTCAGCCTGAGTGGCATCCAGCCGCAATGTGAGGGAGCCTGGAGAATGCAGCACACCCACCATTTTGGGTGTTAGGGGTTGAATGGAAAGGTGGTGGCCATTTTCAGTAAAAGCTTACTGTATAAGTCTCACCTAGCAGTCATGGCAGTCATTTTTAATAAGGGCTTCCTGAGGCATGAAGAGAGACTGCAAAGCCTTGCGAGGCTTATACGCTTAAACCCCTATTAAAAATGCCCCCTGCTGCTCTGCTCTACTTCAAATGCTCAAAATGACAGAGAGCACAGAACTCAATAGTTGACCCAGGTTTGGGGATCAAAGTTTGTCAAAATGATATGCACAGAGTAAGGAGAACTACTACAATAATTACTACAGGAAAACAGATGACAACAGCAACAACAAAAGGAACAAGAAGAAACCTCTTTTGCAAGATCCAAAAAATCAAAGGGAAACTTAAACCGAGAGTGGGGATGCTCTACAACCAGAAGGCCAACACATGATCAAGTAGAATTACATGACCAAGTAAAAATAAAAAGACAATAGAAACAATACATGGAATAACTATATAATGAAGAGATGAAAAATTGACAGATTTATTCAAGCAAGAACCATATGAAGACAAACTGCCAGTTTTTAGAAGGTGAAGCTCAGAGCACTTGGGAGAAATAAATTACCAGGAACAGATGGCATAACAAGATAGATGCTTCAGTCCACAGAGAAAGAATCTATTCTAATTCTAATTAATATCTGCCAACAAATACAAAAGATAAAATGGTCCACAGTTTGGAAACATTCAATATTCATTCCAATCCCCAAGAATGGGGGCACCAGGCATTGCAGTAGCCACAGGACCACTGCATTAATTTCTCATGCAAGCAAGGGATGCTCAAAATTCTACAACAAAAACTTCTGCCACATATGGATCTAGAAATGCCGGATGTCCCAGCTGGGTTCAGAAAAGAAGAGGCAGTAGGGGTCATATTGCAGACATACATTGGATAATGGAGCGCACCAAAGAATTTCACAAGAAAATCAGCCTGTGCTTCATAGATTATAGCAAGGTAAGTCAAGGCAAAAAGCGCAAAGGCTGTTTTACAGCTGAACATTAAGAAAACGAAATGAATGACCATTCAATAACAGATCATTGAATACATTGTCCATGGCATCATATTTCCAATTTCTGTGTATGGTTGTGAAAGCTGGACAATGAAGAAAGCTGATAGGATGAAGATCAATTCATTTGACATGTGGTGCTGGACAAGAGTTCTGCAGGTACCGGACTACTAAAAAGACAAATTACCGGTGGGGCAGGGACACAAGAAGCAAAGAATGGGTCCTAGAACAAATCAAGCCTGAACTCTCCTTAGAAGCAAGATGACTAAACTGAGGCTGTCATACTTTGGCTCTAACATGAAAATATATGACTCACAGAGAAGACAATAATGTTTGGCAAGGTAGAAGACAGTAGGGAAAGGGGAAGACCACATTACAGATAGATAGACTCTGTCAAGGAAGATGTACCCTGAAATCTGCAAGACCTGAGAAGGGTAGTTGATGATAGAGTGACTTGGGAGGTCTCTCATTGATAGGGTCACCGTAAGTCAAAGCTGGCTTGAGGACAGTTAACAAAGACAGTATATGGTACAGCAAAATACTGAATTGGTAGTGCAAAATACTGAAATTGTTCTTTGGTGTTTACAGAGGGAAAGCAATATATTGGCTTAAAAGGAAGAGTTAAATTTTGGAAAGCAAACTGTAGTCTAACTGAATTAAGGAAGAAGATGTTTAATAGGGCAAGGTTTGCTGTTTGGATCCTTGTGCATTGTTAAAATGGTAAATGATGTACCAATTCATATCACCCTAAAGGCTTAAATTACACTGGCCTAAAGACATTTCTTAATTCCATCTAGATGAGACTTAACAGAATCCAGTGGAATTACATAAGTGGTGTTTACCAAGTTCCTGTTGATTTAATGGGTCTCCCCTAGTTAGGAGTCGGAATTAGATTTAAGGCACTTTTATTTTAAAACATTACTGTAAATATTGGTGATACATCAATATTTTAATTGACGCTTATTTGCTAATTGGTAGTTTAATTAGTAATTGCTCAATTCGAGTATTTTACCAGCTTCTAAAGATGGCCTTCCACTTTGCTTATAAGTTCAGGTTCGTCTTTGCCCACTGGAGAGGTGGCAGCAGGGTAGTTTTTAAAATCTTTATTCTCAAGGAGTGTTTGTAGTCCTTTATTATTGAAGTAAGGTTACATTGTCCCTCAGGAGAGCATACACTTCCTCTCTGGAGAGGAGAGGAGAGTACAGTGAGCAGAGAAGTCACATAGATTGCATCTGGGATATCAAACTGCTTGGCCATAATATGTAAAGTGTCTGCTTCTGTTTGCATCCCTTTCCATCTGCTCCAAATCTGGGAAAATTCTGAGAACAAACCACACCATAGGAAGAAGCTGGTGGCAGAAACAAATGGCTACAGGTTGCTGGTGACTTCTCTTGTTAGTGAGCCAGTAGATCCACTCCAGGTTTTAAACTTTAAAGGAGCTGGTCAAGTTTCTAAAGTTCCTAAGTATCCTTTTAAGCATCTTCTTAAATTCAGATTAAAAGCCAGAGTGGATTCCCTACTCCTCTGATGTGCCATGAGCCACCACTACATAAAGCTTTCCCATGGGTGAGGTCTGGTTTTCTGTCCCCCACCATTGTAGGGATGCGAGGTTGACATTATACAAATATTCTTGTTCAACTTCGGTTGTAGAATCAGAAACTGCAGAGTCACACAAATAGTAAGATTGTCTTGGGCACTGCTTTACATGATTACATGCAACACTATAAGTGCATGAAGTGTTCACCGGAGTTGGTTGACTTCAGAGCTATGTATCATTGGCATATGACCATTACATGCATGTGGCACTGGGGAAAGGAGAAGTTGTATGGAAAAACAGTAACAGGATGAAGAGAGAAAGGCCTAAATTCAAGTGTTACCAAATCAATGGGAACTTGGCAAGTCAAGTTATGTAAACTCTATTGCTTCTGTAAGTCTCCTCTAGCTGTCACTATCTGTTGGCGTTAGGCCCAGACCTTGTTCATCAAAGTTTGATTGCTAGCTAAAAAACAGATCTCACAAGGTGTACAAGTTCCTGTATACATAAGTTGCAGAGGGCAGTCTTTGTTACCCTAAAACTGAGATGCAGTGAATAGGTTTTTGTCTGATTTACTGTCGTTTTCAATTTTGCTGTTTTCCCCGCGAGTAAAAAAAAATCACTTCATTAATCATCAGCATTTTCATTGCAGTGTGTGGTGATATTCATGGCCAATTCTTTGACCTAATGAAGCTATTTGAAGTGGGAGGATCACCTGCTAACACAAGATACCTGTTCCTTGGTGACTATGTAGACAGAGGATATTTTAGCATAGAGGTAATTGAATGTGTTTATGTGTGTGCTGTGCTGATGTTAATTTTAATAATGGTAGTTTATGTGTTTGTGTATGCAGTCATTTTATTTGTCAAATGACAAATAAAAATAATTTTATTTGTCAAATGAAATCATTTATTTGTTGTAATGATTCACTGCTGTAATGATTTCACTGTGGTAACATTTTCATTTCTCATTAGAGCAAGAGATGCAAAATTTGATCCAAAGAATTTGATCCATCACTTAGCCTGGAAAGGCCTTTCACTTTTTGTTTTCTTTTCCTGCACCTCAATTCATTCCAGAATGACTGGTCTGCAGATGAGATTCAACTGATTTTAACCAGATTTGCACTCACTTCTCACAAATGATGACTACATTTACTATTTAGGAGTGATAGACGTGGTACTAATTGGTGATGGTCAAGTAGTGATAGTAGCCAGGTTTGCTTAGTACACCAACTGCAAAACGTCTGGCCTTGCCTTTGCACTGGTTACAACCTAGTCTGACATACTGTAATGTCCTTTATGCGTAGATGCCATGAAGGAAGATTTAGAAACTACTGGTCAGAAATGTAGCTTCTTGGGGTTGGATAGGTTTCAAGTGGTTGCAATATGTGACATCTATATTGTACCAGTTACATTAGTTGTCCATATGTTTCCAGGACCAATTAGCCTTTAAAGCCTCAAATGATACGGGGCCAGGTTACTTGAAGGATCGTGGTAGTTTTCCTGCATGTTGAGATCTGCTTTCAAGGTCTGGCTTATGTGCCCACCTGTGAAAACAGTTGAGTTGGCAAACAGAAAGAAGAGGGACCTTATTTGCTGTGGCCACACATTAGAGGAAATTTTTCCATTTAAGTTTTTACAAGTTCCATGTTTACAGGACTTTAAATTGTCATTAAAAGCTTACTTGCTTACTACTACTTTTTCATTATTTGAAGGATTTTAATTGGAACTCTTTGCAACAACATTTAATTTTGTAATTTCTAGCTATATTAGCCTGAGTGATGTTTTAATTTCTGAGTTGCTATTGTTGAATGATATTGTGCTTGTTTTTTAAGGATAACATTTTATATTCTTACGTGTTTACTTTGTATTTAATTATAAATTACCCTGTAAGCACTTTTTTCTAAAATGCAGGATATAATTCTATTAAAGAAATGAAACAAATAAATGGATTATGTGAATTGCTGTTAATGTTTTACATTAGCTTGTTCTACATTAGTTGCTTGTTTTCACCATTTATTATTTTTTATCCAAATGCTTTCATACTTAATCATAAGTATGACTAGGTGTTTTTTTCCCTCCAACAGTGTGTGCTATATTTGTGGGTTCTGAAGATTCTTTACCCAAACACATTGTTTCTTTTGAGAGGCAACCATGAATGCAGGCACCTCACAGAATATTTTACTTTTAAGCAGGAATGTAAGTATTAATAATAGAACCAATTGTTAGCTTCCCAGACACCTAGTTAAAAACATGGAAGAAAAAATAGTTGATAAAATTTAAGTATTATGTAAGTGTTACATGATGTTCACTACTTAGAGTCAGCGTGGTGTAGTGGCTTGACTGTTGGACTGTGACTCTGGAGAACAGAGTTCAAATCCCTTCTCAGACAGGCAAGTCACACTCTCTCAGTTTCAGAGGATGGCAGACACAAACTCCCCTCTAAATGTTCTTGCCAAGAAAACCCTATGATAAGTTTGCCTTAAGGCCACCGTAAGTTGGAAATGACTTGAATGCAGATGACAATTCTACCTTCAGATATCTTCAGAGAAACTTCCATGGACAGACTCTTTCTTTTGTAATCTATTTGTGATAAATGGACCGTGTTGCCCAGGAAACTGCCCTGTTACTCGACTTAAAAGATTCCTTTACAAACTTCTTCCTTCAAGGAAACAGAAACCACTTATATGTGAAAGAGGAATTTTGCTTTCTTGTACTGCTAAAAGTATTCTCTACCAAAGCAAACCAAAGTATAGTCTGTTACACACTCCAGGCACTGGTCTTTCTCTGCAGTATACAATGAGTGAGGAAAGAGTTTGTAGTTTTGTCATCTGTACCATGGACTCTTGCCACACCCCTCTAAGGTTCCAACTGTTCTGATGTGACAGTAGACCTGTCCTGGCTTGTATGTCCCACCTCTTCTGCCTTGGTTGCTTAGCACAGCTGCAGCCTTCACTTAGAGGGCCTTTTAGGCTTAACTGCTTAAAGACATCAGGGAATCCTTTGATTCTGAATCCAAAGCCCATGAGTAATAGAGGTGGACTTAACTAGTTGAACTATGACTCTAGAGACTAGAGTTCAAATCCTCACTCAGGCAGGAAAACCCACTGGGTGACCTTGGGCAGGTCACACATTCTCAGCCTCACAGGAAGGCAAAGGCACATCCTGTCTGAACAAATCTTGCCAAAAAAAAAAAAACACCAACCTGTGATTTGTTCACCTTAGGGTTGCTGTAAATCAGAAAAAAATTGAAAGTACAAACAACTGTTTTATTTATCTAGGACTGGGATGTATACTTCCTTGTATACTTGCGAATGAAAACACTAGGAAAAGAGACATCAGTATGATAGACAGTAGTTCTTTTCCTTTGACGGCCAGTGCAGCATAGTGTTTTGATTGCTGGACTAGGATTCTGGGCAACCAGTTTGAATCCCCAGTCAGCTGTAGAAACCCACTGGGTGACCTTGGGCAAGTTATACTCCTTAGCCTCAGAGGAAGCAATGGCAAACTCTCAGAACATTTTTTTTTAAAAGCACAACAGATTCACCTTAGGTTTACTACAAATAGGAAATGACTTAAAAGCACAGCTCCTTTATCTAGTCAGGCTTCTTATCATTCACTTCAGTGACTTCCAAAGCTTACAGAATACTCCTAGTATTAGCTGAGGGGAAAGAAAGAAAAAATTGTGGACAGGACAAGGAAAACAATCTGCTTAATCCTCTAGAAATAAAATGCCTGATTATTATTGCATGAAATGTATGCATGAACAGGAAAATGGGAATAATAGAGCTAAAAGAAATGTAGTGGAAGAGGAAAGTCAGAGTTTGGGGGAAAATCAAATGCTTAGGTACTTTTCATTGGAATTTCAGACAGGTGGGAATTTTGTGTGCGCAACTAGCTTAATAATTTTTATAGGTCAGTAATTTTGGACCTTCTGGCACAGTTGATATGCATGAACAGCAGCATTGCTTTCATACTTCATAGGATATCTTGTTGGATTTTATATGTTACAGAATAATATGATTTTTATGTAATAAATTTGATATTAACAAATTAAACAATTATACTCAAATGCTATTATAATTTGAATATGTCTTTCAGCCGTACCTATGCATGTTAAATACTAGTATTTTTCTCCACTATAGGTAAAATAAAGTATTCTGAAAGAGTCTATGATGCTTGTATGGAAGCTTTTGATTGCCTCCCTCTTGCTGCACTTCTGAACCAACAATTTCTTTGTGTCCATGGTGGACTTTCTCCAGAAATAAATACAATAGATGACATTAGGAGGGTAAGTATTTTTGTTATAAAGGAGTGGTTAGTATGGAGGATTTCATTAACAGCCTTGATGATATCTCTTCAGTGTTAACTCATATGCTTTGTTAGACATCAAAGAGAAAATTAAATTGCAACCCTATAGATTCTACATAGAATTAAGTCCTACAAAGTTCAGTGGGACTTACTGTTAGCTAAGTGTGTCTACAATCATAGCCTAATTTTCTGAATAATGAAAAATTACTATATGAGAAAGTAAGTGAGTATTCTGCATGGATAAAAAAAAGGTGGGGAAGACCTTATTCAGAAAATAAACATTAATGATATGTCAGAAAGGTTCAATGAAAATATATAAAATAATTTAATTGTCCTGATTTTTCTGTATGTAAAAATTAAATTGTCATGTGGAGGCAGATAATTTGAAAGGCAGAATAGCCATCTAAAAGATAAGTAAAATAACATTGTATAAGCAATGTATTTTAGAATGTGAAGTGACACATAATAGGGACAGATCATTATATATAGCAAGCAGTGTGGTAACAGTAGATATCTTAGAGAGGATCCCACAGTGGACTTCCACTGATGGGAAGGTAGAATCCATTGCATCTAGGAGGAGTAACTTCCCTTCCAACTATGTGCTCCCTAAGCCAAATCTGAAATGCTGGGAAACTCTCTGGTGTAAGTTTTCAGGTGGTGGGGAAGACTGCAGGAAGGAAGAGGCGAAGAAGTTGCATTGTGCCTCCTAGCACAATATTGGATTTGGCTTTAAAAGCTATGATAAATGGAGGGATGAGATAGTTCCAAAAAGTTACACAAGTGCTGCCTCTTGTACACTTCATCTTCATTTCAAAACTGTAGATCAGCTGAGCCATTTTTGAGATGTGTGAAACATTGTGAATTTAGGTGCTGGAAAAGAGAACACTTAATATGTACTGAAGTAGGGGTATAGAAATATACAGTTTGTACTCACTTGTTGCATTATTATATTTAAATGCTATTGCTTTACTTAAGAAATTAGTACTATACTGTTTTTGACAGCATGTTTCTTTCCTAGTAGTTCATCACATTATTGCTTGTGCATGGTTACTTGATTGGGTTTGCTGCTGTTGGGTTCTGTGCAACCCAATAAACATCACCCTTCCGCGCGCGCTTTAAAATATGCTTAAACTACTTTGCAGATACTTTTATCTCTTCGCTAAAATATTGTGGTCGTAAACAGTAGAAGTAGAAAGTGGTTTCTAAGGGATTACTCTTTCTTTTTAGAAGAAAGTAGAGACTCTACTGGCTGAATGTCATCATTGCCAGAGAAAATCATTATTCCAGTAGATAGTGCTTAACTGTATCACTCCCACATGGTATTCCTCATACATTGTCTCATGTGCTGTTTAACATCTATATGAAGCTTTGCTTTTACTGGACATCTGAATCAGATGACACTGTAAAGGTGATGAACCATTGCCTGGGTATGGTGATAAGCTACATGAGCCCCTGTAAACTGAAGCTGAATTTCGATGAGGTAGAGGCACTATGGGTGGATGGGTCTTGAATTTGGTAAATTGGTATTTAACCTGCTCTGAACAGGCTTGCAATCTTCCTGAAAGAACAGTTAGGGAATTCTCTTAGACCCTGCTATGTAATTTGAGACCTGGGGAAAACTATTATCATCAAATATCTTTCGCCTGCGTTGGATGGCTTGCCAATTGCAGCCTTTCCTAGACAGAAATAATCTAGCTACAGTAATCCATGTTCTGGTAACCTTCTGGTTGGATTACTGCAATGCCTCATGTACAGGATTGCTGTTGAAGATGTCTTGGAAGTTTCAGTTGATGCAGAATTTTGATAGTCTTTACATATCATACCAATTTTTTAAAAATACTTCACTAGCTTTGTGTTTGCTTCTGGGCACAATTCAAGTACTAGATATTGCCTATATGGCTGGCAATCCAAATGCCTGAAGGAGTGCCTTTTTCCATATCAACTTCCCTTATCTTTCTCCATTTGCCTTGTTTATTAAAAAAAGAGTACAGTATTAAGTAACAAATGAAATGTCTTTCTGGGAGTTGTGCTCCAGCTGTACGCTCCCTAACTAAACTTGATCTGGTGCATTCCGTCCAGTCTTGTCATCATCAGACAAAAAATTCTTGTTCATCAAAGTATTTAAAATCATTTTACTTGTTTATAATCTTACTGTTTTAAGGGTTTAATTAGTGATTCCCATTGTTACATTTTTATTAGCATTTTTAATTCCAAATTAGATAGAGTAGATTATATAGAACCGGCATGGTGTAGTGGTTTAAATGTTGGGCTGCAGCCCTGGAGACCAGGGTTTGATTCCTCACTGGGCCATGGAAACCCACTGGATGACCTTTGGCTCTTCACACACTCTTAACTCCAGAAGACCCCATGGTAGGTTTGCCTTAGAGTCGCCATAAGTTGGAAATGACCTGAAGGCACACAACAACAACACAACATAGTTGTTTAACATTGGGACACCTGGACAGAAATTATTTTTTAAAAACACTGGGCTAGAAGAAGAGAAAGAAAAGAGAACCATAGAACATATGGGGAAGCATACGTGTAAGTTAAAAACACTGTGTTTCCAGTCCTTGCTTAGAGAAGAATTAAAATGTTCAGCCATATCAGAGCAAAAATTATTTTGGGTATCCGATCCAAGAAATTTAGATAGCCAGGAAACATGATTTCAGTGGAAAGCTATCCCTTTCCAAATGCGTATCCTTTTCATTGTAACAGTCTCATTCTCCCTCCCTCCCTCCCTCCCTCCCTCCCTTCCTTCCTTCCTTTCTTTCTTTCTTTCTTTCTCCCTCTCTCTCTCTCTCTGTCTTGCACACACAAGGAAATTGTAAAATAGATCACCGTGATGTTTTTCTTTTAAACAGCTAGATCGATTCAAAGAACCCCCAGCATTCGGACCAATGTGTGACTTGCTGTGGTCAGATCCTTCTGAAGACTTTGGAAATGAAAAATCTCAGGAGCATTTCAGTCATAATACTGTCAGAGGATGTTCCTATTTTTATAGGTAAAAAAAATAGGATTATTTTGACAAATTACTACTTGAAAGGAACTTATTATGCTTATAGTTATTTTGTTTCACAGCTATCCTGCAGTTTGTGAATTTTTGCAGAATAATAATTTGTTGTCTATTATCAGAGCTCATGAAGCACAAGATGCAGGGTAAGTATCATGCCTTCCTATGACAGATGTTATTAAGAACTTAAAATTTTTAACCAGCAGTTCTCTTAAGATGTGAAATTAACTGTTGTTTTTTTACAGTTATAGAATGTACAGAAAAAGTCAAACAACAGGCTTCCCATCATTAATAACAATTTTTTCTGCACCAAATTACTTGGATGTCTACAATAATAAAGGTAAGCAGTTTGTTGTTGAGAAAACATTTTTTATATATAAAACATTTTTTTAAATAAATCTAAAATGCAAAATATTCAGTCTATCTTCATCTGTCATCTTCATAACGATTCTGAATAATTCGGGTGGTAATTAATTATACAATTTGAAGTGCAGGTTTTGACCTATCAAGCACTACATGGCTTAGGTCCAGGTTATTTGAAGGACTGTGTTGTCCCTTCCAGACCGGCCTGTGCTGCACAATCTGCTGGGGAGGCCCTTCTCTCTCTCCCACCACCCTTACAGGTATACCTGGTGGGAACACAGGGGAGGGCCTTCTCAGTGGCTGCCCCCCAGGCTCTGGAATTCTCTTTCCAAAGAGGTTAGACTGGTACACTCCTTTCTTTTTGCAGATAAATAAAAACTTTTCTGTTTAGACAGGCATTTGATGATCAACTATATAAGACCTGTCCAACCAAAATAATGTGCTGGATCTTGCTAATTGTTGTGTTGGTTGGGTGTTTAGTGATATATGTTTTAATCTGAGTTTAACTTCTTGATTGTTTAATCTTGTTTTAACTTTTATACCTTGTGGATTTTTAATATGTTTTTTAATTCGGTGTAAGCCACTTTGAGTCCCAATTGGGGAAAAACAGGAAATAACAACAACAACAACAACATTTATTTGGTTAAAAACATACGTTCGAAACAGCTCTTAGAAAAGTCATACAGTAATTCATTAAAGACCTAACATGCATACTTGGAACTAGGTCTCATCTTGTCCAATGGTACTTTCTCTCAGTCAAGTACATATATGATCACAGCTTCAATTTCTGCTTTATGGATTTTGCACTTTTACATGTGATGCCACACATGGGTAGATTACTATGCACAGAATCTTCTGGAAAGCTGTGGAAGATTAGGAGCACTGAACTTCCATCCAACAACTTCTGTGGAGCCATATTCCATGAGTGGGGTGACAAATGGAAGAATCAGAATTTCAGACACAAAGGGAGCAACAGTAGAAAGGGGCCTCTCCCAAGAGAGCCATTTTAAGTGTTTATCTTCATTTTGCTAGATATTTGCTAGAAGTACTTGCTTTCTCTTTAATTAAGCAAGTGCTACAAGTGGGAAAGGGAAGAAGTTAGCAAGTAGGAGAGAAGATCCCCACCACCATTTGCCATATTTCCATGGATGTTGCTGGTCATTCCCACAATCTGGTTAATACTTTTCTGGAAGCACAGGGCTATGACTGGTTTTGTCTTGGGGCGTTTTGAAACCTACACCAGGACAGGATGTTGCCAATATTTACAGATACCCCAGTGAAACAGCGAGGGTGCATCAGTGAGAGTGGGCCACAACACCAGTCTCTACTTCTGATGAATCTTCAAATGTCTCTGGTCTCTTTAAATGTGGAGGAGTGTGAGTGATTGTGTTGCTATATCAGAATGATCTGGAAGGGATTATGCTTCCACTGCAAGGTCAGGTTCATAATCTGGGAGTAACCCCTGGGTTCCCAGATAGCAGTGATAGAGGTGTGCTATTGCACAACTCCATTTAACATACCAGTTATGATGAGTCTATATTCCATCTACTATAAAAAAGGACTAATTGCAATAATAAAGAAGATGCTTTTTTGTACCCTAGAATCAAAGATGATCGTGGGGGCTTGTCTCAGTTGCATTGCATCCCATCTGTAAATATTTTCTTAGATTGCTTATAAATATGTAGTTCTTTGGTCATATGCATAGATCTAATTCTGATATGTAGCATTGATCAACAGAGTGAACCATCTGCTTTATATGCATAGCCTTCATTCCTGCTTTTTGACTAAAGTGCAGTAATCTGGATTGTGCTGTGAGCTCTACAGGCCTGAGCTAATGTTTGTTTTGGCTTATTTAATGCTGGTCCTAGAGGCATCACAAACTCCTGTACAGACATAGAAGGATGGAGTTGGAAGAGACCACAAGGGCCATCAAGTCCAACCCCCTGCCATGCAGGAATACACAAAGCACTGCTGACTGATGGTTATCCAGTCTCTGTTTAAAAACCTTAAGGAAGGAGACTCCACCACACTCCAAGGCATCAGTACACTGTTAAACTGCTATTACCATCAGAAAGTCCTTCCTAATATTTAGATGGAATCTCTTTTCCTGTAGTTTGCAGCCATGGTTCCATGTTCTAGTCTCTGGAACATCAGAAAACAAGCTTGCTCCATCCTCTATATGACATCCCTTCAAATATTTAAACATGGCTATCGTGTCACCTCTTAACCTTCTCTTCTCCAGGCTAAACATACTCAGCTCCCTAAGCCGCTCCTCATAGGGCATGGTTTTCATGCCTTTTACCATTTTGGTCGCCCTCCTCTCAACACATTCCAGCTTGTCAATATCCTTCTTGGCTTGTGGTGCCCAGAACTGGACACAGTATTCCAGGTGAGGTCTGACTAAAGCAGAATAGAGTGCAACTGTTACTTCCCTTGATCTAAATACTATACTGCTGTTGATTCAGCCTAGAATCACATTGACTTTTTTAACTGCTGCATCACACTAGTTTGTTACCCCACAAGATGAGGGTGACTCGGGAGTCCACCTGCAATGCCAATGCCTTCATGGAAAGATGGGGAATTATTAGCTCAAAAGGGAGGCCTGCAAGAGGCGATGACTTCCGTAATCTCTTTATCTTTGTATACCAGTGCTAATGCAGATATACCACTTGGAGGTTAAAAGAATATTTTATTGGGGGAAAAATCACAAGATTCAAGCAGTTTCACAATCATACAAGGCTAACTGGAGAAAAGGATGGAATATTCAGATGGCAAAGAGTAGGACAAAGTGGATGATATGTACCTATCCTGAAGAGAAGAGAAGAGACAAAGTGATGTGGCTCAGCCTTGGGGTTCAAGGGTAGCACAAGTTGGGAATCTGAGGAGCAGAGTGACAGCCTATGTTCAGTGTACTGTGGACTGTCAGGTTTGGAGCCAGGATTTAAATACCCTTTTTCTGCCCTGAAGGGGAAGATGTTAATGGCTTTCTGGCAGAGCAAACAAAGGGTCACTCTTATGGTAATGTCCAGTGACTCTTCTGGTCTCCAGCCAGAGTCTGGGGCAACCTCATCTCACAAGGCTCTTTGGACCCCAGCAGAGACCCTCAGAGAAACCTCCCTCAGTCTGTCATGTATAGGACAAATGGTTATTCTTGGCTTTGATGACCTGACTCATCCTGCCCAGTGGCTTCTCTGGGAATCAAGGGGCCTTTGGGCCTCCAAAAAAACAAAGTGAAAGAAAAGTTTGAGTCTTGGCTGTCTTAGCCAATTCAGCAAGAGCCCTTAATTTACATAGCTGACAGTGAACTCAATATGCCAAACCAGCTAAGCTGATCACTAATAGAATTTGGAAGACCAGAATTATGACAATTGGATGCAGCATTGTATTGAAGACTCCTGTTGCAGTAGGAGACCATCCAAGTCTCCCGCCATGAATGGTGTGCAGTGGAGGCGATCTCTCTGGAGAGAATCGCTGTGGCCTCATCATTGTGAGATACGACCAAAGCAGCTTGTCTCTGGCTGTCTTTCCCTCTAGCAACTGCTCTTTGAGGTTGGTAGCTATCCAAAGCACATTTACTCATTAACTCTTATCGAGGACAGGTTTACCCTGTGTGGGTCTGCAACCGCATGTACAGCTGCAGAATGTCCTCAATCCTTGATCCTGCACAATGAGAATGGATCTTCTTTACAAAGGACTCCACGAAGTCCTAGAAGAAGTCAAAAGTTCTTCACAGAGCTTTTGGAGAGGGGACATCAGTGAGGGCTGGAAGTTTGGAAATAGCTTCCACTCACTGAGTATCCTCGTCTCCCTGGTTCTCACACACACTATTTTCATTCTGTTTCTTGTCTGTATAGCTAGGTTGAGGTGAAGGACATTTTCAACTGCTTGGGTGTCCATTGAGAGCTTAACTGTGGATTTTGTCCGTGAGGTCCTGATGCCCTCTTTTGGCCTTCCCCGGATGCTGGGCTCCAAACGAGCCATGACACCTCAAGGGAGGTCCTTGGACCCCAGATGTCCCTAACAGGCATGGCTCATGTTTTGGGGCTGACTTGACAGAATCACATCTACCAGCTGGGTGTTCCTGTCTTGGCCTCTCTGTAACTTCAAAAGGGCATCACTCAGCTTGGTGGTGGGGCATAAGTGGAACCGGGAAATGTAAGTGCTGGTTTGCTTCAACGGCTCCCAGATATGCCTCCTTGCCTCATTATAAACAGCTCAGGATCACATCCTTCCAACTGTTGCCTTTGTGTGGAGACCTGGTTTGGGCCCTCAGGACCCTGCCAGTGTGAAGGGACAGAAGGAGCTTCACCTTGGCCACAACCTGGATCAGGGAGGGAGCTGTCATGTTGGCTTCTCCAGTCCCTGTTGCCCGTACTGTTGCCAGCACACTCATCTCTCTCTCACAGCTATGACGTCTGCCTTCCTGTACTGAGTGTGGAGGCCATGATTACTGTATCTCACCAAATGAATGGATTCCCAAGACTGGGTTCCATGTTCGTCTGGGGGACCTTGGTGTTCCTTAGAGCTCCTGACTCTAAGCAAGTCGGACACTTCTCTAAGCCTGCCTGTAAAGTTGCCCCAATAGACCTGGTCTGCATCAAGGGGACCAAAGGCCATTTTGGTTTGGAAGTTAAGCCTCCATAAAGGAATGTCTTGAACTTGTCATTGGAAAGTTAAATGTCCGTAATGCCAGGCTGATCTGCATCTTCCTTGCCATAATGGTCAGCAGCTTCTCTGGGCAACAAATGCCTCCAGCTTCTCGCCTGTAGCCTGATGCTCTGTTATGTAGAGGGCATTAGCCATCTGCCCCAGCCACAAAAGCTGGATGATCTCCCTCATCCAGGGATATATGTCCAGTGTGGCCAAATCATAGGTGGCTAGTGCTGATTCTAGGGCTGGCAAGCCTGAGGGGGAAATGCATAGCCAGGCAAGCTAGGATTGGTCTTGGCCGTTGGCCATGGAATGCAATGCCACGGCATTGAACCACACAATCCCTGTGTCCTTGTTCAGGACATCTTGCTACTGAGAGATCACCTTGGCCTCTGTGGCAGACCAGTGAACCCTTTCTTCTATGTCCTGTCGTTCCATCCAGCCATTGGTTCAGTGTTTGACGAGCAACTTTGTTTTGACTGGATAGAGCAGAGTGGGCTCTTCCCATTTGGGATTGTAAGGGGTGTGTGGGAGCTCTTCCTCTGGCAGGGGCTCCCTCCCTAATGGAAGAAGTACAAGGCCTCCCCAGCCCATTACCTATGTCAAATACTTTTTGCGGGGTTGCTCCCCTGCCTTAACATTCTAACCCCTCCCATTATTCATTTTTATTTATTACCTCTTCTCGATATTTAACACTTTTTAGGCCTTTTTAGTCACTTCCGTTACCTTATTACAGCTATCTTTTTACAAAATACGTTCACCTAAAGTCTCCATACATCATTCCATTATCACATTCATTTGTCCATATTTCTCAACTGTCTGTCACATTTCTCTCTTTTATTAAGTCTTCTTTCCTTCTCCTCCGTTCTTACATCCTTGGCTCATTTCTCCAAATCTTCTTCACTCTCATTCTCTTCTGCATCCACTCCACTTTGCATTTCTCTTTTACTTTTCTCCTTGAATCTCAGCTGTTCCAATGTACACTGACCCTCCTCCACATTCTTTGCCTTCAGTAATACACCATCCTTAAAAATGAGGATAATTGTAGAGAAGCCCCAAGTATATTTCATACCTTCTTCCTTCAGGCATTTCGTTATGTCCCTAAGACATTCTCTCTCCTTAATTGCCTCTGGAGCCAGGTCCTGAAAAGCTTGAATTTTTTTGTCCTTTAAATTCCAAGTTTTGTATTGATCTCAGTTTTTTTAGGACTGTGTCTCTCAAATTTTCTCTTCTAGAGGCTATTACCAAATGTTGATTTCTGTATTTTTGTCCTCTAATATTCCAGTGTACTCTATCCAGATCAGCAGGGGAAATTTTTATTCCATAACTTTCCCACCACATCACCAATGTAGCAATTAAGTCAGATGATTTAATTTGTTCCTTAAAACCTTTCAGTCTTAAATTTTTACATCTCTATCGATTATTAGAATCTATAAATCTTTCTTTTAATGATGTCAACTCTTTTTTTTCAACTTCTATATCTCATTCCCATTCACATCTGCTTTGTCTCTTGCTTCCTTGGCTGTCTTTTTCACCTCCTTTATCTGGTCTACAAGGCCCTTAATCATTGCTTCAGTACCTTGAAAAGCTTGGAACAGTTTGTCTAATTTATGATCTAAAACTGCTAATGAGACTTCCATGGGAGGACTCACTGCACTGCCATCCTTCTCCATTCTGTCCCTCGCCATAGATCGACATAGATCGCTCTCACAGGAACAGCTGGCTTTCCTTCTCTCACTTATCTCCTTTCTTTTAAAAAAGGAATTTCACAGCAGCAGATCATGTTCTCCAAAGTCAGTGCAATACATCTCTATTTGTTTTACAGTTCCAGCTTAAATTGGAGAAGTAATAACTCTAAATTTAGGTTTCTTAGGGAGGAGAGATTAGGAAGATGTCTATCCTGTTCCCCAGCACATGCTCATCCCTCATATTATTGTTATATTTTAATCATTTATGCAATTCAATTCCCCCCTTTTTTATGTTTTTTCCCTTTTTTTTTTTTTTTTTTGGAATTACAATATAAGGGGAGTGGTGAATGCCTCACTGTAGCAAGGGAAGTTTGCATCCTGGCTAAAAGAGGCCTTAGTGGGGCCATTACTAAAAAAAGCTTCCCTGGATCCCAACATTCTGAATAATATTCCAATTCCAGTTATTCATTTATTCCACTATTCCAGTCCCTAATATTCAATTTTGGGGCAAGGTTCTGGAACATGTGATGGCTTCCCAGCTCCAAGGGTTTCTGGCTGAAATGGATTATCTCATTCATTTCAGTCTGGCTTCAGGCATGGTTATGGGATAGTGACAGCTTTGGTCGCCTTGCGTAGGATGACTACGCAGGGAACTAGACAGGGGAAGTATGCCCCTGTTGGTCCCGCTAGACCTCTCAGTGGCTTTCAATATCATTGACCATGGTAACCTTCTGGGCCAACTCTCTGGGATGGGACTTACGGAGTGGTTCCGGTCATTCCTGGAGGAATGTATTCAGAATGTGGCGTTGGGGGACCTCAGTTCAACAACCTGGATGCTGGCCTATGGGGTCCTTCAGGGTTCTGTTTTGTCCTCATGCTATTTAACATCTATATGAAACCAGTGGGAGAGGTTATCCTGAGTTTGTGGATTCAGTGTCACCAATATGATAATGACATCCAACTCTTCTTCTCCTTTCCACCCGATCCAAGGAACTGTCACAGTACTGAACCGATGTCTGTTGTCAGTAATGGACTGAATGAGGGCAAACAAATTGAAACTTAATCCAGACAAGATAGAGATTCCTGGTCAGTTGAAAGGCAGACCATGGAATAGGGATTCTGCCTGTGCTGGATGAGGTTGCGCTCTCTTGAAATATCAAGCTCACAGCTTGGGTGTTCTCCTGGGCTCTACTCTGAGCCTGAATGCCCAGGCTTCAGCAGTGGCCAGGATTCCATTTGCCCAGTTAAAACTTGTGTGAGGGCTGCACCTATTCCTTGAAACATCAGATCTGGCTACAGTGGCACATGGCTTGGTTACATCTCAGTTGGACTACTGTAATGTACTCCATGTGTGACAGCCTTTGGAAACTGTTCAGGAACTTCAGCAGAATCCAAATAGTGGCAGCAAGAATGTTGAGCAGGGTCAGTTATAGCAACTGCCTTGTTAAAATAGCTTCACTGTCTACCTGTTCGTTTCTGGGCACAATTCAAGGTGCTGCTTGTGACCTACCTATAAAGCCCTATACAGCTTAGGTACAGATTATGTGAAATACCATATCTCCCTATGCAAACCTGTCAGAGTTTTAAGGTCTGAAGGGGAACGCTTTCTCTCAGTCCTGCTACTGTCCCAGGTTCACTAGATGAGGATACAGAAGAGAGCCTTCTCAGTGGCTGCTCTCACCTTGAAACTCCTTTCATGGGAGCCTAGGCTGGCCCCCTCTGGGCTTACCTTTTACTGGCAGGCCAAAATGTTCCCATTCAAGCAGGCTTTTAATTTGTGAGCAGGTGAGCTTTTTATTTTATTAAGATGTGTTATTTATTTTTGAGACTTCTGCATATTTTATAATGATTTTATACTGTTTTTATATGGTTAATTAAATTGTTTTAAACTATATTGTATATGTTTTTAACTTTTCTGGAAGCCACTTTGGCTGCCACTCTGGAAGAAAGGTGGCTTATAAACACAATCAATCCATCAATCAATATTTAGTATGTTTATATTTCTTATCAAAAACTTGTATTTTTATTTTGACACTATATTTTAAGACAGATTCCTCAGTATGACCATCTTTACTGAGCTTTGGAGCTGTTGGATACAGTTTGTTTTATTTTTTATGAATATTTCTGTCCTAAGCTTTGAACCTCTTGAGTCTTGCAAGGTATATTATGACTGCAGATTTAAACAAATATGATATATACAATAAGCAAGCTAAAAAAAAAAAACTAGAGATGCGGCTGGAAGAGAGAAAAAATACAAATGAAAACCTCAGCAAAGCCAAAAAAGAGATGGGGAGAGAGAGAGGGTTTTACATAGTATTGAAAATCCGTTATGGACAGGCCAAATCAGGCCACCCAGCGTAATGAGTTTCATAGCATGGGTTGCAACAGGAAAACACCCAGTCCTGCCAATGCAGCCTCTGTTGGTAATAAAATGTGGAGTAAAACCTCAGATTCAGATAAGACTCAGAGGGAAGGCAAGCTTATCTATTCTCATATGGCTACACTGTCATGTAGGCAGGCAGCTAAAAAAAGCAGAATAACACAGGAACAGGGACTTGATTACTCTTGTGCAGAAGGAAATTCACCTACTAACAACTTTGACTTTATTGCCAAAGTTTGCATCTTTCAGACAGAACGCTCAGCTATCCTTTGAAAGATCTTCATATAGCCAGAATATAGCCATACAGTCCCTCAGCATGATGCTGCTTCCTGTTATCACCAGTGGTGTATCCCATTCTTTGAGCTTTCCTTTGTGCTTGCCATGGTTATGGTTCATGGAAAAATTTATTTAGAAATTACACTAAATGCCAGTTGTTTAGTTTGATAATAAGGAGACACAGACTTTGCACTCTGTGTTTGCAGGAACTCATTTCTTCAGAACAGGCAAATTATTGTTTGTGCTTGCATATAAAACTTGCTCACAAACGAACAGCCTTTCTTCTTTCCAAGCTCATACTTGGAACAGTTCTGTAGTATGTAAGTAAGGTAATACAACTGCTGATTGTTAAAAACAGTAGCAAACAACCCTGAGATGTTGGAGTAAATGTGATTGATAAAAGAAATTACATTTATTATTGAGGTGAAATTTCCACTAATACCTGCATTTGTTTTGCAGCTGCTGTATTAAAATATGAAAACAATGTTATGAATATTCGACAGTTCAACTGTTCACCACATCCTTATTGGTTGCCAAATTTTATGGATGTCTTCACATGGTCATTGCCATTTGTTGGAGAGAAAGGTATATAATATCATGAAACAAAACATCAAAGCTTTGTATATTACTTAGTCAATAGCTGCATACACAGTATTGCTATTTACTTGTACCCCCAATAATTAGCTGAAATCACGTTGGTACCACACAGTCACATCTGCAGGACTTGTGGCCATCAAACCAAACACAGGCTACCAGCTGTGTTTGGTGACCTGCCAAGTGAAGTGTTTGATAGTTGCTGTATCAGTATCAGACAGGGAGCAAAGTCAGGAAGTTTGTTTAGCCCTTGCTGAATTTCCTGTGGGCTGTCTTTGGCACTGTAGATCATGCGTGGCATTTTCATTGCTGGGGTGCATATTGATAAATACATTCCACATAAATGTTTTTTGTATTTTATAAATAAATGATAATCAGCCATCATTGATTAATTGGCTCTGGCAGTCAGATACTGGGGACAAACAGGAAAAGGATTAGGCCTTCATGCCCTATTTGTGAGCTGCCCAGATGATCATTCCGGTGACCATTGCTGGGAGGGAAGCGCTGCGTCAGATGGGTCTGTGATGAGATATAACAATCCTATATTTGCATTGAATGAATTATGGTGAAGAACAGGAAGCAAACCTATTGACCAGGATCCTGTACACTTTTAGTGCAGTATAAATTTACACCAGTGTAATTAGACTGGCCTCCATAGTTGTGGACCTGACTGCACAATAGATGCGCGTGCCTTGAGCTCAGTGATTGTTTAGTTGTTGATTAGCTTCATAACCACCAAATCAAAAGTGTCAGGGAGTGGGTACTTACAGAATGCATTTACACAACTCCTGAGAAAATACAACTGCTTGCATAACTATTTTTACACTGGCATAGTGCCCAGTAAGATCCCAACCACTGTACTTTCAAACATTTCTGTCTTCCTTGCATATGCTCAAAAATATATAGCCTGTAATTTGCAGTGTAAAATGTGCAGTCCATAATAAATTGTAATCTTTTCAAATTCAGTGACAGAAATGTTGGTGAATGTACTAAGCATTTGCTCTGATGATGAACTGATGACAGAAGGTGAAGATCAATTTGACGGTAGGGATATTTCTATGACTAACAATTCCATAGTGTATATTATTTCCTTTTAGAGAAAATTTGTGCATGAAATTTTTTTTATTATTGATATTAAAATGTTAAGGCAGGAAAGCTTTTTAATATAGAGGATTCTCATTCTGTTAAGACTTAAAATTTAGTACGGTTGTTTTTTATATTAAAATGTTTTCTTAACGTAACATGCTACATTTGTAAGGCAGCCTTGCCCAACGTGATATCCTCAAGATGTTTTGGATGACAACTACAATCAGTCCTGGTCAGCATTGCCAAATGGTTCTCTGTCATGATGGAAGTTGGAATCCAAAATAGTTGGACATACCACATTGGGGAAGTTTAGTGTAAATAACAAGTTGCAGACCATTCATTGTTAGTCTATGTTTCACACTTCTTCAGTATTCTTCAGTATTTGTGTATTATTCATTCAAGCAAAATACAAAGTCAGATTCAGTCTGTAACTGAATTTACCCCCCCCCCAAAATCTGAAAATTATTTCTTTATACTCTCAACTTTCTAATGTTCTTTCATTTGCATATATTTAATAGTTTGCGCTAACAGGGTTCTGTCCTGCACACACTTTCTATCACCACATCAGTAAATCCACTGAATGTTAGACATACATTCCACATGTTACTAGTAGTGAAAATGTTCATAACAGTGTGCAGTTTTCTGTAAGAGAAGCAGTTTTCCATTCTCCCCCTCATTCTTCTTTTCAACCTTCTTTCTTTCTTGTCACTGCCAGTGTAAAAGGTCTTCCTTTTAGTTTTCGTCACTCACCTTTTTCTCCATCATTCACTTTCTTTTTTCTGGATTCTCCGTTTGAAGAACGACTCATATATGGCAATAAAAAAGGTACAGAAGGAATATGACTTCCTTGATTACACTTATCCAAGTAGAGAACACATTTATATATTTTTCTTTATATAAATGTGTAGTATTTGTTTTATTGCCAGTCTTTCTGTAACATTTTGCAGCATCTGTCTTTCTGTGCATGAACATTTTTCCTCTTCTCTCCCTTTGCCTCCTTTTTAAAAATAGAATTTCACATTTTGCTGTTTCTAATACATTATTTGATCTTGCATGAGTAAGGAAATTTCTAGTGATCTGTCTGAAAATTTTACTGTAAGCATTTTAATTTAAAATGATGTGCATGAAATGTGACCTGTGTAATGCTCCAGTTTCTATTTGTACATTGATTTTGTTCTCTTCCAGCTGATATTTATATGAGATATATCTCTATTTTACCAGTTTCAAGTTGGTGCATTAATTCATATCTGCATATAAATTCAGATAATATTTAATGATGTGAGTGTTTGTGCAGTCATTCTTCCTGCAAGCGAATTTTTTCAATATGCACTGTTTTAATAGCTTTGAAAGGGTTTATCTTACCCACCAGGCAGATGAGAGAGAGGCAGTCAGAATAAGCAAAGAGGAGAAAAGTTAAGCAGCTCCCAAGGCTGTTTTGCATTACAGAAACAGAAAATACTAGGATGGGAGTAAGAATAATCCATCTGAGTTCCATGTGTACTTTGTTCCTATGATGTAGTTTTTATGCAGTGCAATGCTCTGCATGTATACTGGAAGAAGGAAGTAGCTGTGACAAGTAAGGCTGCTTCACATATTCAGATTTCCTGCGTGAATGCAAATCAGTTCATGTATATGACCTAGGTATATTTCGGTCTGTCGACTGGGATTACCTATTGTCTTAATAATCTAAGTGGCAGTTTTCCTGTAGCGTGGGAGTGTGGAAAGGCATTCCTGCATTCAGTCTTCCTCTTCCCATGCTCCAGAGGCAGGGCTTTCAGTCAGCTGTTCTTCCTCCATCCTAAGAGGGAAAGCTAGTCCCTTCTCTCTGTTCCATCTTGCTTTGCACAGGGAAACAAAGCTGCTGTTCAGCTTAGGAGACAAATGAAAAGGTGTTTTGAGGCCTTTCCTTCCACCCGAACACAGATTGTGGAAATCCCTTTTGTTAGGAAAAAAGACAGAGGACAGTCAGGCCTAAATTGTCTTCAGACAAGAGGGGAGGAAGTTTGGATGACCCAGTCCAGCTGGACCACCTCTGTGGGTCTCACCTATGCAGCAGGAAGGTCTAGCCAGCTTGGGGGATCAGTTGCTGAGAGAAGGAGAGTCATACCTGTTGGCCTTACTGGCTGAACATTATTTGGCTGGTTAAATATTCAGGCTGATTGACTGAGCAGAGAGAGTTTAAACCAAGAGGAATGGAGCCTGAATTCACTGGTGCTTCATTGTTGGGGTCAGAGATGGATCTCTTTGCTTCAGAGGAGATCCACAAACTTGTGAGATTTCTGTCATTCTAGACAGAATGCTCTAATGAGTCCACGGCCCAAAGTGTTCATCATACCTGCCCTCCAACAGCCCTGGTGACCAAAGTCCTGAGAAAGATAAGGATGGAAAAGGCAGATGTGATCCTTGTTGGTCTGTGTTGGCTGCGAAGAGCGTAGTTTTCCAACATCATCATTCTGATGCTGGTGGACAGTTTGCCTCTTAGCCCAGACTTGCTGGGTCAAAAAGGGTTCTTGCACCCAGATCTGGACTGGTTATTGTTACCTGCTTGGAGGTTGAGCGGGAGAAAGCTATCAGAAGGATGTGATTCAGACTATTTTGGCAGCCAGGAGGCCATTTACAAAGCATCTGTGGAGAAGTGACTAAGGCCATTTCCTCACTAGCCCGTTATTGTGTTCATGGAATCCTCGGGCTTGCAGTTTAGGGAGGAGCCTTTGAGGCTCCTCCCTAAACTGCAAAGCGCAGGATTCCATAGGATGTTGAAAGTGGAATAATACCCTTATAACGGGCTAGTGCGGAAATGGCCTTAGTATTTTTTAGATGGTGCAGAGAAAAAGGTTTCATCCCAGTCAGCTTTGGTGGCTTCTGTGTTGGCCTTTTTTGCAGTCAGGTCTTAATAAAGAGCTTAGTACAAATACCTTAAAAATACATGTTTCAGCTTTGTGGTTTGTTTGAAAGGGAGAAAGGGCCGTGAAGCTTGGCATTTTTGCATGAAAGGTCTCATTTTTAGTAGGAGTTATTTTGGGCCATGGGGTTTTTGCACTGAGAGCATTGATGGTCTTTTTGTTAGGTAGCCTCTGGTTTTTCAGTTGGAGCTTGCTTTTATTGCAAATGTGAATTCAATCTTTCATTGTTCACAAGAAATTGTTTTACCTTCTCTCTGTGCTGAACAAAAAGCACAGAAGAAGAGGGATTGGCATAAGCTGGGCATATGAGGAGCTTTAAGTTTTTATAGAAGAAATATCTTCTTTTCTGAAATATGATTATTTGCTTGTGTCTTTCCAACAGTCCACTTCTGAGAAAAATGCATTAGCATGCTTTTTCAGTGGCTGAGATGATGTATTGAGGTTGTGCATAGGGCTAAGTCAGTGGCAATTCCAGAAGTGACGCAGGCCTGTTTGATTTGCCATGTAGCCACATTGGCTTCCTTTGTTACAGCAATACAGTCTTGGAGATTGCCAGGGCAGCATCTTGGGCATCTTCTTTTGTTCAACATTACAAATTCGATAAATTTGCCTCTGCTGACACAGCCTTTGATAGGCATGTTTTGCAGGCATGTTCCTCAGTAAATTTAGATCTGTATTTTGTTTTCCTCCTGGTGCAAGGATGCCCTCCCTAGACTGCAAGAAAATGGAACATTCGTACTCACAATTAAAGATCCTTTTCTGCAGCAATGGAAAGGGTATTGTACTTACCTAGGGTATTTTGACTGCAGAAGTTGTTATTGTTTTGAAATTGCTCATGAGGCTTTCTTTCACTTCAGAATTTGGTGTAGAGTGTCTTCTTTAGGGAGGTCTTGGGGCTTGCTATTTCTTCATGGGCAGGCAGGGCTAGCTCTCCTACTTAGGGTGAAGGAAGAAGTTTTAATTGATCGAAAGCCCTGCCTCTGGAGCATGCGAAGAGCAAGACCTGGTACACTCTCTGCTACTGCAGAAAAGGAACCTTCACAGTGAATATCAGTGTTCTGTTTTCTTCTGTGCCCCATACCTTTGTTTTCTTTGATCTTTTTGTTTAGTGTTTCACTGGGTTCTTAAGTGGTTCAGTGGTAAGTCAGGAAAAAAACTAAGAACACAGTGATTAAGAGCTAGCATGTAATTTTCTTGGGCCTAAATCCAACATAGCACTGGGGCAGAAAATAGAGTGGTAGGAGAATTTTACTGTTTTTAAAGTTGTGGAAGTGGTAGTATGTTTGTTCGTGTGATCCTTGGGCATACCGCCACTATGCAGCCACTTATACAACTATTTCTCCAACAGATAGAAACTGTTTTGAACTCACCCGTTGCACTCAATGCAGAACTAGGTGTCTGTGAGTGCAACATCATTTGTGTTAGCTGAACGGCATTGCTATTGGCTTGCTGTTTGTCTATCTGCATTTAGAATTGTTTGAAAAATATTTTCCATTTTTTAAAGATTGTTGTTCCGTAGCCAAAAGTAATTTGTTTGTGATTTTATATCTTTAATATTCAACCATTTTAAATTCTAGGATGAAGGAGAACCATTATGTTCTCAGAGCTTTATTGATGGTTTGCATTATATTTCTCTCTTACATACTTTGAGCTTGAGACTCTCTTATTCCATTGAAAGTAGGTACAGCTGCAGCACGAAAAGAAATAATCAGAAACAAAATCCGTGCAATTGGCAAGATGGCAAGAGTCTTCTCTGTTCTCAGGTAATTGCAGTCCTCAACCTATGTAATCTGTTTAGATGAAGAGTCTACTAGTTAACACCCTCCCCTCAGTGCTTCCACTTTTGCAGTTAAATGCAACTGTAGCAGTTATAATTAATGTAGCATTTATTGCTGTCACCATATTTCTACTAAATGTTTATTTAGAATCAGTTGTTTTGTGATCTGGGCAACACAGCAAGATCTGGACCACATGCCTCCCCATACCAGTTTTTGTAGCCATCATTACTAGATTTGGTGTTACATCAGTGAATTTCAGTGCTGTGGCAGTGGTAGCAAAAGATCTGAAATTTGGCTTGCAAAAACAAATGTGTCTTACAGTGGGATTTGTGATTTTTTTTTTTTTTGATCATGAGAGGTTGTAGTGGTAGGAGGGCGTGGCCTCTAGTGGGCTAGGCAGAAGGGGAGTGCAGTTCCCCCATCCTCAGGTTTTGACCAGCTATGCTTTATAGAAAGTAGAAGTGGAATTGTTCTTTCTTCCTGGGTTAAGAAAGGTAAGTAAGCAGAGAGAAAAATGCTCAAGATCGAAGCATATAGGCTCAGCCAAAGAAATGGGCTCTGGATAGTTATAAGGGTAGGAGGAGAAATATTCTGGTGGTTACACTAGTAAAGCATTACAGAAAGCAAGATGTAATGGCAGGAGTAGGAGGGAGGAAAAGGAAGCCCATTTTTAAAAAAAACTGATCCTGCCTTATTTAGCCACAAGGTAGCTTCTGAAACAGAATCTCTTTTGGTTTCTTGGAGGCATGAGAATTCATACAGTCTTACAAAATATAGGAGGTGAAACAATCCTTGGTATCCTGAAATGCCTCTTAGAAATTAAAATGCCTTTAATTCTTCTGTTAACCAAGGGGGTTGGCTGACAGACCCTCCTTTGGATTGTCTTGCACATCCTTAGAAGGTTCTGTGTTGTGATATCACTATTCCCGTTTTCCCTGTTTTCACTTCTAGCCTTACCATTACTAGCTCTTGGATGTTAAATTGAAGACACTGAATTTGGGAGTTTTGAGTTGCTCAGGCAATGAATGTGGAGTAGGATCTCCACCCCTAATTTGTCTTGGCTATTTCATCATTGCATGGGCTAGTTACAGAAGTGTTGTATAACTAGCTTCATTCAGGCTTGTAGTAACTTTTTAGATATAATTGTAAAATGTGTAATTTCTTTTTGTTGTCTAGAAATACTTCATTTACATTGAGACTTGGTTTTATGTATGAGAGATGTTTAGTGTGGAACTGCTTTGCATTTTACACACTTTACTTAGAGGGAGTCTGCATGATGTCATCAAATTAGTGTACTTAGAGCATTTCTCACTGTCTTCTTGAGGAAATGGGATCTTGATGTATGTCATGGCATTTCAGGAGATTATGTCAAGGTGCCTAGGTACTGGTGCTACAACATGTGCAGAATGCAAAAGCAAGAACTGTGCTGGATCATCGCCAGTTGCCCCAGGCTGAAACACAGCCATGCAAAGTACATCTAGGCTAAGTTAAAGTTTGTTTGAAGCATTGCAGGATACATGCTGCTTCAGACAGCGTTCGCCATGAAGCATAAAAAAGTCCAGTAACTTGAGCAAAAACAACAAAACAAAGAGAGAACGAAGAGACTTTCCAGTACATGATGTAAGCTTTTAACATGAGTTAACCAGTCCCAACTCTACACCATGTGATATGGTTCCCATGTTTCAGAGCTTTCCCACAAGACTGGAAAAATACAGTAGATAGATAGACATAACAATCTTGCATCTGGTACTGCCAGGGACAGAGAGGGGGCAATTTGACCTCTTCTTCCCTCCCACAAGGAAAACACCTCTAGACACACCACACTAACATTCAGACTCCATTCAGAGTACCTGACAGATTAAGCCCTCTCACCATGCCTCTTTACTTCTCCAATTTAGTGTACTTTTATTTCCCTTTGATCACATTCATCCTAGAATGCTTGTGTGTGTGTGTGTGTGTGTGCGTGTGCGCGTGCACACACTTTTAATGATAAGTAAAAGTCCACTGTGATGCTACTAATGAGCAGCTGAAAGGTTTGATAACTTACAGCATAAGGATTATGGTATATGGCATATGCCATAAAATGAGGGAGAGGGGAAGCTCCCTTTCTGAGTACAAATCAATTAATCAGTTGCATCTAGTGCTGTCTTACCCCTCTTGAGGAAGAGTCGGCAGCTTTGGTGGGACTGAGGGCCAAATCTTTGTCCCCAGGATGAGCTGTAAACCTCACCAGGCCTGCCAGTGTTTTTTAAAGAGGCTTTTAAAATTAAAAAAACAAAACTGGAAACAATCAGCTGTCTACTTTGAGTTTTGATTTTTTGTTTTCTGATGAGAGGTTTGGGCTGGAAAGGGTAAAGCAAAAAGCATGATTAAGGAGCAGCAAAGCACTGACAGAAATTCAACACTGGAAAACACTGAGAGAGCTCCACATGTCTGTGGTTTGTCTATCCTACTTTAGACCTTCTGCATTTAGCTAGACTGTTGAGCATCTCAGGTATATTTTTAAGGGCACAACAATGTGGGGAGAAGAAAGAAAACTGACAGTTGAAGCAGCTCAGGGTATTTTGAAATAAAGCAACCATGAGAATATGGGGAAGCAAGTGGATAAATACCCTGCCCCCTCTAGATCATATTGGCAGTGTTTGCACTGGATATAATGGGATGTACATATGAAAAAATGCTAAGCCCTTTGTTGTATTTCCAGATCCAGCAGAAAGTGGAGCTGCTAAGGTGCAGATGTATAGCGAAGTTGTTTTCAAGTGATCTTTAAGGGCTTGTGCATGCTGTTCTAACTGAAGGGACCAAACATACTGTTCGGGCAACTGAGTCTTCCCAGTAAATGTGTGAAAGGTGCCTCTGCCTTGATATATCCATCTGACACATGGAAAATACTAATTCTGCCCTAGTCATTCTGTGTTGTTCCAACAATAACAAAATGAATGTGTGGGAATTGCAGGCTCTGATGTGTTTTCTTGGTTAAAATAGATACTTCTTTCCTTTGTCTCCTAGGGAGGAGAGTGAAAGTGTACTGACACTTAAAGGTTTGACTCCCACTGGAATGTTGCCTAGTGGCGTGTTGGCTGGAGGACGCCAGACCTTGCAAAGTGGTAATGATGTTATGCAACTTGCTGTGCCTCAAATGGAATGGGGCACATCTCACTCTTTGGCTAACACCACACACAGTGCATGCAGGGAATTTCTTATGCTTTTCAGTTCCTGTCTCAGTGGTTGAAGATAAAGCATAACTTTATGTGTTAATCAGGCAATGTAAAATCAATATTTAGCCAGGGTATAAAACAAAAAGCGAACAGTTTAAGTCATGTCTTTAGTCAGTCTTTAAGCTTTCTTTAATAGAACATATTCCAGTTATCTATGAACTGCAATTCGATTGGCAGTGTAGGTCAGAAAATCATATGTTATTACATCAGATACAAAGTGTGATATTATTCTTCACTCTTCTATAAAGAATTTTATTGCAGATGTTAGTAAGTTTATTAAATGTCAATTGTCCTTTGGAAGTTAGTGTTCAAGCTGCACATTTCCAAGCTAGGTTCTACACTCCATTAATGAAAAATATGCTATGTTTTGTACCCTGGTGATTGATGCCAAAGTTTGTTTTTCATGTTGTTTGTCAACTGTTCTGTGTAATACTACAGATCTCCCTGAATTGTCCTTGTAAGTTGCTGTTTCCTTCCTCTGCAAATGTAGCTGCTTTTTTAGACCTGTCTGTCTTTCTCTAGGTATTTCTGTATGTCTGTATAAGTGTGTATACAATTAAATCACTATCTCAGACGTGTGTCTGTCTCTTGATGTTGAAGCAACGTTGTAGCACCTTATTTTTGAGGTTGGCTGCATATGCTGCTGCATACCATGCATTTTGATTGCTAATGTAACTGAAATATCTGGTAACTGTTACAAAATCTATTGGGAATAAAGGGACTAAATGAAAATCTTGTAAATAAGTAAGAATCAAAGGGTGTTTAAGTGTGCTTATATTTTTTGCATGAAAATAAAAAGAACTATACCCAAAATGTACCTGTAATCTGGCTTATTGAATATTTTATAAAAGTTTATTCATTAGTTGTTGCCAGAAGAATATTATGAAATTCTGTTTTAATGCCTTTGAATTCCCTTTTGTGTGATGGGTGTCAAAACAGAAAGTGACTTTCATACCACTTCTGAGCTTTATAGAAAACTCTTTCATTTTCTGTGTTGATACTTCACACTGTTGCAGTCTCTGTGAGTGCTATTTTATAGTAGATATCTGATTCATAATCTCAATTATTTCCTACTTTCTCAGAAAAAGCTATGTTTGCCATTTAGTGTAATCACTTCTGTAGAAACTGAAATGTTGTTTGTAAAACCTTTCTGCTACATGAACCATTTACAACAGCCTTTTCTGAGTTAACAACTTTTAAACTGTTTAAACAGCTACATTTTATTTTCACATGGTCATTGCCCTCTTTTGGACATATAATGTCTGCAAGTTAAGTTTTTATATGTCCTTATATGTATGTGATGTGTGAATATTTATAATACTAAATGGTATGTATTTGCCTTATATCAAGCAGTCCCTTGCCTCATAAATGTTACTTTCGGTTTATACATTGAAGACTCTGAATTTATACTATATTTTTGCCTCTTAGTGTTAAGTAAATTGTATGCAAAGGATTTAATCAGAATATGTAATGCTCACTTGTTCATATTTTAAAACAAGTCAACAGGATTATGTTTTAATTCATATAATTTATATGAATTTATTTATTTATGTAAAAATATAATTTAATTCAATTAACTTTTCAGAATAGTATGATTCAGTTGAAATACTACATCAAAAATCTTGTGTAGAGTTTTTAAACCCTGAAATGGGGTTTATCAAAAATGATAAAATAATTACATATTGACTTTAAAAAAAAAATACTGCTCAGCAATTTAATATGTTCCAGACCTAAAACAAGCTGAGTAATCTCATTGTAATTAGTTACAGTCACTGTGAACTTAAAATTAGATGTATGACTAACATAACCACAATGACAGCCCTATGTTTTTGCATGTCACAATCATACTCTTTGTGCTGCTGTTGTAGTTCAGGGTGCAGTTGTTTTATGCACTTGTAGATAAAATGGTCTTGTACCATTCTTGGTAGTAAGGTATTGAAGGTGAGCTTTGTGAAATGACAACCATTTCTAGACTGGAACCCTGTTTTGTTTTGTTTTGTTTTTTTCACTTGAAAAATCCAGATTATCTAATATATTGTTTTCTGTCATCTTTGAAAGGTAAGAGAGTGAAATGGATTATTAATTGTCAAATAACGACAATGACCTTTGTGGCATTGGCTTTTCAGTAATGTAGGTGGGGGCTCAAAGAGATTTAGAAAAGTGGCCTAGATCCAATAAGAGCTGTGGTAAGACACACACACACACACACACACACACACACACTGTCACTGTTACAGAGATGGTGAACGGAGGGATTGTGTGAAGAGGCATAGGATGCTTCCTTTCTCAGTGTCCTTCAAAATGCCTATGACTGTGTAACAAGGGGTTATGCTGGTGTATGTCTCCTACCAGATCCAGACCAGTGTCTGTGAGAAATAGTGCTCAGCAAAAGCAATCTGTGCTTTGTTTTTGAAGTAGGAAATCCTGTAGCTCTGTGGCTGCATTCAAATATAACAATACACAATAATTTACTATTATTAGAAAGAATCTAGACTCATTCTGATAATTGGACAGGACTCTAGCTCACTAGCAAAAACCGTGCTTTTCATGTAAAAAGTCTCAGTTCAGACTCTTGACATATTGAAGTAGGGAGGAACATGTGTCTGAAACTTTAGCCATAATTGGTCAGAAGAGATGATCCTCAGATAGATGGGGCAGATTACTTGAGCAATTACAAGGCAGCTTCTTACATTCCTTTGAACCTCAGGCTCACATGCTCTCTGCACTCATTCCTTTGGTAGAGCTTCATGGAAAAGTTCAAAGCTTCAACTTTCAGTTTCAATCATCCACGGTTAACAATACATCCAAACATTCGCTGTGGTTGATCTTAGCTAAAAACAGCCAGCTTCATAAAGTTGTCTTATTTCACTATAATTAATAAAATTATAAGTTACAGCTACTGGAGCTCATCCAGTTTTGGACATAATGTTAAAGTACAGCTAGTGAAAAATGAAAGCAAAAGTTCAAGATCTCCTTGCAGTTGCTCCATATGAGAGGGAAGCAGGAAGGTACATCTTCCTAAGGTTTAGCAAGGCTGATTTCCATAACAATAAACTATAGTTTACCTTACATTTGAACAGAGCCTCTTTTAGCCAAGTAGGGTTTTTTTTCTTTTTCTTGGGCAGCCTCAGCCCATCCCCAGTTGAATAATCCCATGAGGAGTAATTGGATGTGAAGCTGGTGAGTTCCTTAGAATTTGATGTTTGGTGTTCCTGAATGAACTCAGAAGTAGATTCCACAATGTTTTTAATGTATAGCTTCTGTGCCTGAGGTGATGTAAGGCTTTTCTTTCCTACCTCCCTCCTCCCCCCCCAAAATGATAAAATAATTACATATTGACACATTACTAAGCATTTTAATATGTGCATTCATTCTGAAGTAAATGTATCAGTATGGAAAACCAAAAGTCTCATTATAAGAATGAAAGATTATGGTTCCTATGCTTAGAAGACCAATTGTCAGTTGAAACTTCTTGAGAATTGTAAGTTGGGTTCCTTAGATTCATCAGCACTTTTTGTAGTGGGCAACTATGTAGGGAGCAGAAGAACAATTGTGACAGTAAGGTTTAATTACTGTATTCTGTAGAACAGATGTGTATCTCTTAAGAACTTACTGAGAATGTCATTCTTCTAACCAACTCTATTTTCCATTTCTTACGGAGGGTATATAAGGTTACTTGTAAATTACTTCTAAGAAATTAATCAATAAATGTACTCAATTTCACTGAAGTCTTAGTACTTTAAAATGATATAATCTCATTTAGCTTGCCTTTTATTTGCCATAAATGCTCCATATAGGGTATAACAATAGAAAAGAAATATAAAATTGGATATTGTCTTGAAACTTCATTCTAGAAATTAATAAACAGTGAATGCAATGCTGCTATTTAGTTGGCAGCGGTGAAATGGCACTGAAATGTAATGCAAATTACATTTATTAATCATCATATTTTCTCAATTGGAAAGACACTGTTCAGCATCTGAATTTTTTTGAGGAGAAGATATCCTGTAATTCCTTTGAAAATTCAGATACTTTTACAGATTTATATCCATCATATCTGACCACTGTACTCTCTGCAATTAAAAATTATTTACGTTTGGGTTTTCCCCAATATGACCTGAAGCCCATGCAGTTTTGCCTTCATAGTTTGCATATGAAATGTTTACATTTTGGTATATCACCGTAATTGAAGCAGATTATGATATTAACGGTGATAAGACTAATGGTGACACATTCATTTCTTAAATAACACATTTGTTACCATTATGGAGTACAATAATGTATATAAGACTGAGTAAACATTGCAGTACTGCTTTCTCTTTAAGCTTTTCCCCTGTTGTTATAAATTCATAGTAGACTGTGTTTTTGATGTTATTAAATGGAAGCATCAAAGGCAGAAGAGAGAGAGAGAAACTAAATTGACTTTAAAGTAACTTCATGTATTGTACTAGTGTAAACTTTTCTGCTATGTGATATTACACTCTTCATCTTTCTTGTTCATTTTGCATGCACCTACTCACTTCTGTACAGCCACAATAGAGGCAATTGAGGCTGAAAAAGGTATGGTCTCAATGTCTTTGCTACTGGCAGGGGACAGTGGCATCTGGGAGGGAATTACAGTCTGCTCTGTGGGGCTTGTTCTTTATTTCAACTTGCACAACCAGAAATGAATCACTATTGATTCATTTGTTACATCTAACGTTTCACCTTGTCATAGTGATGTCTGTTGCCTTTACCATATGGGGCATTTTTGTTCTCCAATTGTGAAGCAGGAGGGTTTCTTTCTTAGTGTAACGGCATGCTGTGTTTATGTACCCTCTTTGTTATTTGGCATGCTTCCACTGATGATTGTGGCTTTTAAATGCCTCTAATCCAGCAGGCCCCTTTCAAGGACATACTTGAGGCTGGAGGAACAAAACAGAGCTTTTAATACTCATGGCAGTGGCTTTTCAGCAACCTCTCCCTGTTTAGACTTTGACAACCAGATTTCAGTGCCATTTAAGGCACTACGAAAATAATGCAATCCTTCTCCACTCACACAGAGATCTTGTCATTCGCTTGACTGGATTGGAGCCTGTGTCTTTTCATTACTGTCCATAACATACCTGGTAGTGCAAGATTTATTATGAACAAAGAAGTGTTTGTTTACATTATGCATAATCTTGATTTGTGTGACATACGTTATGTACCAGCTGCTGGCAAGATAGAAAACCTATGGTGGGCTTACCAGGCAAGTTACAGAAAAATGCCCAAGACCGTGTTTTTTCTTTGTGGTCACTGTGACTTACACAAATAAATAATCTATGCCTGTGCAGTGCATGCTTTGGAATCTTTTAGAGCAGTATGATGTGTTTTGGCAGTAACCATGCCCACTGCTTAAACCCTGAGTTCTGAGCATCAGTTTTCTGTACTTACTGCTTTCTGG
Organism: Cyclura pinguis; assembly: GCA_030412105.1. NCBI lineage: Eukaryota > Metazoa > Chordata > Lepidosauria > Squamata > Iguanidae > Cyclura > Cyclura pinguis. Next base: position 128,313,660 of record CM059601.1, read on the forward strand.
CTACAGTCTTTCTTTAGACTAACAGTTAATGATTTCCGGCTTTGTGTTTTGACTTGTTGATGGATTGGACTGATTATGGTTTACTTACCTCAGGCTGTTTTGATTCTCCCTCTGCATCATAGACATGATATGGTAATGATGTTGTGGCTCTTGCAAGTTGCTTAGGCCCCATTATTTTATGGCCTCTGCAGTATTTTTCGATCACTGATCCTCGTGTGGAAGAAAAATTCCAGACAATGATGGTCACTCTAAATGCGTTGTATCGGAGAGGGATATAATGTGAGCACTTGCTCCGACTGCCAACTCTTTACCCCTCAAACTAGATGTAACTGTGCTGACAGATTGAAAGCACATCTCTGGGAAAAGGCCCTGAGCACTTCAGATATGACCACAGAGAACAGGGCTTTGTTTACTGCCTCAGTAACAGTGGCATTCTCATTCCACTTCTTGAGCTCCCTCAGTACTGTCAGAACTGTCAATGTTGACCTCATCAGCATGGGCACCTTCAAAGCATGCTCCAGAAGCTTTCACTGCTTCTAAATGCAAAGGAGAAAGACTGGCTTCTGAACCTGCACCTACCAGGCCTAGAATTCGCTCTGCACCTAGTATCTCAGTTGAGGTGGTAGCAGAATCATCCTTTAGTTACCAACATGAGAGGCATCATGTTCCTCCCCCAGTGGGAAGGTCTCTAGAATTTCCTGTCGATACTGCTTGTACTCATAAAAAACAGAAGAAGAGAAAGAGGACAAGTTCAGATGATCATTCTTTAACAGTTTTCTCAAGTCTCCTGTGAGCAACCTGCCATGCCAGTAAATGAGTCAGAGGTCATTGTATCTCGTCCATCCTCTGCTCAGAGGGAACCAACTCCAAGGACTCTTATCTCCAGTGCATTCTCCAGGCTCTTTTTGTTGTCCTGGCCCAGCAGCAGTCCATATGGTATTGGATGGGGAAATAATAGACTCCTCTCCACCACCAGAAGACCACACCTCTGACAGATCACATGCCACACCACCTTCGTTACCATCTCCACTGGCATAGACCTCTGCATTTCATTCACCAAGGAGGCCAATCCCCATTATTGCTTTGTGGCATCAGTGTAGCTATCAGTCTTTTTCCTTGTCAGCATCTTTGGAATCCCAATCCTGTAGCCCTTGGTACCAAAGGAGTCCTGGGTACCACCATTATCAGCACTCTGACACCTTTAAGATTTTGCTGATCAGATGTTGAGGATGGCAGGGTCACTCAACCTTCAGATTGAGCAAGTACATACAGAGGTTGACAATCCCATCTATCAGTGGGTCCAGAGTCAAGTGCTTATTCCTGCTTCGCTTCCATTTCTGCCTTATTTGTTGCAGATAACGAAGTCCTGGACTGCCCCCTCTTTGATCTCATCCTTGTCAAGGAAAATTGACGCACTCTACAAAGTTGTTGAGATTGGAGCTGAATAGCTTATTCAGCACCTTAAGCCAAATTCAATAACTGTTGATGCTACCAAGTCTCACTTCTCTCAGAAACTCCATTCTGCTCCTGCAGACAAGGAAGGGCAGAAATTAGATGGAAATTTTATTCCACCTCAGCCCTTCTTTTCAAGATTGCAAATTACATTGCCTGTATGGGGGCATATCAACAGTAATTATGCGACAAAGTCAAGTCCTTCTTAGACCACTTCTCCAAAGAGGATAGACGAGTCACTGCAATGCTACATGCAGAATGCATGGGTTAGCCCAACAGATAACTGCTGCTTGTTATGTTGCTGGCTGTAGGAGTAAGGCCCTAGCAGGTGCAGGAGCACTACATAGGCATGGCTGGCTGCAGTTTTCAAGCTTGTTCCAACAGGCATGCTCAAGCATAGAAGATCTTCCTTTTGGTGAAGGAGGTCTCTTCAACTCTGCTACTGATGAGAAGCTAGAACATATTTAAAAAATGAGGATTTACAGCTTTAAAGATTAGTCTTCAGCCTCAGTCTCACAGCACAAGGTCACGCTTCTTCAGGTTCTACTCAGGCTCTTAGCATACTTTCAGCCAATCTCTACTTGGCAGCGGAGACAAACTCCTCTTCAATCATTGGGGACCCAGAAAACATCTTCTGCTTCTAAGTATAGGACCTCCCAGTTTAGGAAGAAGCAACAGGACTCTCAAAGGCAGCATTTTTTACTTCTCCCAGGACAATTGCTCTGTTGTCACCTAAGCTTCTACCACCATTCTTTTAACAAACATTCCATCATTTGGCAACAAGCTCAGCAAGTACCATCGTGTTTGGGCCTCCATTACTTTGGACTTATGGGTTCTCAATATCATCAAAAGAGGTTATACTTAGAATTCTAGAAGATCCCACCAACTGGCATTCTCTAGGTCACTATCCCACACTGAAAGAGGAAGTGAACAAGTTACTCCTCAAAGAAGCCATAGAGCCTGCTTCTCTTTCCCTTCTGCACCAGAGGTTCTTCTCCTGAGATTGCATCATCTTGATAAAAGATGGGAGGTTGCGCCATATTCAAGATCTCTGAGGTGTCAATTTTTACATCCACTCAGGTGCTTCCAGATGATTACCCTCAATACCACCCTTCCCTTACCGCAGAAGAGCAATTGATTTGCCAGTTTGGACTTGAAAGATGCTTATTTCCATATTGCCATCAGGCCATCTCGCAGGAGATCCCTCTGCTTTGGTGTGGGGACAGTGGTCTCCCACTTTCACATCCTGCCTTTTAGGCCATGCACTGCCCCATGTGTTTTCACCAAGTGTATGGCAGTGGCTGCTTGTCTTCATCAAGAGGGCATCGTTCTGTTCCTTTACATAGATGAATGGCTTATGGTTGCCCTACTTGAGAATGTCTTCTTCAAGATATCAACACCATGATAAACTTTCTGAATACTCTTAGTATCATAGTGACTTAGGAGAAGTCTTGTCTGACACTTTCAGAACGGATCAGGTGCATAGGAACCTTCATGGATTCTCAGGTCCAGGCAGCCTTTCTTTCAGAGAACAGATGGGCTGCCTTTCAATTCCTTCATACAAAGAGAATCCATACACAAGAAGTCCAAGTGCTGTTGGGTCCCATGGCATCCACTACAGCAATTAACTCCTTACACTAAATTGAAAATGGGACCATTCCAGGCCTGGTTCTTGGTGATTCTGAATCCAAAATGATCATAACTCCTCCAAGGGCCCACTGCTCTCTCAGGTGGTGGTTGGTCCATCATAATGTGTAGGCCACTATGCCTTTTTTGCTTCATCCACCTTCCATAATTGTCACCACAGACACCTCCCTAGAGAACTGGGGAATACACTCAGAAGGCTTGATGGTCAGGAGTAGGTGGTCCAAAGAGAAAAATTTCCACAGAAATTTCCTCAGGTTGATAGCAATCACCAAACCTCAAGGCATTCAAACAGATCCTAGTGGGTTCAGGTTGTGTCAGACAATACAGCCATTGTATACTACTTGAACAAACAGGCAGTACCTACTCAGACTGTTGAGTTGCTCCACTGCTCCTCCATAACACTAATAGATCATGTAGTAGATCCAGCTTGGAGACCGTTAGGTAAACAGTGCTTGGTACCAGCCTCTGGAATGCACCTAGTGCTGATAACAGAAGTTCTCAGGAAGTTCAGGAGTGGGAGGTGCAACTGGGAATGTTAAGCCCAGTTACTCTATCCTTGCTTCTCAGACCGATCACTGAAGTCATTAATGTATTACACTGCCAAATAGTAATCAATGCACTGTGTTATTTGTGAGTGAATTCTGTTCTTGACAGAGTGATTGGTCTCAAAGTACCTACAACCAAACCCCAACTACTTCAGAATGTCTCAGAAGGAGCAACAGGAGGCTGAATACACAGAACCAGAGGGAGCTGGCTGCTCTGACCAAACTGCCAATGCATCGACTTTTACACCAGCCGTCAGAACTAAGGTTCATGCTTCACCCCCAATAACTACCCCTATAGGAGGCCACACCTGGACCTGGCAAGAATGAGATGAGTCCGGGAGGTGCCAGTGACACAGAGCCACACGATGGGATACTACTGTAGACGAGACCTCTTTATGGGACCAGCTACCCATCAAAGAAGACGAAGTGGAGCAGCTTCATGCTGAGATGGCCAGGATGTGAGCAGCCATGGCAAACTGGCAAAATCTGGCTCCCCAACTTAACAGACTTCAGCAGCAAGGAGATGCTGGAGCAGTTGGAGCAGTGGCAGCACAGCAAGGGGGGGTCAATCCTCCCTCCGGCCCAGCATCCCTTCAGGGAACTGAAGGCAATGTACAATGGAGATGGTGAAACGCTCACCTATTTTCTAGTTTCCAACTATATGGCAAACTATGGCAACAGCTTTGCAGATGATGCAGTAAGGGTGAGATGCTTAAGTCAACACCTTCAAGGAGAAGCAGCTGAATGGGTAGTGCCCTTGCTTGACTTGAGAGCCAGGGAGACAGCAGATTTACAGATGTTCATGACCAGCCTTAGAAGTTCGAGGACACCTTTATGCAGGAGCAAGCCCACCTCCTCTTAAGGAAACTGCAGCAGGGGAAAGGTACAGTGGCCAAGTACGTGCATTGAGTGTAGAAGGCTTGCAGCCAAAGTTCCGTAATGGGGGGACAGAATTATGAAGGAATTCTTCAAAGAAGGCTTGCACTCTGAAATTTTGGATAGATGTTATGCCCAAGGCCGCCACCACCCCACTGGGTTGGATGCGTCTGGCTGGAGTGGTGGAGAGCATGCAATAGTGTGTGCAACTTGTACGGAAGCTGCAGGCAAAAGATTCAGACTGCAGAACTCACATTGGCAAGAGACCCCAGGGGCAGAGCAGCAAAGAAAGGAAATGACGCATAAGCCTGCTTTAATTGTGAGAGGAAAGGCCATCGCTGCTGATTACCAGGATAAAGGGGCAAATCTGGAGGAAAAGAAGAAATCAGTTCCCCATTGTAAGGCACCACCTTGAAAGAGTGAAACTGCCAAAGCACAGGTCAAACGCATGGGCAGTGGATCTTTCGCACGGACCCATGAGGAGGGGGACAGCCCTTCACATTCTTCAGTCTCGACAATGACGAATGAAGCCAAGATGAGACAGCAAATGTGAGTACTGACAACTCTCGTCATATTTATGTAACAGTACAATTGCAGGGAGGAGATGGGGTGAAAAGAACCTACAAAAGGTTAATTGACTCAGGATGCTGTAAAAGTTTATTACACCCTCATGTTGCCCAAGAGCTTTCCGTAGAGTTTGAACCATTAAAAAAGGCCATTCACTTGAATCAAATGGATGGGAGGCCCATGGAGGGGGGCAGTGCAGCTATGCACCAAACCAGTACATGTGTGTGAGGAGGACATACACAGCCAATTACAATTCCTAGTTCCAAGTCAAATCGGATTTCATATAGTACTGGGATTTGACTGGCTGAAAACCCACAACCCTTCCATTAACTGGGCTGAGGGATCTGTTACAGCTGGAGAGGAGGACACCAAGACTCTGCAGAAGCCTCTCCCACAAGGAGAGGAGAGCGTCATAGCTGTGAGATTAAATCACAATGAAGTACAAGCTAAGACGCCCCCCAATACTGGGACTTGAAAAAAGTGTTTGAAGTACTGGAAGCTGACAGATTGCCACCCCACAGAGAATTTGACTGTAAATTAAACTTTTGAAAGGAACTTCTTTACCAAAACCCTGTCTCTACCCTATGACCCAAAGCGAACTGCCTACACTGTGGGAATTCCTTGACAAAAACCTGCAACAAGGGTTATCAAAGCATCTGCTTCCCCCCAGCTAGCCTTGTATTTTTCCGCCAAAAGAAGGACGGACGAGACCCCAGGCTGATTGTGAACTACTCCTACTTGAACCAGATCTGCATCTCCAATGCATATCCCATTCCTCTTACTAAAGACATAATGGGACAATTAGTCCAAGGAAACAATTTTACCAAACTTGACCTCATGGAGGCTTTTCATAGGATAAGAACGGACCCCAAGAGTGAATAGCTAACCTGTTTCTCCACCCCTCTTGGTAACTACCAATGGACGGTGCTCTCCTTCGGACTGCAAGCAGGGCCAGCTGTATTCCAAATGTTCTCAGTATTGAAGAGCTTCTGTATAAAGGGATGGTTGTATACTTTAATAACATCCTGATTTATTCCAAAATGCTCCCCGAGCACATTCAGCTGGTACGTAAAGTATTCCAAAGGCTCATTGACAATGAACTGTATGTTAAACTAAGTGTAAATTCCACGCCCAAATCTTTGATTACTTGGGATATAGAACCACCAACAATGGCTTGCAGATGGATCCAGCAAAAGTGCAAATTATTTCGAAACAGCGAGTCCCAAAGATAAACAGCTTCAGCGGTTCTTACGGTTTGCAAATTTTTGTAGAAATTTCATCAATAACTTTGCTGAGATTGCCCTACCACTGACTGAATTATTGAAAACCACAGATCACAAGGGCAATAAGGGGTGGCAGGGAAACACAAAGCAGCTGGAGTGGAATGAAGAATGCCAATCTGCTTTTAACAGCCTCAAAACTATATTTACAACTGAACCACTCCTCTTATTCCCAAATCCTGACAAGGCTTTTGTGATCCAATTGGACGCATCCAATTTTGCTACACTTGACAGTCCAGTTTTGAAACTAGTGCATTCCAAAGAATATCTAGATCACAGTGGTTCATCTTCCTGGATGTCAAAATGTCTAGGCAGATAACCTGAATTGAACTCCAGTGTTCTCTCATGAGTGGACTCTACACATAGGCATGCTCCAGAAGACTTTCATGGTCTGGGGCAATCCAGCAGTGGATCTCTCCATGTCTCCCCTCAACAAACAGTGCAATGCCTTCTGCCCCAGAACCTTGAAGGGGAACAGGTCTCTCAGAGATGCATTCCTTCAAGGTTGAGAAGGGCCTGTCATGTACATTTTCCAACATTTCCTCTCATCACCAGAGTCATTGCCAAAATTCACCAGGAGAGTGCCAGGTGTATTTTGATCACTCCCTGGTTGCCCAGACAGTCATGGTTTGCACCCCTGAAGCATCTCTCATGAGGGGAGTACCAGAAGTTGCCTCCCAGTTCAGATCTTCTCACCATTCACACAGGCAAAGTGAGGCATCCTGGATCTGCAGACTCTCAGGCTTAAGGCATGGAAACTCTTATGTGTTGTCCCAGTCAATTGGACATATTGTAGAGGCCACATGTAAGCACTCCTACCATTAAAAGTGGGCTGAGTTTACAGACTTCTTGCATGCCCAACAGATATATCCTGCTGATGTTGTCATCTCACACACCTTGGTCTTGTTGTCCAATAAGAGACTGTCTTGATCCTTCATCAAGTGCTGTCTCTCAGCAATATTGTCACACTTCCAGAGCACAGGAAGACTGTCTTACTTCTTGGACCCTTTGGTAAAGAGATTCCTGGAGGTATATAAAAATCTGCACCCACCTTTAACTTGTCCTACTGCTGGTTGGAGCCTGCAGCTTGTTACATTCCAACTTTCTCAAAGACTAACCGAACCTATGGCTACATATGAGCTTAGGCTGCTCTCTTGGAAGACTCCATTCTTGGTTACTGTAACCTCTGCTAGGAAAGCAGAACTCTGTGCATTGTGGGTGGATCAGCCTTACCTGCAGTTCCACAAAAATAAAGTGGTGCTTCATCCAGATATTCTTCTTCCTAAAATTGTCTCTGCTTTCCATTTGAACCAGGAAATCATTCTCCCAGCATTTATGGAGAACCCTACATCTGATCTGGAGCACAACCTTCACCCTTAGATTTTGCTGTTCCCTGGCTTTCTGTGTTGAATGCATAGCACCTTTCAGGAAGTCACAGAAGCTCTTTCTCTGTTATCCCTCTACTAAGAAAGGATTTCTTAACACAAAGACTTTCCAAATGGGTTCCAGCGACTATTTGGCTGGCTTATGAACTGGCTGGCAAGCAGCCCCCTACTTAACTAAGGAGCCGTTTGCAGAGAGTGGCCTAAGGCTTTCATCATTGGTCGCTTGAGGCCTTCCTCTGCATGAGATTGGCAGAGTAGCAACCTGGCCTCAGCTTTCCACCTTTATCTCACACTACAGACTTAGACCAAGGTCAAGGCAGGAGGCTACATTTGGAGGACCTGTTCTTCTATCATCTGTAGCATGACACTCCACCTCCTGGTTAGTAGCTTACTAGTCTCCCATCTGTGTGAGTCACAGAGACCTCAAAGAAAAAGAACAGGTTGTTACCTGTAACTGTGGTTCTTTCAGTGGTCATCTGTGAACTCACACAACTCTGCCTGACCTCCCCCTTTGTGTCCTGCGTGTTCCTTCAGTCCTATGGCTGCTGCCTTTGGAGTCCATGGAGCTGAAGGTTTTGGTGGGAAATGGTGTGTTATAGGCATTTGGGGAGTGGAGGGAGTTACCATCCAAAACTCATGTCATACTGCTCTAGAAGATTCCCAGACATGCACTGTGCAGGTGCAGAGAGCCATTTGTGTGAGCTCACAGATGAGCACTCGAAGCAACATAGTTACAGGTAAGCAGCCTGTTCTTACATGTGTCCAAATGGCTTCTTACTTCAAAATAGTAGATTCCCATCACTAGCAGTGTTTACACTTTTAAAAGTCGCTTGTTAGGTGTGTGTGAGTAAAGGTTACTTGTAGCTTCCTTGGGCATGTAAAATACTTCTTTGGACCCTGTCCATACTTTGGTCTTCCAGTATTATTCAGTTGCTCTGCACATCCCAGGTAGAGCCAGTAGACATTCCAGGCAGAGCCAGTAGACAGATTCTTTCTAAATATATTTTGATTTTCTCTTGCACTTTATCTAACCTTTTTAACATCAAATGTTTGTTTGACCAAATCTGTTCAGCCAGTTAACATCCACAGGATATTGTTCAAAATCCCATGACATATAACCAGCCCTTCCATAGTTAAGCCTACCTCCATTACTCATGGGCTTTGAATTCAGAGTAAGGGATTCCCTGTTGTCTTTAAGCAGTTAAGCCTAAGAGTTAAAAGGCCCTCTAAGTGAAGGCTGCAGCTGTGCTAAGCAGCCAGTGGAGAAGAGGTAAAACATACAACCTAGGGCAGGTCTGCTGTCACATCAGAATAGTTGGAACCTTAAAGAGGTGTGGCAAGAGTCCACGTTACAGATGGCAAAACTACACTCCTCATTCATTGTATACTCACTCATTGTATACTGTAGAGAAAGACCAGTGGCTAGAGTGTGTAATAAATAAACAGAATATACTTTGGCTTGCTTTGTTAGAGAGTACTTTTAGAAAAAGCCAAATTCCTCTTTCACATATAAGTGGTTTCTGTTTGTTTGAAGGAAGAGGTTTGTACAGGAATCTCTTAAGTCGGGTAACAGCGCAGCTTCCTGGGCAACATGGTCTATTTACCACAAATAGATTACCAAAGAAAGAGTCTGCCTATGGAAGTTTCTCTGAAGATATCTGAAGGTAGAATTGTCTGCATTCAAGTCATTTCCAACTTAATGGTGACCTTAAAGCAAGCTTATCACAGGGTTTTCTTGGCAAGAATGTTTAGAGGGGAGTTTGCATGTGCCACTCTGAAATTGAGACAGTGTGACTTGCCCAAGGTCACCCAGTGCGTTTCCATGGCTGAGCAGGGATTCAAACTCTGTTCTCCAAAGTTGTAGTTCAACATTCAAACCACTACAGCACACTGGCTCATGAAAGAAGAATAGGATAAGATGGAGTTGAGAGGTTAGGGCTGCTTCACAAGTTACAACAGAGGCAGGTACATGCTAAATTTTAACATATATATGCTTTGGAAGCAGGTGTTGAAAATCCTGGCTGTGACTTTTCAACAAATGTTTCTGTACAGGAAAAAAAAAAAGACATGTAGCTGGCCCATGTACTGCTGGACAGATAAGTGCATCAGCCTTGTAAATAGCCATTATCATCACTTACAACAAGAACTACCTCCAGGCTACCAACGTTTGTCAATCTAGAGAGTAGTTTTGATTTTGGTTTTCAAAAAGATTGGAAAGAAGCTAGTAAAAAATGTTCCAGCCTTTTAACTTTTGTAGGCTAATTTTCAAGGTTCAGGTATGTGCTGCTTTTAAATACCCACTATTTTTGTTAACATACGAAGCAATTTGCATAATCAAAGAGTATCTGGTAGTTGTTCATCCATCCAGATGATCTTTGGAAAACCTTGAAACCTGCTTGGCAACCCATTCCTTAACTTTTCAAGCAACAACCAGATTAGAATGTTGGTTCTTTAAGGTGAAGATTGGTGTTTTTTACATGTATGGGGTGGATTATCTTTTCCAGGCACTGGAGATGTGGGTAGGAAATGGCACAGTTGCATCATCTCCAGGGCTCTATGCTGCTGTAGTTTACGCACATTGGCTTGCATCGTGCTGTTGACATATGCAGATGTAAGACCAATATATGCCTTCATATGTCTCATTTTTATTGTTGCAGATGTTGATACTCTTCTTCCCTCTGCAGTGAAGAAAGCCACCCAGGACTCAGAGTTTCACTGTAGTAATTCCTTCTCTGTGGCCATTTAGTGGCTAGTGGAGAGCAGGGGGATTGGAGAAGCATCTAACTATGTCCTTATAGCCAGAAACAGGATGATTTCATCATCCACTGTGACCTCTGGAAGACTCTGGTTGATCTTGTGGATGGTGTCATAGTTCTGTGTCTGATATGGGGATGTAGCTAAATGCATCTTGGATCCATCCCATCACATTCTCTACTGGCAATTAAATGATCATGGGGAGATGAGTGTCACAATGAAGTGGTGTGTCCTGGGGTTGATGGAAGGAGGGGCCATAGCATAGTTCTGCCTTTTGAACTTTACACTATACTCAGTGATGTAGAATCTTGGCCATCACCTCTTAAAAATGAAACCTTCTTCTTAATATTGTTTAAAAATAAAATGGACTCCTGCTTCCCTGGTTAGCATAATCTGTAAAAATCTAGCAACTCTCCTGATAGTGCTTTCTGAAGCTGTTCTTCAGAGATCAACTCTCTGTTCAGCCTACATAATGGCAGCCATATGCTGCATTCTGCCATCTTCAGATTTTGATGGTATTTGTATTTTCATTCCTTGACTGCGTAGCCAAGTGAGCATAAACTGGAATTACTATAGTATGCCGCACACAAGAAATGTTGCGAGATGCTGAGTATGATCCATCTGTACAACCTGCATTCATGACAACCAAGCTAACTTACTGATTTTTTAATAATATGTTCTGTTGTTTAATTATTAAGCATTATTCAGGGTGATTTGTTCTATTACTGACATGTCAAATTTGCATTTTGTTAAGCAATACGAGGATTCTCTCCACAACATAAAATCTGCAGCTTTGAAGAGGCAAAAGGTCTGGATAGAATCAATGAACGAATGCCACCAAGGAAAGACGGTCACCTGCAAGGCGGCATTAATTCCATGAATGCAACGAATGCAAATGGAAACAATGGGACTGGTAACAACAACGGTCAATGACCACCACATCCGCTTCAATTAATTTTTGTCTTGCCTGAGAGTTCCTAAAGGGCTGTTTCTTGATAGGATAACAGCCAAAACATCCCAAGGAGATCCAGCCCTTTTGTTTTTTTAGATGCAAAGCAAAACAAAAGAGAAGCTTCAAAGCTTTGGAGATGATGATCACTCGCCTAAAAGTCGTGACTTCAGTATAAACTGCATGCTATCAGAATTGACCTGCAAAGAGAGATCTGGGCAAAAGATTCAACTGTTGTCACGATAGACTAGCATGTTACTTTTTAAAATAATTGTCAACACTTTTTATGTTTACAAAATGGGATTGTCTTTTCAAAGAAGAGCTGTATGGTGGGGAGGGTAGTTTGTTTTAAAGCAGACGTTCTGATGTGCCCCTATTTATTTAAAGGTCTTATGAACTGTCTGTTGCAGACAAATCAGCGTTGCAAATAAAAAAATGAGGAAAAATGCCAAAAATCTTAGTAATTATATAAAATGCTGATATCAGGTTTACTGTTGCTAATTCTGTATTATTTTTAATTCAAACTTAATCAGAAATTTCTATATAGAGATGTTTATTACTTGAAAGTAGGTTTTGGAAATATTTTAATTTAGAAACTTTTTGCCCATCTTTTGGAGACTTTCCCTACACTTGAATCTTAAAATAAACGTAACAGTATAAACATAGTTAATTTTAAGTTACTTCTAAATGAACTTTGTACATTATATGTAAAGTAAATTTGATTCATATCATTTCTGGCTTTGTATTTTGTGTGTGCATGTTTTCATTTTTAAAATATTTAATATATAGATTTATGTACAGAAAAAAGCATCTTATGGGTTATGCAACTGTTCTGGGTATTTTAGTTCTTTAAAGTTGCTTAAATAGTTAGTAATAATGGGCTAGGTGACTGCAGATGTGTTTTACTTCTGTAAAAATGATATTTTGGCCATGCAGTGCATAATTATTCTGTTGGACATTAAGTTGATAGTGGGAATTGAACAGCAAGGTGCATGTTTTGTTTTTGATAGTTCCTGGACTGTTTGATTAAAGTAAAATCAAAAATCAAGTGCTGATTTAACAAAGAATGAAATGTAGTCACATGCCACTCTACTTTCCTTCTCTTGATATTTTGCTACCTACATTTTTCATCCCAGGGAAGACAGTTTGAATCTTCTGCCTCTGGATTTCATCTCCCATTTGTTTGCCCCAAAACACAATCTGTATGTGACCTTGTGTAAGTTAGCAATTTGATGCATGTTTGAAACCAGTCACATATTTTATAAAAAGAATTGCACAATAAATTTTGTGTTTTGGTCATGACTGACTGTTGGCTTTGGTTTTCTGTGACTGGTGAAGTGACTAGAAAATGTACTCAATGGAAATAACATTGCATAAAAATCAGGATTTGTACCTGGGTCAGTGGGGTGTTTCCTTTCAAAAACAGTGATGATTTGCCAAAGCTGGTTTATAAGTCATTTGTTTTTAATAGTATAGAATCAGGGTTGGAAGCAAACACAATGGTCATTGAGTCCAACCCCATGCCATGCAGAACACACATTCAAAGCAGTCCCAGCAAATGGCCATCCGGCCTCTATTTATAAACCTCCAAAGAACATGACTCCACCACACTCTGAGGCAGCATATTCCATTGTTGAATACCTTTTATTTTCAGGAAGTTCTTCCTGCTGTTTAGGTGAAATCTCTTTTCCTATAGTTTGAATCCACTGCTCTGTGTCCCAGTCTGTGAAGCAGCACAAAACAAGCTTGCTCCATCTTCAACATGACATCCCTTCAAATATTTAAACATGGTTATCATGTCACCTCTTAATCTTTGTCAGACTAAACATACCTACCTTCCTAAGCCACTCCTCATAGGGCATGATTTCCAGACCCTTCACCATTATGGTCATGCTCCTCTGGACATGTTCCAGCTTGCCAATATCCTTTTTGAATTGTGGTGCCCAGAACTGGACACAGTATTCCAGCAGACATCTAACCAAAGCAGAGTAGAGTGGTATCATTATCTCCCTTGACCTCAACACTATACTCTTATTGATGCAGCCTAGAATCGCACTGGCTTTTTTGGCTACCTCATTACACTGTTGACTCATGTTCCGCTGGTGGTCCATTAATATTCCTAGATCCCTTTCACATGTACTGTATTCAAGCCAGATCTGCGCATTTCATTCTTTTTTCCTACGTGTAGTATCCTACATTTCTTCCTGTTAAAATTCATTTTGTTAAGTTTTGATCCAGCTCTCTAATCTGTCAGGGTCATTTTGAATTCTGATCCTGTCCTCTGGGGTATTAGCTGTCCCTCTTAATTTTGTCTTATCTGCAAATTTGATGAGCATGCCCTCTGTTCCGTCATCCAAGCCATTGATAAAGATGTTGATATTACTCAGGCCAGGACATAACCCTGTGGCACCCCACTAATCACTTCTTTCCAGGATGAAGAAAAGCCATTGTGAAGCACCTTTTGTGTTTGACTGGTCAGCCAGTTACAAATTCACTCAACAGTAACTTTGTCTAACCCACATTTTACGAACTTGTTTGCAAGACTATCGTGAGGGACCTTGCCAAAGGCCTTACTGAAATCAAGACACAGTACATCCACAGCATTCCCTTCATACACCAAGCTTGTAACTCTATCTAAAATAGAGATCAGATTAGTCTGGCATGACGTGTTTGTGAGAAACCCATGCTGACTTTTAGTTATCAGGCCATTCCTGTATGTTTACAGACTGTCTTGTTTATTGATCTGCTCTAGGACCTTTCCTGATATTGATGTCAGGCTGACTGGACGGTAATCGTTTAGGTCTTCTTTTTACCCCTTTTTGAAGATGGAGACATTTGCTCTCCACTAGTCTGCTCAGACTTCTCCTAATCTCCAGGATTATTGCCAGTGGTTCTGAAATGACTTCTGCCAGTTCTTTTAATACTCTTGGATATAGTTCATCTGGCCCTGGTGACTTAAATTCATTTAGCATAGCCAGGTATTCCTGTACAGCCTCCTCATCTTTTCTTTGCTTCATTTTTCCCCTTTACATCATCTGCTCCATTTTCTGTGGACTGAACACTGTTTTTCTTTTGGGAGAAGATCGAGGCAAAGAAGGTGTTGAGTAGTTCTGCCTTTTCTCTGTCTTTCTAATAATTTGTTATAATTGTTTTTACTAATGACAGGCATCCATTTTTTATTGTTTTGTAAGGTTTCTTTTTAAACAATATTTGCTATGTAGTAGGAACAAAAGGCACAGGGTACCTCATCCGCACTGCATCCCAACAGGTCTAATGTCCATCATGAATTTCATTATGAGGCATAGAAAACCAACACGTATGCACAATGGACAAAGATAAGGGAGGGGAGAGAAAAGAGGTGAATAACGATAAGTCATAGTTAAAACACAAAGACTAGGAACCTGTTGGTGACATGCACTGGAAATACCTCCTATTATGTCAGAATACATATTTCGGGCACTGCAGTGGGAAGTATCCAGCACATCCTTGCAGAGCACTCCATATGCAATCTCAGCTTGAAGGTACCAGAGAGCACATGCACACATGGCCAATCCATGGCCAGAAAACACTGAACGCCATCAAGCTGCATTTGAGGGAAAGAAAGGAGCAGCTGTTACTCAGCCAAACCTGCAGAATGCTCACTGGAAGTCCAGGAGAGCAACTGCTTTTTTTTTTTTTTACCTCAGTTGTGTAGCTATAGCCATATGATGCCTGGTAACTCCACATCCCTTAACCCATGATTGCCCTTGGGATTGCAGCAATGTGCCTTCAAGTTGAGGTTGTGCATCCACTGGCAGTAGAAGCTTAGTGGATGTACATTGGTGGAGATTTCTGCTCTACTGGTATTTAAAGATGATCTTGGCCAAAAGCCACAAAGTACTACGTTAGGTTTCAAACAATTCAAGTAACTTAAGATAGCAACACAGTAATGGCATCTTTGTTTTCCTGCTTTAGCACATACTCTAGAAGTTCAGTCTGGTTTTGATCTGTCCAGTCTCTTAAAATCCAGACTGTGCCCTGATTCAAATTCCCACTCAGAAAGTGAATTACCTACAGTCAGATGATAATGCAAGAAAAATCCCCAATGTATCACTACTTACCGTTATTTGATTTTTCGTTATTTGATTTGCCTAACAAATGGCCAAATAATTGTCTGACTAGAAATGAGAAGTTGAACTCCATGTGAATATTCATTCTGGGATGCCAGGAAGAACAATCTACCATGATTGGTTTAATTACCATGTGCCAACCAGAACAGGCAAGAGTCCATATTCTTTTCAGCTGGGACAGTTAGGGCCCTCTCCATTCCCTGACTGTTTGTTTATCTTGCCCTACCTAATCTGAGATTACTTAATTTACCTACAACTCAGCCACACAATTTGATAGGTTTTTTTGGAGGGGAGAAGGGTGAATGTGGATTGCTCCTCCTGCCATCCCAGAACGGATATTCATGGTAAGTCCAAACTCTCATTTTCAGGATGGCACAGAGAAGCAATCCACCACTTTTGGGACCAAAAAATAGTACTGTTACTCTAAAGCCTTGGATACACAAGAAGGCACTTAAACTTTTAGGAACCAGTTTCAGCTGCTGCAAGCAAAGGCTTCTTGTCTTATGTGAGCAATATTAGTTTTTTAAAAAAGCAAATTATGTACATACAAGAGATCCATACACTGTAAATGTAGTGTCCATATGGGAGTGGAGAGCCCTCACCACCTGACTCTTCTGAAGTACACAATTCTCCTCAGCCTCTGGAGCTGCTGCAGCCACTCAACTCCTGAGTGGATACCTGGCCGGTCCCAATCTCAGCTGAATCAAAGTCTTCAGATTCCCCATATATTAGAGAGCCCACTAGCTTGACAGGGGGCATCTCCCATCAGCCACAATGCTTCAGGGGTTCGCGATCTAGTGGAGCTCGCTAGTTCTTCTTCGTGGTCTCTGTGCCTCACACATTGGGATCTTCGCGAATGCACGGTAGTGTTCAGAAAGTTCTAGAGCTGAGCAGCTTGGCGAGAACCCCTCCCCCTTTCCATACTGAGCATGCTCAGCCCGCCAAGCTAACGGTCCCTCTTCAGTTTTCTTTCGTCTGCCAGCGTGTTCACAGTGAACGGAAGGTCCTCTTGCTTGAGCAGCTTCTTCTTGGTGTTTCTTCGACCTTTATCTTTGTTTCCTCCTTCGGACTTTTTTGTGAGAACTCCTCTTTATCTTCTTATGTCTTCATTGTTTAAATACTGCATTTTGTGTGGTTGAAAAGTCGCCCTCTCCGACGGGCACTCTGAGTGCTTTTCTGCCTCAGGGAGGCCCACAACATGCAGGCCTGCTCTGTTTGTAAGGAGTTTACAGCGCAGACCTTGAGAAATCGATCTTCAAGGTTAAAGTCCCACTGCTGGGAGCAAGCCTTAAAAATTAAGGAAAAGGCGGCCGAAAACACTGCCCTCTTTACTTCTATGGCTTCACGTCCCTCTGCTGTTACGCAGCCCATGACCACACCCTCATTGGTATCAACGGCTGTGATACCGACCACGACAGTACCGGGCTCAGTACCATCCTCAGAGTCTTTGCCTCCGGTCTCTGCCTTGCCGCGTATTCTGAAGCTTTCCAGGACGCCGGTTGCCTCTTCATCATCGGGGCTCGCAGGCAGCTCCACCCGCCAAGCCCCTCACGGTGGCTCAACAGAAACAACCTTCTTCTTTGGACCCTTCAATAAAGGAGAAGAAGAGGAAGAAGAAGGACAAACACCGGTTGCCCTCACCGGCAACCAGGCCATCTGGTCTTCCAACACCTCCTCCAACACAGCCTGCAATGGCTACGGTCAAGGAAGAGCGCCCTCCGGATACTTCCGTGGAGCAGGGCAATGTCCAGCTCCCAGTGGTACTGCTTCTATCAGCCGAGGATGATCCTCCGCCGCAATCTGAACGGCCTGTGCTAACCGCATCGACTTTGCCGCACGGTCAACCCAACCATGGTCTGGACCGTCCGGAACCTTCCCGCCCTGCCTTGGACACTCCGCGAGCCCCGTCTCGTCACAGGGCACCTTCCCGTGACCGCGCCCAACATAGTACAGCACGCTCTCCGGGCCGTGTTGGCAGGCAGCGATCCCCGTGACGATGGGAGGCAGCCTCTGATCGTAGCAGGTCCAGGATGAGGCTCGATTCGCCATTCTCGTCAGCTTCGTATATCACTCGTTACGGCCACGAGCACGTGTGGCGGGAGCAGCCAGGATCGTACTACTCATATTCCCCTGCTTATAGAGACCGGTACCATGCTGACATCCGGCACTGGTCGCCATGTCATCGTCGGTCCTGGTCTCTGTCCTCGGTGTTGCGGTACCGCCCAACATCTCAATACCATCAGTCTCCATCCCGGTCAAGGTCACGGTCTCCTTATTATGACCGCAGATCTAGAGACCGCTTGCCACGCTACCAGCCGGTATCACCTCCACCTCAGGTTATGGCTACTATCTCTCAACCGACCATGGAGGCCCATCCGTCCCCTCAGCAGTCATCCACGGCACCAATCTCGACTCAATCGATTCTGCGCCCAATTCCTGCTGTTCTGCCGGTACCATCCTCGACAGCACCATCAGTACGATCTTTGTTACCGTCAACGCCTGCTCCACCTCCACCGGCTGCTACACTACCGACTCAGCTGCCTCTGGGCCAAGGGCCGCCTTCGCATTCTTCACGATCCTATGAGTCAGAGTCAGACTCAGGCAACTCCACACCTGAGTCGCACTCGTCTCCACCACTTGCCTTTGGGGAGCCCACATTGGACTCGGCGCCCGAGGATGTCAAACAATTCTCGGACATCCTCCTGCGCATGGCCAACGCCCTCGGCCTTGATGTCTCAGGACCGGCTCCAACAGTGCAAGACCCAGTTTTCCATTACATGGACACCTGTCCATCGCCGGCGCCGATACCGTTCTTGCCTGTTCTGCAGGATGTATTGAAACATCCTTGGGCCCAGCCAGCCTCCCTGCAGCCAAAACCTCATCGCCTGGAGCACCTGTATAGGACCCAGAAGGACATGGACTTCCTCTTTAATCACCCGGTCCCAAATTCTACTGTGGTCGAGTCATCCCAGGCCAAAGGTGGTAAGAGGGCACGCACCACTCCACCTGATCGGGAAGGTCGCAGGCTAGATTCATTTGGCAGGCGTTTCTACTCTGCGTCTTCTTTGATCGCGAGGATCTCGAATACCCAGGCTTGCCTCACCGCCTACCAACGGAACATCTGGGACAGGTTCTATCCTCTGCTGGCCCATCTACCAGATGACCATAGGACAAGCGCCATCCAATTTTATAATGAATCAGTCGCTCTGTCAAACCAGCAGATCCTGTCCTCCCGGCACGCGGTCGAGGGAGCAGCCCTCGTGATGGTCGGCGTGGTCGCTCTTCGGCGATTCGCTTGGTTATGGTCCGCTGGCCTCCAAGAGGACAGCAGGAAGCGCATTGAGGACCTACCTTTCGATGTGCAGGGACTGTTCCATGTGACGATCGACGATGCAATGGATCATCTCGTAAAGGCGCGTCTCACGGCGAAATGGATGGGGATCCATCAAACGCCGCAGTCCCATCGCAGTTTCAGTTCCCGCTCTTCTTGACATTGGTCGACTTATTCCTACCAGTCTCGGTCGCCCTGCCGAACATCAGCTCGGTCCTCGCTTCCGTCCTCGACCCGCAGTACCTTGAGAAGGCAACAACCATTGTTGAAAAAGTCCACCACGGTGAAGTCACAATTTTGACTTCCGCCACAGGTCGCCACCACATCCCCTTCCACCCACCTGCCACCTTTGTCAATCGCCCAGGTCTGGCTCGCCATCTCAACGAGTGGCGCCACATCACCACAGACTC
This sequence comes from Cyclura pinguis, assembly GCA_030412105.1. Classification (NCBI taxonomy): domain Eukaryota; kingdom Metazoa; phylum Chordata; class Lepidosauria; order Squamata; family Iguanidae; genus Cyclura; species Cyclura pinguis. The sequence continues at coordinate 128,332,965 of CM059601.1, forward strand.
TTGGGTCCTTTCCATCGTCCGTCTTAGTTACGCCATCGAATTTCAAAGCATACCACCTCAAGGCATCTACTATTCCACCCCAGCCAACCCGGCGTTGCTAGAGGAGATACAGTCCCTGCTGCAGAAAGGGGCCATAGAGCGGGTCCCGTCCTCAGCCACTACCACTGGCTTTTTTTCCTGGTACTCACGGTACCAGAATCAGATGCTACCTTATGACCAATCCTGGACCTCAGGGGGGTGAATTCTTACATTCTCCTCTGGAAATTCAAGATGGTCACTCTGCCTTCCATCCTGCCCTTCCTGCGACATTGGGACTGGTTTGCCTCTATCGACCTACGAGACGCCTACTTCCATATCACAATTCGGCCCCACCACAGGCGATACCTCCGATTTGCAGTCAGTGGTGTTTGCTACCAGTACAAGGTGCTGCCCTTCGGACTTTCTACTGCGCCCAGGGTCTTCACCAAATGTATGGCCCCGGTGGTATCGTACCTCCGCACGAAGCGCGTTATGGTATACCCTTACCTGGACTGGCTGCTGGTGGCGCCCTGCCAACAGAAACTATACGAGGACATTCATCTTACACTGTCTCTTCTGTCCAGCCTCAGCCTCAGAGTGAATCCCAGGAAGTCACACCTCAAGCCAACTCGTGTTCTGGACTTCATTGGTGCCACTCTGGACTCTGTCGCTGCCAGGGTTTTTCTCCCATTGAAATGGGCTGATACTCTGCGCCGGGCTGCCACTGCTGTCCGCCGTGCCCCGGTGGTATCCGCAAGGAGGATCCAGCAACTTCTGGGCTACATGGCGGCAGTGATGGCAGTCACCTACCTCTCTCACCTTCACGCTCGCCCACTGCAGCATTGGTTCATCAGGGTCTTCGACCCTCTTTGAGACGACCAGCGCCTCCTGCTGCAGATCTCTCGCCAGGTGCGATGCTCTCTCCTCTGGTGGCTCTCCCTGTGGCATCTATTGTTGGGGATGCCGTTCGTCGACCCCTGCCCTCGGGTCACGATAACGACAGATGCCTCCCTCTTCGGATGGGGAGCGCATTGCAACGATCTCAAGGTGCAAGGGCACTGGATCCGCCTGGAAACCCGTCTCCACATCAACGCCTTGGAACTTCTCACCATCCTGAAGGCATTGTGGGCTTTCTGCAACGTTGTGGTCGGCCGAACAGTGCAGATCCTGTCGGACAACACGACAGCTGTCTGCTATGTGAACAGACAGGGGGGCACCCATTCCTCCACCCTCCTCAACATAACCCTTCAACTTTGGGACTGGTGTGTACCGCTCCACATTCACCCCGTCGCTGTCCATCTGGCAGGTTGTGAGAATGTCACAGCGGACATGCTCAGCAGGGATCTCTCATGCCATCACGAGTGGTCCCACTCCGACACCGCATTCCGGAAAACAGTGTCTCGACGGGGCCCCCCATCCATCGATCTCTTCGCCAGCAGTCGGAACAAGAAGTGCTCCCGGTATTGCTCGAGGGCCGGTCTAGGACGACGCTCCCTCGGCGACGGCTTCCAGTTCCAGTGGAACAAGGAACTGCTATACGCCTTCCCACTGTTCCCGCTGTTAGGTCGAGTGGTGGCGAAGATTCTCTCCGACCGCGTCAACTTCCTCCTAGTCGCCCCGTATTGGCCGAGACAACACTGGTTCAGCCCCCTTCTCGCAGACGCTCACAGACGCACCTTGATGCTTCTGTCGGCACCAGACCTCCTCTCACACTCGGACGGTCTCGTGCTACATCCAGACCTGCCACTCCTGTGTCTCCATGCGTGGTGGATAATCCCCTAGATGTTCCAGCCATTTGGGATGTCCTCATGGCAGCCAGGAAGGAGTCTACGCATCGGTCTTACCACTACAAGTGGCAGAGGTTCTTGGCCTTCGCTGATGCTCATCGCGAACCCGCATTGCCTGTCGCCCTACCTACCGTGCTGCATTTCCTTTTGCACCTTCAAGAGCAGAGCCTGGCCTTTTTATCCCTTCGGGTGTACCTCTCGGCTATTGTAGCCTACCAGCCTCATGGCACTCCCTCTGCTGCGCTCTTCCGTGATGCTACCCTCAAGCAATTCTTGAAAGGTCTACAACACCTTTATCCTCCAGTCACTCCACTGCTTCCGCCTTGGTCGCTGTCCTTGGTGCTCTCTCAGCTGATGCGACTGCCCTTTGAGCCTATGGCCACTTCTGTTGACAGGCTCCTGAGCATGAAGACAGTTTTCCTTGTTGCTGTCACTTCAGCTAGGCGGGCAAGTGAGCTTACTGCGCTGCGGTCGGATAAGCCCTTCCTTGTCTTCCACCGTGACAAGGTGTTCCTGCATCCTGACATCTCCTTCCTGCCTAAGTTTGTCTCCGATTTCCATCTGAACCAGGATGTCATCCTTCCCACCTTCTATCCTGACCCGGCTACGCCTCTGGAGTGATCTCTCCATTCGCTCGATGCCCATCGGGCTCTGGCCTTCTACATCCAGCGAACCTCATCCTTTCATCAGACTCCCCATGTGCTCGTCTGCTATGGTGGTTGTTGCAGGGGCCATAAGGTGTCCACCCAAAGATTTTCCAAGTGGGTGGCCCAGACCATTCTTCTGACGTATGAACTGGCTAAACAGCCTCCGCCAGGCCTGCTCCGTGCCCACTCCACCAGAGCCGTGGCCTCTTCAGCAGCTCTCCTTCGAGGGGTTGACCTGCAAGAGCTTTGTCAGGTGGCTACCTGGTCACAACCTTTGACCTTTGTGCATCACTACCGATGGGGCTGCCGGGCTCGACGGGATGCCTGTTTTGGTCGTGCGGTGCTGTCTTCCATTCTCTAGGATCTGAGCCACTGTCCACTGGTAAGCTACACAGTCTCCCAGTGTGTGAGGCACAGAGACCACGAAGAAGAAGAACAGGTTGCTTACCTGTAACTGTGGTTCTTCGAGTGGTCATCTGTGCCCTCACACACACCCGCCCAGCCTTCCTCTCTTCAGGTCCTGCTTTGGCGGACTTCAAAACTGAGGGGGGACCACTAGCTTGGCGGGCTGAGCATGCTCAGTATGGAAAGGGGGAGGGGTTCCCGCCAAGCTGCTCAGCTTTAGAACTTTCCGAACGCTACCGCGCATGCGCGAAGATCCCAATGTGTGAGGGCACAGATGACCACTCGAAGAACCAGTTACAGGTAAGCAACCTGTTCATCACGTTCTTCACTGATGCAACCAGAAAGGGAAGCCCAATTCCACATTCTTGAATTCTCTTTTTAATATTTGCAGCATCTCCATCTTGAACCTCAGCTATCTCATGAAACATTGAGATATCTGAGGTTCAGGACAGAATAATAAGTCCCATTGCTTTGGGGCACGGTGAAGAAGATATAATGAATTCCAATGATCCATTGATCCACTGGCACTTCCTCTATTGCCCGTATAGTGAATAAGTGATCTATCTCATTCAATACTATCTTCTGTTTCTCTACATCTTTCTTCACTGGTGAGGAAACACCTCTTCTTCTCAGTCTCTTGTTGAACAGAATTTTATAATCTTGAATTATTAATTGGCTCACCCACTGATCTGTTGTCACATGAGACTTCAAGACTCCAAAAAGTAGATATCTTCCTTCCACTGGTGCCTTCCTTTTGTTAGTATTGTGATCTACCTCTCTTCTGGGTAGATCCTCCTTCTCTTCCTTGATATTGTCTATTAAATACTCCTGATCTGCCAAACTGAGCTTTTGATATATATCAGAGTTGTCAGTTAAAACTGAAGTCAAATTGCCTGCTGCTTCCTTTTGCACCTTGAAAGGAAGAATATCCTCCATGAAAAGGTCTTCTATTCACTGTCCTTTCTTTTTGTAAGGTGGGCAATACCTACTACTTCTCTCTCTGCTCTCTAACAGAACCTTCTTTAGGGCCTGTTCACCAAACAACAATTCTCCTTTGACTAGAACATAAGTTAATATCTTAGCTTTTTGGTCCACTTCTAAGTGTCATAATCACAAAGATCTCCTTGCCAATGCTACTGCATTTATACTTCTAGCTGCAATGGCCACAGAGTCATAACCAGCATGTGCTGTTTACTCCGAAAACCTTCCTTACTCTACCTAACATTTTGGCCAAAAAGTGTGATGGTAGTTCCTCACTGTCTGTGAAGGTAGTTCCTCACTGGATCCATAACACCACTGCCTGTGCAAACATTTGGGCAGCCACTGGTGCTCTTACATCTAAGCCTGATGCCTTATAAGCCTTCTTTAAAGCAGAATCAGCTCTCCTTTCATCTACCTCTTTTAGTGCAGTGTCACCTTTCAGAGGAACAGTTGCCCTGGAGACAAGAGCTGCTATTGGTCCATCCACCAATGGAACGTTTAAGAACTCAAGCTCTTGTTTTTTTCCAAAGGAATAATGTCTATTTATATAGCCTAAGAGCCTTGTAGTATTCAGAGATGTTTCCCATTCAGCTTAAACTAACTCCTTAAATATATCAGGCATTGGCATTTTGACCCCTTGCATCCTTATTACTGAAGCTACCTTATTTTTCTTATCATTTCCTTCCCTAGACTGTGAACTTCCATCTAGATTAGTTAAGCCCAATGTTTGCCATACTCGTTTTAGCAAACTCCTAAAGGTTTCACCTGAAACAATTTGTTCGAATCTAAATCCTTGTCTTCCTCCTCCTTTGAGGAGTCAATACTCTTCCACATCCACACGCAACATCTTGTCATTCATCTTTCACCTACTGCCTGCCACTACTGCTTCATGCTTTATCTTTCTCAAACATTTCTTTGGTCTTTCTTCACTTAGTTCATCTCTAGAATCTGCATAACTTCCTTTTTACAAGTAACCCGCTGTCCTGCTTACTTGCACTCATTTCCTTTTGCATACTTTGGTTTCTTTCTACTGTTCTTTGTTGAACTGACTGCCTCTCATTTTCTATTCCAGAAAGTAAATTTAATATAATCAGTAAATTCATTCTATTTAAATTCATCATATTAACTATTCATCTGGTAATGTAATAGATTAATCATTACATAAAAATTCATTGTAATTTAGATTTCCTAATTCTTTAAATTATTGCTTAGTGTCATGTACTGGGTAATTCATACTTCAAGAACACACTCTAAAGTTAACAGTAGTTTATTTATTAGATTAACATGAGCATGAATGATACGCTTCTCCATATATTGTCGAAACTAATTAATGTAAGCATCATACACCTTTTACATGTGGTCATTACAAATTTAACACATGCAAAGCTTTCATTGATAATACAGCATGGCCCATTCCCCCTGTTCCTTTCTCAGGCTGGTGCCTGTCTCAGGCTGGCTTCTTCTTGAACAATTGTTGACCTGTCTCCGAGCCATTCCCAGCTATTTGGATACTTCTCCATTCTCGTAACATTCTTGCACCAAGTATTTCCCACTTTCAGTTTCCAGCCTTGACACTTCTTTCTCATCCATCAAATACAATGTAGCAGCAGATAGTCAATTAGATACTATGTAACAGCAGCTATCAGTTGTCTTTGTATGGGATACATAGTAGCAATTAGTGGTGATTACATATATCCAGCCAGTTTCAGAGAATACACATTCAAGTATACATTCAGCAGTTAAGTAACCACCTCCTCCTTTTCTCACCTATCACCATAGCAGGGATGCCTTGCAATATGACACCTAATTCATTAAACTGATTAAACTGATTTTGTCTAGACATTACATTCATTTTCTATAGTCTCTTTAATCATCAAATGCAATTAATTAGTTTCTGATTAATCCAAATTCATGTAAGTATTTGTGGATTTTAAATTCATTTCTGAGATGCCTGGGCCCATATTAATTCCAGCATTCACAGTCACTATGCTCACCTGGTTGCTATCACTTCTGCGCACCTATATTTGTTGTTCTTTAACAAAGTCATAAACACATTTTTCAAGTAGTGTAAATATTCTGGCATCATATTTTTAAAGGGAAATACGTAACTCCTGCTGCTGTGACTTCTTCACATCTCTGCGGCATGTGTTGAATGATGCTGGAAACACTGAGCTTCGCCATACTGAGGAGCTATGTTCTAATGCAGCCTTTAAATCACCTTTAAATCGTGAAGATCAAAATGGAGCTCTGAAGTGATTCTTTGATGCTTTGCAGCTGCTGTGGCATTTTTCTCCAATTTAGAGCCCACAGTAGGACCCAATTTTAAAAGTATCCCTTTTTTTCTTCTTTTTAGGATGCTAACATTTTTGCCTCTTTCATCTTAGTTCTCTGCTTTCTGCCCCTTTCCTTCCCTTTTTTACTGCCAAAAGGGCCTCTTAATTCTTCTGTATGACATTTACTAGAGGACTGGAGAACTTTCCTTTTGAAAAAAGGTCCAGGTTATTTGAAGGACGGTATTCTCCCTTATAAACCAGCCCAGGCTTTGAGATCTCCTGGGGAGGCCCATCTCTTCTCACCATCACGCTCATAGGAGAGGGCCTTCTCAGTAGCTGCCCCTAGGCTCTGGAATCCCCCTCCCAGAAAAGTCAGACTGGCACACTCCCTACTTTCTTTCTGCAGTCAAAGACATTTTTATCCCAACAGGCATTTGATGTGTGATTATACGTGGCCTGTCTGATAGAATGTGCTGGATATTGTTAACTGTGTTGCTGATATATACAAGAGTGTTGTTATTTTTTTTAAACTATGTATTTTAACATCCCCCAAACAGCTGCTCTATCATTAAGGGGAAGGAATCTTTGTGTCTGAGGTTTTCTGTTTACTGTCTCTGCCGTCTTTCCTCTCTTCTCTAGGCTTTTTCTCCATTTTATCCTAATTTTGTCCAAATCAATTGTCTTAGTATCTAAGTTTGTCAGAGAAGGGCAAAGCCATCTGATTGGAATGGCAGGGGAAATAAAGACTGGGAAGGGAGAGGGTCCCAAATCTCACCACTGAAAAGAACATGGACTCCTGCCTGTTCGAGTTGGCACACAGGGATTAACCCAGTCATGCTGGATTGCTCCACTGTGACATCCCAAGAATTAGTCTTCCAACCTTTGTGTGGTAGCGAAAAAATCCAACTGTCACTGGAATCCTGTATCACCTTTCAGTTAACATAACTTTAGATATATGTAGCTAAGCAGCAGAGGTGCTAAGCAATCTTGTTAGTGAATTGCTAAGATAGACAATGAGGACTGGTGCCCAACGCACAGTGGGAGCAATGCACATCAGTCCCATCATGCAACAGTTACTTTGCCAGCTCTGCTACGCAGTAACATTAGAGCAGCCCTCCACTGGATACAGACATTAACGAAACTTCTGCATATGCAAGTCTGCTTGACTTCCTTAGAGGATTCCTGCCTCTGTAACACTTTTGTGAACCTTACTTTTAACACACTGGGGCCACAGTTCAATCACCAAACAGAATGTTTTTAATGGGTTGCCGCCATTAACCAGTGTTTCTCATTGGCCACATTTTTTTAAAATAGCCAGATTGTGGGCTCCTCCCACTTCCTCAAAATAGTTATCATAACAATCTTACCGATAATCACCAAATATTTGGAGGAGATGGAGATGAGGACGAGGATGGCAACCAAATACGGCAATCCTATCTTTGCAGATAGATTTGACTTCAATATGGGGAAAATGTAACATATCCCAGTGACGGTTATGGAGCAGAATGCAACAAGCTCACTCCACCTTGCATGGCACCTCTTCAAATATTCATAAGAGAGCTATCATATCACCTCTTAATCTTCTCTGCTCCAGGCTAAATATATTCAACTTCCTACCTCATTCCTCATAGGGCTTGGTTTCCAGGCCCTTTATCATCTTGGTTGTCTTCTGTGGACAGCTTCAAGCTGTCAAAACCCTTTGTAAACTGTGATGGCCACAACTGGACACAATATTCCTGGTGAAGTCTTACCAAAGCTGATCAGAGTGATACTATGAATCCCTTCAATGTTGACACTTTACTTCTGTTGATGCAGCCTAGAACTGCATTGGCTCTTCTGGCTGTCTCATTACACTGACTCATATTTACCTTGTGGTCTTCTAAGCGCCCCCCCCCCAACCGATCTGTTTCACATGTATTATTATAAACCCAAGTATCACCCATCCTACATGCATTATATCACTTGTTTATTCCCTTGTCTAAAATCTGTACAACAATCATATGGTCATCCTTTGCTACTTTTCTTAATCAGTGAGCTAGAACACAAGCTGAAGTCAACAGAGCAGCCCTGCAGCTATTTCCTTGTGACCCCATATGAAGTGGCAGTGCCAGTCCAAACACGTGCAAAAGTACCCTGCCGCTGTAGATAAAAAAGAAAGGCTGAGGGGTAGCCCATACCTGACTGTCACAGGATATGTTCTGCATTCAGGAGGTTCCAGATCCAATCCTGACATTTCTACATGGAAAAACAAGCTTACTTCATTTTGATTTATGTGGAGCATTATTTTTGCATTTAGGCAATTAAAATAGCTCTTTCTTCCTTCCTTAAAACAACAACAACAACAAATAGCAGGGGCTTCAGTATGACTCCCTAGAGAGTCGCTGCCAGGCAGAGCAGCCACTCTGTGGAGCGTGGCAGGCCAGTGGTCTGACTCAGGATAGCATGCATCACTTTGCAGCTGCTTCAGGATAGCTCCTCCACCACTGTTGATTTTGAACTGAACATTTTCCACTTAAATAACATTGCATTAAGTAACCAGCACAGAATTTTACTACATACCTCCTCCCCAAGCAAATGTCAACATAGTTTAATTGATTTATGCGGAATTTTTTTTTTTTTTTACATTTAGGCAGCTAAAATATCATTCTACATCATGGGAGGGCAAAGTGCAGCCCCTGAAGTCTCTCAAAGCCCCAAGTCCACCCCAAATTCAGATTCTGGGACTGATTTGGGGGCAGTTTTCCACCCCAAACTGTCAGGGTGCGAAGTATGCACCTTAGAGCATGTGCAGAGTACAGAAAGTAGGAAGCAGTGCCAAACTGCAGCCACCTGCTCCAGATGGGAAAAAACAGCCACGCAAACTAAGTACTGTTCATTCAAACAAAGCACAAGATCAGCAATAGGGCTTCAAGCAGCACACCTAGAAGCAGAACAACAGGTACAAAAACAGCATGGAAGACAGACAAAGAGTATAGCCAAAGGCAGTTCCAAATGTGACATGAGGCAATTTGCAGAGCGAAAACCTAAGCCTTTTAAGGGCTTAACCACACCCAGGTATACATCGAGTGATCCAGTGCATCCACAGCATACATTGGCCCTGTGCTGGATGCTTTCTAGTGAGGTAGGACCTTGCGAGGCAAGCTAGCTGTAACAAACCTTGCAGCTGCACTGCCAAGGTCACATTACCTCATCTTTCCACCCACCAGAAAAACCTTCTTGGTCACACCACATTCACATTCTAAATGCCCTGACACAAACTACCTGCAAATTCAGCAGCTTGATGTCTAGAGTCCTTCAAAAACTCCAAAAGAAAAAAGACATTCAAAAATGGCTACTAGAAATGCAATCACAGTGCTTCCAGTGTTCTGAAACACTGGGCAGGTGTGTGACGGGGCGAATGGCCCCTGCCCACTCCACAACTGCCCACCCGTGTCCTAGACCCCCCCTCCCAAAAACCAACAATTGTTTCATTCCAGCATCTTTGGTACACAATTTCTTCAATCTCACACAAAGGTATTTTAGATGTTTTCATCAAGTTGCTTTAATCAGTTTGTATAAATACAGCTTTGTTTTTGCTGGCTCTACAAGGCACCGCACAGAAAGTACTGCTAATGAGTTTGCTGGGATTTGTATAATAGTCATGCTGTAGCATTTCCCCCCATATCCATCCAGTTTAAAATTAGTTCAGAGACAACAAGCAAGGCATGCAACAAAATCTTCCAGTGTCCAGATTCCAGGGTTCATGCGGGGCAGTGAGCCATGCCTTCTTCTAGGGCCATTTCTGCACAAGGCTGTTATAGCGCTATTATTCCACTTTCAACATCCTATGGAATCCTGGGGTTTGCAGTTTAGGGAGGGGCCAGACAGCCCCTCCCTAAACTGCAAACCCCAGGATTCCATAGCATGTTGAAAGTGGAATAATAGCGCTATAACAGTCTTGTGCAGAAATCACCTAGGATAACCTATTCCACAACTGACTGTGCCTGTGCAGCCACCCACTCGCACCCTTTTTTCTCGAACAGACGCTTGGTGCTCTGTCTCATTGTGCATTCTCACTCTCCCCCCATGCCCACCAGGACAGCGTGGGGCTTCCTCTTCATTATTCCCCTGGTTTATTCTACTGCTGTTGTTCTGCTGAAAACCATGGGGTGCCCTTAACCATGAGGCAACATTTTTCATATGCATGGATGGCGCTGTTGTCTGCACTGAGACTAAAACTTGAAGGATGAGCTTTGAATTAAAATAATTTTCTACACAGAAACTGACTGGAATGACTACGTCTGTGCATTTGCACTATGAAAGCTTCTAATAAGAACATGATTTTTATTAAAATATTATTAGACTATAGTCCTCATAACAAAAAAATTTAAAAAAGACATGTCACAACAGCTTAGGTGGCATGTATCTTATTTTATATTATAAAGTACATGATTTGCATTAAATTTAAGGCAATTTTATGTGCAAAATAAAATCTCTTCAAATCATTCGAAGCATACATATTTGCATTTTCTAGGATTATGTATACGCAGTGATAGTTTGTTCTTTCCCATGACAGCTTCTGCTCCATTTTATTTGTCTGAGGGTACTCTCTACTGGCCAACGATGGCCAAGAGCAAGCGCCTGTAATCTCCACTTGTGTCACTTGATATCATTGTGGCCAAAGTCTTCTGGTACATCTGAGTGAACATCTGTTTTATTTGCACAAGATCAATCTGTACCAAAGGAAACAGAGTTATTATACAGCAAACAACTGAAAGGGTGCCAGCGGGAAGTGGTGCAGGGACAAGGAGGAGGACAAACTTCTCCACAAGATTTATTTGTGCACGGCTTTAATCTCAACAGGACAAGTGACTAAATTCCATGGTAGCATGAGTTTCAGCAAACAAGCCGTACTCATGAGCCATCTTAATTTCAGACTTATTAACTGATTACTGAGGGTGGGAGATGATACAGAAGAAGTGAGATGGTGAAAATAGCTGATCAACACAGTGAGAGAAAGCCAGTGCCATTTCTGCACGAGACTGTTACAGCACTATGATTCCACTTTCAACATCCTATGGAATCCTGGGGTTTGCAGTTTAGGGAGGGGCCGGCCTGCCACTCCCTAAACTGCAAACCCCAGGATTCCATAGGATGTTGAAAGTGGAATCATAGTGCTATAACAGCCTTGTGTAGAAAAGGCCCAAGAGAGATCATCACAATTGCAGACTGCAGACTCAGTTGTTTATGGCTTTAACTTCAATACTAATTAGTTGCTTTGATACCCCAATCTTGGTGGTCTGGAAACCATTTCACAATATCAAGAATAGTGCCCTGTTGTATTTTAACAAGTCACAGGGCTACTTGAGCAAAAAAACCAAACAAAATAAAAATTAAAAAATAATTAAAAAATGGGCAGGCTACTCAGCCCGCACTTCTATTTCTATGAGCTAGCTGATACAGAATGTCTTCTGGTGTAAATCTGACTTCATGCAATACGTGCATGCTGAGCTAGCCTTATCAGCCAGAACTCTGGTAATTTAAAAAAAACTGCCCTATGCAGTTAGTCTAGCAAGTAGCATCTTTTGTACATCTCCATTCTTGTAACTGCAGCCTTCCTGCCAGCCCTGTTCTCTATCATAAGAACTGTCAAAGGTCATGAAGAACAAGAGGAAAATGAAATAATAAATCAGTAACTAAGAAAAATCTATTAAATTCATGGAGTCGCTGTAAGTCAACACATGACTTATAGGCACGTACACATAATGAAGACAACTGTTACAGTGGCTTGGAGGAGGAGAGATTAATCACTTGGTCTTTAATTACATCTTAAGTACAAGAACACACAACAGTTCTTACCTCACTGCGAGTCACTACAATTCTAACCAGTGCTGAATCGTCTGTGCCCGCTCCTTTCATGGCATAATAAAGTCTCTCTGCAAAATAGGCTGGGCGATTCAGAGCACACTGCACTGCAGGAAAGAAGATCTGAAGTCATTTCCAAGCTGATATTCATTGCTCAGAGATGGCTGATTCTAGCCGCATGCCAACATCTTTCTGACTTATGGGGACCCTAAGGCAAACCTATCACAGGGTTTTCTTTGCAAAATTTGTTCAGAGGGAGTTTCCCTCCTTTGAGTCTGACAGACAGTGACTTATACCCAAGGTCACCCACTGGGTTTCTCTGGCCAAGCAGGTATTTGAACCCTGATCTCCTGGAGCCCAACGCTCAAACTACTACACCACACGGGCTCTCTGGATAAGGTCCCACTTTAATCCAAACTGTATTTTTATCTCATCTTACACATGTTTAATTTTGTACTTCCTTTGCCATCATTTTCACACCACTCATCCAATCTATTTAAGCAGATTTACAGCAATGAGAGCAGGAGATGCCAGTACAGCCAGAAGTAAAGATAGTTTAGGGAAGATACTTCGGATTTTAAGGAGCCGGATTCTATATGCTCATTTTTCAGATTATTTTAAAACTTGCTGTTTGATATATGGTGGGCTTTTAGAAGTGACATGCTAGAAGATGGAATAAGCAACTTCGAAAAGGGCCAGAGAGCAGGCTTCACAAGCAAATCCCAGGCACCAAGGCCCCTCTTAGCATCACATCTGGGCCCTAGCCTCCTCTCTCTCCTCACTTCCATGTCAGCACAGTACTGGTGACACACTCCTTATTCATATGAGAAGAAAGAACTGAGGGCTGCCCATTCTGCTGAGGGAATGGGTATGGCTGTAGAGCAGCAGCAGCAGCAGCTGTGGACCTTATGAGATAGACAGAACAGTTGGTTTTGTGAACCCATCAGGGCTTGAGCTACAGGCTTACAACTTAGGCCAAAGATTCACATAAAATGATAACTGAGTTTTGGTTATGGCCACCTCAGCTATGTTTCAAGAGAGACTGAACTGATGGTTTCAGTTTCCTGTAGCTTCACCATGGCCCAGTCCTCCTGGTTTTCTGAATATTATCAGATCACTGTTTTTTGTTTCTACGGTGGCAGCATTTGATATAAGTTATTTCAAGGTTTTTTTTTGCAGTGTTCAGGCTTCTTGGATGCATAGAGCATTCTTCTGTTATGCCCCATTATCTGGGAGACAACAAGTAGGAAGAACAGATGGTCTTTAAATGCCCTGTGAATTCTATTTATTCAGTAGTCCATTACCCTCCTTGGATTTTCTTTTTTCCCTGCTTTGCTGTCATATATTCTTATAAAGGGCTCGGTTTCATTAAATGCATGTACGTACCCAAGCACACACAGACACAGACCATCAGAGTGACATTTTGCTAGAACTGCACTATCTATCTGGGTCTTGGGAAGAACTGGGAGATGTTTGGTCCAGCTACTAAAAAAAGCTTTCTTCAAACAAGAAATCAACTGAAGAGTTATCTCAAGAAGGGATGGATTTCCAGTGGTTCCCATATAGACAATTTGTGGAAAAACATAAGAAGGATAAAAAGATGGATGATTCTGAACTGACTGGAAAAGACTTTGAGAAACAACTTTGTGTAGATGGGCATCAATTAAGTTGCGAAAATGTACAAATTTCTGTTAAAATTAGAGACAGAGCAAGAAGTGATGAAAGACTGTATGATAAAATGGGCTCAAAATGTGGGACATAACGTAGCGATGGAGCAATGGGAGAAAATGCAGTCAGAAGGATAAAAAAATTACCTTAGAGAGAATTTTTATAAGATTATGTATAGATGGTTTTTGACTCCAGAAAAATTGGGCAAGATGCACAAGATGCATAAGTGTTCAAAATGTGAAGAGCATGTAGGAACCTTTTATGTGGTGGAAAGACCAAAAAATTCTGGAAACAAATACATCTTACGGTGAAAAAGAACTTAACATTAAATTTTCAGAAGGAATCAGAGTTATATTTATTAGGTTTGATGGAAGATTCACTGGACAAGAAATACAGAAGAATTCTATGATACATGACAATAGTGGCAAGAAGTAGTGCAGTAGTGGTAAAAGTAGGTGTAAAAGTAGAAGAGCCAAAAAAGATTCGCTGGTCAAACTGATGGACTTGGTAGACATAGACAAATCAGTATTTCTAATAAGAGAAAAAAGAATAGCAACGTCCATGAAAGACTGGGATGTGTGTGTGTGTGTGTGTGTGTTTACAATACAAAGAAAACAATATAACTTTTTCTTTTGATTATTGGTATATGGTAAAATTAGCAAGTGAAGTAATTTCTTAGAGGATATTCATGTAACAAAAATACAATATATCAATTATGACTTATAGTCTGCATTGAAGGAGTTGGAAACCAATTTTCTTCTTAAGTGTAGGTGTTGTAATCGTGTTTGTATTGTGGGTTGTTAAGAGGGGGTGTAGTTATGTAGCATTGTTTTGTAGTGTTAAAAATAAAAAATGCAAAAAGAGTGAGAGAAAAACAAACAAAATAAAACTTTCTTCAAAGAATTTCTTTCTTTCTTCAAAGAATTTGCCTTGTAATGATAAAAAAGAACTACTGTGTCTCAAACTATACAAAGCAGAGCACACAGGCAAGCTAATTCTGTTTTGCAAAATGTCTTAATCATACAAACTAAGCACATTTGCACAAGTCCCCTTATTCTGAAGACTTTATTCTATTGGTCTGGGATGGGGGAGGGCAAAAAGTTTCAACTACTTGAAAAATTTTGTCACAAATGCCTCCAGCATGTACTGTAGGCGTTTGGACATTAAATCAGGTATGAAGAGATCACTGTAAAATACAAGAAAATTGTCTTACAGATAGCCTTCAGGCCACGTTCAACATTTCCAGAAAACTCCCGGCCAATGCTGCTTAATAAATCACGGTTAGCAATCTGCAAAGAGATGTTAGGAAAACATTTTATCTTCTGTCAAATACAGCCCTGTCCTCTTCACAGCCCATATTTACTTGAAGTCAACAAAAGCACTCCTTATGTACCCTGTTTCCTATTCTTAAATCTACCTGAGAATAGGCTTCAATGGTGGCTTTCAGCTGGGGAAAACTTCTAGATGCCAGGATCATATTGAAGCAAGATTCATCTGTTCCCAGTTTTCCTTCACCTGCTTGGTAAAGCCTCTGGGCATCTTGCTGAGCTTTTTGGTAATCTACAGTTGGATTCTCATCCCGATTACCCTAAAAGGAAAAAAAAAGAATATAGAATGAAAATCATTGAACACTACACTCATTTTCTAATAGCCTTAAGTCACTGAGAACTTATAAAAATATGAGAATACTGTGTTCCATAAATTTACTTTGCATCATTTCTTAAAACTGATGTTTATTTCTTGCAATTCAAAACATGGTGTACAAACACCTTGGTGTGCAATTTAGAAAGGCTGGACATGCACAGACTTTGCCATGATGAATGGGGGGCATGGATGCCTTCTTCTCTTACAAGTATCCAGTGTATCCACAGAAAGAAGCCATCTGGATCTACTAAAGCAAGAACCTATAAAACATGGGCAGGGATAAATGAAAAAAAACAAAACAAAACAAAGACACCAAGGTCCACTAGTTAACTGGGATCACCTGTTACAGAACTTACTTCCCAAAAGCTTCCTTGAGAGAGGCATACATGTCAATTCTGTAGTGCCTAATAAAGGGGAAAAGGATACATCAAGAGGCAGCCCTGTAAACTTCTGACAGGGGTACACTGATGGAAAAAGCTAAAGAAGTAGCTCCCCTCCACACACACACGTACCATATTTGCCAGTGTATAAGATACACTTATGTATAAGACACACCCCATTTATTCACTGGCAAATACTATTTGCCAGCATAAATGGTGTATAAGACGCACCCCATTTTCAAACAGTATTTTTTTTTTGGGAAAAACAGTGAGTCTTATACACCAGCAAATACTGTACACATCCTACTAGTGTGTTCGCATTGTGACCTTGACATTTGAAGGGCCTTCTGCCCCTAGGCCACGGGTGTTGATGAGACTTTCCTCCCTACAGTCCTCCATAGGAAGGAATCAATGAGCACCTCTATGGACTAAAAGGAGGGTGTTCTTTTAAATGTAAATCTTTGGGGCCCAGTGCACATCAAAGTCCACAAAGATTCCACATTCAGAATGCTCTTCCCAGAAATTCAGTGGTGGCCCTATTTACTTCTAAACCAACAGTAAAGTGCCGTCATGATGCATAAACTGGATCCATGTTTCAGAATTCAATAATATGTCATCTCACCTGACACATAGATACGAGTAATCGTTCAAAGTGCCCTGATGTATCAGAACGAATATCATGCTCAATGTCTCTTCCAAATTCAGTTTTGTAACAATTGACTATTTCTCGAATCTCTTGATTTGTCCTTGTGCAAAGAATCTCAATCAGTACATTCTCCTGTGTGCCTGCACCCTGCAAAGTGAGAAACAAACTTAAGTAACTCCACAAAAGACAACTGGAAAAGCAGTGCAGAAAATGTAATTGTTTTAACACAAGGAGATCTGACTTAGCACAATCAGATTTGATACAGCAGTGCCTTTGGCACTATTCTTCAGATACCATTGCTTAATTAAATTAAATTAAATTAAATTAAATTAAATTAAATTAAATTAAATTAAGTCTTACAACACATATGTATGGAGGGGGTGATGTTTAAATGACAAACTGTACACCCCAGAGGCTGCCAAGGGCAGTTTGCTATTGGGTGAGGCAAAAAATGGGGGTGGGAGTATCACGAACCTTGGGGTGCTGTATGTGGCCCATGGATTTCACCTGGCCCCAACCCTGTTTAAACCTGCTTTAAACCTTGCATGCACGTAGAAAGTGACTACAAGAAATTTTGTTGTTCAAATGCAACACATTTATCAACTTTATTAAATTAAAAACTAATTTTGCACAGGAAGTCCATTCCTTCCCCAAATCAACTAAAGGAAAGATCTATCATATTCTAAAATCACGATAGGTACTGCATTCAAAGACAAAACGAGCAATATTCACCAAGCATAGAGGAGCACAAGAATAACCACTATCTCCTTTAGGGATGCCAGTTTGACAAGTGAAGGATATTTAATTATGTCCAAGAAAGGGCTGTTCTCATTTGGTTACTAGGTTTGTCAAATGAATATCTTGGTAATATAAGAGAGCAAGGAATTAAATGGACACACAACCTACTAGATGTACAACATGAAATATTATCTGTTTTAGACTGCATTTCAGTTCCTCTAAGCCACTGTAACAATACACACTTGGCTTTATTTTGTGGGCTTATGTTAAACATCTCCCATAAGTAGTAACTTATACATCAATTTTTTTCATGCATATGGAGCAATCATAGTATATGGTCCAATGAGGGTGAGAGTGAGCCAATTAATCAGGTAATTCACCATTTTCTGTCTGGTGCTGTTTGTTGGACCTTGAGGTTCTAATAAAAAGTAAAGTAGATGCTGCAAACCAAAAGCCTGCCCTAAAGTCTGGCAGCAAAGGACAAAATATAGGATGGTTTCTTAGTGAGCATTCACTTCATTAGAGAAAAACAAAGCCCTGCACTTCAGGTTGGCATTGCATTAAAAACATCTGAAGCACTAGCTTCTCCAAAATAAATCAAGAGATTGCTTTTGTTCTACAGTAAAATAACTGCTTTTGTTCTACAGTAAAATAACTGTACAATTTTTTCAGTGAAAACAATACCTTCATTGCATGTCGTAAACTCCAAGCATCATAGTAGGTAGTTGGCATGAACAATGCAAGGATCAGCTCTTCCATATTTCCACTTAGTTCTGACTTCAGATCTTTAATTAAATCCTGGCAAGGCAAATATCAAAAAGACATGCACTGATACAAGCAACCAAGCATATACCCGCACAAATCATCTACATGTCTGGTGCATTCTGCTCACTGAAGTCTAGGAGAAATATTTTCAATATGGAAAATTAATTGTAATCAGGATATATCAGTTTAGCAAATAATAAGTGAGATGTCCTGTTTTTTAAAAGAAATTACATTCTGGTTTTGATAGCAGAACTCAAATGCATCGAAGTAAAAATCCTTCTGAAGAACAGCTATGCCACGCATCTGTGCCTTTGATACGGCTGTGTATTTATTATGGGCATGCTAGCATGACAGATGTTGATCTGTTAGGTGGAAAATCAGTTTAGCCTCAATCAAAGTCTCATTTCTCACTTCATACTGAACATTGTTGATACAGCCTCACAACCACATGATTATACTAGCAAAGCACAGTGAGAGGCTTTGTTCCCTGGTAACCTTGAAAACAGGTACAGAGTGGAGCTGGGGTTTCGCCATACAAAATAAAAAAATTCCCTGGATATGCATCCCAAATTTTACCAGTCTTCAAGTGAAATATCATATTCCATTGTGTTTAATAAATTGTTTATTTCTTTGCTGCATTAAAGTGGGTAGGTGGCATATTCAGAGGTGTGGTTTGTTATTTCAAGTACAAAACTGTTCTGTAAAAAAACCCGTTCCAATGAGTTGATACTAGCATACTGAAGATGAGCTAGCAAGCAAACAAATGTCAAACTGAGGAGTCACATTATAAGGCCTGATCTTGTTTAAACAGATAAACACACAATTTATCCATCTGCTATATAGTTGCTGATTTCCCTCCCTTTTTGATTATTAAAAAAAGAATTACCAGCAATGCATACCTTGCCATACATGGTCTTGAAAGCAGTCTTAATTTGTTGCCTCTGACCATTGGAGCGGTTGGCAACAACATCAATGATTGCCTGTTCATCAGTCCCTAGGAATCAAGAAAGCAAGATTTATCTCTACCAATGCAGGACATTTGCCTTTCACTTCTGGGCTCAATTTGGTTTAAACACAAGTACTGTATAATTCCAGGGGATTGGCAATGGTGGCAGATGTGCAGCCTATTTTCTGATAAAATACCCAAAAGTACAAGAGACTGAGAGAGAGAAAGACAGACATACTAAACCAGAAGTCTACTTCCTGATTGGAAAAAAAAACAGGTATTTTTAAATGTTAAACATGGCAGATGGGTCCTGTGACCAGTTTAAAAAGTAAATTATTGACCCTGGAAGCTTCGAGAGGCATCTCATCTTGGGGGGGGGGGGTATCAAAAAACAGTGGTCTTGAGGAGTTTGTAGAAGGCATTAGGAATCTCCTAAATAGGGACCATAATAAGCAAACAAACATGTAGCCCCAAGACTGTATCTTGCCCACTGCGGTGCCCTCCCAGAAGCCAAAACAATCCTTACCAAACCCCTTCATAGCCTTGCGCAGAATTTCAGCATCTCTCCCAGCATCAAAGTTAGCAGCTGGCCTAATTGTGCCTTGACTGGCTTGAATCACTGCTGCAGGCTGAGAAGAAGGATATATCTGTGTTACCATATTACTTGTTTTGTATAAAGTGCTTATTCAATATTGCCACTGAGATCTTGAGATTAAGTTCTTGAGAGAGATGAGAAAAGATGTAGCGAAAGAAGCCAGTTATTTTAGCTGAACAAGTAAGGTCATACCTCTGCTAACATTTATTATGTTCTAGGTGAACAGGACAGACATAATTTAGGTGACAAAGCATAAGGCATACCTCAAGACTGTAAAAGTGGTTCCTACAGGAGGTACAAGGTTTCCCTGACCCACCAAGTTTGGATTTTGATTTAAACCAGATTTTTACAGAATTATACCTGATTTTTTAAAAATGACCTCAAGAGAAAGACTCTTTAAAATAAGGAATTTTCCCCAAATATTTAATATAAATTTACTTTTTTGAAGTTCAAGAGATTAAAATAATTTAAGCAAATTTATTTAGCTTGCCTGTAATAAATATGCTGCAAGTATCCCTTTATTTAGCAAAGAACCTCAGAGCAAAAGACTCAAGTGATGCTTAACACATTCCTTTACTTTCCAAACTGTACTGTACAAAGAGCAGGGATTTTCCAGGTATGGTGCATATACACGTCTTATGCATTGATTTGTAGAACTGGATCTTAAGACTCCTCTGCCAAAACAGTTCACATTTTGCTCTGAATGAAACAACATTATCCACTTACATAATGAGAACAGGAATGACATACCTGAGGTGTAGGAGTAGGTGTTTGTCCACCAGGAAATCCAACTTAAGAGAAAGATAAAACTGAGGTAAGATTCTTATAGTTAGCATTTTGTGGGCATAGAAGAGTACACCAAAATGTCAAGACATGTAAACGAGGCCTACAGCCTTCATAGTGTCATAAGCATCAATAAAATCATGTCACTTTCCCTCCTTCTCTGGACTCCTGTCTTTCTTTTCATCCCTTATTGTACTAGTCTGAAGCGCATTACTTCCAAGGCCATTTCAACAACTGACTGAAACTCCCAAAGCAATAAACAGGGTAGAAATTTGTACCACAGTAAAGAGCGTACAGTAAATGTACCACTAGCAGTAACCTAACCTGACCTAGGAGCAAAAGAAGATGTCACAGGCTTACAGATTCTCAAATTCTACTTTTTCCCCTTTTTGCATCTATTTACCTCCTCTTCCCCTTGGGTAGTTTAATAATGGTATAGTTAGCACTACATTTCCCTTGGCATGACAATCAGCTTCTACCTTCATTTTAAAAGCAAAACACTTATGCATTTGTACTTAATAATTATTTCAGATCTATTCAATGGAAGATAAAGACTTGTTGATACAACCAAAAATGACTTGGATTAAATCATGCTTCACTAGTATTTCATTTTAAAGGTGCATTTCACCTCTGAAACAAGCATAATTGTGATTTGTTATTTTAATTGTAAAGTTGAAGGCTTTCACAGCCGGAATCCATGGGTTGTTGTGGGTTTTCCGGGCTTTGAGGAGCCTCTGAAGATGCCAGCAACAGATGTAGGTGAAATGTCAGGAGAAAATACTAATAGAACACAGCCTCAAAGCCCAGAAAACTCACAACAACCTATGTTATTTTAACTGTACCTGATGAGAATAATAGTTCATACCTGGTATTTGTGCAGGTGCACCTCCACCATATGTTTGGGCTTGGGGTTGTGGGTAGCCAAACCCTGCAGCTGGAAAGATACAAAAGGGTTTTTTTTCCCCCAGAGTGAAATTCTAATACAATGCAAGTGCAACCAACTTATTTTCAAACACAAAAAATCTATACACTAATACAAAAAAAATTAAGTAAACATTTACAAAGACCCTCCTCCATCCCAACTGCCCCTCTCCTGGCCATAGAAGGAAAAAAGAAGATGCAGGCCGAATTCCCTCAACCTGAGACCCAGAAGCAGGTGAAAGACCCTCCTACCATTCCTACTACCATTGCCCTGGCCATGGAGGGGGAGAGGAAGAGGCAGTATCTGCTGGACTTAATCCCCTCCCCCACTGCCGTTACCTTTTCCTTTTGTGTCATGTCTTAATTACATTGTAAGCCTGAGGGCAGGAACAGTTTTCTTGTTCTTTAATTTGTAAAGCACCATGCACAGTGATGGTGTTGCATAAATACATGATGATGATGGTGATGATGATGACAGTATAATATCCATTTAAATAGCTACAAAATGTTCTGTAAAGTTCAGAGCATGTTAAGAAGCAACTGTACATAAAAATATCTTCATAAAATATCCAGCTTTTTTTTACTTCATATAATCCTTGTATTTCATGTAAATGGCCATTTTCCCCAGAGGTGTATGGTTTCAGGACACGAATGCAAAATTTAGATACACTAGTCCAAAATGCTGGATCAGCTTATTGGAAGCCACTGCAGTTCTAAATGTGTAACCTGTGTGAAAATAAACAGCCTCCTAGCCATACTGTGTACCAGCTACAGTTTCTGGACCAAGCTGAAAGGAAGCCTTACGTACAATTCATTGACATAATCCAGCCCTAAGATTGCCAGTGTCTGCACTATCATGGCTGAATTACTGCTATCTAGAACAGCTGAAGCTGGGAAAAGGTGCCCCTTATCACTGCAGCCATACTATGCTCCAGGGACAGTTCCTAAGTTCTCCCAAATATGAAGCTGTTCCTTTAGCAGGAGTGCAGTTTTATCAAAACAGCAAATTGCCCAATTTCTAGACCCAGGACCCACCCAAAAGACTTTCATCTTACCAGCATTCAATCTGCATTTATTTACTCACATCCAGCCCACCACTGCATCCAGACACTGGCCCAGAACTTGTACAGGCTCTCCTGATTGGGGCGTGGCAGAGGAATAGGGCTGATGACACAATATTCCACACCTCCCATTGACTGTTCCCAACAGCTTCATACAGGCCGGTCTGCAGAAGTGCTGGGGGTAGGGGGCAGAGCTTAGATCATCCCAAAACACTTGGGATTGCACACATATACACACATACAAAATTCAGTGGCACATGACCCCATTTGCACCTCTAAAACAGCCACCTCCATCTTAAACAAGGTATTTGTGGTGTCCTAGCTTTGTTTGCAAGCCAATTGGCATTTCTAGGAGTCCTAGCTGGCTATCAGACAAACTGCATTCTCTCTGAACGCCTTGCTTTAGTGAACATGGTTATTTTAGACAGTGTCTCAGAGTAACCTGTTACAAGGAACAAATCATCTTTAATTAGTTCATTTCTCCCAATATTATTTATGACATTATGTATAACAACATTATTTATGACTACAGCTTAATGAGAGCTTCACTTCTTTCACTGTAACCTTTTAGAAGTTACTTGTATAGTTACACGGGAATGGCCTCACAAAACAGGGAGGAAGAATATCACATAGTTGAAGTACTGATTGTTCCCATGCCTTGTGCTGCCGCCTTGTGCTCTCTGGGCAATGAGGTGGGCAGAAGGAGAGTGTATTTCACATTGTGTTCAGGTTTGGGAGGGCAAGTGGCCAAAAAGAGTTATTGCAGATACTTTTAACAAATACAAAGTAAATTGTCAATTTCTCTTTGGAATTTTAACCGTAACCATAAAGGAGACTTTCAAACTTGGCATTAGGAATGAAAACTGGACATTCTGCTGCATCTGTAAAGACTGTATTGTTCATTTTGGGTTGACACGGTGGTGGCAGCGTGGCAGGCATCAGGGAGGGCACAAATGCATTGGGGAGAAAATGCATGTGGCCCACACCTGATTCAGATGTCAGAATACCATTTGACAGAAGACGGTAACTTGCAGAATAACCTGGCACAATTGCCACAGGGCTGAAAAATGGTCACCCTTGCTGCAATCAGCTCTGGAGTGGGGAACAGAACCACTGTAAGGAGTGTCCCCTAGGTCAGCTCAGAAAGATGGTCCAGGAAGATACTGTGGTCAATGGAATCAACTGTTGCTGGGAGAATGAGCATGACCATGGCCACTTTGGTCCCTCAAGTCATAACCCTTCTGATTGTGACACCAGATGAGATTGACTCTGGTCCCTCAACTGTGTCAAACCCAGTTGCTCAATTTCCTCCATGGAGGATCTGATCAGCCGGCCCCTCCCAAAACTGCAAACCCCAAGATTCCATAGGAGGTTGAAAGTGGAATCATAGCGCTGTAACAGCCTAGTGCGGAAGTGGCCTTTAACATTAAGATCAGAGTCACATCTCCTTTTTGCCTGTTTCTCTTGAATCACGTGAAACAGGCGTTCAGCTACAGTGTAGACTAACAGCAAACAGTATTTTGGCATGTTACCTCCAGCATAAGGGGGCATTCCACCCGGTTGAGGAGCCCCAGGATATCCACCAGGCGCAGCGGGATATCCTCCAGATGCAGGTGGGTATCCTGTTGTTGCTGGGAACCCTCCGGATGGTGGGGCAGCAGGATATGCACCACCTCCCATAGGTGGGAAGCCTCCAGGCGCAGTAGGGTAAGGATATTGACCAGCAGGAGGATAAACGGATTCTTGCCCTGTAGGCTGAACACATCCAGATTGAGCTCTCACAATACACATGGGCCACTGCTAACTGAACTAAGTAGTGCTAGGTTCAAGCTCTGCCAACACGACATTGAGAAAAAAGAATTCACAGAGGACTGAGAATCTATACTGAGCTTCTTGCTTCAACTCCATCACCACCTCATGGATTTAACAAACTCCACTGTATTTTGTAAAAAAACAACAACAAAAGAATAGAACAGACAGATAAACAGAACCATCATGCCTGCCTTACTGAATGCAAACCTAATCATTAAAGCAGCTAGCATACCAAATAAAATAAAATAGGTACATTCAAATTTTATTCACCAAGACTAGAGATTATAGAACAAATTCCCAAATCTGTGTTACAAAGCAGGTAAATGGACTGCATGTAGAATATGCTTATATTTCACTAGACTACCGTTCTTTGCATGCACACTTAGACAACATCAAGAGGACTGAACAGTATTTAAATGAAGCACTTCTTCACATAGCACATGACTGAACTTTGGAACTTGCTGTTACAAGATGTAGTTTCTGGCCATCAGCTGGAATGGATTTAAAAGGGGATTAGACAAATTAATCGAGGATAAGGCTATTAATGGCTGCTAGTCATGATGGCTTTGTATCAGTTTCAGTATCAAAAGCAGCATACCTATGAATAGCACCTTGTTCGAGAACATGACTGAGAAGGTGCTACTGAACTCTTGTTTCATTTGTGGGCTTCTCAACTGCATCTGGCTGGTCACTTTGGTAACAAACTGCTGGTAACGTTTCCAACAGATCCAGCATGGCTCTCCTATTTATACCTAAGTCTTTATTATACTGTCTGCAAAATCAATTATTAACTGGAAACACTAGGTATATAGTTGCCAATCCAAAAAACTACTTGTCAATTGAAACACTCACTAAGGAAAGGCTACAAAAGCATTAAGATTCCCTTCAAGTAGATTCCAGAGGAGAACCATCCAAAGAAGCGCCATCATGGTGTAGTGTTCTGAGCATTGGACTATGCTCAGCCATGGAAAGCCACTGTGTGACACTGGGCAAATCACACTCTCTCAGCCTCAGAGGAAGGCAAAGGAAAAACCCCTCTGAACAAATATTGCCAAGAAATCCCCATGATAGGTTCAGTTTAAGCTTACCATAAGTCAGAAATGACTTGAAGGCACACAACAGCAACAACAACAACGTCCAAACAGCCAAACAACCCCGCACAACAGATCAGGCAAAAAAGAGTGACTGGTATAAGGTCATTCAGTGAACTTCATGGCTCATGGGGACTGGAATCTTGATCTCCCAAGTATCAGTCCAATAGACTGACCACCAAAGCACACAAGCTCTTGAAAAAAATACATACACTCTTTTCTGTACAGGAATAAAATGTAACATTATTTCATGTAATGGATGGCTGAAACTACTTCTGCTTTGAAATGTTGAAATACAGCATGACATATGCTACATTATACAAAGGAAATTAGAGAATTATCAAGAATTCAAAGTCAAAAGCTGTTGATAAAATAAATACAGTACAATCTTTTTATAGTACAAACTGAAAATACCATCTTGAGAGATAATGACATGATTTGAACATGACAGAACACTGAATGTTGTCTCAAGTGAAAAAGCTGTATTTCCTCTTCCTATCTGCATACTTCTACTCAGTAATGGTTAAGCAACAGGGTACGATCACTACACTGCACACATACACACAATCTTTGCACAATATTCTTTGGGACACCAGAGTTTCTAGACCAAAATGTCTTTGATTTGCCTCACCAGGAATCAAAATAAGACACTGAGAATCACTCCATTCACTACCTGCATGTGCCTGTCCTGAGTGCCACCGCTTGCTCATGCAAAGAGATAGAATACAGGAAATAAATTAATAAATACTTACAGGATAACCAGGAAAGGCAGGGTAACCTGAAGGAGGATATCCTGGATATGACATTCTGCAAGGGAAGAGAAATATACCTGAGAGCTTGAATGTTAATCAGTGTCTTCAGATTTCAGCTCCCAGGAGGGCAAAGCATTTCATCTCCCGGGGGGGGGGGGGGTTCATTCAGAAGGTTGCCCTTCTGTGATTTTATCTACGCAGTAATACAAGGCTGGGCAACTGAGAAGGCTAGGAGTTAAGATTAGCCCACCTCCCCACCCCACCCCCAGAGACCCCAAAGGGCCTTTTATCTGTGTGTACCTGCACACCCACAAAAAAAATCATATTTTTTGCCCCCAAATCACTCCAAACACTTTCTGGGGCCATGGGACATTTTCATCATGTTTTGGACTTTCTTGGGTGTTTCAACACCAGGAAGTGAACGGAAGTCACTTCCTGTTTCAAAAAGGCCTCTTCAGAGAACCTCAACAGGCTGATGGGGACCATGGCCAGCCAGCCCTCCCTAAACTGCAAACCCTAGGATTCCCTAGGATGTTGAAAGTGGAATAATCGCGCTATAAGTGTAGGGTGAAAATGGCCCCAATGCTAGCTAAATTCAGTGCTTCACTTCTCTCTCCTGGAGAAGCCAATGGGAGAATAACAAAAGCTCCAGAAATCCTTGGTTCCTATCCTATCTCCTTCTGAGGGTGGCCAGACTTAACAGAAGGGTGAAAACGGAAACCCTCCAAGCCAGATTGGGAACCTCAGAGGGCAAGATTAGGCTCAGAAGCTGCTGTTTCCCTCCCCTAGTATAAATATATACTGAGGAGAACAATCAAGTCTATGTGAAAACAGTAAAAACCCAAAGCACAATCTAAATCTCCAGCAAATGTCTTTCAATTATACTATCATTTTTGTTAGAATCTAACAAAATCTGCCACAATGAAGGGAAGAATATTCACATTTTCCCCCAATATGTCCATATGTAGAAAGGCTGGACAGACACTACTTCAGAGAAAAAACTGAAATTACGAAAGGAGTCTGTAAAATCAATGAGCTAGTCAAGCTCCTATTTGTCCCATGTTGAAAGAAATGAACTTACTCAAAATACTCTTATTAAAAGCTAGCCAGCTATGTTTCTGCTGTACACTGAGTTATATTTACTTCTCGAGAGTATCCTGAAATACAATGAAGACCACACCCTCCACAAAAACACTTACATAATAGCAAGCCAGAAGAAAAAAAAAGAGTCATCAGAATGTTTGACTGGAGCAAAGTTTAAATGGTTTATAAGAGAAGCAGTGTAAAGATTAAAAAAAAATCTAAGTGATTCCGTGATTTTAAACTTACCGCATGGCATTTCCTTACAAATAATCACCTGCTTTCAACACCTTGTACGTATTTAATGATATTTTAAATACATTTTCCCTGCCTATTAAAGGAAGAAAAAAAGCAAGTTTTTCTGTGGCTAAGACTTTAATACTGTTCAGTGTATCTTGCAAGAACAAATTTAACGCAGGTAAAACTCACTGGGTGGCCTTGGGCGCACTACAGACTCTCAGCCCCAAAAAATACCAAGATAGATTCACCTTAGGGTCACCATAAGTCATAAACAATTTGAAGGCACACAACAATTGAAATAACAGGTAGGCCCCAAACATAGGCAGAATCTACCCTACTTCAAGCAATGGGACCACGCTAAATATGACTATATCCCCCATAAACCTTTGCAGTGTTTCTATATAAATTTTCCTTCTTCTAACGTGGGAGTAGAAAACAGAAGTTTCATGTTACAGTGAGCTTTGGAGCAGCCAGGGAGGCTGGGTGACAGACAAACAACCTCTCCCAATAATCAGCATGACAGAAGACCAATCCATTTTCACCATGTGGAGTGAGCTTTCAGAATAGCTCACAGTGCTCCCAGCTGCACCTAAGCTCAGAGCAGCAGGAGTTATCCCTGCCCCTCAGTTTGTTGGAACAAGCAAGCTAGATGGAAGCAAAGGGTCAAACATGACTGCAAATTACTATTGGCTAGGAAACCAAGCCAAAATCATAAAACCCAGCTATATTCCATTAAGCTTTGAGGTTGGTATTTGCCCAGTGCAAACTTACCAGTACAATAGTTTACAATGAAGGTACCAGTCTCTTGCACTGTCTGTGACCTTCCCCTATTTCCTTTCATTTGTTTTTGGTCTATTAATGACTTCAACACCAAGTATCACTACACAGCTTTCCTATTTCACATGCCAAAGTTTTATGCATTAGTTGTTTATTCATTAACAGATACTCTGAGCACTCTGTCCATTCTCTAGTTTTCTACCTAGCAAACCATGTAGGGAAAAAAAACTGAATCCAAAGTTGATTTATAAAACTGTATCAAATCTACAGAGAAAAATGCTATGCATCTCTGCAACCTGGAATTAACAAACATTTAATTTTGGCTTCTGTTAGATTACTTTCAGTAAAGATAATTCTTTTATCTATTTTCCAAACATCTCCCCTCCTCCCATTTTTTTTAAACCATCATAATAAAGTTCATTTGGTCTGCTTAAAGATTATGTGAGGAATCTTTAGGGCATTTTTGTTTTGCCAACATTTTTATGTTGACTTATGTTGATTTACCTTGTGCAATTACTTTAAAAGGATATAACACTGGCATTATGGAAGATGTACATCACTAACAGAATGCCAGACAATGAGAAATTCTGTCAGTGAGTGAACAGGTTCAGAAGGTAAGAAACTAGGTGTTAATGACAAAATGAAAAGCTAAATGAAAGTAAAGGCAAAAAAAATGCATTTTTTAATTCAAATAAGGCCTGTTATTTGAGCGCTGTTAGAGTAAATATCTGAATTTTTAAAAAATGTTTTACTTTATTATTAGAAAATGAAATAAACTGTTTATATTTGAAAGCAGCCATAGGCATTACTGGATTATAGCAGTCAAGTTAAGAGCGGGATTGTTACCCCAAAAGGTGGAGGACTTTAGTGTCCACAGTATCCATGCCTCTGTGAAAAAGTGGGGAAATATTAGCTCAAAAGGGAGGCCTACGAGAGGTGGGGTAATCTTTTGGGGTCTTTCAACACCTGTATCTACCAGTACCAGTGTAGGAATAGCAGTCACAGATTCAAAGAATATCTTTAAAATGTTTTATTGGGGACTTAATCAATCAAGCACATGAGATTCAAGCAGTCTCACAATTACACAAAGCTAACTGAAGAAAAGGGAGGAAAAGTTAAGATAGCAAAGTTCTTAGGGAAAAGTGGGTAATAATTACCAATCCTGAAGGGGAGGGACCAGCACTGTGAAGACCTAAACCTGAAAGGCTTGAAGGTAGTCTAGGATTGGGAAACAGACAAAATGACAGACTGCTTCCAAAGGACTATAAGGAACTGCAAAACACTCAGGGCTTAAATACCCTTTCTACACTTTGAAGTGGAGCTTCTGGCAAAGTTCAACACGTTCTCATGGAACTGACTGACAGGAGATCGTTTTGACACCAGGTCAACAGAATTATAGAAATCAAAGTAGCCTCTTGAAGTTTGGATTGGAAGGGGAAGTATTTGGATGAAAACCCAAAAGTACAGCCTCTGATCAAAAGAACGGTCTCTGATTGTTCCCAGGTCTTCAAAGTTTTGTGATAGGAAAAAAAGAGATTAGCTTGGGCTCCTGGATGCCAGTTTCCTTTTGAATTTTATAGTCTGTTCATATTTTAGCAGCTTGACCTAACAACTCTTTCTCCAGTCAGCATGCATCCCGTCATGCATTTCTAGCCATAAATATGTATGAGCTAGACCTCCCCAGTCTTGCTATCTTGCAGGCTATGGGGCACAAGGGGAGGTAACAGAACAGTTTAACTTTTTTCTTCCTGCGCAATTCCCCTGATCATAATCACACACTCTCTAAATTGTTATTCCCCTGGATAAGACAGGTAAGTACAATACAGATACAGTCCTCCCTCCACATTTGCAGATTTGATCTTCAGGAATTTGATTATTCACAAGGCATGTCCTTACCTTCCCCCCATTCCCTTCCATTTCTCACCCCAGGCTTGTGAGGCGTGGCTGCACATTTTGTTGTGTAATGGCCACTGACTGGCAGGTGATCTCCTTCTCCTACCTCTCCCCTCTGGGAGGAATCTCTTTTCTCAAAATGTCAACCAGAAGTAGCTGAACATCAAAACTCAGTGCTTCACTCCTCTCTGTCTGAGAGGAAAACCAAATAATAGAATTATAGAAACATAGAGCTGGAAGATACCACAATGGCCATCGAGTCCAACCCCCTGCCATGCAGGAACAAATACTCAAAGCACCTCCAGAAAATGGCCATCCAGCCTCTGCTTAAAAACCTCCAAAGAAGGTGACTCTACCACAATCCGAGGCAGCGTATTCCACTATCGAACAGCTCTGACTGTAAGGAAGTTCTTCCTGATGTTTAAGTAAAATCTCTTTTCCTGCAGTTTGAATCCATTATCCCCTGTCCTAGTTTCTGAAGCAGCAGAAAACAAGCTTGCTCCATCTTCAACATGACATCCCTTCAAATATTTAAATACGGCTACCACGTCTCCTCTCAACCTTTTTTTTGTCAGGCTAAACATACCTAGCTCCCTAAGCCTCTCCTTATAGGGTATGTCTTCCAATATCAATAAGTCCCCTACCTTGTCTCCCCTCCCTTCCTTTGGACCACCTGGGCCAGAGGCAGGTGAATGAGACGAGAGAGGTACAGAGGGCAATGGGAAGGGAAATTGTGGGGGGAGCCATTCATGGTTTTTCCACTTTTCCATTTTCTGAGCCCCAAACCTTCATGAATGTGGAGGGACCACTGTACTTGTTTTTTCCTTCAGCAGTAGAGCTAACAACAAGAGGTATGGGGAAAAAAGAAACAGAAGAGAAGGAAAGAAGGGTAAATGAGTCTCTCTCACACACAGCACCACTGGGTCAAGTCAAGTCAACATCCTTTCATTTAATCTGGATGTAAAAAGGAGGAAAGGTGGGAGAGAGAAAAAGAAATGTGGCAGCCCTCTAAGACTAACTGGTTTTTATGTTAGCATGAGCTTTCATAGATATAAACCCACTTCTTCAGATGCAGTTCCCAGTGGACTGAACCTCCTTCTTTTTTAATACTGGAAGATGTGATGTCCCATACAAAGGAATTTAGGTTGGCCCAATGAAAATACAGGACTTAACAAGAAGATCAGGAAACAGATGAAGGTACAAAGAGAGACAAGATAAAAGGAATGTGGGAAGGCAAGAGATGTATGAATCATGTTTTAGAACAGGTTAATCTTCTCAAATACAGGAAGACACTGAAACAAGAACTGTCTCCAAAACAAGGGTACTATATAAATTGATATAACTTTGTAAAGTGAAAAGCTGTGTGATCATTTCTTTAGATTATAGGTGGATTAGAACTTAACAGAAATTATTTAACTTATAGATTTGCTATAAGTTTTTATTCTCTATCCCACCCTATTTAGCTACTGTTGAATAAAGTGGAGAATTCTGTGTACAAATATAGCTCG
This sequence comes from Cyclura pinguis, assembly GCA_030412105.1. Classification (NCBI taxonomy): domain Eukaryota; kingdom Metazoa; phylum Chordata; class Lepidosauria; order Squamata; family Iguanidae; genus Cyclura; species Cyclura pinguis. Next base: position 128,364,220 of record CM059601.1, read on the forward strand.
AGTTCTAATATAGTTTAGGAATCAATTGACTTGGCTCTTACTGATTTGGGTTCTCTCCTTCTCTTCACCTATGCCTTCCTTCATCTGCCAGTAAGAACAAATCATATAGTTTCATTCACTATTAATTTAGCAAAAATTTCATAGACATGTTTTGAGACTTCTCTCTCAAACCCATCCCCATCCTACTCCTGTTATATGTAGTTTATAGTCATGTGAGAAGAGAAACACAGAGGGAATTATTATTTGACTGACTGGCAACTACAGTGATACATTACCTCCCTATTAAACACTGCAGGGCTACACACACACACACACACACACTGGATTGGGTTCCTTTGGGTTCCTTTACCTAGAAAACACTCCTCTGATGTAACCCTCTCATGCATAAACAAACAATAGGGTTATCCTATCAAATAACATCACATGAATTTCCTACACAGCTTCCTATGTGGAAGTGTACAGGAAATCCACAGTGGTTGAAATGGTTTTCAAAATTCTGGCACATGATTTTCAGAAACACAAGACAGTACTGAACAGCAATGATTTTTTTTCTTGCAGTTTGTTGTTAGCTGGGTGCAGCTCTTTTGAAGTAATAGAGAAAATGAAGAAAAGAACTCTACCAAACAGCAGGTGAAATTCATCTCATCTGGTGTGTCAATTTCAGTGTGCACTATGAGCTTCACCAGGAAAGATTTCACATTGGTGGGACATATAAAGTCACTTAATGATCATTTAAAGAGTAGTTTACTTCACCTGTGCAATTAAAAGTGTTGCATAAAGTAACATTTAGAAATCTGAGGGAGTAGTCACCTCTTTATGGGACCACTGCCATTTGCCCTTGTTCCCACAGACAGGTCTTTCTCCCAATAAAGGATGCCTTAGTTCCAAAGATTCATGAAGTGTTGAAGTGTGAACACTTGTCTGCCAGGGCTCACTTTCAGGGACAGGGTTAATGTATCATAACGCTGGGAATTCCTATAAATGTTACCATCAGATTACAGTATTTACATCAAGCCTTTATGCATTCAAACATTGCCCATTCAAAGGGCGTAGCAGTCTCTATCAGTATTTCCCAAGCTGGTATCATTCTCCACATATGCTAGACTACAACTTCTATCATCTCAAGTCATGCTAAGACTTGTAGATCAGGATATCTGGAAGATGACATAAAGTTTGGGAAGACCGTGCTATATATTTAAAATGGGGTGAGAACTCTGCAGCACTCCAGATGCTGAACAGCAATGTCCAGCACTCCTAATCCTTCTGGTCAGGGCTGCTATGAGTTGTAGTTTGACAACATCTGGAAGCTATACAGTTTCAGAATGGAATTTAATCAAAATGTGGAATGCTATGTTTTGAAGAGAATGAGTTACTTCATTCATTACTCTAATCAAGCAACAAGTAACTAGTTGGTATTAATACAGTCCAAAAAGATAACTTCTCAAGTTATCCAGTACTAGCAAATTGCCATTGCTACTTTGCCATTTGAATTACAGGCAAATGTTCTCTGTCAATGGCCAATTCAGAAATTGTACTTTGGAAATTCTGAGGAAAACATGGAAGACATTACAAAACAATCCTTTCCAGCTGCAGTGTGAGGCAGCCACTCATGTGATCCTTTCTCCTCCCCACTCCCATTGCTCAAATTGAGTCAGCAGACACACACGGTAATAAGCAACAGGCAGGCCCCATTCTCATTCTACTGAAAAGTAGTGAAGTATAGTCATGGGTATTTCCGGGGAAAAAAAGACTCCATTCTAAATTGTTACTGGGGGTAAAAAACCGGATAACAGCAAAATGTCTTGGAAAAACAAGGTACTTCTGAAGTCAGAAATTAATACATAAATTGCAGGCAGAGGATCAGCTAGTGGTCATTTGATTAAGACCAAGGTGCAATCTAATATACATGTCAGTGGTTCTCCTTCATTCAACATTATTTAAGAAACTCTATCTAATGTATAAAAAAAGCATTTGAAAAAAACTGTTAAATGCCACAGTTGCATACTATTAACTACCAAATTGCACATATGAAGGGTATAAATAGTGACCAACCAACTGTTTGAAGAAAAACTCAATAGCAGCTGAGAGATCTTTACACTCTGGACCTAATTAATTAAGATCACTAAGCATATTGTGTTTGTGTATGTGCCTTCAAGTTGCCTGTCAACTTATGGCAACCCCATAAATGCTGTAGGGTTTGGTTAGGCAAGGAATGCTCAGAGGCAGTTTATTATTGCCTTCCTCTGAAATACAGCCTACAGCCCCTTTTTTCTTTGGCATTTTCTCGCCTATCTAGGGCACAAATTATATGATGACAAATCCAGGCTTCCACTTGACACATGCAGTTTCTGTATTCACACCTTACATGTTTAAACATGTTTCTAAAATAAGTGTACCTGTATCAAGAAGCACTGAATCACAAAAGACACAATGGGATGGATGGATCAATCTATTTCCATGTGTTCTAAGTCCCTTTTTTACATTCCACTTTTATGGGCAGATTTTTTTTTAGTCTTCATGAAAATTTGCACATAAAGATGCATTTAAATAGTTTTATCTATTTGTTATAGTTATATGCCACATTTTCTCTAGTGAGCTCGAGGCTGCTCACCTGACCCTCCTTATCCTCACTTGTTCTTCATAACAATCCCGTGAGGTAGGTCAGACTGACAGACTGTCTAGTTCAGAGTCACCTGTGAGTTTCCTGGCTCACGGGGGCATGATCCTAGATCTCACATGTGAATCTCTATATTTATTTTGTCTTAGAATTTTAAACACATTTTAGTACATTTTTGAGATTGGAACTGCTTATTTATAGTCAGCCCTCCACATCTGAGGGTTTGGCCTGCATGGATTTGATTATTTGCCAGATTGCGCAGCCCCTGCCTCCGAACTCTGGTGCTTCTTTTTCATGGGAACCTCCCCTCTTGCGGGCTCTGCTCAGGCTGTGCAACCCTTTAAAAACTCACCTCTGGTCCTCTTCCTCTTCCACCAGCCACGGTCTGGCCAGCTAAGGATGGCTCACAACCCAATTTCTCAGCACCTCAAACCCTACCCATGCCCTACCCACCCAAGGTAGGAGATGGGTGAGAGAGGAAGCATAGGGCCACAATGCTGACCCACCCTCTTTCCCTCTCTCTTCCTTGACCGGGTTGGACCCCAGATGCTCATTCTCACCACCATGCCTCAGCCCTCTTTGCACAGACACACATACACATATTTTGATATTTGCAGTTTTTCCACTTTCGCAAGATCCTGCACCCCTAAACCTAGCAAATGTGGAGGGCCAACGGTACAAATTTAGAGAAGTATAGTGTCTGAAATACAAGTACATTCTAAACCGATCTGCACTTAAACGCAGGAGGAACCGATTACCTCAGATTAAAGTCCCACAAAGTGCATACTGAATTCCTCAAAACATTTTCTTTCAATTTAATTCATAAAAATGGCTCAGTTTTAAGCGTGAAGGGATGGCAAACCCTCATTACTCAGATTTTAACACCCATAAATGCAATTCTCCTTATAACTACTTCTTTATGATTGCGTATTTGTTCTGCAGCAACACATTTTCAATCACTACTTTACGTATATGCAACCACAGTTATCGGAAAAATGCGCAATTGAGAATTTTGATTTATTTGCAACAATTGCAGGGACAATATAGTCAGCGTGGAACCCCCTTCCCTTTCTGGGGAAGCAGCCCTTTGCCACTGACATGCCAAGGCTGGCCCATCATACTTTACTACTTGAGGAAGAATAGATTCCACCCCTGGCTGGCCCGAGCCAATTGCAGCTATATAAAAGTGGATCGGAAATGGGTTAGCACTAGGGAGGTCCTGTATCCTCTGCCGCACCTGAAGGCAGCAGGACAGTTTAGGGGCTGCAGGAGGGCCTGACAGGCCTCTACCCCTTAAGAAGAGGGACGGGCCAGGGGATCCACCACTGCTCCCCAGCACTCGGCGCCTGAGGCGCTTCCCCGCTCAGCCCAGTGACCCTGCAGGCCAGCCCTGACGGCCACACACTGCGCACTGTTCCAACTAGGGCACAGGTGTAGAAGGGAAGCCATTAAACAGTAGAGGGAGCCTGCTGGTAATTACCCGGCAGGGAAGCCACTCATTCTCTCGCCAGACCCTTGAGAGAGAGCATGAAAGGGATCTGGAGCTCACTGGCCATTGCCGCACTACACTGTTATAGCGCTATTATTCCACTTTCAACATCCTTTGGAATCCTGGGGCGTGCAGTTTAGGGAGAGGCCTCAAAGGCCCCAGGATTCCACAGGACGTGGAAAGCGGAATCACAGCGCTAGAACGGTCCAGTGCGGAAGTGGCCCCTCGCTCACTCACTCGCACCACCCAGGGAAATGTCGGCGAAAACTTGGGTTCGCCTTGGGCTACGGCCAGAGTAGGACGAATCCGTCCTGACTGTGCTGCAGTTATTTCGCGTGTCTCAGTGGCCGGGGAGCGCATCTCAGTCGACACGGAAGGAGCCTGGGTGACTCCTTTTTTGAGAGGAAGGGATTCCTGACAGGACTGTGGGAGGCGGCGGAGGGTGAGCGGAGGCGTGTTGGCGCTCGCCCGCCTGGTCGTGTGAGGAGGCCCGCTTCCGCGCTCGAGTGTTGTAGCGCTATCATCCCACTTTCAACATCCTATGGAATGCTGGGGTTTGCGGTTTCGGGAGGGGCCGGCCGGCCCCTCCCGAAACCGCAAACCCCAGCATTCCATAGGATGTTGAAAGTGGGATGATAGCGCTACAACACTCGAGCGCGGAAATGGTGGCGGTTTTCCCGGACGCCGTCGTCTCCTTAGGAAACAGCGGCACGCACGAGGCGAGGGAGCGCCAACCCGCCCGCCTCCCCAAACGCGCCAGCGAAACCTCTGAGAGGAAACGGGGAACACCCCGCACGCCCAGGAGGGAGAGGAGCGTCCTCTGAGGAAAATGAGGCGGGCTGGTCTCCTCGCCGCCCGGGTCGCCAGTCCTTCCCCCCCCCCCGCCCCTTCCTCACCTGAAGCACGACCCAAACTCCGAGGAATCCCCTCCGGCCACCGAGACGCAGCGCAGTCAGCAAAATGGAGACGTTGCCAGGGCGAGGCTGGCGAAGGCCGTCCCGCCCCTTCCCCGGGGGCCGAGGCGCGCCCGCCGGCCCGCCCTTTCTGGGTGGTGGAGAAGTGAAAGTTCCGCCACTTTGCAGCACCCGCCCCGCTTGAAAACGAGCGACAGGCCTCTTCCCCTTTCTCCTCAGGTTCCGGTTTCAAACTCCTATCTTGGGAAAATGACATCATCCTGGAGGTTTAAAACTCGCGCAAGAGCTCGTTCGGACGGAGCCTGCGTGTGCTCGGTGGAGATCGGCGTGGGTGCGGGATCGCCGCCGTCGTTTAAAAACGGCGGCGGTTCGAGATTGCGGAGTTTGCCCCGGTTAAAAATCGCTGCCACCACTCAGGGCCGCCTTTCGCAATAGCGAGCGTGAGGCCATTTCAAGTTAAACGAAAAAATTTCTGTGCGGGATGACCTCCAAATAACAAAGGAAAGTCCCTGGATTCTGGAAAGTGCAGCCGTAGTGGGCGTTAAGAGGAATTAGATTTCTTTCTAAAGGGAGCTTTGGGGCACCGTTCTCTGGAGCTCAAAGCTGTCAGAAATGCAACAAAGTGAAGAAAAGGCGTGAACCTTCCTGTAATGTTGTAGGAGTGTATTGACACAGCCTTGTACACAGTATTTTTTTCTCTGGGAGGACCCCCACCCCCCACCCACCGAAAACTGTTAATAACCGGCAGCTGAAGATATGAACACTTCACTGAGAAATGCAGTACATTCAGCCCTCCACATTCGCGGGTTTGACATTCAGGGATTTGCAAGTTTCTCCAGCCCCTGCCCTCCCCCCTCAGGTGCTTCTTTTTGGGGGGAACCTTCCCTCTTGGGGGTTCCGATCCGGCTGCATAGCCCTTTAAAAACCCACCTCTGGTCCTCCTCTTTCTCCAGCAGTCTCTGCCTGGCCAGCTAAGGATGGCTCTCTGCCCAAATTCTCAGCACCACAAACCCTGTACCCGTGCCCCACACACACCCAGGGAAGGAGATGGGCGGGAGAGAGGAAGACCGGGACCATCCATGCCAACCACCACCTTTCCCTGACCTGGTTTAGACCCTGGATGCCCATGTTTCCCACCCGTGCCTCAGCCCCCTTCCCACAGACACCCAAATGTTATTTAAGAATTGTTCACTTTTGCGAGGGTCCTGTGTCCCTCACCCTAGTGAATGTGGAGGGCCAAGTGTGCTGGGGTGGAACACTGGAATACACATAATCTTCTTTACTGCCAAGAGCAGTCCATTTATTCAGGCCTGCGCGTTGCACCACTTGAAGGCAAATAACGAAAAGACAGGTGCAAACTCAGACATTTGCAAAAGTATGTTTGGGACAGTATGCACTAGTCCAATAACATCCTAACCTCCCCCAGTGATTGGGAAAATCTGAAGAGAAACTGTAACTGCATATGGCTAAACATGTTCCTTGTGATTGGAAATTTTATCCCGTTTTGAATATCTGAATAGTGCTATTGAGACTTGCAAATCCTCAGATGACACCACTGTCAGGGGGCTTTGTTTTGTGACTGTTGCAAGGTCATGTATCTTTTACCAGCCTGTTTATAAACAAAGGGAGGATGTAAAGGGGTATCTTGCTTGTGAGTTTTTTTCACAGGTATGTATTATAATGAACAGAGAGTTGCCATCGCTGCCCACTCCCTCTCCCCATTTAACCTATTATTATTAAAACTTACCTTGACACCATTGTCTTGCCAACCAGCACGCAACAGGCTTTTAGCATTTGCCTCATACCAAGACAGCAGAGCTTGCTCCTGTTCTCAGGCCACTGAATAACATCTGCCACCAGTTTTGGAAGGGCTTGCCTGTGAATTTAGATTTGTGCCCTTGTGGTACCAATAGTTGTTTTTCAACAAAAAATATGAGAAAGACCATCGGTTTCTAGCATTTTTGGAGGGAATGGAGTGGCAGGGAGAAAGAAAGCAGCCAAACTGGTGGTTTGATTGTTACCTTTATTTATATGCTTCCTTCAGGATCCCAAAATACACCCATGTTGTACCTTTGGTAATATCTTTATATGGAACTTTCAGATTTCAAATTAGAAGATGTTTGTGAGTTTTGTTTAAGTAAGTTCTGCTTGGGCATGAGCTTAGTAACGCATTTCTTGCTTTTGTACTTTGATCTGGTGGTTTAATTATGAGCTGGGCTACAGTTAAGCAACGGAGTAGCGTATGCATGTTTGGTTTTCTTTTGAATGCATGTACTAGAGAGATATAGGATGTTCTATAATATTTTCCTTATTGTTGAATATACAAACTGACCATAAACAGGAGATAAAGAATCATTCTCTGAGTAGAACAGCCCCATAAGGTGTTTTTAATCAACTTGCAGCTTCCTTCTCCATAGCAAATGTTTAGGTACCCATTCATCTCCTCTCAGCTTTGATTAACATTCAAGCACAATTTCCCATGTATAAGATCTGATCATTGTGGAATACCATCCTGAACACACTCGATCTTCTCTGAGTTTGAAAACTAAAATAATGTTGGCCCTGGTTAGTGTTTTGGTGGAGGACCACTAGCAAATACCAGGGATCTCCAGGAAAGGATCCTGCCTGAAACTCTGGGCAGCCACTGCCATTCAAGCATTGGCAATACTGGGATAGACAGATCTGCAGAATGACCAACAGGCCAGCTTCCTATCTTTTCTTCCTGTGCTCAACCAGCAGCAAAGGTTTGATACTGCAATGGTTTGACTTGTTACTGCGGTAGATAAACCCTATCCTGGGGTCTACAATTTAATATTAAAAATATCTCCACGTGCTTGAGAGGTCCCCTGAACAAGCACGTAGGCAGGCACGGTCAAATGGCGAAAACCAGGAAAAACCCGGTCAGGCCAGTAAACCCATAGTCACGTAGCCCCAGGAGACCTCCAGACATGTAAAACATCAAATACACAAAGGGTCCTCAGCCCCGAGGAGCCGGCTTGAAGGGATTAATGCATCTGACAAACAGCCCATCAAGCGAGGACGATTTGCATACAGCCGAGGCTTTGACAACCCCGGCAAAGCCAATCACGCAAAGGATTGGAGCTTTGTTCTAGCTCCTCCATCTATTGTTCTCCCCGGGAAAGGATTAGGCCTCCAGGTACCTTTTCCCCCATAAATAGACCCAGTTTTCGAGCAGGTCTTTGGATCATTCCAGGCTTCCCAGCAGACCGTGACTCCGTCCACTGAGCTATCCCCTCAGCCTTCCACGTGCTGAGTCTCATCTCTCTCTCCGCTGCTGTCTCAAGAGCTCCGGACTTCAGGACCAGGTTCAGTATTTCCCGGCTGTAACCCTCCAAAGCCCCCTATCCAATTTCCTCTCTTTTTATTCCTCACTAGGTCTTGAGTGAGTGTGTATGTGTGCAAGTCTTTATTTTTAATAAAATCATTTATTAGACAATTTTGCTTGGTTTTTGGCTTGGCCTGACCCCGTAAAAACTGGGTGAAAAGACCCCACTAGGTTACCCTGCCTCTTGTATGGTGCTTGGCTTGTGCTCTGGCTAGTTTCCATTCCCCATCACGTGGAGCACATTGAGGTGTCCCCCAAGGAACCCCAGAAATCAGGGTAACAGACTGCTGCAGTTTGTTTAGAATAAAGTCTGGATTACCATGTCCCCCAGCATGTGAAGAAGTTCAAAGCCAGGCTACTTGTTAAACCTGTTTTACACATGCCTAATTTTTGACCAGCAGAAGTATGTTGCAATAATCCAAACAGTAATGTGGGTTATCAAACCCTGGCCTACAGGGCTATAGACCAACACTCAAACCACTACAACATGTTGATGCTCTATATATTACCTATCTCAGATAGCGCGCTAAGCAAAACCCCTTCCATTTCTTAGGACAAGTTTACACGTGCATTTTCATTGATTGATTTCATTGACATCATTCAAACACAGATTTCCCACTTACAAGATCAGCTGATCATGGTGGAATACCATCTTGAACACACCTGATTTTGTCTGAGTTTGAAAGCAGTCTTGGCCCTGGTTAGTATTTGGATGGCGTATCACAGTCAGGACTACCGTGTCCCTTAGCATTTGAAGAGGAAAGGTTCAAAGCCAGGCTACACATTAAACTTATTTTAGAGATGTCTTAATTTTTGACTCACAGAAATATGCAGCAATAATCCAAACAGGAGGTTACCAGAATACAAATAAATGTTGCAAGGTTATCCCAGTCGAGGGTGGGTTGTAGTTTACACAACAGCCTTAGACAATAAAAGGGACTTCAAGCCACTGAGGTCACCTATGCCTCCAGTGACACTGATTCAGGATATCCCTAACTTACACACCTGATCCTTTAGGTATGAGGTAGGGAAGCATTTCTACCTAAAATTCAAATTGGCTTCAAGCAAGGACTTTGGATCGAGAAGATTCCAATATTCTTTCTGGGTCTCTCCCAACGCTTGCTATTCCCATTGGAGGAACTTTTGCTGAGAGGCAAACAAGCAGCATACCTGATGAAACTGCCACTTCAGGGAGCACTCTACAATGCAGCAGCCAACTCAGCAGCCACTTTCTTGTCTTCTTTTCCTTCTCTGAGAAGAGGTGGGGTCTTTTGGATTCTATGCAGGCTGGATAGGGAGAGTGTGAGTTTCCAACTTGTGTTTCCCTACAAATAGCATTCGAAGACACATTCCAAAGCAGCCAACTTTAGGTGATGTTCCCTTGCAACTGCACCTTTATATTGATACTGTGTTGATGTTAAAACTAAGCAGACCCTGATAACCTTATGAGTTTTTCTAATTTTCCTTTAAAGCTGCCCAACTTGGCGTACATTGCACATTCTGTAATTTAGCTAAGTGTTGTGTGAAGAAGTACTTCCATTTACTAGTCGAGAATCTTCCATCATTCAGCTCCATTAGGTTCCAGTATTACAATGTGCCAACTCCATCCCTGTATCTGTTTTGGCATATTATAGAATAGCAGGCATCCATATGTCTGCCCAACTTCCTATGTGATACATGCTGGCAGCTGCCAACAATGCCCTAATGCATTTTACACAGGCCACAAACGGTTAGTCTCTACCTACATCTGACAGCCACAACAGCAATTTTCAAAGGCTTTTTCAAAGGCTTTTTAAAAAATCACACTAAATAAATCACTCTGTCTATGTAACCAAACTGTTATTTATGAGTAACCACTCATAAGTTTATTATCTGTATTTTTTACATTTCAGTTTCTGCTGACCTCAATGCTTACAAGTCTCCCCCTCCCCCAGATATGTGTATAATCCTTCCTAATTGAGCTTAAGACTACATCCACAAAACCTTGTACTGTGATAAATCATCTAGTCTATAGGTGCCCAAGGCTCTTCCTTGCTTTTGCTGCAACAGATTAACACTGATTCTGGAAATTTATTAATCTTAAAAAAAATGCCATTGTATGGCTACCAACACACAGGTAATGCTTTGCCCAGGAAGGAAATATTTAGTTTCTAAAAAATGTCAGGTCCACAAAAAATTTATCTCTGTGGTTCAGCAATCAGCCCTTTCTCTTAAATGTTAATTGGCCACAAATGTAAAACAAACTGGAGACAGACCCTATTTCTTTAAACTTCTTCAAACATCCCCTCACCTACAAATTTGGACTAGAAGGTATTTTGGATACATCCTCAGACTGAACAGTCTGGCGTAGAAGGCACAGGTAAATGAAGATGAAATATTTAGAAGTGTACTTTGCTCAGGTAAGCCAGCATGGTGTAATGTTTTGAGTGTTGGAGAACAGGGTTTGATGGCCCACTTGGCCATGGAAACCCACCTTGGACACATCACACACTCTCAGCCCCGGAAAAACCCCATGATAGGTTCAGGTGGAAACAACTTGAAAGCACACAATAGCAACAACTTTCCTCAGACCATAGCAGGAAAACAAGCATATTTTGTTTTACCACACCCGCATTTTTCCTGTCTCATTTTTCAGCATAGAGAAATTTAATGGATTAACTCAGTGGTTCTTCAACTGAGGTCCAAGGAACCCTGCTGTTGGGCACTAACAGCAGTGGCAGCAATAGGTGTGCAGCAGTGGCAGGTGTGTGTGCATGCGCCCAAACTGCTCTCTCATTTGCAGACAAGGGAGCAGTTAATGCATGCACAAATGCCTTCCAACGAGTCTCACTGTGCCCGTGCGCACGCGCACACACACACACGCTGCTGCCACATCCCTGACAAAAGGGATCTAGCACCAGGGGCATATGCCCCATCTGGAGTGGTTGGGGCACGCACACATGCCTTCTGCTGCGTCCCTCTGTGCTCACACTCCCTACTGCCGTGTCCCTCGCAAAAGGGACCTGGCAGCAGGCACATGTGCACACCCAAATTGCTCTCTCATTTGCAAACAAGGGGGCAGTTGGGGAACATGCATGCACCTTCTACCATGTCCCTCTGTGCCTACACCCCCTGCTGGTGTGAAAGGGACACAGAAGCAGACACGCGTGTGCCCAAACTGTTCTCGTTTGCAAACAAAGGAGCAGTTTTGATGCCTGCATACACACACCCTTGCCATGTGCTGACAAAAGGTACACAGTGGCAGGTAGGTGCATGTGCCCAAACTGTAACTCTGGAGACCAGGGTCTGAATCCCTATTCAGCTATGGAAATCCACTGGGTGGCCTCAGGAAGATCACATTCTCTCAGCCCCAGAGGAAGGCAAAGGTAACAGATCTTGCCAAGAAAACCTGCATGATAGGTTCACCTTAGGGCTGCCATAAGTCAGTTTTCAAGGGGGAGAGAAATGATGGCTACAAAGAACTTTCCCCTGTCAGTGGCACTTTTTATTGTGTCACTTCAAGTCACTTCTGACTTATGGCAAGCCTAAGTTGAACTCGTCAGAGTCTTGTTTTTTTTGGGGGGGGGGGGGCGGCAAGATTTGTTGAGAAGTTTGCCTTTGCCTTCCTCTGAAGCTGAGAACATGACTTGTCCAAGGTCACCTAGTGTCTCACTGGGAATTTAAATCCTAGTCTCCAGAAAGCTTTAATAAATAATATTTAAATCTAATTTTAAATATTTAAATCTTAAGTCTTGGGGGTCCCCAGAAATAAATTATATTTGCAGGGGGTCCCTGGTAAACAAAAGGTTACGAGCCACTGAATTAACTTTTTCCCTCATAGTGATTCTCGGTTACATAAAAAAAAAACCTGGGGAGGTTTTTACTTCCCTCCACTGCAATCTCCCTTTATATATTATTGCTATGTTTTTGTGAGGACTTTAACTGGCTTTCCCACAGAATATATCTGATTATCCAGATCCACAAGCTTATTAACACTCCCTGAAAGCACTAAAAGAGGGGCAATTTTTCCAGACCTCATACTGATTCTCTTTTAGTGAAACAGAACTTTTTACGTTTGATCATTTTAATGCCTTCCATAGATTTAGCCAGAGATGGTAAAGGACCAGTCCTATAATTTTATGGATCCCACCTCAAACCTTTTTTGAAACAAACACTGGTCTTTTTCATCTAATAGCTTCCTTGACACTGCTCATCAACCATGCTAGTATATTCTTACATTTCCTGACCTGTTCATATAATTCTCACTGAGCAACTTGTTATATTTTGAGTAATCCCCCAGGTAGCGCTCACGACTTTCCCTGGCAAATTCCTTTTACCAATTCCTTCACAGATGTTTACTTTCTTGAAGTGCATGATTTTTAACATCATTTGCTTGATGAGCATTGAACAGAGCTCATCATAGAGCTTCAAATAGAGCACTGAAAACTTTTAAGTATTTTGTGCATTTTGGCTGGACAATTAAGGTGTCGCTCTTCTGCAGCTTTAATTTTGCTGTATGGCCAACATAGCTACCCCTGAACGTGCAGTGTGACTGCTGGACTTCCTTGGAATTTCTACTTCCATCTGAACCAATTCAAGATCCACAACGAACACCAGTTTCCAGGCACCACTTTATTAAGTCTAGGGCTGACTACCTCCTGCTCGGTTCCATCATTAGCTGTTCTAGCTCAGAGTCATTTAGGGTATCAAAAACTTACCCCTTTCTAATGACTGGTGGAAACTGGATAAAACAAAAACACTTATTTTTATGTGCACACAATTTCTAGAATACCTTGAATATTTTGGTAGGAAGCTTATAGAATATTCTATTAATAAATTATTTTTGAGCTGGGGATTATCAACCACAGTAATTTTTGAAACAAATATATCCTTTTTGAGAGTTCCAATCAATCCACCTTTCCAGCATACCTTTCATTCTTCTAGTTATATCTTAATCATTTTTCACTGGTCCTCTCCATTCCTTCCCTTTTCCATAATGCTAACCTTTTTATGTTAACCTGCAAGCACTCACAAATCTCCCATCTTCCTTTTCTGGTTTCTAGCATTAGCACCGATACACCTAGATGGTGATTTCTACAAACATTTTTGCTTAGTACATTTCCTTTTGTGGCTCTTTAACTGTCAATCAGGTTCTATTGTTATGTTCAGAACCTATTATATTCCCATTTGGTCACTCAAAAACAATTTCATCCTTACCTCTAAGGATGTTTAATTCTGAACTGCACATTCAGTTCTTGTTGATTTTTCACTAGAGATTTGCTTAAGAACTGTGCTCCAACTTTATGACATTAAGTACCCCAGCAGTCTGACTCCATTTTGGTTCAAATGGAGTCTATCCCTTTCCTATTGGCCCTCATTCCACAATGTTCTTCAGAGCCTAACAAATCTGCCCTCCATATACCACCATCTCATACATACAATGAGACCCCTCAGTTGTACTTAGGAAGCTCACTTTGCATGTAGAATAGGTAACGTTTCAGAACAAAAGTACTTTGGAGGTCTTTGTTTTCAAACTCCTGCCAAGCAACATAAACGTGGCTTCTGGGACCCACATTTCTCCATGCATCATGATGACTGACTCTACCCCAGCACTCCCTACTAGACTATCTGGACAACACATTCTATTTAGAGTATTTGCACCCGGTAGGAAATTCATTATGCAATCTATGTGCCCGTTACAGACCTGTCTGTTTCTAATGATCTGTTATCATTAGCATTTCCTGCCTTGCCCAGAAGCATATCCTCAAAATTCATAAGGAATGTCTTTTTAAGTGATCATTTTCTTATTCTTCCAAGTGATTATCTTCTTCCCAGAGACACTTCACTTTTTTTCAACAGCAGAGCATTAGAAAGAGATACTGCTATCACAGTTCACCCATTAGCCTCTCTAGGCATTGCACATGTGACAATACACTGGATAGCACCCACAGCCCTGCTGGCTATTTTCATAGCTGAAGCAACATACCACCTTGCTGATGGATGTGCTTTTATCTCAAAATTGTCACCTTAAGATTAAAGTCTGTTTTACCAAGGTATTAATATAATAAATTTGAAACTGTTTTCCTTCTGAATATACCAAAGTCCAACAAGCTCTTGTTCTGACAATATGCTTTTCAACCTAAATGCAACATAATCTGTATGCCTGATTCACACATGTCTTGGTCAACAGCCCTTATTATGCAGGAAAACCAATCAGTACCATGTAATCCCATAATATTCTGACATTTTTCCACTCATCTTTGGAAGACCAAGGTTGCTCCTCCTACTGAGATGGTGCTCCTAGAGTAAATTCCAAGCCTAAAAAATTTGACAACTGTAGCTTACTTACTCGGCTTATTAAGAACCAAACATTTTCATAAGAAAAATGTGTTAGTGATAAGCGTGTGATATTGAACAGCTTGAGATATTCTAGCTCATTTTTAATGACAATCTTCATTGTCAGCCCATTTCAGTTTTAGGTTTTATTTTTCTTGTGGGGAGGAGGGAAGAGATGGGGTGAGAATGGAAGTTAAGCTAATAGTCATTTCAGAAATTACAGTCCAATTTGGATGCCATGGACAGAAATTCCAATTTTCTTCATGCCCTGTTAGAAGATTTATTAGAGGTTCAAAATTTTTTCATTGAGTGCAATCTGTGACTGGGTGAGGTTTGCCAAGTAAGTCACCATCAGCAGATCCTGTAAGGAAATAGAAGTAAGATTGCATATTATTCATTGGTAATCTATAAACAAAAATTAATTAGAACTACAGAACGTTTATAATTGGGTCCACTGAGTTGTGCCAAGAGAATGCAGCTCCTAACTACAGACTGCCAAAGTTTCCGAATCACAATAAACAGTTACACATTCTAGGACCTTACACCACATGGATTTAGTGTAACAAGAGAAGTTATTTACTTAGTTATTTTGAACTCCAATGCTGTAACAATAGCAATAGCAGTTACGTTTCTATACCACTTATCAGTGCGAAGCACTCCCTAAGCGCTTTACAATGTGTTTGGCTAACTGCCCCCAACAAGCTGGGTACTCATTTTAACAACCTACAGAAGGATGGAAGGCTGAGTCAACCTGGAGCCCTGCACGATCAAATTCACAACCTTGTGCCTCCTGTACTGGCATTTAACCACTACGCCACCAGGGCTCATATATATTAAGGCTCTGTAGTTCTTGTGCCTCCATTATAGAGATACAAAAAATGAACCCAAAGTCACAGAAAGTGACCATTAGTGTCTGCAATTTGATTCAGTCTGAGGCCGTATTTGAAATCCTGAGCCGCAAGGTCACTGCAAAGCTTAAATTTCTTAGACTACTATTTGCAGTATATCCTATGTTGGATGAACTGAAGCAGTCACCAGAGCTGTATGCAGTTAACATTAGGAACGCACTGCTTCAAGAAAATCTCCTGCAGCCCTCTCAATGTCTTAGCTGACTACCATCATCACTGATTTGCAGCTGCTGGTACTTTCCTCAAGAGGACGATACTCTAGCAACTACGCACTATAGGGCTAGCCCTATGAGCACAGTTGCTAGATGATGATCTAGCACAGACTGTGAGTATTAGCCAAAGAGAAAGTGACTACTAGTGCACCATCATTTCTGTGGCGGCTCCAGGTAGATTTTCCAGCTGCAGCTGCCACCAACAAAATTGGAAGGCATGTGTGCACATTCTGGATATGAGCACTGCTGTTCACCATCACTGAACCCACTACAGCCCCAGCTTTGTCTTCCTATGGCCTTGCCCAGCAGTCACACTCAATAACTTACATTGATATTGCTGTTTAACATTGTCTCAAAATCTTCTGGGGAAATCTTTGGAACTTGGTTAATGAGGTCCATCAAAAAGCGACCAACAGTGTTATCAGCAGCCACTTTACCAGACTAGAAAAAAGATAGGCAGAGATATTACTTAACATGTGAAAGGAAAGGAAAGAAAATTACACACAGTGCATTTCTTTCCAGGACAAACAGCAAGAACTGCGTATCTTACCAATACATCTTCTGCATACTGCAGCACTGTGCTCAGGGTATCCTGGATTCGAGCAGAAGAAGCTCCCACTTGCTGAAGATCACTGGACAAACTAATCACTCGATTTGGGCTGAAGCAAGTTTTCATAATGAGATCAACTGAGAGCACAGGATAAGACAGTTAGAAAAGAACTCTTCCTTATTCAAAACAACGTTTATGAACAGCTGAGGTGCCTGTAACTATATTTTACGTGTTTTATGATCTTGAAAACGACATTGTGAAGACACTGCACTCTGAAAGATGAGCTATTTTTAAAAGAATCAATAGCTAAAATGAGCACTTTAATAGGAATGATGTTTCACTCATAAACAGTCTTTTGAAACAATCCCCCTTCTCTTCAGTGGAATTAACAATTACAATATGACACTACTGCCTTACGTCTTGACATTTTGCCTGGGCACTGTATGAGAGGTTCATTTCTAGAACCAAAAACATTACTAGTAGAGCTTCATTAAGCAGACATTAATTTTTTAAAAATGCAGACTGTTACGTATCAACATTGCTGAGCAGTGTTCATTTCCTATTTAGGGAAGGCATTGAAGACTGAAACAGCTATTCGACACCAATGCAGGGGCTCTAAAACGTCTGTAAAGTGATTCTGTGAGTGTGAGAATACATGCTGTTATTTGTGCTTAACTCCGTTCCTGCCACTTTTGCTTCCAGGTCCTTCTTCCTACCTGCTCTCCCTCCACAGAACAGCCCACACACATTAAGAACTTCAGATGAAGGAAGGAGACCTCTGGTGGAAAGAACAGCAGGTTGGTGCTAAAGCACATCCTTCCACCAGCTGCTTTCAATTTATGACCCACAATCACTCTGCAGCTATTCAGCCACAATTCAAGTTCCTAGATCTGGATCTGCCACTGACCTCTTAGACTGGGTCCAAATATTTTTCAATAAAATAACATCTAAAGAAGAGGGCGTGGAGAGTTAATATCATTGTCCCCATCACTGCTTCAATCACCACTGCTACCAGGAAGAGCTCGGGGCAGAGGAGAAGATACGCAAGGGAATGATTATGCATAAAATCATTGCCTTTAAGCTGCTATAAAACAGCAACCAAATGCTATTCAATCTTCAGGAAAGCTGGAGTCTTAGCATCTATTGGTAGAGACTTATTGGCTATCTTCCATTAGCCAACTTAAACATGAGTTGAACACAACAGATACTTACTGATGGGATTATAACCTGTGGTCACAAATTTGTTCGTTTGTTTTTTACTCAATGATACTGTATATTTATGTGTATTTTCTGCTACAAACCAAGTTGCCTTTTTTAAAAAAAATCATACCATGAAAAATAACAAAAATGTGAGAATTTTTTAAAAAGCAACTTTTCAAGCACTGGGTAACAGCTAGAACACAAGGATCAACAGTTTTTTATATATGTAAGTAATTTTACAAAACAACTTCTTCACTGTCTCCAAGTATTTAAAAAACATTAGTACGGGTTTCACCTGCATAAATTCCAGCCTATTTACTGATGCTTCAAATAATCCTGCCAGATCAACAAAACTGCTGTCTCAACCCTACGCTTCTCCATGTCACTAGACATGCTAATGGTGTCCATCTATCACTGAGAATACAAAGATAAAGAGAGGAGGGTGTGCTCTATTGTGTATGCAATTACAAAACCACACACACAGAAACACACTGGAATTCTGCCAGCAGAGATCAGGCCACAGAAGGTCAGGGAACATAAGCACATCCAGCTCTATTCTCATACTGCTACAACAGTATGAGAATAAATGGCACATACCGAGCTTTTACAGGAAAAATATAAAGGGATGAACATCGTTATGCTTTCGGTAGCAAGTTAACCCTCCTCCCTAACCTTGGCAACTTCAGCATCAAGTGAGAGTGAACTTTAGTCTCCCTTCACCACTCTGCTCCAGATTTCAGCATTTTCACTTTATCACAAAGATGAAGTAAAAATGCTGACATATAAGGCCAGTGAAAGCCAAGCCAAACTTTGCCTTCCAGTCCAGCCCTTCATTACTTTCTGTAAACATATCAGAATATTCTGGAAACTTGGGAAGACAGGTGCACACGAGTGTGATCAGTCAGACATTAGCCAGCCACAAGAAATTAAGTGCTTACCACCTATTCGCTCTGTGTCATAGTAGGCATACTTCACTGTGAGGGGAGTGAACATTACTCCCATAGTTTTACCAGGAACTCCCATTGCAGTACTAGAGAGAAGCAGATATTTTTTTAAAAAAGGACAGTACTTCCAACCAAATATAAAACTTTAGCAATGCACTGATTCTGAGAGCATACATAACAGAGAGCACAAAAACATCCACCGCAGATCTAACTGCATGCTTAAGATAATAATCTTCAGAAAGGAAGATGCAGCCAAGCAGAATGTTATGCTGAAGGCTAGTGTAACAGATATCCATGAGGCAGATCCAGGTTCAAGAATAATTACTCTCCTTTTGTAAGTACCTGGACATTGCAGAAGAGAAAGCAAGAACTATCAAAGCTTTATACAACTGAAGTCTATTCATTTCTACTTGCTCTTCACACACAACAGGTGGAAGAGAGCAAAGACCATATCTCCACCAAAAATGCTTTCATTTACACAACTGGAATCCTTTAAAGGAGAGTGAGAAGTCATTTCACCTCTTTCCATCCATGACCACTTAAGGTTCTTAGCATCCTTTGTTAGTCTGAAATTTATGGAGAAGAGCCTTATTTGTTTTATTAAATAACAATCTATTTTTGATAACTCACTTTCATGATTCTCTGCTATCATCTATAATTTTACTCTGCAAACTGATTTCTGGGATATATTTTTTATGAATTAATCTAGTATTACAGTGAATCTGGATCACAAGTTAACTTCTGCATTCTGTTAAAAAAAAATACTGAGTTGTCAGCTACCTAAGGACAGATAAAACAATGGTAAAAATCAGGTTGTTTCTTCAAATACCTGACATATGCCTTAATACTCATACGCCCATTTTGTAGACTAGTATCCACAGTGAGATGAATTGGATTGTGTGCTTCTCGACTGTAATATTCATGAATCAAGACGGAGTGTTCTGTGATGTCATGTCCTGTTGCATACCTTCAAAAAACAGTTAAGATAATTAAGATCCACACACACAGATTTCCATTCATTCAACATAGAACTTTTAAAAATGTTTCTTTCAAAAATAGTGGGACATATTAAATAATTGTCCAGCATTCAAAATTTAGAAGCATCCACAAAGCATCTCTCTGTTCCCCTCTGAACTGTTTTCATTAAGTATAACTTTTTTTGATAAACCAATTTTATCATAATAAATATCAGAAAAGTCAATCAATAAGAATGTTCAATGACAAAGGAGTCAAAAGGCATCTAAATATCACCTTTATGCAAGAAGCTCAACACAGTGTATGTTGTTTCTTCTCTAAACCTTTTACACCCAAAAAAGCCATCCTGAGGTAGATTTAGATGAGAGATAATAACAGGTCCAAGACTACCTGCAACACTGGACTGCTATTTGACATTCGTCTTCCTATTCTTTGCTTAACACACTAGCTATTACGGTATGCAATAATGGTATTTAATCTAGTTCAGTTCTGCCTAACAGGTTGTATATTACTGTTGGGAGAAATGCAGCCCACAGGTAAGCTCAACCCCACAAACCTCCCAAGACATCTGAAACAGAGAAAAAACAAGTTAGGCATTTTTTGACTCCTATAACCCCACCTCCCACCAAGACACAGAAATTTTGTCCTCCTATTCTCTCAGTTGTCAAAGAATTGCTTGACCTGAATTGGAAGTGAAACTCTGTAAAAACAAAACAAAAACAAAGAAACAAAACACTGCTGCAGTTCTCTAGGAGTTAAAAATGGTTCCACCCCACTTCAGCTTAACCCCTGCTTATGCTGTATAAACTGTTACAGCATCCATGTTCCAGTTCTTAGGCCAGAGTTGGTGCCTAATGACTACAAGTTATTATTTGCTTACTGGCTTTCGTTTCTTCTCATCTATTCTCTTTGAGTTGCGAGTAAACTTAATTTCTTAAATTCTTAATTTATTTGCCATGGAATTCTGTTTAAGAAACACACATGCCAACTTCAAAGGGAACAACAAACCACTATTTGTGATGAAAACAAGCATGCAAGAAGCTAAGGTCTGAAGCTCTCTTCCTCTTGTCTTCAAGAATCAAAAGGCTTCCAATCGTGAACTATGTGTGGTTAGGGTTTGTTTGTTTTTTAATCAAATGTTTGCATTAACCAACCACTAGAAGAACTAGCTAGCAGTTCCCCAGTCCAAACAAAGCAGAGAACCATGATTAATTGAAAAGTGAAAGCAATTGTTCTATACAGAGAGGAAAGATAAAGTGAGGGGAAGAAGTGTGTGAGGCTCACTGTTTTAATGTTATTAGGTACAAAGAAAACATCAACTGCAAACAGCATAAGACTGGCATTCAACATGCATGGCAAGGTAGCTCCACAATACAGCTACTGAACAGTTTTTAAAACTTATATACTGCACAAGCTGGAACAAGATCATCTTCAGCTGGCTGGGCAGACAGCAACTTACTGCAAAGCAGTAAGGGACTTACCATCCCAGAATAATTTCACTTGGAGACACTTTCTTGTGCAGCTCATACATATTCTTGGCAAATTCCATGTCAACTGCCACCTGGAAAGCAGCAAAAACAATATGAGGATGTGTAATAGTGAAATTTAAACTCATTAGACTAATGAAGTGTCATCAACTGTAACAGGGAGCATTTTTCCTAGGCCTGAACCTCTTCTTGTAATTGGCAAGGAGTTGCTGTTTATTTCGTTTTACTTAATGAGTTAGGCATGTAACTTCATCTTTCCATACACTTTCCTTTTAGGAGAGTACTTCAGTAGTCTACAATGGAAAAATATTAAGCAATTTATAATATTATAATTTACTATTATTAAATCATTATTATGACAAATTATAATAATAACCACTGAAAAATCTCAGACAGGAAAGGCTGTAGGTTGTTGATAAAATGGAAAGTGGACAAAAAAACACAAATTATCAGACAACTGGAAAAAGGAAGGAGGATTATATTTGGCAGCTATCTAAACAGCAGGAACATTGAAAAACATGTGTGACAGGCATGGGAGAAAAAGATATGGGAGGTAATGAACAAAATGCCCTCTGCCACAATAAATAAATAAAAATACCTCCTTCCCTCAAAAACAACATATGTCTCAAGGGACCAGCAAGGGACCCAAAGGTAGCAAGGAGTGGAGATGAATTTCAAAAACTATTTTGAACCAATCAAAGGGAAAGCAGAAGACAAGAAAGACTCTTCAGGCTAGGCCTGAGTCAGAAGTAATGTACATGAAAACAGTAAATACTAGTTACTCTGTTTTCCCTTCCTTTTTAAAGGACAAACTTGCAACATAATCGTGCTTATGAAAAAAATCCTTTTTTTGGCTATAAACTGATTTTCCACTCTGTCTCATAGAAAAATCAATGGAATACCTCGAGGATAAAATACTATCAAGCATTTTGCTATTATCATAATGGTGCCAATAGTGTCCTCTGAAGGAGAACAACTGAAACCCAATGAAGACAAGCAGGAATACCCCAGACCTACCTTCTCTCAGAGAGACAAGGTAGCACCATTTAGGCCACTAATCTTGAACAAAGGGCAGTCTGTGTACTATTCCCAGATACCTAGCCTTGCTCTTTGGAAGCATCTTACTCACACAAAGTTGAGGCAAGATTCATCATCTGCTTCATATTCTCAACCACTAGAGATGTCCAGGTAATGCTAAGCAAGCTCTATATACAAAAAGGTGTTTCTTCTCACTTCTCAACATCTGTACCAAAGTGCATGTTGGTAGATAAAAAGATTCCAGCAATACAACAAAATTATTGTTGTGTGTGACAATATGGCATTAATATATCCCTTAAGGGAAATTAGATTATTATATTTTCAAGAAACAATTCTATAAAAATAAAAAATCATATGATTCTTAAACCCAATATGCCATGATTTAGCTAATACTACATCATCACAGTCTTTCATTAGGCTTAGCACTCAGGAGACCAGAGCAAAACACAGACTGAAGACCAAGCTGGCACTCACTTCATCTTCTGATTCATTGTGAGGAACAGAGAAGCAGTTGGTAACTTCCACTGAATGCTTGTCAACTGTGCCTGTAAGATTAAAGAGAACATGTTTCCCAAAGAGGAAATTTTCTCTACCAAATCCCAGAACAATGTGGATAGAGATTGTACTTGACAGAGAAAACACTAGAAGGCTAACTGAAAGACATCCTATGTAGATTTTCTGAGAAAGTAGCACTGGCACCAGAAATGTCACCAGCCCTTCTTCTTCCATCAGGTTATTTCAGAATCTAGAAGAGAATGTTTTTCCACTGGTATATGACAACACGGTCTTAACTTATGGAACTTCACTGGCATCAGATGGTGAAAACAGTTTCCAACAGAGGGCTGAGTGGGATTACCGAATTAAAAAGGGGGGGGGGTGAGTGGGAGATGTGCAGAAAATAATGTGGCAGCACCTTGAAGATTAATTTTTTTTTGTCAGTATGAGCTTTCATAGATCTAAACCCACTTCTTTAGATGCACTACTAAGTGGTATTAAGGACATACTGTTATGGGATTGAGACAGAATGCAACAGAATCCAGAAAGATGCAAATCATGTCCCTTGCCCTAAATTTGCAAAGAGCTGGGCAAGGTGGTACAGGTCTTAAGGATCTTTACAGTGGTCAGTTAATGCTGATGGGTGAAAGCAATAAATTTGCTTACCAAAAATCAGTTTTCTTGGATTAAAAACCTCTCTGAGAAGACTCCTTTTGTTACATTTGCAGCTACAAGGGCTTTTGTATTAATATATGCAATATGCCACAAAGCCATTGTCTTTGTTCATACCTCTACTAATGGATTGGAATTTCTGAATATAATTCAATTCAACTGTTTCAATTCAACTCTTTCTAGTCTTCCTTTTTAATTTCCTAATTCAAGCATTATAACCTGTAAATCCCTTACTGTATGTCCAGGAATACTGAAATGTTCTGCAACTGGTGTCAGAGTTTTGCCATTTCTAATGTCAGCTTTGTGTCCATGAATCAGCATGTATAGAGACTGCCCAATATGTCCAATGCAGAGTGTAGAAGAACACTGCTGGCATAGGATGGCATATATCATATTGGAGGAAGAACAAGTAAATGCATCTGTGATGTTGTGCGTAATGTTACTGGGTCCTGTAATACAGCTCCCAGATTAGATGTGGGAACAGAGTTTGCCCATGGGTTTGTGGTAGTGTCTTGTTCTTGTATTATCATCCATGTTACATATCTTGTTGTAACTGAGTAGCTGTTTAAGATTCAGAGACTTCTCCAGGCCTATAAAGGCCTGCCTCCCAGAGCCTGTGAGAAGACTATTGACCAGAAATGGTTCTCACTGAGCTCAATGAGGATGCATTTGAGTTGTCTCTGCTGAGGACAGTAGGTGACCATTAGGGGTGTTCTGTCATTTTGTGTTTTTATCTGTCTTGTATCAGATGTTTCCCTTTTTGATTTGTTTCTTCACCTCTTTAGATGGGTACTGTAGCTTGAGAAATGTTTGTTGTAAACCCAAGCGTTTTGAGTCTGTTTTGTAGGTTGAGCAGATGTGGTTGTACCGGAGGGTATGGTCATGAACAACACATTTGGTAATGCATTCTGGTGGAAACTGGACTTTATTTGCCACTCAATACTTCATCTGATGAAGTGGGTTTACATCCACAAAAGCTCATTCTAATATAAAAGCCAGTTAGTCTTAAATATGTTGCCACATTTCTTGGGGTTTTTTTCTCCCGCTGCCTTCCTCTTTTTTATACAGCAAGAGCCAAACATGACTAGTTCTCTCAACGCAAAAAGAGGCTCTTTCTATCTGCAATGCTTATTCAGAAAAAAAAAATCAGAAACTATTTCTCCCCTTTTATAAGCTATACCCTGCCCAAAGCCCCCTCCTGTACAATTTATTCTAAGTTCTTCTTGCCCTTTTCCTCTTCTGAACACTCAAATGAACATAGAAAAGGTGGTGCTGTGTAGTGACTAGACGAACAGTTAAATCTCAGGAAGTGCCTGGTTCCAGTGCTGCCTATGTACTGAATGCATCAGGTGTCAACTTCTGCTTCAATATCCATCAGTAATCATCATCTTTCTGGCTCTCACAAGATTAAGCTGATATACGCGAGGCACTTTGGGAGCTAGGGCAGCCAAATGAATGGAACAGAGAGATAAGAGTTCAACTTCCCTATGCAACCCTAACGGTTTGTAATACAACAAACTTCACACAGATGCTTTTGGACAAGATATTGTTTTCTTCCCCCCAACTATTTCACAGGGACAATCCTATACACCAGGGCTTTCCAAACAGTGTGCCAGGACATGTTAGTGTGTTGCCTGAAGTGCATAGGTGGATTGCTACAATCTTGGAAATGTATGTTATTATTTATAAAATCATATATTTTTAAAAATATATGAAAGGATTTCATGAAATATGTTGTGTCCCCATATATTTCGTTATTAGTATTTATGTATGTGTCTCTACCTCTTATAAGGGGTTAGTTTAACCTCTGGTTTACTAGTAAAACTGAAATTACTGTGTTGCGAAATGATGCACAGCTAAAGTGTGTCACCATGAAAAGTTTGGAAAGCTTTGCTATACACCAACCATACAATCACCAAATGTGTGAAGTATTTTGTTATGAAGCTGACTATCATCTGCAAAAGGATCCATTCTACATAACCTAGCCCTGATTTAAACTCCTATGTCCTCAGTGGGCCTCAGAGCAACCCACCTGCTTTCAGGCTCAGGCTTAAAGCAATGTGGAGCTGATGCTCAACAGGGCAGCCATGGGAACAACTGAAGAGCTGGGAGGTATTACTAACGAAACAGAAGCCACGTCCGCACTAGACTGTTCTAGTGCTATCATCCCACTTTCAACATCCTGTGGAATCCTGGGTTTTGCTCTTGAGGCCCCTCCCTAAACTGCAAACCCCAGGATTCCACAGGATGTTGAAAGTGGGATCATAGCACTGCAACAGGCTAGTGCGGACAGGGCCAGAAACAGCGCCTCTGCAGACACCGCTCCCTCTTAAGCAGCCACAGGAGCCCTTTTCCAATTAGGGAACGGGCCGGGGGCCTGCAGGTCACGGAGAGGCGCTCACAGGCCCCCTCTCCTTTTTCTGTCAGAGGGGCCGTCCTTCCGACGGCAAGGCCGCGACGGCGGCTGCTCAGAGACTTTCTCGTAAGCCCGGCCGCAGACCGAGGAGGAGGAGGAAGAAGGAGGAGGCAGCCTTACCGAGCAGCGTACCGATGACCCGCGCCGCGCCCTCGTTGCGCCTCTCGAAGCTGTCCACGATGGAGGCGAGCACCACCGGGTGCAACCGGACCGCGCGGCCGCCGGGGAAGGGCGCTGCCAGCGGGGCGGGCGGAGCCGGTGCCGGAGCTGGGGCCGCCGCCGGTGCCGAGGATGGAGGGGCGGCCGCGGAAGTCGAGGGCCCCGAAGCCGCCGCGGGAGCCGACGGCGACGGCGTCGCAACGCCCTGAGGAGCGACGGCGGCCGTCGTCGCCATCTTTTCGGGAAAGAGAGAAAGCAAGCCTCACCACGCTCTCTGATAGGTCGAGGCGGCGCCACCGCCGGTCACGTGACGCCCCTTATCCTGGGAAAGTCGAGCATATTTCCGGCTTCGGTTTGCCGCCGGAACCGCCCCGTAGCCATAGAGACAGGAAGGGGAGGGACACGACCATAGAGAGGCAGAGCCTCCTGACTTTTCACACCCCTCTTTAAAAGAAAAAAAGAAAAGAAATTCTGAGGCCGTAGTTGGTCGCTGTTTCTCGTTTCTTTCTTTGCTCGGAGTTGTGAACCAAACTTCATTCTTAATGAGAATCTACCGAATTTCATGAGGACCTAGCTTAAAAATATTTTTTAATGAACAATACAGGCAAAGTAAGATATATCCAGATGTTTTGTCACTATAGAGTCGTGCATTGCACTCTTTTCCCCTTTTCTTGATTTACAGGCCTGTGACAAGGGGAGGTCGAGGGTAGGGTAACAGGTTACATAAATTAAATCCTGCTTAAAACTTTCCAGAAACTGCTGTGCAGCCGAGGTAGGTAGGGCAATTAAAGATGCATAGGCTATTTGCTTTGTCAGAAACAACAACAACAACAACTCGTTCCTTAATACACGATATCAAAGTGGTTATGTATCCTTTAGTACAGAGGTGGACAGCTCCTCAATGTTATTTATTTATCTCCCCAAAGACCCCAAACACACTCGTGCGTATGGTCGTGGGTATGGCACCCTGCCTCCCTCTCCTGGTCAAAAAGAGTTTTTGCATTTAAAAAAAAAATGCCACAAAATTCTCTGGAAGATCTACTGGGGGCATTTCCTCCACATTTTGCTGGGCTCCTCTACCAAATTAGGCCATGGAGGGACCTCTTTTGAAACCCCAAACACGATAAAAATGTCTCCATGCCCCCAGAAGCATTTTTGGGGGCAAAACTTTTTTTGGGGGGGGGAGTAAGTCTGGCTCTCTAAGCCCTCCTAGGGGTCACTACAATTGCCTACCTGTTCTTTAAAGTATTATGTGACAATTTTTCCCTGGTGGCGCGGTGGTTAAATGCTGGTACTGCAGCCACAAAGTTGTGAGTTTGATCCTGCTGGGCTCCAGGTTGACCCGGCCTTCCATCCTTCTGCGAGTTGGTAAAATTAGTACCCAGCTTGTTTGGGGCAATTAGCTAATCACTTTGTAGACTGCTTAGGGAGTGTTTTGCACTGATAAGCAGTATAGAAATACACATGTTATTGCTATTGCTATTTTTAGAGTCCACACTCTTAAACAAAACAAGATATAGTTTTGATATCCTTCCTTTAAGGTGCAGTTCTTAGTCTAGCTGCTGTAAGCAATGAAGAGATTGCTTACTCCTTTTACGGATCCTTGATATCCTCTATAAATATTGATAAGCTATAGAGAGATGGATACCAGTCTAGGAAACATGGAAATTTATTTAAAGCAACAGCGCTGTTGGGTGCACCAAAGACAATAGAAAAATGGCAGACCCAGCATGCCAAACAAACAAAGCTTTTATATCATGTAGAACCTTATTTGTTTTAGAATTTATTGGCTTAACTCCAATCTTAACTCCAAGTAGTCAAAAATATGGCAGCGAGAATGGTTACACGTACATTGAGGATTGACCATATGACACGGATATTCAAATCACTCCAACGGCTGCCAGTTAGTTCCCAGGCAAAGTACAAAGTATTGGTTATTGCCTTTAAAGCCCTTACATGGTTTGGGTCCAAATTACCTGCACAATTGCCTCCTCCCATAAAATCTACTCTCTACATGCAGGTCCTTTGGAGGCCATTGACTTAAACCAGCCAGGACTAGACTGGCAATGGTCATTCAGAGGACCATCTCGTCAGCCGCCCCTTGATTGTGGAATGACCAGCCAGAAGAGATTCAACAGCAAAACACACTGTCTGAAATTTAAAAATACTAAAGACTTATCTCTTCTGGCAGGCCTAACCAGTCAATTTTTAACTATGAATTTTAAATTGATGTAGTTTAAATGGTTTTATGTGTTTTAGTTGCATTTTAATCTATGGTGTACTTCACCTGGAGCCTTCTGAGCATCTCAACGTTGCTATGTCTAAAATAAGTACAGCAGGAAGATATTACTGAGGGCAAGTTCCCAAGGCATTGGATACAATAGCATAGCACAATTTGAATGACAAATACTGAAATGACTGATTTCAACTGTGTGGTGAACTGTATAGTATTAGGCAACCAGATGCAGATATCCCTCATATTACTTCCATCCTCTTGCATTTTGTCTGTTATTCTGAGCATATCCTTTATGTCTTTTACTTCTTTTGTCACAGCTTCTGACTTGTTAACATAGGCCATTTCTGTACTAGACTGTTGTAGCACTATTATTGCACTGCAAACCCCAGGATTCCATAGGATGTTGAAAGTGGAATAATAGTGCTATAACAGTCCAGTGTGGAAATGGCCATAAAGAAACATTTTTCTTCCAGCACAATGCATGTCCCCTCTTTGTGCTGCCATGATGGCATCTAATGCTTTTCTGTTTTGGAAGGCAATTTCACTGAGACGATTTATTTCCTGCTGGAATGAAGATGATGCCTCTGAAGGGGCATTCAAGGCTTTTTCTATCGCATGGGAGATGTTTACCGTGGCCTTTTCTGTGAGAATCATACTGAAAATAATGTCTGTCAGGTCATAGCTCCTTTATTAATAACATGAGAAAAATGCAACTACACATATATGAAAAGTAACTCTTTGTCTACAACATGGTACTATTCATAATAGCTTCTACTACTGGCAATGCATTTGTGTTATCTTTGAACCCACTCATCAAATCTATTTTGGAAAAACTCTTCCAGGTGCTCCTTGGTGCTCCTCTGATAGCATCTTGCATTTCACCTACATCACTGAAGGCTTTCCTTCATCTGACTGAACAAGTGAAAATCTGAAGGTGCCAGATTGGCGCTACTGACCATCCAATTTGTGCAAGAACTTGTGATATTGCTCAAGAAGTATGGAGTAATGCATTATTTTGGTATAAATGGATTGCCTCCAGCTGTTTCTGTGGTCTTTTCTTATGGATGGCTTCTTGAAGTTTTTGGAGCAATGCAGTGTAACTGTCACTATTCATTGTTGTCTCATGCTCAAGGAAATCAATCAAAATTGTCATCCCAGAAGACATTCACCATAATCTTCTGTGCTGAGCACTGCCTTCTGAGTTTCTTTGGTCTGTAGGAGGTGGAGTGCCACCACTCCATGAACTGATTCTTGGTCTCTCAGTCATACAGGTATGTGCAGGTCTCATCACCAGTGCAAACATTCGCAAAAAAGGTGTCTTTATAGGTTTCAAATACTTCCAACAGTTCTGAATACACTTTCAAATCCATTGTTGATTGTAAGAAATAGCCAATAAGACTCATAAAACAATTTAGCACAGGATCGGCTGAAGCATTAAATGTTTATTTAAAATACGTCTCTGCAGAAGCGGGTGCTCCCTAGAGAGGAGGACACTCCCACTATGGAATACCTCATATTTTATCCCCCTGCCCCATGCAGGTTTCCCTCCCCCTTGGATCCCATTGGACAGGACCCCAAAAGTTACAGCCTATCAGGATCGCCTAAAAAGTTACATTCCCCCTTCCCCATATTTACAGTATGAGTGATCACGCACTTGATCATGCATTTCCCTCGTGCATCATGTTACATCCCAGGTGTCTTATCAGTAGTTTCAATAGTACCCCTTTGTGCTTCTTCCATGTCCCTATAAATCAGTTTACTCCTTTACAGACAGCGGCCTTGTCTTGTCTCCTGTGTTATCTGGAATATATCATTGGTGACTGCTGTCGATGGTCTTCAACACTGGTTTCAGCTTCTTTAAACTTTTTCATCCATCTGTACACATTAGTTTCATCAATTGCCACCTCACCATACACATTTCTGAGCCTTCTGTGGATGTTGGCAGCAGTACATCTTTCTTAGGTCAAGAACTTGATGACTGGTCTTTGTTTCTACTTCATATCCATGGTTATACAACACATACAGTCATGCAGTAAGAATTACTCTATCAGTTGGAATAATAATAATAATAAAAATAAAAATAATAAAAAACATTTGGGTTAACAGTTTCAGAGAAAATGGCACACGGCATTACTTTCAGTATGATCCTTTCTTGATATCCAGGAAGAGAAACATCCACCTCACAGTAGAGTGGGACCCAGTGTTCCTTTCTGTCAAGAGATTGGCCACATGTAACTCTATGGCCTAGTGTTGGGCAGAGCTCCCAGGTTTTAATGGTTCTGAGCGACTAATATGTTTCAGTATTTGCACCTGGGGAACTAGGTATGTTATGGGAGAGATATCCTTCCATCCTCTAGCTAGTGCCTTATAAGCTGTTTTATCACACAGAAACCAAACTCCAAGATAATAACAACTGAAGGTCAGCATGCTGTTCTCTTTAATGTTATCATCATTCTTCTCTGATCCACTGTCTTTATTCCTGTAACAGAACCATGGATACCTCTCCTGGTATTTAGTGTTTTTTCCACCTCTTGAGTGTCATGGACACTGTTGTTACAACCGTATATAACCTGAAAATGTATGGTATGCAGAATGGTTAGAACGAAAGCCTTACTGTTTCTAAAATTCATGTCACTGACGTTACTCCACACCCACCCCTCTTCCAATACTAGGAATATAGACTGGTTTAGGAAACCTTTGGCTTCCTTTTCCCATGCTGTTTCAATGAAATTTATCCTTGCAATGGAGGGTTTTGAGAGATTGTGTGAGTATTGGAAAGAAGGATGCTGGGTGTATAGATGAGGAGCTGCGTACTGATAAGAAAACCAATTGGAATTCTCTCTTACCCATTTCCCATCTTCAGTATCAAACCATGGAGTGTCAGCATATTCTTTTTTCAAAATATTTTTATTAAACACATAGAAATTTAATGAAAACAACAAGTAAGGGTATACAAAACAATAATACATAAAGAGAAAAAAGAAAAAATGCACATTCGAAACTACACACAAGTAACACTAAACTAACTACACTAAACTCTAAACTACACAACATTACAGGGGCTAAGACTGGTTTGATTTTCAACCTCTCAGCTCATGGTTATAAGCTAAAATATTGATGAACTTCCTCTAAATTGCTAAAAAAATATAATAGTGTAACAATGTAGTAAGTGAAACTACAATAAAATGAATATAGTTAATTTTATATGTTTAATTTTGTGTTAATAAAACTAATATAAAAGTACTTCTGTTAAAAACAATCTCTACCTATAATCGCTCCCTAAATTTCCAAAAACTTCCCCAATGCTTAGAGAAGAATATTATGATTCTATCCCACTCATCAATCCTTCTTTCAACAACACAGTTAGTTTATCCACCTCAATCAAGTCAAAAAGCAGTCTTCTTGTGCTGGGATCTCCATCTATTTCTATCTCTGTGTCTACAGTAACCTGGCCACCACAGTCATATACTGTAAGATTCTTCTATCAAAGTATTTTCTATTAATCTGTATCAAAATCCAAAATTTCTTAATTTTTTCACATGTCCCACATATGAAAAAAAGTCCTGTCTTCTTTCTTACGTTTCCAACAAATATTAGAGGAACCCTTATATGTTTTAAACAATCTTCTGGTGTTAAATACCATCTATACATCATTTTATATAATTTTCCCAAAGACCATAAACTAAATTTTAAGCCTTTTGTCCACATGCCTTCCCATTGTGTTAACTGAATTTGCTGAGCAATATTTTGAGCCCATTTAATCATACAGTCTTTAAGTTGTTCATCTTCTTTTTCAATTTTTATATTAATTAATTAATTATACTTATATGCTGCCTTTTTCCCAGAGTGGGACCCAAGGCAGCTTCCAAAAAATTTAAAAAATAACATTTAAAACAATTAAAAACATTATAAAAACATGTAAAATTAAAAAAAAAACTACAAAAATTTTAAAAACATGTTGATAAAAGCCTACCTGCTCACATATTAAAAGCCTGCTTGAATAAGAATGTTTTTGTCTGCTGGCTAAAGGAGAGCAAGGATGGGGACAACCTAGCTTCCTGAGGAAGGTAGTTCTAGGGGGTAGGAGCAGCCACTGAGAAGGTTCTTTCTCATGTTCTCACCAGAAGAGCCTGGGATGGTAGTGGGACCGAGAGAAATCCTTTCCTTGTGAATCTTAGAGCTCTGTAAGGTAATGTAAGGATATATAGTCTTTCAAATAGTTCAGATCTAAGTTGTATAGGGTTTTATAGGTCATGATCAACACTTTGAATTGTGGCTGAAAATTAACAAAGGTAACAAAGGAAGCTGTTTTAACAAAGGAGTTATGTGTCCCCTGTAACTGGCTCCAGTCAGCATTCTGGCTGCCATGTTTTGAACCCACTGAAGTTTCCAAACAGTTTTGAAAGGGAGCCCCGTGTAGAGTGCATTATAGTAATCCAACCAAGATGTAATCAAGACGTGTGTCACTGTAGCTAGATCTAATATCTCAAGGAACAGGCACAATTGGCACACAAATTTTAACTGTCCAGTTGTACTCCTGGCCACTGTTGAAACCTTGGCATCCAGCCTCAGAGTCCAGGAGAACACCCAAGCTGCAGGCCTGAGATTTCAGGGGGAGTGTAACCCCATTCAGCACAGGCAGAGTCCCTATTCCCTGATCTGCCTTTCGACTGACCAGGAGCACCTCTGTCTTTTTACATTTTACATTATCCTTTAAACTTTTAATTTTTCATTTCTTGGTTGGAGTGGCTTTCATCAGTCTTGTTACATTTCAGACCTCATTTCTTGCAGAAACCTTTGATAAAGGCTTCACTTGAAGCATTTAATCCCATATTCATGTTTTTATTGTTTTTGCTGTGTTTCCCAGAGATTGGAGCTATTTTGGCAGGCTTGAGAGCTGTTTCTCTTTCTATATTGCTGTTGATGTGTATCTTCAAGTTATTTCTGAGTTATAGAAGACCCTAAGGCAAAACTGTCATGGGGGATTCTCAGCAGAATTTATTCAGAGAGTTTGCCCTTGCCTCCCTCTGAGACTGAGAAAGTGTGACTTGTCCAAGGTCGTGCAGTAGGTTTCCAGGACTGAATGGGGATTTAAACCCTGGCCTCCCAGCATCCTAGTCCAATAGTTAGACCACTATACCATGCAGGCTCTCTCTTCCTTTATGCCAAAGATTTATTTCAGGGCTGAAATAAGAGTCCAGACCTTTATTGGATAGATGTTCTCAGTTTCTTTTCGTCCCTCTGCCCTGATGCGTGTATGAATCCACAGCTGTGTGTGTCAGGGACACTTTTATTTATAATAATTGATGCAGTGGTTAAATGCTGGTACTGCAGCCACAAGGTTGTGAGTTCGATCCTGCCAGGCTCCAGGTTGACTCAGCCTTCCATCCTTCTGCAGTTTGGTAAAATGAGTGCCCAGCTTGTTGGGGGCAATTACATAAACACATTGTGAACCATTTGAGAGCACTTAGCTGATAAGCAGTATAGAAATACACATGCTATTGCTACTCCTGAGAATCTATATTGTATGTGCCCTGTTCTGCCCCTCCACCCTAAGCTGGAGAGGACTGTCATTTTTGCACAAGACATATAGATCAGTGATTATCTCCAGAAAAGAGGTCAAAGAAGGAGAATGAGGTATGAAGCCCACAATGATCTTTTGACCATCCTCAGTTAACACATCTACACATCCAAGAGTGTGTCCTGGCTTTGAATCTGGTCCAACCCAGAGAGCCCTGCACCTTTAAAGCCCACTGTCAAGTTTGGTTTCCAATGGTGATGGTTCAGAACATGCCCATGGTTCAGGCCGTAAACTGAAAGTGGATATATCTTTGGATAAAAGAAGTACAAAATGTTTAGCACTGAAAAATCTAGTGCCAACCAAGGCCTCCGAGGACCCTTAGTCAGCTGTCTTGTTAGAAATGTCCAGCACTTTCAACCAGAGTGAGGCAGGGTGGCATGGTGGTATGAAGGGCAAGAAGCCATCAGGATGTGAGATTTGTTTTGTGGCTCTCCCCCTAGTGGCAAAGGGATTCCTCACCTGATAGGTCTAAGGACATGGAAGAATATGCTTATCTGGTTCTTAAATGCTTTTTAAATTTTTATTTCTAGGAGGTGAAATGGAAGACTCTATGGAAAATTATTATCTAGGTTTTAGCCTTGGTTTTGGTTGCTCTTGTTGCTTTCTGATTAGCAGCTTCTGCTAAAATTTGCTTCTACATTTTTGTCATAATGGACTTACAGTGGCTTCCTCAGACTGGGAAGAATTGAAAGATTTTTTGGGGGGGGGGATTTTATTAAAAGTGTTCAAAGTACATATGAACAAAAGAAATAATAAATTACAACAAAAAACAGATATAAAAACAAGGAAAAGAATATAACAAAAATACTAAATACTAAAAAACAACTAAAGACAATAAAAAATATTTTTAAAAGTTGGTTTCCAGCTCTCCTAATGTAGACTATATATAACTCTCTATATTAAAAAAACTGTATAATTACAATTACCAGTGAAATGCTTCAACAGCTATTTTCCCACAATACTGATTGTCAACTCCTACAATCAATATCTTAATACTCTTTTTCTTATAAAAAGAGTATTAAAGTTTCCCAATCTTTCACAAAAGTAGCCACTGATTTTTCTATCAATGTCATTAGTTTGTCCAGTTCAGCTAAGTCCAGCACTTATACAAGCCAGTCTTCTTTCATTGGAATCTCTATATTCCACTTCTTTGCATATTATGATTGTGGTTTGGTGGTCATATATCGTAATATCTTCCTATAATTCTTCTCCAGGTACTCTTCAACTAAGCCCAACAAACACAATTCCAATTTTAATTCAGCATTAACTTTCAGAATTTTATAAATAGAATGTATCTCTCTCTCTCTTTTGGCTTTTCACATGTCCATCACATGTAGTAAAAAGATCCCACTGGCTGCTCAAATTTCCAAAACCTATCAGAAGCCTTTTTGTGCATTTTGGCCAATTTTTCTGGTGCCAAATACCAATGATACATCATCATGTAAAAATTCTCTTTAAGATCATAACATAGTGTGAATTTAATTCCTTTTGACCCACATTTTCTCCCATTGTTTCAACTGTATATTATGTCCAATATTTTGTGTCCACTCTGTCATACAATCTTTAACCATCTCTTCTTCCATTTCTAATTTTAACTAAAACTTAAAACATTTTACCAATCAAATGCTCATCATCTGAGCACAGCTGTTTTTCAAATACAGTTTTAGTCAACTTGAAATATTACATTTTTAAATCCAGTTTATATCTTTCAGCTATTTGTCTATATAAGTCAAGAGCCACTGAAAATTGTATCCTTCAGACATTAATTCTTCAATCAGTTTAATTATATGGTTTTCTTGCTTGACTTCCAAAAGATCTTAATACGTCACTCATTTTTCCTTTGTAGTTGTCTCCTTCCTATAGAAGGCCTCTTGTGATTACACCCACAGAATGCTTTGAGGCATAATCTTGATTTATATCATTTCCATATTCTTAACAAAGGTTTTGTCATGTACTGATGGTTAAAATCTGCATTCAATTTAACTTTGTCATGCCACAATGCCCATGCCACCCAAACCTCACTGCATGTCCTTCTAGATCCAATATTCTCTTATTTGTCAATAAAAAGGTGCCAAAAATATATATAAGTGACTTCTAACACACCAGCTTTTGGTTCTAAGATATTCTACAAAGTATACTTCTTCTAGTGTGGCAATCATTATCACACAGTAATAACTGTAAGCTTAACCTTAACCCCCCAACAGTCTCTTAGATACACAATGAATTTATCTCAATTATTTTTAAATTTAACAAAAGATCTGTCCTTAATTAAAATAGTTAATTTATCCATTTCAGCCAAATCCAGCATCTTCAACAGCCAGTCTTCATGTGAAAGAATTGTGACACATTTCCATTTCTGTGCCGTGATCATGTAGTGAAAAATTCTTCCCAACTTCTTACCAGTTTGTTCATCGGTCAGACCCAATAAAAAAGTTCAGGTTTGAGTTGAATCTTTGCCTTTCAGATGTCTTCCGTTAGTCTATGTATCATTACCCAAACCTTCTTCGCTTTCTTAAAGGTCCACCACATGTGGTAAAAAGTTCCTTC
The DNA here is from genome assembly GCA_030412105.1 of Cyclura pinguis. NCBI lineage: Eukaryota > Metazoa > Chordata > Lepidosauria > Squamata > Iguanidae > Cyclura > Cyclura pinguis. The sequence goes on from CM059601.1 coordinate 128,400,321, forward strand.
TTTTTGATCACATTTCCAACAAACATTTGAGGAATCTTATACATTCTAGATAATCTTTCTGGTGTTAAATACCATTTATACATCACTTTGTAAAAATGTTCTCTAGGATTATAATTCAGAGTGTATTTCAGATCTTTTACACACATCCTTTCCCATTGTTCCATGTGGATGTCATGACCCACATTTTGTGCCATTGTAATCGCACAAGCTTTCACTTGTTCATCTTCTGTTTCAATTTTCTGTTTTTATCTGTTTCAGTTTTGGCAACTAAATGTTCCTCATTATCATATAATTATTCTTCAAATTCAGCTCCCCCCTCTTCCTTAGGGAGGGGGACATCGAAAGCTCCAGTTTGCATGGTTTACACAAGTCCATCGAACACTGTTAAGACTACAATACACTATTTCAATACACATCCAGCAGATTAATGTATGGCAGCATGATCCAGTTCAAACTGTGTCTTGTTTTTGCTTTTCGAATAGATTTGTTACAGCCTCCACCATCCTTTTGCAAGTATTTTCCTTAGCATGTCTGGGTATTGTTGTAAAACATAGACAGTTCTCTCTTTCTCATTGTTCCATTATAGCAAAAGCATCTAGGTCATGCTCATGGTTTTTGTCCAATCTCTCCTAAATTTCAACTATGCCAGTTTTTGTTCAAAGCTCTGAATCTTTTCTATTTATTGTTTCATATCTCATGCCATCTGTGACATAGTCTGATTCATTTCTTTGATTTGTGATTTCACTTTCTTCATCTCTGTTCATATTTCCTTTTTGAATTCTGTATCAGATTCCTTCCCTTCTGCATCCCCATCTGGGATATTTAGGTCTTTAAGGACTGAAACTCCATGTCTGTAGACTTAGATGGTAATTCCACAAATCCTCTTCTTTCAAAATTCTTTTCCTTTGGATCTCACATTGGAATCACACTCATTATAATTCAAACTTATCAGAAGGAGAAAAGGACATTTTAGAAGCACACACACCCCCCCCCAAAAAAAGAAAAAGGGAGTGGGCTTCAATTATTTATTTTGATCACTGGAAGTCTCTGTCTACTCAGCTTTCTGTTTGCAGACAAATGTTTATAAAATGCCACTATGTGCACAGGAGTCTAGCAAGCTTTTGCTTTAAGTCCCCAGGGATGACCTTTCTGGTATCTCACTCAAAGGTAAATAAAATAAAAATTCAATTCTCAAAGTATTCTTTTAATAAAACCTTTAAGCAATACTAAAAGTCTATACATCTATATTTCTTTAAAATCCAATGAAATCTTGAAAATTCTTAGCTCTTGCTTTTTGCTCTGCTTAATAAAGTTAAGAAAACCTTAAAAAAAAGTCCAAGTCAATTATTCACAAACTTCTTAGTCTTTCAAGGAAGCAGTTGTCACCAAAGTTGTAAGTTCCATTGATGGTAGGATTCTTATTGAGTTCACGTTTGACTGTACAACTCCTAAATGCAAGAAAGACGCCTGAGCGTCACCGAGAGCTTAAATAACCAGCAGATGATGTGGTGAGGCAGGATGGTAGCATCTGATTTCTCTCCCCTCCCCCCATGAATGAATTTACATGGTGATCTGAATTGCCAGGAGGGGATCCCAGGACACTTCTGTATCAATCCTCCATGTCCCCCTTTACCCAGGGGGCAGTTTCATTAGTCCCCTGCATGTGGGACTGGGAGATGCCATGTGATTCATCCCCTTCTCTGTAGTGCTACAAGAAAAGTGACTGATGTCTCACTGCCTTCCTCTGGAAACCAGAAAGAGTGGAAATAATTCTGTGGCAATGGAAATAGCTGGCAGCTAGCCACAGGGAGTACAGATAAGAGAAAAAGGTGCCTGATTTTGGTGAACGTTTGCAAAAGCCCCAACAGAAATGTAATTGAATTAAGCTTTTTAAAATAGTGACAATGACAACAATGATGATGATGATATGCGATCTCTTTCCCCTGACCTCACTATTTCTGTCTCTTTGGGGGGAGAACTGTTGAACAGGAGACAAAGTTGTTCACATAGGAGAGCTACGGAGAGACAAAGTTGTCATAGGAAGATTTGTGCATCTTGGTCATGATGACTGGAAGCCTGAGCATGGGCAGGAGCAATATGAATATTACTGAGACATGTTATTTTGCAAAACTACTAATCTAGAAAAAGAATTTAAAAAATTAGGCACTCTTAGGTGAAAGATGTGAGCTATGCCTTACATATCAGTCATTATTTACGGCAAATTTTAGTTAGACGTATTACAAATCTGGAAACAAATCCAAAGCTTTTAGCTTGGGAGTTAAAAAATTAAATTTTAAAAAAATCCAGGAATCATATCACAAATGAATTAGATGGCCCAGTCATAAACTCAGCATGACCCTAAGGCACTATGGAGCCATTCACACAATTTATACAGAGTCTAAATTTCCACAAAATTTCCACACGTTTTAGAGTACTCTATAGCAAGTTTGATAGTTTGCACAATATGGCTTGATCATATTCTTTGGACATAGGCACACACAAGAGCTACTATCATTTTTAGTAGTGATAAAGACCCTGGCAACTACTATAAGCCTCACACACTAAGACTAATGAGGACACAGTAGAAGGAACTCTGCCTCAATTTATTTGCAGATGATATTATATTGGTACTGAGACCAAAAGGAAAAGGAAAGCAAACCAGCCCACCAACTATTTCAGAACTTTTTTTTAAAACTTGTCTTCTGACTTCAATCAAGTGGCATGTTTGGAGGTAAACAATAGGGGATCAGAACTAATTTATCACAATACATATTGAAAACATCAAGAACATCTGGAAAGGCTGTCAGGAATAGCTGCATTAAATAATTTTGTATATTAGGCAACTGTGAGCCAGCACCACCATCTTGGTTGTCCCATATGAATAGAAACTGCATGCTGGGTCCCATCTTATGAAGGATAACATTCCTCCCTGTCAAAAAATTAACTGTTATAAAGACAGAGAAACACCTTTTAGCAACAGGCATTCAAATTTGAAAACAGGGAGCAAACAAAATGGCATCCACCTTTGCCTTTTATTTTCTTTAGATCATAATCACTCCCACCATGAAGACAAGAGCAAATAACAACAACAACAACAACTGGGAGTAAACAGGTCTATAGATTGCACAATTTTTCAAGATTAGTGTCATATTCATGGCTGACATTAGGAGGCTGTATGATGGTGTATTGCTTCACAAATATGGAAGACAGTATTATCAATACGTCACATCCACCACCACAGTAGACTTCATAGGAGAGTATCCGAGCAAGGTCAACCTACTGAAATCAGTAACTATTGCTTCCACAAACAGAGGAGTCCTGAACCATAATCTATCTCTCGACAGCCCTGATGAAATGCAGACAATATATTTAGTGCACAAATTAAACCGAAACTTCAGTGTGAAGATAAGCTTTATTGAGAAATGGAAACAGAGTTAATGAAGCTCTAACGTAGAGAGGACATGTAATATAATGGATAAAGAAAAAATGTTTATTTAAAAATGGCAAATTTCATACCAGGGATTATTAAAGGAACAAAATTCTGCAAGCATCTGAGAGGTTTTATACAAATTATGGTGCAGTCATATTGTGCCATCAAATGCTGTTATGAATTGTCAATTATCTAATATCCTTTCAGTCTTTCACATAATTTTTACAAATTGTACTTCTGTCATTTCCTGCCCATTCAGTTTTTCTTTTGTGTCTGATGACTGTGTATTACATTCCATGCAACTGATGTGATAAAGCATGCTCTATAAAGCAAGAACTCCTTTCATTTTAATGGGTCAAATATTCTTTTTAGATACTATTTCAGCCATCACATCTCAAAAGAAACTATTGGAAAAGATGAAGAAAAGGCACAGAATGATTAGGAGGGGAAGCACAATCCTGTGAGGAAAGGTTCAAAGTATCTGAAACGTTTTAGTGGAAGAAAGAAGACAGCCAAGGATGCAGGAAGAAATGGATACACGGAGCTTTTTATCCCTCTCTGATATTGGAATATAGGTTGTTAGTAAACAAATTATTCACTTAATTTTTGGAAGAAACTGCCACAAGCGGTGATGATCTCTTGAGGATATAGAGCCTGATGCATTTTGACAAAAGTCTTTGTTACTGGTATCCAAAGTCTCCAACAATAGAGGAATAAACTTATACACAGCGAATCAATGCTAAGTCTCCACAGCCTATTCAGGCCTGTTGAGGCTGTGGAGAGTTAAGGAGAGATGTTAGCATTGATTCACTGTGTATAAATTCATTCCTCTATTGTTGGCGACTCTGTACAGCTTGGACAGTTGTATGTGCCCGTGATGAAGACTTTCAAAACACATCTGGCTGTATAAATGATGAAGAACTGAAATACTGGCTGTATAATAGATGAAGGATTGAAATACAGTTGAAACCACAAGTTATTTCTTCTTCCATAGACTTCAGCAAGTTGACTCTCTTTAAGAGTGACTTTCAGTGATATATTTCTTTGGATGATTATTGTTTTTGCTTATTTTAAATGTGTGCAAATTGTTTTATAAATTCATATACTGATTTATTAATTTATCCTAACTTTTGTTGGCTAGTTTCCATTGGATATAGGTTAGATATAGTTTTCCCTTTTTTCCCTTGCAGTTCTGATACATATGAGAAGGGAATTATTACTGATCTACCTCCTGAAACTGTATAACAGATCTACTCATACTCAGTGCAGTCTTTAAAAAAAAAACTTTAGATACATAAAATATCTGGGGGGGTTGTCTCCAAGACTAGGTAGCTTTCACAATGGGGGACTGATACAGACAAAGGAAGAATTTCCATAGCACAAGCATGTTGAGGTTCATGACAGTCCACCTCCTACAGTAACACATTTTCTTAAACAGTTTGAAGCAAACCAACAGACCAAAAAGAAAAAAACCTTTCCTTGTAATGATGCACAGAAGAAGGTAAAATGCTTGGAAATGAAAATGCTGGTTTAAATATAGATTCCAGTAGTGAACTCCTTACACAAATCCATTTTCCATAACTATGCCACATAGGTGTGGATCATTCCTGTTCATCACTCTAGGCCATGGCTAAAATAAAAACAAAAACAGAACACCCTACTGCAATGCGGTAATGGGACATGGAGCTATCTTTGAAGACCTCTCAGAAATTTCGCATTGTCTCAGAGTACTATTGCTGGGTGACTGGGACTAGCCAAAGAACAAATCTTGCAAGTTCTTAAATTTCAGTGGCAGTCACTATTACAAGTCAAAAGTATTAGTGACAGCCTTTAATACTCTATATGGCTTTAAAAGAGAATTGTGTGGTTTTCCAGAAGTTGATAGACTAAACTCCTTTTAACCTTCACCATCTGCTATGCTATTTAGGGCCAATCTGAGTTGCAGTCTGACAGGTTCTTGAAGCTCACAGATTCCTCAACCCTGGTTTATAATCTGAGTGTTATCAGGAACTATTTAACCTTGAGAGCCTGCCCCTATACATATGCAAACCTTTTTGCAGGTCAGATGCATGAAAACCAGATAAAGTATTCAGTTGCAGCATTTCATCTGTAGAATGCTTACTCAAAGCGGTTCAGCTGACACCTAAAAAAGCCATACATATTTTTATTTGCCCAAACTTTAAAAATGCTATTGTTAGTTTCAATTCTGCTTCCATGTTTTTAGTGTATTCTTTTTACTGCTCTGCTATTTTGGTGTTTCTCTCTCTCTTTCCCTTTTTCTTTCTTTTCTTTTTATAATTGCTTTTTAACATTATTGTAAGTTGCACAGGGAGTGTTAACACTGATGGGATGAATACATATGTCCATATAAAGAAATACTAAGGAAAATAAACAATTACTTAATTTGTCATTTTATTTAAGTATCAGCTTGGATTGCACATGGGGTATAATTTGTTGGAGAGGTTTTGATAAAGAATAAAAAAACTCTAAGAATGGAGAGAAATATAAAGTTATTCTTCATTAATGAAAGTCAACTAGGAATCTCAGTCACCCTTCTAACTAATTCCAAGTAAAAATGCCAGTCTGCAAACTTAAAAACAGGGGTTAAAATCCAATCTATTTCATATCATCAAGTGTTACATATGGATACACACTGCTATAGTGCACTCTGAAATTAATAGTTTGTGCAGCACCCTCACTCAAGCCTCACTACAAAGCAAAATGTGTTGTACAGCAATAGTATATGGCAGGTGCCCCTCACAATTTAAAAATCAAATCACTGTATTTATAGAATGAACTGAAAACATTACCAAACCAGAGGGCCAAAATCATTTAATATCTGTCTACAATTTAGACAGGAGGAGGATATCAGAGAATTTGACTACACGTATAACACATAATATTCAGCTACAGTGCACTTACTGTAAAATTGTATTTATTTCTCTTGCACAATTATTTCCCAATGTGAAAATAAGTCTCCAGTGAACTTACCTCAGGAAACATGTTTTGTTTTACACATACACACACTCCCTTAAGGATGAACAAATCCTCCTCACAGTAATTTGCCTTTTGAGGATACCTTCATTATTTGGTATCAGACTTGAAGATACATGCAAAAATTTACATGAAAATTTCTTTAAAACAAGAAACTTGGAAGGCCCTGCAGCAACTAAGTTTCATAACCTTCAGAAAACTGTGATCCTCATTCTCTCACCCCAGTCTCTTTCACTACATGCAATGCTGCTTCTCATAAACCAGTCCAATTCTTTTGGAGTCAAGAACCTGTAGTTTTCCAGATACTGTTGGATTGTAACTCCTGCCAGTCCCAGCCAGCCTGCCCAATGATCAGGTGTGATAGGTAGTCTAACATCATCTGGAGATCCCAGGTTCCTCACCAGTGTTCTAAATGCAGAAAGCACTCTGGAACTGGAGTGTGAAAAATCCTCTGGTTTTTGGTCTCTGAAGAATATATTAATGCTTTATTCAGAAACAGGTGTTCTGAAGTTCTACTTTAAAAAAAATTTCAACTGCAAATTTATCTATTTTTCACAATCAGAACATTTGTCTGAAAAGTTTATTTCAAATTTTCTGAACACTTGAAGCAGGACTGCTTTAAATATTACACAAGTGTCCAGAGAAAACTAAACAAAAATTAAACTGTTATAAATTACAAGTATTTGCTTTTGAAAGAGCTCCAGTAAACAGAAAACATGACACACATATTGCAAGGAAACCCCCCAACATTTCATGCAACAGCAGGCAAGATGTAAAAAGCCACCTAAATTCACACATTTTTACATTGAATCATCAGAAAAAAGTATTCTTTAGTAAATCTGTACATCCAAATACACTTGGGAGCTACATCTAAGTTACGTCATTTAACGTTTTATACACTTGTTACCCCTTTTAAATCATCAAGTAAACACTCCAAAATGGGGGTGGTTGGTTGAGTTAGGAAATAAGAAAAGAAAGAAATCATTGCAGACATTCAATTATTATTATTTTTTAAATCTAGACTTCCAAGTGTTGAATAAAAACAGAATACATCATCTTCGTTTAACATTTCTGCTTGCTGACTGTACAAAAATTGCAGTGCAGAGAGGTCCACCTTTGTACTTAGTTTCTTTGGATGGATCTCAGATATAGCTGAATATTCCTTTAATAATGAGCAAATGGAAACTTGGTTCTACTGAACAGATATTGCATGCAAACATTTGCGTTTTAAACAAATACATGTTATTTCTTTAGTAGGTGATGTTGCAAGTTATCCTGGTACCACCAAGAGTTTCTTTACCCTGTCAAACAGCGCTAAAACTTGGAGAGCTGAAACCATTCCAGAACAGTAATTTAAGTACCAGTATCTAATCAGAAAATTTTAGAAGCCGCATGTTTCATTTTCCTTTTTAATTGAATGGAACAAATGCTTAAATACAGTTTGTCCTCTTCACTGAAGAGAGCTAGTCTATTTCATCTTTATGAGCTAGGTTTTTTGTCGGTGGTGGGGGAGATTAGCATGTACTGTGGTAATGCCTACTGAATACAATCCAAACATTTGCTGCAAACAGTTGGAGGAAGTCAGTAAGAACTAGGACCAATGAAAGATGTTGCTTTAAGTGGTCCATAAAAGAGAGATAGAGAGAGACCCACAGAGTGCCCAGTGTTAAACACACAATTTTCCTCTTGCGCTTTTTGGTGTGCAAGTTTATATATACTCTGTCCCCACCCCCAGTTATTAACTGTTCCAGAGTTCAGTTTCCTTAGTCAATTTTCACATTGGTGTAGATTTTTCTAACAAAGGCACTTGTTCCCATATAGCCAATAGCTCCTGCAAAAAAAGAAAACAAATATGTATGAGCAAGCATTTCATTTTAACACTTTGGCTTAGTGTCTGAACATGTGCTACAAACCATTACACTCTAAAACCTATACACTCCTCTAAACTCTAAAACCTATAAAACTAACTGACAATTTAGTTAGTCCAATTGTGGTTTCTGGATTTTTATTTGTGAACCTATGGTTATATCTGCCTCAATTTTGTTGTCCTTTCATAAGAGAAAATATTGCCTCACTAAAACTTCAAAGAGCACCCCACGACATCAACCCTGTCTGTCAGTGCTATCACAGCAAGACAACTAGGAAGATTTCTTCAAGATCCCTTACTTGCTACAAAGAGAGAAACCTGTCTGTAGTGTTTGGGCATTTTCTCTCTTTAAATTTTTTGGCACAAATTCTGCTTGTGCTCAGAGAGAGGTATACCTGTCACTGCTATTTCATAACTCAGGTCTTCAACCTGAAACCTGCCAGATGCAGTTCTAGATATTAAAAATATTCTGCATCCTTGGCAATTGTAACACCAGCTTCTTTTATGTTTAGAAAAAAGAAGTGTCTCATCTCTGGCTAATGCGAGCCAGGTGTCTTCACAAGAATTTGCTATCCAAAGCACAAACGTGTCCATTGCTTGATTGGGCCAAGGTAACTTCTGTTGCCTACCCAAGGATCAGTGAAAACACTAATGACTGAGAGCAAGGAGTGGATCTTTCAGGGCTCTGCTACCAAGACAGAAATGATTCACTCACTGGGAAAACAGAGCAGAATGAGGAGTGCCACAACCTGTGGAGATCATGCTAGATTTAAAAAAAATGCAGAGGAAATAATAGCAGGGATGGTACTATTCCTTTGTTTTGAAGGGTACGTGTAACAAATCAACTAAGCAATAAATGTATATTTGATTTCATCTTACAGGTGGCTCATGAAGTGTAGAGGAGAAGATAGATAGGAAGAAATCACTTGCAGAGTGAGTTCACTAGAAGCACAGTTATGTGAACATGATGTGTATTACACAACAACACAGACTACCTCTTCTTCCCTGGAGCCTAAGTTGGCCCCAAGGCTTTGGGGCAAGCAGTTGTAGAACAGGATAGGAGGGAGAGAAGCAACAGAATACCTTGAATATTGAATGAGAAGCCCCAGTAAGACAGCTGTATAAATACCTCCATCCATTAAAAAAAAATTCAAAAGAATATGCAGATACTTTGGACAAGTCCATCACATTTTTCAAACACCCAATGTGATTATAGTTCAGCACAGCTGGGCCAACAGTATGTGCATTTTTGTATCCAGATGGACAGATCTGATAGTCAGATTAAGCCACTACAGGGACCATTCTGGGTCCAACACATCCATGGCCCAAGGCAGGCCACTCCATCTTCCTCAGACCTGCAGTCTCAACCACAGGCACAGAAACTGCCCCATGGTCACTTCCCCAAGAAGGGCACTTGGCTTCTCTTTAGCAAAAGACTGTGGCAAGTAGGACCAGACTGCTCCATCTAATACCTAACCCAAATTCCCAAGAAAGGCATTAACAGTTCTACGTGTGTGTGTAAGAGGGACCAGCCTTGAGATTCAAGTTGCAGGGAAGTTTAAAAAAAGTCAGCCACCAGCAGAAGGATGGTGGGAAAGGAAAATCAACCAAAGGAGTTACTGAATGTTCAAAGTCTCACTGAAGCAATCAGCATCCTTGCAACTCAAATGTTATACTGGACTTTTAACAGGAGTAATTGTTATCCCTTCTGTGTTGTCTCAGTCTCTCTCTGGTTGAGTGCAAGATTGATATGGCTCTTAACTTATGCCCAACTAAATTTCAATCTGAATCTACAATGCAGACAACAGAATTATTAGTTTTTTTCTCTACATCAATTTTGTTATTTGTATGTGGGAAAATTCTAATTGAAAAAAAGCTATACTCAATGAGGCCTCCCTGCATCTGATGTTGCAAACAGCAGGTTCAATTCACTGAAAAAGAAATCCTAATCTGAAGATCAGAAATAGACCAGATATGTCCTGAATCCTTTTCTAGTCAACGAAAGGAAGATATGACTTACTGGAAGGAAATGAATGCTCTGCCTCATAACGGCAAAGAATGCTCACACTTAAAGTGTGAATCGCTGAATGGCAACTAATATGGAGAAAATACCAATTCGTACTGGCATTCTAGCACCCGTTTGTATGTAAACAAAACAGGCACAACTGACAGAGTTGTATACATTTCTTTTTTAAGTATAAGTATTAAAATCAATAAATTACATTCGCAAATGATTTATTGTTCAGTCCAAAGTCCAGGAAAATTACCAGCAACACATTTTTCAAGGATCTACCAAACAAAATTATTTAAAAACAAACAGCAAGAAATTAGAAATATCACTTGACGAATTGAAGATACTAACTTGAATCTTATTGGTTTAGTCTCAATATAGTAAACCCCATTGAGTCAACATGCAAGTAAATCCCAGTGATTCAGTTAATTTAGAAGGAGCTAACAATACGATTTAGGCTACTGAATTCATTGCAAACTTACCACACATTATTCCCAGGGCTGTGCTAAATACTGCCATATAACCAAAATAAAATGATGTCTGAAACAAACCATACATCCTGGAAAAAAGCAAAACACAGGCAGGTTTTTAGTGTCTCCAAGTTACCAATAATTAATTATTTTCTGTGAGGCTTATTTTTAAAAGTGAAAACACAAAATGTCAAAAGCTACATACTTTGTCTTGAAAAAGTAGTAATAAAAGGAATACATGTAAACGTAGATTGCAGTTGAAGCAGCAGACAGAAAACTTGTCCATTGCCTGAAAAACACACATAAACAATTAGAGCACACGCAAACAAAACACTCCCTGAAAATACCAAAACAGATTTTTAAAATTTTTATTAAAATTTAATTCACTATTTTCTCCCTTACCTAAAAAAACAAGCAAGCATGAATACTTCTTTCATCTTTCTTCAAAATATTCTACGAAGTATCTATAATCTCTAAATAATGTCTAGGGTTCTATCGTTATGCTCTTTTTCAAGTGCAGTATCCCAGTTCTATCTTGTTCACACACAATGAGCAAAATTATTTGCGATTACTTCAATACATTTAATGCATTTAAGATTGAACAGTAAATTTAAAAAATGCACGTATAATAACTGATTTTAAGTGGCCGAACAAACTTACTACAATGCTCTCTGTATATTGGACTGCCTTTGTAAGATGGTTCTGAAAATGCAGCCACTGAAGAATGCAGAAGACTGATGAGGAAGAATAGTTATGTTCTGCCTCAGCTGCACTGGCTGTTGATGTGCTTCCAGGCTTAACTCAAAATGCTAGTTTTAACCTTCTATGGCTTGGGACCCTGATACTTGAGAAAACACTTTGCTTTCTAGGAACATGTCTTTAACCTGAGGTCAACATCAGAGGTGACCAAAGTGCCAGGTTAAGATGCTTTTCTATTCCCATACATTTGATAACATCAGATTTTTAAAAGTCTAGAATTATCACCATTACAGATAACAGTATTTTTATTTTTTTAAAACTTTTGTGAATTTTAATAGTGGTTAAAAACAGACCCTTTTTCTTAGAAAGGTGTCTAATGAACTTAAACAACTACAACACTTACCACCTATAATCCTCTGCATTCAATAGAAAATATGTACACACGATTGTCACACACACAGTCACAATGCAGAGGATAACCAGCACTAACATCATGAAACCATAAACGTAATAGATCTTGTAAGCCCAGAAGGAAGTGAAGATAAAATACCTAAAGAGCAAAAACAAAAAACACTCCACCTTATTTATTGTATGGACACAAACTCTTAATTAAATTAAGCTGACATGTAAATTATTAATATATGAATTTTTTTTTAAAAGTCTCCAAATTAAAGACTCACATTTCAATAAAAATGGATCCAAATGGTAGAATTCCTCCCAAGCAAACAATAACAGCTGGTTCCATAAACCTGGAAATAAATTAAGAGTTAGCTTTCTAATATGATCAAAGCAATGGAGTGAGTTAAAGAGTAGAAAGTTTTGCAGAAGTCAGAGAGATCAACCAAAATTCATAGTAATGAATCAGGGACAGCTGCACATATTTTGAAGCAGTGCAGGGATGCAGGGATGGGCTGGATGAGAGCAACTGAATTCTGTCAAGACAGAGGCCTTGTGGGTGAGTGGCTTCCATGCCTGGAAAACAGGAAAGCTCTTTATTCTGGATGGGATTGCGCTCTAGCTGGAAGATCAAGTTCTCAACCTGGGAGTACTCCTGGATCTATCTTTGGCACCAGAAATTCAACTAACCCTATCTACTATCTACCCTAACCTATCTACTATAACCCTAACCTATCTACTTTGGCTGGTACATCACTTGTACTGCTTGTTGGCTACAGCAGTCCAGGCAGTGATACCCTTAAGGCTGGATTACTGCAATGTGCTCTGTGTGGGGCTGCCTTAAAGGCTGGTCTGGAAACTGAGGCTGGTGTAGTTTGGTTCAGCAAGGTTTTTGAGTGGACCAATCTGTTGAAAGCTCATTAATACTTTTTCTAAAAGAAGTGGACTAGTTGTTTATCTGCTAGCAAGCAAGGTTATTATTCATTTCTAAAGCCCTAAACAACTTAAAACCTGGTTACCTTAGAGACCACCTTCTCTTTTATGGACCCATTATGTCTTTAGGGTCATCTGAAAAAGCCCCCCTAGTAGTGCTGCACCTTCCTGAAATGGACTTGGCAGTTGTTCAGAGCAGAGCATTCAGTGTAAAAACACCTACTATGTGGAATGCTCTTCCACCAGTACTTCAGTGTATTCCAATGATCCTTCATTTTCAATTCATGTTAAAAACATATTTGTCTGAGCAAGCCTTCCCTATTTAGTCTAACCAGATATACATTTCTTGAAGTTTAAAAGTATTAGTGTACTTTCTGTGTGTTCATGTTTTAGGTTTATGCTACATTTCACTGATGTACATCACTCTGAAATATTTGGATATAAGGAGCATAAAATATATGCAAATAGACAAATAGTTGATTTAAGGATACAATTGTGGTATGATAAGGTCATCCACCCTTCTATTAACCTTCTTGGGGGTCCCAGTTCTATTAGCACATGTGTAAGATAAAATCTAGAAGCACTAATGGAGGGGGAAGGTTTGCAAGTGATCAATGTTCTGGATTAGAGCACCAATCACCTGTAATGCACTCAGGCACAGTTTCAATCAGCACCTGGTCAAGAAGGTGACAGCAGTTCTAAACTTCCCTCAATATTTCTTGTTGTACCCTCTCATCTACTGTTACATGCTGCTGCTTCTGCTCCAGACATATACCTGGAACTCCCTTTAACCTATTGCAGCAGAAGGAAAAAGATGTTTGGATTGTTTGGATCAAATCCAAACAAGATGAACGTGATGCTGGTCAGCATGACATCTGGCACGGGGACTGGGATTCAACCTGTCCTGGAAGGGCTAGGCTCTCTCCGAAAAGTCAAATTTGTGGCTTGGGAGTGCTCAATGATCCTACACAGTTCTTGGTGAAAGCTTTTCAGATAATAATGGTGGCATGTACAATAATGTTTAAATGTACCAGCTGAATCATTCATTCTGACAACAGTTATTTAATTGCAAATATTTGCAGAGTGCTGACATTTCAAAGTGATATAAATTAATGGTACAGATAATACATATAATACACAAAATCAAAATACAACATTTATATTGTCCATGAAACTGAAGTAGGTTGGATTATACCAGGGAGGCTTGGAAAAACTGATTTTCACCCTGCATCTGAAAAAAAATTGTTGGAGTATGTCAACTCTCAGAGGAAAGACCATCCCACATCATGGGTGCTAGGGGGCTAAACATTCTGCTCTGAATGACTGAGGACTAGATGTCAGGAACATGTTGGGTCACTTGGAAAGATTCTCCAGATGGCTCAATGAGCTCTACACAGAGTTATATTTGAGTCTGGAAGCTTCATTTTGTGTAAAATGCAGCACTTGTGCTGTTAACTGATACTTGTTTTCCAAGCTCAATTCAAGATGTTGCTCTTAAGCCTTGAATTTTTAAATAGCTAAGGGTCTGGCACTCTGAGCAACCTTCTATCTGACTAATACAATCTGCAAAACATTCTGAGAACACACCCACTTGCAGAAGCCCTTTTCTTTGGTACACATAAAAGGACTTTCTTTTGTAACACTTTCAAATAGTGGAATGTTCTTTAAGAACTAAGACTGATGGCAACACCCTGCTTTTTGAAAAGTACTAACGTACACTGCTTTAGTTTGTCCTTTCAGATGTGAATCATGAGTCTACTGTGGTTAATATGTTTTACTTAGGTAATTAATGTATTTATGCATTTATTGCTTTATTTGAAATTTGCGCTTCCTAGAAGGCATGTGTGGAAAAACAGTGTAAAAATGATACATGAATAGTTTCATGGACAACCTGCCTCACTCGACAGACAAATGAGAAGAAATTCTATTTGTATTGTACCATTTTTTCTCTGGGATTGGACGAGGAACAGCATTGACTCGACAAGGAAAGTTGGGCTGACCCGAAAGATTTCGCCCAAGTATTGTGCCGACAAGGTTCAAAGGAAGAATAACGAAGAAACAGATGCAGCATACAGCCACCTATAAACTCGCAGTCAGACAAGAACAGAAGATATAAAATGCATCCTTTACAATATTAACATATTTGTAGTGATATTAATTGCAACACATACCTGTTTGTCTATCCACATTAGAATCAGTAAAATGGATTCCTTGAGAGAAACAGTAAATACTGTCTAAAGTCCCTCACCATGAACTATTTTCCTTGCAGTGCCACAACACAATTTCCCCATGACTCCTAGATATGCTCCTGTGTTTGTACTTAATCTCTGGAGAGGCTGTGATTCTACATCTGCCCCTGTGCATGAATCTGTTCATGAAACAACCCCTAGGAAACAGGGAGAACAGCCTGCACTATGGAGTGATCAAAGTTGGTTTTGATCCAGCTCCACAAAGCTGGGTTGGATATGTTCCCACCTCTGCTACAGGAAATGTGGGGGAATTGTCTGAATTTGTCATTCCCTCCAATGGGAGATAAATTCTTGATGATCTGGACTCTCTCTCTCCATCCTAGAATAATGCTTTCAAATTCCCTGTCTGATTCACAGGCCACCCCTTCTACTGCATGGACCCAGTTTAGTGGGCAAACCAACCAAAGTACCAATAAACTCATTTGTGTTTGCAGTATATCCCAAAAAACGCCTCTTTGTGATGTACTAGCTTTGGATACATGGACAAGGGCAGCACTGGAATCTGAACCACTAGTAGGTAGGTAACTGGCTGGGGGAAATCTCTCAGATGTCGAGACTGGTTTTGTTAAATATTTTCCTTGATACACTTTTAAAGAAATATAAAATTACATAAAGCGGATAAACAACACGTAAAACAGATCTTCACTACAAAAGACAAATTAAACTAAACTAATACACAAATATCTAAACTACTGAACTATTAATCCTAAAACAAATAAAAACATAAAAGAAAAATACAAATACAGTTTTCACTTCCAACTCCTAAGAGAGTGGTAATTCATTATCCTTATAATTCATCTGACTTCCTTATCTACTTTTATCTGTATTTATAACAATTAGTAAACCTTTATCCATTGTTACCCAAAGAACTCACTATTAATATAAACTTTTTTTAACATTACAAAGATGGACTGTTCTACTGTAATAAATCTAACCTTACCAATTAATCAAAGCCTCCAGCTCACCTTAAAAACAATATATAGTTGGTCCTCCACATTTGCGAGCTTGACTTTTATGTATTCAATTATTTGCAAATTTCTTTAAACCCTGCTCCCCACACCTCAGGTGCTTAAAATCAAGTCACACAGCCCTTAAACACACACACACACACACACACACCCCTCTGGCGAGTTAAGGACAGCTCAAACCCAATTTCTCAGCACCAGAAACCATCCGCCGAATTCTCCCCCAAACGCAAGGAAAGAGATGGGTGACAGAGGGGAAGTACGGGGCTACCATGCTGACCTCCCTTCCTTCTCTTTTTCTTGACTGGTTTAGACTCTGGGTGCCTCTTGTCCCCACCATGCCTTGCCCCCCTTCCCCCCACACACATTTTGATCTTTGTGATTTTTCTTCCACTTTTGCAAGGGTTCTGCACGAATGTGGAGGACCAACTGTAACCTTTTCCTAATTTTTTTGTAATCTGTAAGAGAACCATCTCTTAATAAAGTCATCAGTTTATCCACCTCTGCCATATCCAATAACCTCATCATCCAGTCTTCTTGAGATGGAATCATGGGATCTTTCCAATATTCTTGCCACCACAATCATATATTGTATGACTTTCGCACAGTTATCAATCTGATTATTTATCAGTCCCAGCAAAAATAGTATTTTCAGAGTCAATATGAAAAGTAATGACAAAAGGCACCCTTGTCTTGTCTAACTTATCAATTCTAGGCTTGATAACTGCATTAAAATCTTCTAATAGAATAAATTTGTCATTTGATAAATTTAAGATTCTCTGGAACAATTTTTCACAGAAAACTACCTTCTCTGTTGGTGCATAAATGCCCACCACTAAGACCTTTTCTCCTTAAAGGCTATTTTCTAGTTCTGTGTGTCTTCAAAAACTTTCTAGACATAATGTTGCCTTGGCATAAATCAGAACACTCTTTTTATCCACAAATGATATAAATTTTTTCCCCTAATTTAAAATTCATTAAATAGTTTTCATCCTTTTTCCTGGTATGTGTTTCTTGAAGGCAAATCAAATCTGATTTTTGCTTTTCCAAATATTTTTTTTCTTTTTAGCTGTCAAATTTATGGCCTTTGTATTTCAAGATAGGAACTTCATCACAATTTTGTTTTTTTTGTCTGAGTCTGAATCCACTTTTACCTGGACCTGGTCACTTTCCCATCTTCATTGTGTCCATTTGTACCTTTAGTGGACAAATCTGGAGCTTCTCTCCTCCTGTACTCTTCCCCTCCAAAATCTTTTTTCATACTTCTACAGGCATTCCCTTGCCTTTGGGACTGTGTTCATGCTGTGGCTCTGTCCAGATTACACAAACTTTTAAAGGCTAGAACCATTAAAAGACTGAATTTATTAGTCTTATAGATCTCAGCGGTCAAAGTTAGTTCAGCCCATCTCCAGGAAGACTTCTTCATTTTCAAATCTTCAATCAGGATGGTTAGAAAATTGAAGAATGGAGTTGAGCTACTTCAAATAGCATGGCATCCAACATGACAGCGTCAGTGGCTTCCCGGATCTTCTCTAATCTGTCTGGCCCATGGGAGGACTGACTTGCCCCATGGAGCCAACTGGGCAGCTGTGACTTTAAGTGGGATTTTCTGACTTTCTTGTCCCCAAGAAAGAATTTACATCAACCTCTAAAGCACCATACTGGCTCCTTGAGCCCATGGTCCCTCGGGAGGCCATCCCTAAGGAACCATGTCACCATCCACCATTCCAACTGGAAGTCTCAGGACTGCTTTGTGTATTTCTCCATGGCAAGGGGTTGGACTGGATGGCCCTTGCGGTCTCTTCCAACTCTATGATTCCATCGTTCTCTATGTTCCATTTCTCCCCATAATAAAGAGAGGAAAATGGGGATTTTTGAACAGAAGTCACTGCTCCGCTAAAAAGTGAACATTGCATTTCTGAAACAGTCCTAAACTAACGGCTTTCCTTCCTTTTAGGTAATAAAAAAAAGATGAATTTCAATTAGGATGTCAGATTTTAAACCTATTTATTTACTTTACAAATACATCAATAGCTGTAAGCCTCTCTTTAACAAATGAAAACTGAATTTATTAAGTAAACGATAAGCAAATTTTAATTCTAAGTGAATCTGATCCAATTTCTAACAAAAATGAAATGAAAACAAGCAGAAGTTTTATCCTGGATGATCCATGAAACAGATTCACTCCCTCTGCATCCCTCCTGCATGTTAACCACATAGAAAATGAAACCTTGATCATACCAAAAGATTTTATCTGGAGTTAAATTCTCAGAACTAACCAAAGTTTTCTGCTTTGCTATTGCTTTGATCTAATTAAAAGCTTTGCATTCAAATTTCTACCTATTTTGAATGATTGGATTGTTGAAGGCAATGTATAGCAGCTTTCT
Organism: Cyclura pinguis; assembly: GCA_030412105.1. NCBI lineage: Eukaryota > Metazoa > Chordata > Lepidosauria > Squamata > Iguanidae > Cyclura > Cyclura pinguis. The sequence goes on from CM059601.1 coordinate 128,418,722, forward strand.
TCATTTAATAGTTTAAACTGGTAGTAATAATTAAAATGCTCACCATTGTTCCAAAAGGAAGAGCCCTTGATGCATGATAATAAATGGCAATGAAGTTAATGAAGAAGGCTGTACCACAGACCATGGCAGGAATAAGGAATGCCCCTATGAACATCTGCTTTATCCACCGCCTTCCTGCAAGTAAGAACATTCCAATTCATCTGAGATTTAGGCTATCCACTACAACCCCAAACGCACTACTGCATGGTGACATGTTGCTTTACTGATAGCTAGAAGGTTAATTAGATAAAAGGCACGTGCTCCATACATTCAGCGTACGCAAATCTATCAAGAGTTGAATTTTTGTTTGGAAAAAAAAACCATGTACATTAGTGTACATATCATTCAGATATGTCTGATACTATTATCTTTAATATAATCAAACCAAAATTGTAGTGATAAGGCTTACCTCCCTGCCTGGCATAAAGACTTCCTCCAAAGTAGCCATTCACTGGGGATGTTGCAGCATAAACAAAAATAGCGGTACTTAGCATTGATCCTCTCCTAAAATGAAAAACATGTACATTTGGCTACACAAATGATTGTCTGAAGTCCACTAAAGGAAAAATGTTACAACAAACACAATATAAGTGTTGAATATTTGGTTTTAGTTACTTTGAAAAAGAAGAAGGGGAGGGGGAGGAAGAGAAGGAGGAGCAGCAGCAGCAACAGCACAATAAGATGTGCAGCAAGGAAAAAATAATGGAAATAAACTTCCTGCTTCAAAATGCCAGTATGTCGCATCTGAACAGATATAAAGTATCATACAAGTAACAGGCTAGATTATCACAAATTGAGATGAGCATTAAAACCACACTGAAGGACATAAACACACATACACAGAGGTAGAAAACACCCAACTGCAAAATCCACTGGCCAAACAAATGTTGTAGTACTAGTAGTTTATCAATGTTTAGACCATAGGCCATTCGCATCCATTTTACAGAAAATCTTTTCTGGAAGTCCCATATTGAAGCTATTAGAGCACTAGCTCTGAGATCTATTGGAGCAATCCTTAGCTTTTACAACACTGCAGGGGGCTCCCTGGTTGTTCCAGCCCTAAAAATTATTCAGAGTAAAGTCATTGCCCAGATTCTGTATGGCGCTGTTGTCTGGGGATGGGATGGCTCTCTCTTGGTTGAACTGGAAGATCTCCAAAATACATTTTTCAAGAAACTACTAAGACTTCCACCTGGCAGTTCTGCAGCTTTGGTTCAAGCAGAGGTTGGTTTGCCTCCCATTAAATCTTGCATTCATTTCCTTTTATTTAACTACTGGAGAATTGTAAAAGACTCTTCTGTCAGGTTTTCTCCAAGCGATGTTTTGAACTAACATATGTATGCATGTGTGTGTGTGCCTTCAAGTTGCCTGTTGACTTATGGCAAGCCCATGGATTTCATAGGATTTTCTTAGGTAAGGAATATTCAGAGGTGGTTTTGCCAATTTCTTCCTCTGAAATAACTAATACTGAACAACTATACTCTTACATTTAAACACAGTTTCTTGCACATTAGAAGAGGCTAGCATCACTATCACTTGCACTGTTAGTCTCACAGAAGCAACCAAAAATTATGTTTTCTTAATTCAATATAATTATTCAACAAAATTCAGACGGTGTTAGGATCCCTATAATACACTTCATAAATCACAACATTTTTCAGATTACATAACACAGATTACACCACCTTACAAATTTACCACTACTATGGAGAGCTGTAAATAAAAGTTTCCACATCTTTTGGCTGATGAAGCCAGTGAAGCTTCAAAAGCTTGCATGATGTGTGTTTCATGCATTATAGTTGGTAAATAAAGATATCACTCTTTTGTGGATTTTGTTTTACCTAGTTGTGCAGCCAACACTGTTACCTCATGGTTACTGAAGTTTTAACATGAGTTACAAGTTGATTTGTCTACATTTTCCACTAAGTAGAGAATAGCAGGTTTGAGGTAGGAGTCTGCTGCTGCTACTTATTACTGAGGAAAGAACAGGTTGCTCACTTGTAACCATGGTACTTCAAGTAGACATCTGTGAACTCACACAAATGGGGGGTTAATTGCACTTGCGCAGTGCATTGTTTGGAACATGCTAGAGCTGCTATGCAAGTGTTTTGGTGGTAGCCCCTGCTCCACTGGTACATATGACCAGCCACGTTCCTCATCAAATCCTTAGTTCCATGACCACTGAAGCAGCAGCCAGGAGCTATGCACATTGAGCATGACAGAAGTGAGGAGGAAAGGTGGGTGTTCTGTGTGTTCACAGATGACCATTCAAAGAACCACAATGACAGGTGAGCAACCAGTTCTTCTTTGTGGCTCTGTGAGTCACACAAATGGGAGACTAGCAGGCTACTAACCCAGGTGATGCGTGAATCATACAACACAGGAGTTCAACGCTGCTGTCCCAAAGGAAGCATCAGCCCTCAACCTCAAGTCCAGTCTGTAATGTGTAATAAATGTCAAGTGCTGAGACCAGTTAGTTGCCCTGAAAATGCCCTCCAAGGAAACACCCTTCAGAAGGGCCAAAGAGGCAGCCACAGCTCTAGTGGAATGACTGTATGTGGTGACAAGAGGTTCTTTCTTGGCTAGTTTATAGGTCAGATGAGTCATGGAGGGAGACCCATTTAGAAAGATGCTGGGCAGAAACTGGTAGTCCCTTCTTGTGTTTAGAGCAACAAAGAAAGAATCTTTAAGACTGTTGAATGTCTGTCCTGTTAATGGAGATATCTGTCCTGTTAATGGAGAAGGCCAATGCTCTATTAACATCCAGGAAGTGAAGCCTCCATTCAAATTCTGAATGTATTTGGCATGACTGCAGGTAGTATTACATCCTGGTTAAAGTGGAAAGCAGAGACCACCTTGAGAAGAAAGGAAATGTCTGGCCTGAGTATGACTTTGTCCTTGTGAAAATGTAAATATGGAGTATCAATTTGGAGAGCACAGAGCTGTCCAGCTTGCCTGGTCGATGTTATTGCAACCAGGAAGGCCATCTTCCATGTCAAGAGGTGGATGTCACAAGTCACCATTGGCTCAAATGGCCTCCACGACACAGCAAAAGGACAAGTTTCAGACTCTGTTGGGCTGTGGGAGTTCGAATCAGAGGGTTCAACTTCTTACAGCCCTTTACGAAAAGTTTAATAGAGGGCACTGGAAAGATTGTATATCAACTGGAACTGATGGAATATAGGAGAAAGGTAGCATTTGATAGATGAAAGTGAGAGGCTCTTCTTAGACAAGGAAAGTAGAAAGTCCAGAACCTGCTGAAACTGGGCAGCATCTGGAGGTATGTGCTGGCCTGACAAGAATGAGAGAAATTTGCTCCACTTGTAGGTGTAGGATTTTTGAGCAGGCCCTAGAGCAGCCGCTAGGATTCAATGGAGTGGTATCAAGAGGGAGTCTAAGGATGAATCCTCTAGGCTATCAGCTTGAGGGTGTCTATGCTGGGAGGTCAAATTCAACTGTCATGAAGAGTTAGGAGATCTGGTCTCAATGAAAGTTTAAGATAAACTCTGAGAGACAGGTTAAATGGGGAAACCACAGCTGTCTCAGCCACCACAGAGTCACCAGAATGCAGCTTGCTCTGATCCTGGTCAGCTTGGAGAGGATTCCTGTAATGAGAAGGAATAGGGAAAAACACGCACTGTGATGCTCCCCCAATGATACAGGAAGGTGTCACTCAGCAATCCTTTTCCTTTCTGAGTCCTTGAGCAGAACGTGATACACTGCACATTCCAAGGTGACAGAAAGAGGTTGATTTCTGGTGTCCCCCAAATGCAGAATACGGCTTGGAGAACACTGTGGTGGTGCTTACATTCATGGCAGGACACTGGTGATCTGCTTACAGCATCTGATAAGGTATTTTCATCTCCTGGCAGATGAACAGCTGGGACTAAGATGTTTGTCCAGGCACCAGTCTAAGATCTGAAGAGGTGCAGAAAAGTATTCAACAGTATGCTCCCTTGTTTATTCAAGTAACAGACTACTGTGGTATTGTCTAATATTACTTGAACTGCTTGGTTCATTATCAGAAGCTCAAAAAGTATGGAGAGCTTCCTCCACCACCAATATTTTGAGAGTGTTGATGTGGAACTTGGTTTTGCAGTCTGTCCAGTGATCCCTGAAAAGAGATCATCCATGTGAGCAACCCATGGATGCATCCATCATGAAGACTTCACAGGCTGATACAAAAGAAAGGGTATTCCGGCTATCAGATTGCCAGTGTGCAGCCACCATTCCAGAAAGTGATAAACTGTCTTTGGAATGGTCAGTTTCATCTGAGGTAAGTCCATGAGGACACTGAATCTTGAGAAGAACCAGGAGGACTGAGAAGGCAAGCTGAACTTACGGGTACTGGTCTGGACCTTCTAGGTATGATCCAAGATATCATCAGTGTCCTTGTGCATCAACCCAGACTCATCAAATGGCAAGTCATCAGTCTTACTCCTGGCCTGGTGAGACAAACTCGAGAAGCGCAACCAGGCATGGTGGAATGAGGCCATGGCTAATGCAAGAGATTTTGTGCTGCAGTCACCAACATACCTCACTGTTGTAAGTTGCTATGACAATAAGGTGTGAGCCTCAGATTGGAGAGCTGCTGCCAAATGTTGGTCATCATCCAAAACTTTCACAAAGAATGGTGTCATACACTCCTATAGATGTTGCTGATGTGCCAACGTACATGTGTCATAGTCAGCGATGTGGAAGGACAATGCTGTGGTGGAGTAGAATTTTTTAGCAAGGTCATGGAGATTCTGACCTTTGTTGGTAGGGATGATTGCCTTCTTTTGAGTTGTTTTGGTCTGCACAGCCTCAACAACAGTGGAGTTGGGCTTTGGGTGTTGAGAGAACCAATCAGCACTAGAATCAAAGATTCTATATAACGTGTCCGCCTTCTTAGACGTAGGTCTTACAGATGATGGGCTGCTCCAAGACTGCCTTGCAATCTTAAGGATTGCTGGAAGAAGAGGTATATAAGAAGGTGTAGGGATTTTCACTTGAAGTCTGAAGACTGGGTCCTCAAGTTCCTGTCTGTGTGACTTAATGTCAAGCTGGAGCAACCTGGCCATGCAGACCATCAACTCCACAAAGGTGCAGATGTTTGTGGGAAAAATGGATTTGTGCTCATCAAAAATTTTAGGAGGTAAGTGTTGCTAGAGAACAACGGAAAAAGATGGAAGTCAAGTTGGAGTCAGTATCATAGGATACAATGGACTCAGAACAGTGGTGGTATAATCTGTGTGGAGATGGCAACAAAGTCAAAGCTGGAGGAGCAGGAAATGCAGAAGAGCAACAGTGTGGAGAAGACACCATAACTGAAGTGACCATCGGAGCACTGGTGGTATCGTGGTTTGAGGAGCACTGGTGGATATAGTAGAGAGGAGAGGCATGTCGGTAGCTCAAACAGATGCCTGAGGCTCACTGGTGAAAGAAGGGGATGCCTGCATTCCTGAGGCAATAAAGATGACACTACCTTGTGAGCAGGACAGGTGCAAGTAGATCAGGACTGCAGACAGTGCCTAGCAGGGTGAGAGGGCCTGTTCCGAACCAGCAGTTCTCTGTGCCTCATTGTATAGTGGTAAGGGGAAAAATCCTGACCATAACAATATCAAAATAGACTTCGATCCTGATTGAAATAAGCATAATGGTGATGGGCCAGACCACGGCACCTATAGTAACAGTAATCAAGATCACAATACTCCACAGCTTCTTGAGAAAGAATTTCCTTGAGGGGGAAAGAGAATGGGGAATGGAACACAACATCTACAGCTAAACCACCTGGATTCAACGGCCTCAGAAGAAGGGCAATGGAATTATCTGGATCTATAATGAACTGGAGAAGGTCAGTCCTGAGCCCTTGAAGCTGACAAAATGGAAGACTGAGATGAACCCAAAGATGAGCTTTGAGATGTAGGCACACACCAAGCAGAAGGTGAAGGTGGGAGTGGGGCATCCCTGAAAGGATGAGTTACAGGAGCCAGATATGACTGTGGTTTAGACTGCAGAAAGATCCAGAGAATGCTGAGGCCTACAAGAAAGAGAGTCAACTACATCACCATCTGAAATGACCAATGCTTGAATGACCTCCGGAGAGTGATGTGAATTTGAGGGCTGAAGAGTTCAAGCTGGAGAAGAATGAAGAGGCAAGTGCTCTGGTGATGCTGGTCTGGAAGCAACTCTAGAGACCACAGGATGGCACCTGAGGTTTGGAAAGATATTCAGATCTCTTTTACTTCTTACGGAGCCTGCATTCAGAGTGTTGAGAAGCAGTCTTGAGATAGAGAGAGCATCCCAGCATTGAAAGGACCTTGGTACAGGAACCTTCACCTTTCAACTTGCTGGTATCAACAGCAGGATCAGATACGGGAGGCTTGACACTTTTGGTTGCAGAAGCCTCAGTAGAAGGTCATCGGAATGCAACTAGTGAGGCAGATGAAGAGGAATCTGTGCCTAAGAAGTGCGCAGCATCGAAAATCTACTGGACATTGAAGGAGTGTAGGTACAAGTCAAGGCCTGCTCATACAGTTGGGCCTTTAGGCACAAAGAGCGATTTTTGTGGCCCTATAGAGTCATCACCTTACAGTGTAAACAGGATCTGATATTTTGATTTTCTCCCAGGCACAAAAGGCAATGGGAGTGGCCATCAGTATTTGGGAATTTTGCTCCACAAGTAGAACACTTCTCAAAAGATCTGATGGCATGGCTACCAGAGAACTGGAAGTAGAGAGTAGCTGCAAGAGGGTAAACCAAGAGAGAAGCTTAGAAACAGTCCAAGTCAATCTGAGTGAAGTTACTGAGCCAAATCACAGAAGGCGGACAAGAGTAGGCAGTTCAGGTTGAAAAACATAATGATAAAAGCTAAAACACACAGCTAACTGTTCCTTTTGATGCTGCTGCTGCTGTGATGAAACTGAGGGTTTGAACAGGAACATGGCTGGTCATATGTACCAGTGGAGGAGGTGCTACTGCCAAAAAGTTTGCATAATAGCTCTAGAAGTTTCTGAATGATGCACTGTGCAAGTGCAGTTAATACCCCATTTATGTGAGACACAGAGACCACAAAGTGATATTCTGTGTCACATCTAACTGAACCCTCAAAGAAGGAGTATGTCAAGGGTTAGGGGAGGTGGACCCTACAATACCCAAATTCACAATGCAAAATAAAGTGTTTGCAGTACATAACCTGAGTAGCGGGCAAGTATGTATACCAACATAGCTCTGCACACATTATACCAGAGGACACTGTACAGCTGTGGATGGATCTGAAAGTTGTCGTGTTATGGTGTAGCATCAATTACTGCCAGATTCTTTTGCTTCTTCTAAATCACGTGTTTATTTTCATTAACTTCAGTTTATTTCTTGAAAGTAGCAAGATGTGCTTTGAGCTGCTGATAATTAAATTTTAACATTGCCTATTATAAATGCTGTCTGACTGAACTCATAAGTTGACATTATCTGACAGCATGCAGAGGGAAAAGATGTATGAAGAACTAATTTTTTTCTGGGGATATAATAATGAATAGGAGAATTGTTATTTCCATTAAGCTATATAAATGCTTGTTTACATATTTGTTTTAACCCACTAACCTCCATCAGTATTTGTGGCATCTGAAAACAAGTTTTGCTCTGGTGTGTGATGAAATGAGAAAAAAATCCCCTAGATTCCTAGGTATACTGTCACAGTAAGTACCTACATGATAGGAATGGAGAATAGCTGTCTATCATTTATAGTGCTCTTTTTTGCAGATACATAGAGAAACAGCACTAAGTTTAAAAAATTAGTTTTAGGAGCTCTTTTCCCATGCTAAGATACAAGTGAAAACATTTCAATATTCTACCAACTGTGCATTTCAAACTATATGTTACAAGAGGCAATTTCCACAGTATCATGTAGAGAAGATAAATGGGCCACAGTTTCCTCCACGACAAGTTAAAGGAACCAGCAGCATAGGATTTAGAGCTTTTCAGAAAACTTAGACTGTATCACTTTCGAAAGCAAGATAAGGATGAAAGGAGAAAAGGAAGTCACACTTCTGAAATATGATCTATTGGCAGCTACAGAACATGGTCAACCCACATTTGTCATGGTTAACTGCAGTTGACTTTAACTTAATGGCAACCCTATGAATGAATGACCCTATGAACCTCCACGTTACAGATAGTGAGTTTTTTTTAAATCTGACAATAATTTTTTTCAAAATGATCAATCCCCATCTTGTGATCCAGAGATAAGTTTGATCACTACTCCAAGCAATCTACTTCCTTTATCAGAAACCTGGTTTTTCAACCCACAAAACGACTCCAATTTTCTTAACAGTTGTAGGGTCAAGGCCTGTCCTATGCTCAATTTTAAATTCAAGTCTTAGGGTAATCAACACTCTAGGAAGCTTCTCTACCTATTCTGCTCTCTGAAAGACATCACTGAGTAGTGTATAATAAAAATGGATAGTGTCAAGAGGTACAGCTAAGGCTGTGCAGTATAACTATGCTGAGAATGAAAAGTGGTGGTTCTTATTTTCTGAGCATAAAGCAGCTGCTCCAACATGAAACACATTTAAACACTAAGAAAGAATTCCAAACAACCATATGGGTAAGTGAGCTTGTTGGATCACGGCCAAGAACTTTAAAAATATTATGAAAAGGAAACAACACTCACTCTGTGTATAAATCCTCTAGCATTGCAACAATGATCACAATAAAAGAAACTGCAAAGATCTGGCAGCCAGAACCAATAAGGGATGAAAATATTAAAGGATGACTAGATGGTCTGAAGACATCTCCATGAACCTGCTTCCAGCCATATTCATCACCCAAATCTCTATCCTGGAAAAAAAAAGTTCAAAAATAATCACCAAAGATAAGCTGAACCCATTTAAGTACAATACTAATCTAAAAGAACCTAAACCTTGTTATCAGTCCTGACTACAGTAGATCAATTCCATCAACAGGATTTACCTTCACGTTGACTCAAAATTCCACAACTGGTTGAACAGTTCTATATTATACTAGTTGGGACTAATCAACAGGTTGTTAACCAAGAAGTGTTGTTTGAAAAAGATACATGTTTATAAGAAGAGGATGAGCTTCATATTCAGTTCCTCCATCTGATATAATAAAGAACTCATTAAGTTAAAATTCCAACCCAACTAATTTATTCCTCAGAGTCTACACTAACAGCTCAGATACAAAATTCATCTTTTTAAAAAAACAGAGATGACACCTCTGCAATTTCTTTTGGATACTAGCATATGGTAATGGAAGGTTTTGGACTAAACTAACTGCACGCATAATTCAGATATTGTTTTTCCTGCAGGCTATTATTATTATTATTATTATTTTACATCTTGCCTTTCTCCTGATAATGGGGCTTAAGACTGCTAACAACATTAAACCAATTCAAATGAAAACACAAAACATTCATGAAAGTATAAATTTAAGATCTAAAAAATAATTAAGCAATTTACAAAGTTAAAACTTGGAAGTTAAAATTATTAAAAGACATAAAAGACATCTTAAAAGACATAAAGATACCAACCTTGAAAAGAGAACCACACAGCATTAAAAGCCCAAACCTAGTAAATCTGTAAAAGCCTGATGACACAAAAAATGTTTTGACCTGCTGTCGAAAGGAGAGCAAGGGTGGGGCCATCCTGGCCTCTTGAGGAATCAAGTTCCAAAATCTGGGAGTAGCCACCGAGAATGCCTTCTCTCTTGCCCCCACCAAATACATCTGTGAGTGTGGTAGGACAGAGAGAAGGGCCTCCCTCTTACAGCTCTACTGGGCTCATAAAGGGAGATATAGTCCTTCAAATAAGCTGGGTCCAAGCCATATAGGGTATTATAGGTCAAAACCAGCACACTGAATTGTGCCCAGAAATGGACCAGCAGCCAGGGGAGCTGTTGCAACAAGGGAGTTGGCTGCTCCCTGTACTCAATCCCAGTTAACAATCTGGCTGCAGCTCTTTGGGCCAACTGAAGTTCTGAGCACTTTTCAAAGGTGTTCCCATGTACATTACAGTAATCCAAATGGGATGTAACCAAGGCCCATGTACTACCATGGCCAGATACAAATTCTCCAGGAATGGATGCAGCTGACACACTAGCTTTAACTGCACAAAAGCACTTCTGGTCACTGCTGAAATCTCGGCCCTCAGACTCATAGCTGATTCCAGGAGTACTCCTGAACTGCGAATCTGTGTTTTCAGGGGGAGCATAATACAGGCTGACTCCCTATTCCCTGAATCTGTCTTTCAACTGACCAGAAGCACCTTTGTTTTGTCTGGATTAAGTTTCAATCTGTTTGCCCTCATCCAGTCCACTACAGCTCTCAGGCACCAGTTTAGCACAGCAAAAGCTTCCTTGAAATTAGGCAGAAAGGAGTAATAGAGCTGGGTATCATCAGCATACTGGTGACATCTGAGCCCAGAACTCTAGACAACCTCTCACTCTAGTTTAATGTAGATATTAAATAACACAGGGGACAAGATGAAGGACTCCACAGGCCAGCGGAAAAGGAGTTGAACAGGAATCCTCCATTACCATCCTCTGAGAGGTCCCCTCCAAGAAAGAACAGAGCCACTGTAGAACAGTACCTCCAAGCCCACCTCAGTGAGGCAACTCAGAAGGATACCACGGTCAATGGTATCAAAAGCTACTGAGAAATCTAGCATAACCAACAGGGGCACACTCCCCCTGTCCACTTCCCGCTTTGGTCATCCACAGCTGTCTCTGACCAATAACCAGGCTTGAAACCAGTTAATCCTTGAGAAAGTTCAGTACCTAGCATTTGCATTTAAGACTAAAAGAGACCAATACTAGTCAATGCAGACAATGAGAGGCTAGACAGACCAAGATCTGACATACTATGAGGCAACTTCCTATGTGCAAAACTGCTGAGAGGCCATACTGACATTTGGAAGTCTGTTTTCTCACAACTCATTAAAAAAATAAAACAGCTAAGCAAGACTTTTACCATATCATCCATTTCTTCTTCTTTACTATATCGTGCATAATCTTTTCTCAGCGTCCTCATTAAAATCATAGAAACCAGGCCCACCAGGAAAATAACCATCATGAAGGAATTAAAAATTGAAAACCAATGGATCTACAAGAAAATGAAATTTTGTTAATACATATAATTCAAACAAGTCACTCATAAACTGAAATTAAATCTTGCTGCCTAAAATGCAGGCTGAGCTCAACCATATAGAGTCTCAGAGCATTTTAATGAATGGCATCAATCATCTTAGAAATATAATTTTTTTTATCAGGTATCAGAAAAACAGCTGCATGTAAAATCTTATGACACTGTTATCAGTCTGTATAATCCTCCCTTCTCAGAGCACTACGACTAGCCCATTCTCACATTTATATTATTAGACCACTTTACGAGCAATAATTATCAACTAGCAAGAACAAAAATATTTAATAAAAAGTATAAGTAATTGCTTTCCTTCTAAAATGTTTCAAAGAGATCTGGGCTTCCTCTTCTGCCATCAGAATATTGTTCTTGCCATTATAAAACCTGAAAAGCGTAAATTGATACCCATAGTGGTTCTCCATAACTTCAGTTGTCGATGTGATTGTTCAAGAAAGCTGTTTGGTCAGTATATGAAATAACTATGTTTCCACACATCTGTTTGGTTTTAATCCCTTTCCTCATTCTCATTTGGAAGGTAACCAATTACATTTTTATATAACATCATGAAGCTTCTGAAGCAGATCTCAATTTAATGCCTATTCCTGTGAAAAAAGATTGCTAATTCTGTAAGACATCCTTCATTCTTCAGCTTTTATATGGACTGAATTTATCCTCACAAATGGTGGGAATGGTCTAGAAAGGAGATTAATGGTGTGGCAATGGGGCCATGACTCCCAATCCCAAGATTTTTCTCCAAAACATAGATGGCCACTTAATCAATTTTTTTTAATTGAATGGAAAGCACAGGAGTACATCTTGCAGAATTTGTGTAATTCCCTACTGCTCCAGTGCATTAATCACTGTTCCAAATTAATTGGACTATTTGTACTAGCTGAAATGAGATAAAGTAAAATTGAGGTCTGGCCTGGTTAAACCTCCTAAATAAACTTCCTGGTACACAGCTGCTTTTCTAAACCTCCAATCCCCCTTTGTCCACAATGTAAAGGTTTCTAGTACTTTGTCAATTATTGAGTTTTAATGGGTCTGACCTATTGGCTATAAAATCAGGCCTCCACTTTTGTTGGAGTTAGGGATGTAAGACACCCATATAAGTGGAAAAATCATGAATAAAAATAAAAACTGCATTTATTTAAATCTGAGATTACTTCTCTTAAGAAACTCTAGATCCTCCACTGTGATCATATTCTCAACTTCCAGAGGAAATGGGCTATAGAGTCTTGCTGAAGGACCTAGCAATGCCTAGACAAGTATTCTCTCTAGGTTCTCCAGCATGACTGTACAGTCCACTTCACATTTTTTCCATGGCAGGGGCAAACAGAGCAAGAATTTTTAAAATGAAATGAATGAATGAATGAATGAATGAAATGATCAACAAATATTCAAATCTGTGAATGCTGAAACTGCAAAAAGACTGACTGAAGTTTGAAAAAGAAAAAGGATTTCGGCACGTACAAACATTTCACATTGTCTAACACAGAGAATATGAGACAACACTGTGTCTCAAATATGGACATTACATAGTTGACAACTGTTATAATTTCTAATAGGAAGCTGCTGTAAAATATGAAATCTAAAGTGTTTGTTTGGGAGATACTCAAACTAGTTAGAAGATCAGCTTCAAAACCTTACTGGTTTTGGTCTGATAAGGTTAACACACAATAATTTTGTGACTCTGCAATCAAGTATATGTATGTTTAGAACACAAGAGACAAACAGACACTTTAGATCATATTATCCATTTTATTTTTAAAAAATTGAATTGATATTTATATATATGGAATATATTTTATATTTTTAAATAAAAAATCTGCATATTTTTGTACAAAATCTCTTAAAATTGAATACACAAATTGCTCATCATGATCTTTATGATGGAGACATGTTTTAAAAACATGTCACGTTTGAACAGATACAATTTTACACTTTATGACTGCATCATCTCTATCACAACCACTCATACGAAAACTTTATTACTACCTTGCACAACTCTCTTGACCATATTAAGACCTGCAAATGTAACCACTGACTGATTTGAACACTGCATCTTCAGGCTTTAACCATGATCAGGGCAGTTAGGTCACTAAACACAATATGTTTGTAAATTTAAGGTATTTATTAGCTGCCCTGGGCTCCTGTGAGGGAAGATGAGATACTAATCAAATCAAACATATCAATAAAATTTGGGTGGGCTTTTGTGCATGTTACTAAATAACAAAAACATACCCTATGTTGAAAGAAAGATGGGTCAAGGTACTTGTCGAATCTGTCTTCAAACTTCACATCTGATCTTTTCCATTTCACCTACAGAGAAATTACATTTGAAAAGATAATATTTTATGATGAATCTGAAGAGCCCCAGTTCAAGATGGATGGGTTTGCAGATCATGCTAAAACAGTGTGTCACAGGAAGGACTAGTTGCTTACCTGTACCAGTAATTCTTTGAGTGGTCATCTATGAACTTACAAAAATGGGGTTTACTACACCTGCACAGTGGATCATTTGGAACTTTCTAGAGCTGTTATGTAAGCATTTTGGTGGTAGCCACTCCTACCCTAGTCCATGTGACCAGCCCAATTCCTGCTCAAATCCTCAGTTCCTTGGATGCCAAAGGAGCAGCCAAGGAGCTAAGGAGAGAGCATGCTGCACAGAGGGAAGGAAGGGTGGATGTTAGGTGAGCTCACAGATGACCACTTGAAGAACAATAGGTATGGTAAGCAACCCATCCTTCTTCTTCATAGTCTCTGTGACTCACACAAATGGTTGAGAAAGCAACTTATCATAGGGGGTAGGAGTGCCATGTGACATAAGAAAACAGCACAGCTCTCCCAAAGGCAGCGTCCACTCTGGACCTTGCATCCAACCTATAATGAGTAATAAATGTCAGGGGTTGACTTCAAGTAACTGCCCTGTAAATGTTCTCCAGAGGCACACTTTTCAGGAAGGCTGATGAAGTAGCTATAACCATGGTAGAATGGCTATGCACACAAGCAAGAGGGTCTTTCTTTGCCAGCTTGTAGGTAGATGTGTTGAGATGACATAAGTTCAAGGAGTAGCCTCTGAGACTAATGAAAGCCAGCAGTCTTGATGTGAAAGGCCAGAGCTCATCTATCATGTAGGCAATACAAAGTGCAATCCAAGTCAGTTGTACACAAGTCAGTCAGTTCTGCATAAACGCAGGTAATACAACATCCTGGTTCAAATGAAAGGCCAATATCACTTTTGGAAGTTTAAGGACCGCTTTGTTCTTGTGGAACTTCAGATATGGAACGTCCGCACAAAGGGCACACAATTCCCCTGCTCACCTGGCAGATGTAATCACCAGCAACATGGCCATCTTGCAGGTAAGTAGATGACTGTCAGACTGCCATTGGCTCGACTGGTTTCTTTGAAAGCTGTGAAAATACCAGCTCCAGGTGTCACTGAGGTGTAGGTCCCAGTACTGGTGGATACAGATTCTGGTAGCCCTTCACAAACTGCTTAACCAGTGGGTTGGGGGAGCAATGATTTGCAAGTTGGTAGAAATTGCTGGCAAGTAACATTTGATGAAAGAAAGAAAGAGAAAGAGGTCGCTGTTGGATAGTGATGGGAGAAACTCCAGCACGCACCAGACTTGTGCTTGGCCCAGAGAGATCACTCTGAGAAACAGAAAGAACAAGAATTTGTTGCATTTATACACACAGGACTGCTGGGTTGCAGGCCTAAGTGCAGAAATGAATTGCTGAATCAGAGCCAAAAGAAAGTCTAAAGAAACACTCTTCATGTCATCAGCCTGAGAGTGTCCAGGTCTGGATGCCTCATTTGCCTGTCGTGCAGTGTTAGGAGATCCAGTCTCCCTAACGGCCTGAGGTAGGAGCTCTGAGCAAGGTGAAGAAGGGCAAACCAACACTGTCTGGGCCACTATGGGGGTGATCAGGATGCATTTTGCCTTGCCTCTCCACATTCTGGCAACCACTCTGGTGATAAGGGGAAACAGAGGAAAAGTGTACACGACTGTGCTGAGCCAGAGACCCACTAATGTAGTGCCCAACTTCCTGAAGTATTTCGTACATCAGAATAAAGTCTCCATTTGCAGCGAGAAGTTGGAGTTCTGCTGAGAGCATCAGTTAGGACATTCTCTTCTCTTGTTCCTCCCTGTTTGTTCACGTAGTACACCATCACAGTGTTGACAGAGACTACCAGAGAACAGGAAACCACCTGAACAACCTTGCCCCATAGAAGAACCTTGAAGGCCTTGAAGGATTTCTCCACAGCCCACAACTTGAGAGCACTGATGTGGAGATCACTCTCTTCCTCTGGCCAGCGACCCTTACTCAAGAACCCTCCATGGGAATGCACCATCCTTCCACAGAAGCATCTGTCATCACCAATGTTGTGGGTTGATGAGGAAGGAATGACATGCCTGCCTGGATTTTCTTGTGATTGAGTCACTATTCCAGGGATCAAGATAGCTCTCAGTATGGTGAGACACATCCAGGGAGAGCCGAAAAGTGGGTCGAAGCAGGAGAGGAACGAGGCCTGCAGAGGGCAAATCTGAAGCCTCACTTGTGCTGTTGCTGACATTATGCAGGCCATGAACCCAGCCAGCATTTAAATGTCCTTGGAGTTTATCCTGCAACTGCATGAGCACTGTAGGGCAGCTTTTTTCATTTTCTTGAGTCACTTGTCCAGCAGACTGGCATCCACGACACGAGAATCAAGAATGGCCCAATGAGGAGATGAAGTGTCATGTTGATGTCTGTGAGAAGGCAGGTCTTAGAATGAACAAAGAGCCAATCATTGATGTAAAAAAAATATGATGAATCCTTGTTGCCTAAACCATGCAGCCATTACCACCATAAACTTCATGAAAACATGAGGTACAATAAAAAGTGCAAAAGGACAGACACAGAAATGATGGGTCCTTCTTTTCACAATGAAACAGAGGAAACAGCAATATGATGATAGGACAGCAATATGAAAGTATGTGTCCTTCAACTTTGCAAACCAGTCTCCTTCTTGTAACAGGAGCATGATGGCATTGAGAGTGCCCAATCAGAATTATCTGGGCTGGATGTAAAAGCTGATGTGCCTCAGGTCCAAGATGGAATGAAGGCCTCCATCTTTCTTTGATACAATGAAGTAGTAGGAGAAAAACCTCTGCAGGATGGAGGGACTGGGTATGGGTTCAATGGTTCCCTAGAGGAGAAGAGTGTTGACTTCCTCAAGAAGTGCATTAGAGTGGAGAGTAATGTAGAATAAACCTGCAGGGAGATAAACCCAAAACTGTGCCCCCTCCACATGATAGCCAGAATTCAAGTGTCATGCTGTTACAGCAGCCCAGTCACATTGGTAATCTCATGGTCTGTTGCTGAAGAGAGGAATGAGGAGCCAAAGATGGCACTTGCACTGGTCACCACACTTTTTGTGGTATGACTGCATGAGGTGTTTAGCAGCTGTCAAAGACCACTGTTATGAACAGAGTAGGACTGTAGATGTTCTGGAGTGTCTGGATGTCAAAGGGCTGAAGGAACACTTTGATCTTGAAGGTTGCTGAGACCATCCGTAACGAGACTGGGATGTCAAGTGGGCCTGAGATTGGAATCTGAATTTCTTTGCAGCTGTAGACCTCCTACGCACGTGCCACAACTTGTCATCCATCAGATTGTTAAAGAGACTGCCCTCATCAGATGAAAGGTCCTCTATGGTCATTAGAGCTTCATGTGACAATCCAGACGACTGTAACCACATGTCTTCTAAGCACAATTGCCCTTGCCTATGTTTTAACTGCTGCAGTTAGCTATATGCCTTATAGTAGTCAATTTCTTGGCTATATGTCTAACTTGCCACCCTCCTTACTGGCAGGAGTGGCAAGTTTCTTCTGAGCAGATTTAGATTGTGCCACCTCAGCAACAAAGTTTGGTTTGAGGTGATGTGTCAGCCAATCCAAACGAGACTTTACCACATGGTTTCCATTCTATTATAATTCCCTTATATATTAGCCAGATCTTTATCTTTAAGTATATATAATATTCTTGATTTCATAACAGAATTATAATAGAAAGGAAAGCTATTAAATAGAAAACAACTTAAGTTATGGAGTGTACGAAATTGGACAAATTGACTGAACAACTAATTAATGTGTCTATGTAATTGATATGTCCATTTCTCTTTTTTGTCTTTTCTTCTTTCGTATTTTACTGTTTGAAAATAAAGTTGAAAGAAAAGACTTCACCACATGGTACAGACTATCTACTTTCTTTGATGTTGGTTAAATAGTGGAGGGGTAGCCCAAGACCTATATGATACCTTCAAGAGAGATGACACTAGCAGTATAGGTGCAGGTATTGGTGCCTTTGTTTGGATTTAATGGTATATGAGATCCTCAGTTTTGGTTCCTGGTTGCCTGATATCAACTGTAGCTCCTGCGCCATTCCCATCATCTGTCTGTGAAAGCAGACATCAGTAGGTGAAACTGATTCATGCTACCCGAGTAGCTAGTGGGGAGCACACTGATGAAATACACAAAGAAGTGGAAGAAGAATCTGACTCAGAATCTTCCAATGATGATGAATCAGCTAGAATGGGGTGGAAAAGGAGAAACCCAAAGGAGTCTCAAAATCAGAGAGTAAACTTGCTCTGAAGGCTCTGGCATCAGCGGAAGTGTATGCAAACCAGTAGCTTCCAAGGGCTAAGCTGAACCCAATGGGTGAGCAGAAGGTTGAGCCAGAGAAACAGCGTGTGCGCAGGAAGATTTTACATCCTGCCGCTTCTGTCAAGATGATTGTGATCTGTTTGGTACCAAAGGTTATGGCCTTAATGCAGATTGAGATGACCACGAATGCGAACACTGATATCAACTACACTGGTTGTACAGTGGGAATGTCAGTGGCAAAATGGCTCCCTGGCATGACATTGGAAGTATGGTGGTTCCCATTGGTGGTAAAGTGGTCTCAGGTTACAGGAGCGGGTGCCAATAATAGTCATATTCTTCATAATCCAACTCTGAAGAAGGGGAGCAACTGTACCAGTAATATGAAGAGTATGCACAGTGATGGTGGTAATGTTTGTATTGCCTACAGCCATAGCTCCTAGACTCACATCCAAGCTGTCGATGATCAGAGCAGTGACGTTATTGTCAGCACAGAGAATGGGAGCAACAACTTTTCAGTCTAGATCTGGATGAATCCATGCTATGAAACATCTGCAAAGACAAAGAGGATGTTGAGTGCCAATATCAAACTGACTGAGTGGAGGAGGTCGAAGAGGAGCTTCCATTCCCAATGAAGCCAGTGGCATGGGAGAACGAACCACTTGACCATCACACAGCAACTAAGGGGACAACTATCTCTCCCTCTGAAGCTGTGACAACTTGAATTACCTGAGGAGATTCCTCCACAGAGGGACTTGCAGGTGCTTCTTGAACTGGAGAAGAGTATCAGGATTCTACCAAGAGCAGTGCCAATGCTTCCCTTTCTTGCACCCATTCCATATGAGAAGGCTGCACCACCCGCAGCGGAGAGGATGATCTAGGCCTCGAAACATCCTTTCCTTCTTATGTCATCTCTTTTCTGAGCAACGCTTAAAAAAAGAGGCACTTACTTCAACAGATTGTCCTGATGTCAAGACTCGTGTCTTAGCCTCCAATTCAACCTCATAATTGGTACCGATGATTCTTCAGCTCTTACTGCTGAATCAGAAACTGGCCTCTTGTCTCCAACTGTTCTTGTCTCTAATACCCAAGTCTTGTAAAAAAAAACCCTTTAATTATAAGATGGAACAAGAAGGCAGAGGGCAGTTGGTGCAGAAGAGGACTGTGGAACTGGACCACTTCCTGAATCAGAGGGTATATCTGTCAGCCATCAAGACTTGTTCAAACAAAAGTTCCTTGACTAAATGAACAGTTTTTGTGAGCTTGAGGAATCATTAATTTACAATGAGCATACAACCCAACATTGTGGCTTTCTCCCAGGTACAGTAAACAGTGTTAAGTGCCCATCTATACTGGGGATCTTAACCCTGCAGGAAAGACACTTCTTGAATGAACCAGAAGGCAACTGTTGAATCAATATCGAAAATCTGCAAGCCAGAAACATAGTCAAAAAACAGTGTGAATGAAACAGAGACTAAAGCCAAAAGCCAAAGCCGTATCAAGATCCAAAAGAGAAGAAGCTAAAGCAATCCAATAGTCAGAGTCTAGGCAAAAAGTGGTAAGAACAAGCAATACGGCTCAGTAACAGTTCCTTCAAGGCTGTCACTGCATTTCAGTGGGAATCAGGAGCAGGAATCAGGAAGACTGGAAAAGGAATCGCGCTGGTCTCACAGTCAGCTCTCACAAAACACGTAAGAGCTCCAGAAGGTTCCAAATGATGCACTGCAGGCACAGTAACTCCCACGAAGTCACACAGTCCACAAAGAAAAACCCTGGCTTAATGTATATAAGCAGCCTACTCATACCTAGTGCCTGATCACACAACAACCACAGCCTTTGGGGTGTGTAGTTTGTTTAGCATGATTCTGAACCTGGCAGGCACTACCTCTCCGGTCTGTCTCTTGACTCACAAAGAAGAGAACCACCTGTGGCTCGTTTAAGGTTAATTCACTGGTTTGTTGTGGGAGAAAAAAGCCAGAGCCCCAGTTCCTGTCAGCTGTGTATATAACGCCAAACAGAAGATACTGGAAAGTGGGAAGTAGGATAGTGGCTTAAATACAAGCCAGAGTTCTGAAGAATTCTCCAGTTTTTCATGTCTGAACACACCTGACATCATGACTAACAAATATAAAAACCACAGGTCACAGAAAAATAATCATGAGGAAAGCTGCTAATTGTCCATTTTTGCTTTTTTTTCTAGCAAAAGTCTGGTGTTTTTAAGTCTTTGTAACCAGTATATGAAATTTTATCATTGTATACTTAGACCATTAGCTAAGTTGTGGCCATTTTGGTTGCCACCCCCTACTCTCACTCCATGTCCATCACAAAGAACTAAACAGGGCAAGGTTTGGGTTTTTTTTAGGTAGGAACATAGTGAGATTAACACTCCATTTGCTTATTTTCATCCTTTGATTTGTTGTTGAAAGCATAGGGCAAAAACATGAAAAAAGAGGGGAAACTGTTCAGAGAAGAGTCCTCCAAAAGTTGAGTAACCATGGGTTAAAATGATTGCCAAGTACAACTTTGGGGGAAAAGTTTGCTGGATGCAGCTGCAATGAGAAAAACCAAACCTGGTGAAATTCTTTCTTCTATACAATCCTTACTAATTCAGGGTCCTTTTCAAGAAAGTCTAAGTTAAGTAGTGAAGCCCAATAGAAAGGGATGGGAAGAGGAGAGTAGGAGGATAAATATACATTGATTTGAAGAAAGAAAATTATAATAATTATTTGGTTATATTTTCTAGGTCCAAGATCTAATTTGCAAAGTTCCTTGAAAAGAGCAAAAAGAGGTAGGGAACACATCAATCAGCCCTCAGTACAAGGCTAAAATGAAAATCTTTCCTCAGCCTCTTGAAGGATCCACCTTCCACCTGTAGCTACACAGACTGCCAAAAATGCAAAAATGCTAGAAGTCCACTATTGGTTTTGAAATTTCTTTTCCCCAGTGTTAAAAAGTGCACAGTGAAGTTGAAACCCTATTTAAAAACTAAACTGCTCCTCCTAAAGCCTTTCAGAAAAGGCAATTCATTTTCTTTTTGGGGCCTGGGGAGTGGCCTGGGGAGTCTGGTGAGGTTCAGGAACACAAACACAGCCACGCAAGCCTGCACTCTGCCCACCCTTGGACTAAATAGTCACCACTTCTGCTTTTGACAAAATACCTTCATCCATACATTCAAACTACTTACAGAATAAGACATCTGGATTTTGGTATTGGGAACCAATTTAACTTTCCCTTCACTTGTCAGATTCACATCCACAATTCTGTTTCCATTGTAACCTATTTCAAGTTTTTTATATGTCCAGAGATAGTAATCTTCACCATTTTCATCAGCTTCACCAACAATACCTGCAAGAAGAGGAACAGGTGGGAAAATACATTTGATTTTCAACACTCTGGTTGGTTTATTGGTTACTTCAGGGTCCAATGCTATTGCTTTGCAATAGGGCTGTCTTCGAATATACGTAACAAAATTAAAGAGTGGCTTAAAAAAACTCAAAACTTCAGCTTATTACAGGAGAAAGAGAGCAGAAAGAATAATTTGTACGGAGGAAAAGTCCTGTGCCAAAGTAATCCTGATTCTGCACAATAAAGCTGAACTGTGCAATTAACAGCAAATTAACATAGTGCATTTTGGTTCTATTACTTATAAGAACGAATAGGGAGCTATGGAGAGTAACTCCTAAGACTTCTGAATATTCAATTCAGCCTCTCTGTTTTGAGCTTCTGAGATTTTATAAGGAGTTAATCAATTAACAATTACATTTATTTATCAATTAAATCTTAGGTGAATTTCTATGTGCATAAATATACAGAAAAGTAAATTAAGTCACAATCTAATACAGAAGGGCTAGCATTCACTGTTAAAACAGGTCACCCTTCTCAGTTTTTTTATGATAGTACACCAAAACCAAATTATCCTTCAGAAAACATCTTTAGTTGTGTCACCAATGTAACTTTATTTCCACTGTATACAACTATTTTCAGTTAAACTAACCATATCTACAGATAGTTAATCCACTTAATCAGGCAGATTAACATATTACAATCCTATTTAAAACAATGCTTTCCCATATTTTCTTTGTCTTTAAATGCATAAAAAGGAGGAAGGAAGAGAGAATGGAAAGCAATGTAGCAGCATCTTTAAGACTAACTGGTTTACTATACTCCTTTTTTCCTCCTTCCCCCTTCCTCTTTTTTATGCTGCAAGGGGCTAACACAGATACTTCTTTGAAATCTGTCCTTAAATGTATCTGAACGGTCATTATTTAATGTTCTCTCATCATCTTTGCTTTTTTAAAAAGCCAGGACATCACTATGTGAACATGAAGATGGTCCCTGACTTCCAAATCCACTCTCTTCAATTGCAGAACAAACAGAGGAAAATAGGACAGGACAAGCTGTTGCTCATATTCCTCCATACTCCTCCTGGGGGAAATGTGGTGCATTCTCACGTGCCTTTCAAAAACCTCGAACATTAAAAAAATAAACTGAAAATGGCATGATGTCAGTTCCAGTTATATCAGGTGCACTAGTGCAGCTCACAAGGGGAGCAAGGAGGCAGTAAAAAACAAACCCAATTTCCTCTGTAGTTATCCATCTCTTCTCTATAGCGTTTCTCCACCAGCAATCAGAAGACACACGGCAGACTCACACAGCAGTACATACCTTCTGTATTCCTGAATGCTCCCACCACAATTTTTTCTTTTCTACCATGTGATCTTGCATTAAATCAGACTTAATACCTTTATTACTCGTACTTGCATGGTGTAAAGTTTCCTTCCTTCATACACACAAAAAGTCATGAGAGCTTGTTCTCATGCTCTCTGATATAATGCTTTCATAGGGTGATTTGCTGGGAGCATTATAGGACAGGTTGGGGTGGTCCTACCTCGCCACATTCCATCCCCTTTTTTCTCCACATTTTTTTTATTCTGTCATCTGACAGCAGGTGGCAAACATGGAGCACTGGTACCTTATTGTCACCAGGTGGAGTACTATACTACCAACTGCTTGTACGGTCAGGCCCTCTGCTCTGAGGGATTTGACTTTCACAGATTTGATTATCTGCAACCTCAGCCCCCCCTGACCTCAAGTGCTCTTTTCTGGGGGGAACCTTCCCTCTCAGAGGCTCCAATCAGGCCACACAGCCCTTTAAAATACTGCTACTAGTTCTCCCCCAATAGCCACTGCCTGGCTCAGCTCACAGCCTGATTTCTCAGCACCAAAAACCCTCCTTAGCTAGGGATGCACATCAACCTGCCAGGAGACCTTGGTGGAAATGCCCTCCACACCCCCTACAGTGCATCTGAGGGCATTCTGGAGCAAAAAAAAATGTTTTTTGCAAAAAAACAAAGGAAACAAATAAACAACTATATTTTTAACTACTGGAAAGCCCTAGGGGCTACCAAAATAGACTCTGGGGGACTGCATGCCATCTACAGGCTGCACTTTGCCAAGCCTGCCATCTACTATATAAAGTCAAAATTTGTCAGTGATCTTGTCTGTTTGTCTGCATCAGGCAGGCACAGACCTCATATGATTGGCCATATGAGGCAAGAAGACCTCATGGGATTGGCTGGCTGAGAAGATTCTACGGAATCCTGGGGCTGGCAGCTCAGGGAGGGGCCTTTAGAATTCTCAGCCAAAGAGCTCTGAATAGGGCGGTTGTTATGAAGACAAGGCCTAGCAGCAAGTTCCCTCACGAAGCCAACCTCTGTATGTTAACAACTCTGAATACAGACTGGGTTAGAGAATATGGGAAAAGTTACCAGTGAGAAATAAAATCGCAGGCAACGCCAGGTAAATACGCTAGCAGGTCATAAAACTATTCCTGAACAGGATTTGCATGCAAATAAAACAGTTATAATTTCTATTTTTCCAGACAAAGTTATGGTTAAGAGTGCTTATAAATTATTTGACCTAAATGAAATATAGGATAATTGCATAACTATTGCTTCTTTTAGTTCAATTACTTCTCTTAGTGCCCTTCTCTATAACTTTCCCTATTTCTTGATTGTTTTATAATTAATGGATTGCTTCACTAAGTCAGTAAGATCTGTTGTACTGAATCAAAATTTTTTTGAAGTTAGCATTAAGTGCAACAAGTTATAATTACACTATTTCATGCTTTATCTCTGAAATACACACTGGCTTTGAAAAATAGTAATTATATACATTTTACACATTATTCACGTTTACACATTTTTGTATACACACTGTAGAATGCTGCATTTCTTTCAGGTTTGTTCTCCAAACATATTTTGATTTTAACAGCCCCAACCTCTGGCTGCTTTAGATTCTAACTTGAATTTAGGAGCAGGGTAAGCTTTAGCAGCAGGTAAGCTTTAGCAAGACTACACAGTTTAATTACTCAAAGTGAGCTACATTAATTTTACTAGCCCTTCAGGTCTATAACTGCACACAAGATCCTAGTGATGTTGCATTTTAGTAAAAAGGCACTCTGTAAAAAGGAAGCAGCTTGCACAAACAACAAACACAGAAAGGCAGATGGCAGTTCATCCACTCAAACATCTTACAGACCCTATGTCTCAAGACTCACCAGAAATCTCAACTCTCATGATGAAAGAAGGGCCATAAAGAGCAATCGTTCCACCTATGTCATCTGATTCAACTTTCTAAGTTGAACCATCCATCCTTATCTCAAGCACTTCATGGCATGCAGAGTACTTATGACTTTGCATCACATTTATTCCCCAGAACATTAAAAAGTATCTGTATGCTAGTTAAAATCCTCCCTCAGCCAACCAATGTCTTCTTCAGAAGGGAAGCAGCATAAACAGAGAAAAGGATCTCCATTGTCACTGGTGAAATAGAGGCATCCCCATACAAAGGTTCACTTGCATCAGACTTTGGAAAAGTAATGCAGAGTGTAACCATCTTCAGGTGAACATAACAAATTCATCAGACAAGTGGTACTGCTAGCTCTATCTGACATCTAGTGGATAGCTGAGTATAGTTTAATGCTGACAACTTTAAAATCTAGCTCATAAGATGACACCACGAAGGTTACCTAGTATTACTGTCAAACGATTCATTCACTGCAGCTCCTCTCCACTAAAAAGCAGAAACAGGAAAAATATTGTTCATTCCATGTCTATTCAACGTAAAAGGTGCTCAAAGAAGAGAAGCTGCATACAAGACCGGAGCAGAGGGGAACTGAAATGGGGAAGGGTAAGATCAAAGAAGGGTGCATAATACTTCACAGTAATATGTAAACAAATGTTTCTTACCCCATATTGGCAAGTCATCTATGTACATCTGATACCAATAGTGGTTTTTGATAGCATAAACAAAAGCATCTCTTGTTTGTTTATCCAAGTCTATTTCACAGTAAGTGGTCTGCATTACATCATCTGTAGAGATCAAAACAATGTGTTAACAGTGAAATGACCAGGACAGAGTAAACTGATCTTTACTGCAATGCTACTGTTACCAGGCTGTAAACTCCCCACTCCATGATATGGTTTAACTGGCAAAATATTTAACT
Source organism: Cyclura pinguis (assembly GCA_030412105.1). Classification (NCBI taxonomy): domain Eukaryota; kingdom Metazoa; phylum Chordata; class Lepidosauria; order Squamata; family Iguanidae; genus Cyclura; species Cyclura pinguis. Next base: position 128,444,052 of record CM059601.1, read on the forward strand.
GGCATGAAATATAAATTATATCCTGCTATGACTGGGCCCTTGCTGGCAAAGAGTAACTGGATGCACATATGCACTGCAAAACTAGGTTACATCAAGACCTCAGGGCATGGCTAGGTCATAGTCAGGAAAACACCAGGGATAATGGACTGGCAGACGTTCCTCAATGACTTAACCTTGAGAAATAATAGCACCCAAACCTGCTTCAACAGAATGACTCATTGTCTTCAACTTTCTCCCTTTGTCCACTGAGACTCCTTCTGTCCCCTCACCTATCTCACCACTAAGGAGCTACCATGATTCCCATCAGTCCCTTTGTCACCTAATGCTAAGGTCATTAGTTCATTCCAGGCCCCACTGTCCATTCTGCAGACTCCATTGTCTGCTCTTCCAGAGAGCTACTAACACCTTTCCTCTCATGGCAGAAAAAAGGTGTTTAAACCCTGGCTCTGAGTCAGATAATTTGTAGTACTTTTGATGTAGTGATCATCACTCTGCCGCTCCAATTCCTGATTTGTATCACCCTTGGATTCCTAGTCTAAGCCACATCACTTCGCTTCCTCCCACAACACCTTAAATTCTCACTATCTAAACTTTTCCTCCCTCTTCCTTCAGTTGGCCTTGGATGATTGCGAGACTGCTTGGATTTTGTGTGTGTGATTATTAATTTCTTCAATTAAACAAACAAGCTTACATTAGAATCTCTGGATGTTTTTTCCCTGCCTTAATACCAGTACACACACATGTAAAAGATCCTGTCAGGTAACCCTCGCCCCCACATCACAGGCGTCCTCTTTGAGCTAATATTCCCCACTGTTTCACAGAGGCATTGACATTGCAAGTAGACACCTGAGTCACCCACTTTTTGAGGCAACACTACCATAAGGATTTTATTGAAGAAACCCACTATTTAAATATAAACTTTATGTTGATCTAAGATATAAGGAGCCTTTTATGCTGCCTTGTTATGTTGTTGCCTAATACTCCTGATTCAGCTAAGACTAAACCTCACCAACAAGACCCTAAAAGTCACTCAGTGATGGGCATCAAACATTGTTTTTGAGGACCTATATCAATGCTTCTCAGGTTATTTGATGGAGAAGACTGGCAATTATTGTTTTCCTTTGTAGAAGAGACCGGCACTAAATCTGTGCCCACTGGGTATAATTATTTTCTTCATTCCTAGAAATTTACCAGGAACTGGGAGCCAATGGCTCAAAGACTGGCCTCAGTCCAGAGGCCAAAACTTTGTGCAGTGCTAAATAACCAGTTCCATTTCTCCAAAAGTGCAATGGCTGCAAAGACAACTTCTCTTTCCAACAAAACCACCAGACCATTTCCAAAAATATCCAAGAACAATGCTGCCCCCCTGCAATCATGAAATCCAGGACCTGGACTGTCAGATCTAAGGAAGGTGGTGCCTCCATAAGCTTCCAGTCTTTTAAGACTTGTGAAAAGTTTCTGGGGTACCTCATATGCACACACATATGTTGCCACGACCAGTCTTTCAGAGGTGAAGGACTTTTGTCTTAGAACATTCAGGTGTTTGAAATATTTACATCACCTGAAGTAGAAACTATTTGTGGTGTTTATGAATATACTGCAAATAGCTGGGTTTTATCCAGCTAGAAAAACTGTACAAAAGAGAAGAATCTGTTATTTGATAGTCACTTAAAATCCATTACACGTCAGTCAAACTGGCTTCTATGCCAATTAAAATATCAGGATTTGTCATACAGGTCCCCAATTACTGAATACCTTGGACAGCTTGACCTAAATCCAACTCTTCAGAACAGACTCCTTGAATTAACAGGAAGTTAGTAACCAAGACTTAAGCAAGTTCCTCTAATTCAGTGCATATACTCAAATTGGTACTAACAGCTGTCAAAGAATAGCACCATCTTCTTCTCTTAATAGTATTTTAATGTATGAGCCTTATGCATCAAGATTCAAAGGAACTAGCACAAAGTGTATCGAACTGTAACCAGATGTAGAACAAGGACAAACATTCTCGGTGCTTCTTGACTTGCAAGCATTCATGCATTCAAAGTGTGGCCACAAAAGGTTACTAAGCAAAAGGTATTATCATAAAGCAACTCCCTCAGTTACATGAGCTTAATAGTAAGTAGCACTTCTCCCAAAGCTTCAAGAGCATCTGGCCTGAACTTAAACTCAAAAAGCTGTTTGAGATAAGATGCTTACAGCTAGGAAGCAGAGGGACCTCATACATGGCCACTGCCATTAGTCCCCTCATTGTCAATTAGGTGGTACCTTTCATGAATTCCAGGGATAATTTTTCTGCAATGAGTGAGTTAAAAAAAAATGAAGAGAAGAAAATCAGATGAATAAATTCAGTCTTAAGAATGCATTGGATATTTTCTGATATCATGTCACATGATGGGAGAAAAAGGCTTTCCATGCTCTAAACATTTTTCTTCTCTTTAAAGGAAGCGTGCATTTGACAGTGTTAGTAGAAATGGTTTCACCTGATCAGGATGTGAGGTTTTAGAGGAGCCTCTATCATACTTCTCACATGGTTACCAACCACATTTACATCTAACATAAAACACCTTTTGCATTATTCAGATTTTGAATTACACAAGTAAACTACACATATTGTGCCTGAAAAAGATTCTGATAATGTCTGAGTTCTATCACTTCTACTGGATCCTGTAGCCTGGACCCCGGGGCTATCAAGATAGGTAGACCTAGTCTTTCTGCTGTTCCTCAGTGTTGACATGATATCCAGATAGTCAGCAGAACAGCAGACATACATTTTGTCTCATACTTCAGCTTGTATGATGGGTAAAGCCTAGTGAGTTTTTAAAAAATGTCCGCTGAGAATCTGAAATTCATGGCTCAGGAGGTGGCAGCAACTACTTTCTCATCCTCTGCTCATGATTCTCATATCATGCTACCAGTAGCCATTTTGGTACTTGGATCAGTAAGAATGCTGTAGGTTTTGGGGTTTAGCAGGCAAACAACATCAATTCAAACAATTAGTTACTTGCATTCCGTTTTAAAAAAGGAATGAAAAACCTCCAATTTATTTCCTGTAAGGTATCTCCTTTTGTATCATTTTCTCTAACTTCTTTGTCCAATGCCAATACAGACAAGCTTTTTAGTTACTGTACTAGTCAGGGTGCAACTTTCATGTTCTGTATGCATAAGATCATTCCCTGAGGCTTCCAGATCTTTTACACTCATGTGAAAACCTTATCTTCTGAAATCACTGAGCTTTTCTCTCACATCACCAAAAATCACCTGCACTCCCGTCTACTGAAGCAAAATAATATGGATTGTCATGGGGTCTTCTGATTCCTTAAGAAAAAGAAACTATGATATGAGTGTTCATAGGTAAGAGCCTTCTCTAGTAAATATACGTGGAAGTCTGCTATATAGTAAGACAAACTTACAGCAAGCCAGTGAGGCATTGGAGATTTTATTCCCATTTCATTCAAAGGGCTGGTACTAATGACAGAACAAAAATTATTTATTGATTATCTGATTTATAAACTTTTGCTCAAAAATGTATTAAGTAATGCACGCACCGGCATTACACAATGCCTTTATCTCCAGATACACTATTTGGATTGCTTTAGTGCAAAATTTTGTTTTAGAGCGTAACATAGATAACCTGGGCCAATATTTATAATACAAAAAGAAAGAACACAGCATACTACCAGAAGAATCTTTTGTCTATACATGCCCCATATTTCAGTTTACAAGGCATACAATCAGCAGTTTAATCATAATTTTTACCAGGAATATTCATACTGGCTTGTGCCTACATCTACATCTACATCTCATTCAGTCCACATCCCCTTCTCCTTGCTCTCATGGACCCAGGCCCTCCTGCTTCCCCTTCCCCTTGCTTTCCTCATCTGACAACAAACTTCCAATGCTTTCCACCTGTCTTTTCTAATGGAAAAAAGATGGATGTGGGAAACTATATTCCATCAGGAATTGTTCCCCAAGCACTCTGAAGTAACTCCCAAAGCTCCTTCCCCTGAAGAGGAAGGGGGGCATGAGTGTGTGTGCACATGTATGTCTGTGCATGTGTCATAAGTAAATGAATGGCTGTGTATACACGTGTACACAGGGAATGATGAAACTGAAAGCCATCAACACTGCTCCTTATTACCTGCAGTACCTGAGCCAGCAGAGACTTTACCCTCCCATTACCAACTAACAGCCAGTTTGTGTTAAGAAAGTGGAATACTCGCTGGATTTCTGTTTTTTACATTGTAATTCTTACTATGTATCTTGAAAATTCATTGCACAGCTGGAGGGAAGGAAGAAGTATGGTGTTAACAGGCCAAGTGAGAGAAAAAGTGATTAGACATCTTATGTCTGTAAGAGAAAGTCAGACAATCTGGATCACTTTTGATTTTACTAAATGATCTAAACCAAACTGAAGTTGACATTTTATGCTAACATTTTCAAATTTTACAAAATCTTTATGTTCATATGGTTCCCAGAATGTGTAAACTGAATATATGATTGGAGGCTGTTGTTTTGGAATGTTCCATGTAAGGAGACTGATCTAACTCATATTTATCAAGAGCTAGATGGAAGAGATAGTAACTGGGAAGAGACAGTAATTCTTAGAGGAATAATCTGCCCAACAAATTTAGCAGGAACCATGCTTGGTTTGGTTTTTTCAACTGAGTAGGATGACGGTGATATGTACGTGAGGAAATCCACATTTTCTTGCCAGGGTCAGATCACTTGCCATGAAGGTTTAGATTTTTAGTGGCCTTTTGCTCTTTCATCTAGTGAAATGATCCACCCTCAGATTCTGAAGGATTTACCTGCTGGTACCTCTTAGTTTCTTTTCAAAGCTGCAGTCACTCTAGTGAATACAGAGGTGACCACCACTTAACTCAATCATGCCAAAGCAACCTTTGCTTTTGTGCAGAGTCAGGGCAGCTCTTTGGTACATGCCTGAGCAGAAAACATTGAATCAAGAGTAGAAATTTCTAGAACACAGACTGAATCTAACCAAACACAGACTAAAGTTTTTTCATAACCAAGTCTTTTCTTCTATCTTTACATCTTCTCAGCATCATGCAGCAGAGCGTTTCCAAATGTTTTACAGCCTGTTGCAATTCAGACCAGGGAGAAAAACCATGGAAACCTTGACACCACACTGTGCCAGGTTTATAAAAGACTGCTCTAGTTTTATTGGATTAATTTCAGTTGTTGAGGCCTGAGAAAATGGATATGGCACATGGGCAAATTCCATCAATCAGCTACATGCTTCACCCTTGCACTCTACTGCTTATTATATGTAATAGGAAGAGGATGGGCAGTTGAATACTGGCAGTGATAAATTTCTCCTTGAAAAATGAGGTCCTCCTGACCTTAATGGAAGTGGCAGTTAGACCAGACTTGAAGCAGCCCAAACTGGACTAAGAAGATGTCAACTACTATAGCTCAGTGGTTAACATCCTGTTCCTGAGCAAGGACGATCGCAGGTGGTTGACAGCCAACTCCAAACACCATTTAATGAAAATGATCACTTAAATACATTTCAGCAGGACTTCAGGGCTGGTTTTGGAAAAGAAACTGAGAATGACCTTTGCAGAGAAGAGATGGAGGGGTATATCTCTTTGACTTTCTTGAATGTCTCACTGGTTTTCAACACGACTGCCTTTCAACACCATCTGGGCAGGCTGTTTGAATTAGGTCCTGGATGTAATGTGTTGCAGTGATTCTGATTTTACTACAAGTATGATGGCAGATTCCAGAAGAAGGTGCTGTCTCTTGGCAATTAATGCTGCTGGCTCCACAAGACGTCTTAAGTAAATCAGTCTTCAATGTTTTGAGACTGAGATAGCCAAATGAACAAAGAAAATATAACACTGGACAGGGATGTATATGTAGGTGGCACAGCAAAGGCAATATATAATTCATTTACAAGAAGTGTTTAGATGAGGAAAAGTGTTTAAAGCAAACAGAGGCAGACTGAGAACAGACCTACAGGACCTCACGAAAAGGGAAAGAGTACAAAAACGCCATTTTCTTGGAGAAACACTGTGCAAGTAATTAGGTAAGAAGAGAACAAGCTGAGGTATCAGGGAAACCTAGGAAATTAAAAGAGTCAAGCAGACAAGGATTTTTACTCATATCTAAGGGTCCATCATGTCAAGGCTTGTTCTTGACTTCTGAAATTTTATTCGTCATAATTTAATGTTGCATTCATTAATCAAATGACAGGCAATGCAGTTTAAACAAAAAGACAGCATGTGAATCTAACCTGTGATATATAAATAATTATTGAAACTCTTTTGAAAATGAGTGCAGCATTTAACTGGGGAATGCAGTATTTCAGGTGGCACATACATACACTATTCTGGATAAAATATGCCAGATGTTATAGGGCCTATCCCATCCACTGCCTTGAGAAGAAAACTGTGGCCATGAAGTTAGATGGCTAGCAATCTAAGGCTAGGAGGTGGTAGAATGCTGAACTACCTTCTTTTCCTCTTTTCCTTAATAACAGAGATGGCCATTTCCAAGTAGCAGGGGAGAAGGTAGGGGAAAAAATGTCAATCTTAAGGGCTTAAGTTGATTTAATGATCCTATGATTTACCATGATTAAAAGATCATTACATGACAGGTAACATGCTCCTCCTACTCCTCTGCAAATTTTCCAAGGAGCCTCAATGTCATTAATGCTAGTCACATTCAAACCCTATATGGGTAAGATTATAAACAGCACTGGTCAATAATAAGTGCCAGTCAGACTTAATCAACGCTAAGTTTAATGCTGCCGTAAGCCTTTACCAAAGTGATATCAGATGTAGGAGAATTCATGTACGAGGGGTCTGTAGGCTGCTCTTGGGTCCTTAACTAAATCCTCATGCAGTTACAGTGAAAATGAGACTGCAGGAAGAAAAACAACAAATAAGTATTTATGTTGCTGTAAGTAAGCTTGACTATAAGAATATGATTTTAAAGGGGTGTTTTAGGACAGGAAAAATAATGTATACATTCTAAAAACTGATAAAAGCAGCTTAAGATTGATTTTTTTTTTACCTTTAAATTTAATGTCCAGACCACTGAATTCTAGTTCAACTCCTTGAAGTGCCTCTCCCAGTGTTTCGTGATAGTGACCAATGCTCTTTTTTGATCCACCACAGAAAGGGAGAGAGAAGTATTTATATGTCTCCTGGCGATTGTGATATGGTCCTACAGTATTCATCCACAAAACAACTTCTTCTTTATCTTTGTACTGAAAAAAAACACAATGAAAAATAAAAAAAATTATAAACAGGTGCATTCCTTAATGTGGAAGGGGACATACAGGAATAGTGCTTTAAAAATTAGAAATGCATAAAGAATGGAAAACTTTTCATAATTGCATCTATTTTCTGTTAGTAGCACACAGTTTTGCCTAAACTGCATTGGCCAGCAGAAGCAATATGGTGACCTCCATATATTTTACACTGAAAGCCCACCAGTGCCATCCAGCATGGCCAACGGTCAGGGATTAGTCCAAATAGCTGGATCATGGCTGGGTAATGGTTAGTCCTCTATACGCTGTAGGGCTGCAAGTCTGATGAGTCTTGGCCCGCAAAGCCAATGGTGAGAGGATGATGGGAGTTGCAGGCAACATCTGGAAGTCTACAAGTTGCCCACTCCTGACTTATACGACAATCAGTTGCTTACCCTAAATAATACACATTAACCAACCACACTATAGATTGGTTGCAATTTTTATATTGGCCTGAGAAGATCCAGGACTTCCTCCTGATTTCTAATATGCTTAGCCATTCAATATTAATTTCCTGCAAAGGCATATTTTGCTGTCCACTGGAGAAACCTCAGTCCTCTTATCAGACAAGACAAAGGTGCTACTGGTCAGTTAAAAGACAGATCTGGGGAATAGGGATTTAGAAGTTTCTAACTGTGTTAGAAGTGGTTGTACTCCACTTGAAAATGCAAGTTCACAGTTTGGAGACTATCAGTAAAATCCTAGTATATGGAGCAAAAGGATACTAGATAAAAAGTGCAATGCTCCTTAATCAGGTAAAAGCATTCTCTCTGTCCACTGAGGAAAAAATGTAATTCTTGTTTGGGGAAGAACTAATTGGACAATCTAGGAACTAACTCAGGAATTTGGTTTATATGCCATTTTTATATTGTCTGACCTTCTTAGATAGCTTTCTCTCTTGTCTGTCTTATGCCCACTGTATATTTCTTTAAAAGGCATGTTCCCTGCTAAAAATACAACAAAATATGGAGGTAAGAGAGAGAACTGAAATTATTTCAGTGTTCAGGAAGTTGTAAGTGCTCAGTAGATTTTTCTGCCAAGATAAAGGATAACAGGTCATGAATTATAATGGTTGCAATGACCGGCTTGCTGTCATATCACAGTCATATCAGCTCTATATCAAATTCAGATATTCCTTTAAAAGCAGTTTTTTAAAAAGAAGAAGTCTAGCCTGAATTAACATTTAAGGCATTGTAAACCATGGTTTATGAAGCTATGAATAACATTATGCTCCATTCTACCCTTCTATACTATGTCAACATAGGACTGAAGGCCTTGTCTTATCTTGAAAGTCACTGGAATTCATTGCCATGTCTTAATTAAGGAAGTCTGGCTTCAAATCAATGTTATATCTCAGATGTGAAAAAAAAGTACAAAACAAAACTCTTGTGCCAATCCTTCTGATGAAATAACTTTATGGCCCCTCTTCTGTACACCACACCTAGGTGTAATATACTGTGAGAGAGATGTCCACTGTGGCATCCTAGTTGTGGATTTCCCTCAACTTGGAGGCCTAAACAGCACAAAGTTAAAACACTTTGGGATCTAAAGAGTTTGCCCCAATCCAACATCATGATGCAATAAAAAAGTCCACAACAAAAAATACAAGGGCATTTTTCAATACCAAGAAATATGATCTGTTAAAAATATATAAGCCAATGTCATATTTTGCCAGTCTATGACATATGGCAGGTGATTAGTTTTTGCCACATGCACTCAATATTTTTCATGATATACCAATACATTTTTATGATGTGTTTATATTTTATTCATTTATTTATATTAAGATATTTATACCCCACCTTATATCAACAGATCTCAGAGTGGCTTACAAATAGCACTAAAATAGGTTAAACAGGTTTAAAACAGATAACTTAAATATGCTAAAAACATATTAAATAATATAATGAGTTAAAAGAGATTTTAAAAATTTCAGAATTTTTAAAACAATAAACAACAGTCACAGCAATGAATTTTAGACACAGAGTGTTCTATTTCCTTTTCCCCACATTATCCACTCTTGCACCTTAAGCATTTACCTGGTATTTTTCTGTCTCAAATTTGGTACATTCGAACTTCTCTTTTTATCTTCCATTCTGTAATTGCTCTCTCTATACAACATCCCCAGCACCAACTACCTTGTTAATTAGACACAGCATCTTGGTTTCAACTTAATTCTTTTATTCCCTATATTCAATTCTCTTGCAAGTCATGCTACTTCTGTTTGTACCATATTAAAAATCCATTCTCTCCTTTCAGCCATTTACCTGTTACACGCTCTGGTCTTGTCCTTCCTCAGTCCTCCCAGTCCAGGATTCCAAAATCATACACCATTTTTCTAATTCAGAGCATTCAATGCTCCTATTTATATTGCTACACTGATTTCCTCTTCCTTTCCAGCTTCAACATTTAAAAACTTCACATGTTCATATTTCCACCTCTTTCTGTTCTTATACACCTCCACACATGATCTTTAGTATGATCAATCTGAGCAACCCTTCTTCACCAATTTTATGCATTTTGCCCTTGCTTCCCCTTAAAATTCCTCAAAATTCCCACCAGAACCTGTGTATGATCTTATCTCTTTCTTGCACGTCACACTGCAAAACCAATCTTTGCTCTCTTCCCAACCCACTTAAACACACAACCAGGACAGCACCCAAGTATTTGCCCAAGTCTGATTTGGGAGCTTGAGTTAAGTCCTCAGGGGCTACAAGGAGTGCCAAAAAAAGCACCTGGGGGCTTCATTTTCCCTACTCCTGCAGTAAGGCCCCACATTCTATTCTTCCCTGGTTCCTCGTCCAATTTTCTTCCTTGTTGCTATCTGCTTTGGCTCCACCCTTCACCCTACAGCAGACACAACATCTGGCATTAAAATTAAAAGTCTGCACAATTTTTTTGGAGAACCCTGCTGTACAAGCTCTGGAGAAATGAATGGGATAGCGGCCCAAGATGGTCTGAAAACCAAGCTCTATAAAGAACAGTTCAGAGAGCTAGGTATGCTTACCCTAGACAGCAGGTGATATAGTAGCCCTTCTCAAATATCTGAAAGGTTATCATGCAGAAGACGGAGCAAGCTTGTTTGCTGCTGCACCAAAAGTTAGAATCCAAATGAAAAAGTTCAAGTTATAAGAAAAGAGATTCTGATGAAACACCACAGAAGAGCACTTCTTAATGGTAAGAACAGTTCAACAGTGAAACAGAAAGGAAGTGCATTCTTCTTTGTCAGAGGTTTTTAAGCAGATGTTGAACAGCCAGTTGCCAAAGATGCTTCACCTCTGGATTCCTGCACTGGCAGGAATGACCCCTGAGATCCCTTCCAACTCTATAAAGTTATGTGTAACAGCTTTTGCACATACTGTTTTGTTTTTACCACTGCTCCTCACGTTCCTTTTTTTTTTTACTCTAGAAATCTGGCTTGAAAGCTTCAAAAAGCAGAAACATCTTTTGCCTGTAACCTACAGTGCATATACAGGGATATCTCACTTAATAAAGCCTCTAAGAAAGGCTCTTTAAGTCTCTTTATGGTCACTAAGCCCTGTCCCCTTTTACTTCTCATCCTCTGACTAGTTGGATTTTTTTAGCAGCATCAGCCTTGGGAGGATGGTGAAGAAGGGCTGAAGAAACAGTGACTCTAGCTGTAGGTTTGCAGCAGTATGTCTGCAGTAAATGCAATAAAGCTTGAGCTGGGAGAAATGTAATTCTAATTTAGCAATTCTATTGTAAACATGTGTGTCTGCCTACCACAAGCAAGGTAAAGAGCAGCTGCTCTGAGAATCCCTTACTGATCATGTGTGAACAGGGAAAAAGTGAAAGCAGGTAAATCTGCCTCACTAGCTATCCTAGCATGTTTAAAAAAAAAAACTTTGATCTATTAGTCTGACCACCAAAATCATAAAAAAGGAAGAGACTACTGAAAGACTAGCAAGAGGGATGTAATGGTATGAGTGTTGGGTTCAATTCCCCACTGAGCCATGGAAACTCACTGGGTGACCTTGGCCAAATCACACTCTCCCCAGAAAATCCCACAACAGGTTCACCTGACAGTCGCCATAAGCTGGAAATGACTTGAAGACACACAACAACAAGAAGTACAAAACCAAAATACAAACACACAAACAAACAAAAAAATATCAATCATCCCTGGATGTAGTTTGGAAGCAGCTTTCCACCACTTTCCAGTTTAGTTATGCAAAGTTTACCAGAACTGATTGTTTTACTTCATGTGTGTATACTGTTAGTTTTGGACAAAAAAATTTGATGAAACACACTGAACTGCTGTTGTTTTCTATGATGTAGGAACCTATTCCTATTCTTTCTGTGTTATTTCGCCCAAATTTTCTGTTGAAAAAAATAATGCCTAGAAACACATCAGCTTCATTAACTGAGATATAGCTGTAATGTGAGCTTAACATACTACAGCCACAAACTCCTGATGAGCTGCTGCAGAAAATATGCATGCCAAAAACCGCCACTGCCCTTAGTACCTCTCAGCAGCACTAGATAGAATTTAAGAACTCAGCACTTCATCTAGTGGAACCAAATTATGCAACACCCCAGTGAAGGGTATCAAAAAGATACATTTTTTTCAAGAAGCTTTATCAGGTGTTATTTTAAAATACTGTAGCTGACAGCTTTCTTTTAGCTGTTAACTGTGTGTTAACTGTGTTGCCTCGTTTTCCATTTCATTTTGCCATTCTGAATATTCTTGATGCCGAAGTGCAGAGCAGAAAAGTTGAGGAAACACAAGTTAAATACCAAGTTCTAATGTCTTAATGCCAAGTGGTGTCACATAAGCTGTTACTCGCTCCTTTGGTTCACTCATTTGTAATCAGGGAATGTACTGTATTTGCTAGTGCATAAGACTCAAGTTTTTCCCTGAAAAATACTGTTTGAAAATGGGGTGTGTCTTATATGCTAGTGTGTCTTACAGGCTGGCAAATATTATTTGCCAGTGTATAAATGGGGTGTGTCTCATACATGAGTGTGTCTTATACACCAGCAAATACGGTATTTTTGGCCTATCTCTTAAGACTGCTGTAAGATAACATTGTGACAGTCTTGGACACGTTACAAAGATTACAATTACTACAACCTACTCTCATTCATACATACCTAGTACAACTGCAAGACAACCATATTTTTTTTAACATAGATGGCTACATGTTCAAAAGCACATAATAACAAACAGCCAACACTTTTTATTGCCAATTTCAGTGGAACTGACCTACAGTAAAAACACTGGGAGTGTGTTTTGCAAGGTTAAAGTTGCCAACAAATGGTGTCACTGAGACTGATGGCCTTTTATGCCCTAAACTGTTATAGTGCTATTATTCCACTTCTAACATCCTATGGAATCTTGGGCTTTGTAGTTTAGGGAGGGGCATTTCGAATTCTCAGCCAGAGAACTCTTTGGCCTCAGTAAACTATAAGCCCCAGAGTTCCACAGGAGATTGAAAGGTGAATCATAGCACTGCAACAGTGTAGTGGGAAAGGCCCTGAGAGACGCTCCAAGTTTAATACGGAAATCCGTAAATATTTTAGGTATTTTTCTTTTGGTAAAACATATCTAGATGTCAGTTTTCATGTAACACTTTTCACAAAAACACAGTTTGCTTATTTTTAAAAAGCCTAACAACGCATCATTTCATCGCTAAATTAAAACGTTCTCTTTCGCCTTCAGTCTTTAAACGGCCCAAGGCACTCCAAAGCGTGACTAGAGCCATTTCCGCACTAGAGTGTTACAGCGCTACGATTCCACCGTCAACATCCTACGGAATTCTGGGGTTTGCAGTTTCGGGAGGGGCCGCAAATGGCTCAGGTTGCCTAGAACTTAGCGGAACGCAACGCCGCTTAGTGTTGGACAGCAGAGAATCCTGACCTTGGTTCAGGGAGAACTCGCAAGTTCCCTTTCGTCCCTTTGGAGAAGTCGGGTGCCGAGGAGCCCTCAGCTCTTAAGTATCGACAGAGCAGCAACTTTCGGGCACCCAGAAAAAAGACCCTCCTCAAGGAACGGCCCCATATTCGACGCAGCGCGAAAACGCCTCGGGTCTCTGCCGCCTCTAAGCCGCCAAGAACGCTGGGAAGGGACCCAACTCCAGAGGAGGCTCAGCAGACAAGGGGCCGCCCCTCATTGGGACGCGCTCAGGCGAGGCGAGCGAACCACCGAGGGGTAGGGAAGGGAGGGGAGGGCGCTGCCTATGCGCCGTCCCTTCAGGCCCGCCGCGGCCCTCACCGTGTGTTCATGTTCGTCGGCCCGGCCGCGCGAAACCAGCAAGGCCACCGCGCACCACAGGAAACCTGCCGGCGACATCCCCATCTCCGCCAGCCGCCACCGAAGAAAAGGAGGCGCCGCTTCCGCCGTTCCCGCCACGTCATCCGGGCGCACACCGGAACAACCACTACTTACGGCGGCCGACAGTACCCAAAACCCGCCTAATTCGCAAGCGGGCGGCGAGGAGAGGAACGCTGCCCCTTGCGCGATGGAGTGACGCGAGAAGGAAGCGTTCTATTGGTGGCGGCTTTCAACGAGAGGGCGGGGCGACCCGAGCCCTCAATCTTTCGCGCGGGAACTGTTAGCGCCGCCAGCTCTTCTTCCAGGAGCGGAATTTTACTTAGGAGGCAAACCTCACTGAGGCCGTTTCCGCACTAGACTGTGTTAACTGGAGCTAACTGAAGTTTAACTCAGGCCATTTCCGCACTAGACTGTTATAGCGCTATTATTCCACTTTCCACATCCTATGGAATCCTGGGGCCTTTGAGGCCCCTCCCTAAACTGCAAACCCCAGGATTCCATAGGATGTGGAAAGTGGAATAGTAGCGCTATAATAATCTAGTGCGGAAATGCCCTGAGTTAAACTTCAGTTAACCCGAACACTTCCATAGGAGAATGGAACTGAGAAAGGGGAAGAGGTGCTCTAATTATGGAGAGAAGAGCAATAGCGTGTTGGGACCAGCCCCCCCCTTCACACTACACAGTTAAAGCGCTATGATGCCACTTCGGTTGCCCTGATTCCATCTCTGGATAATCCTGCGATTTGCTCTTTCGGGAAGGGTATTTAGAATTGTGGGCCAGAGAGCTCCTACAGTGCGTCCCCAAACCACAAACCCTAGGATTCCATACGGCACAGCCATGGCAGTTAAAGTGGAATCATAGCCCACAATTGTGTAATATGAATGGGTCCCAAAATAAGGTGTGGACCAGAATATCACCACAGTGTATGCACCAAGAATAATTTAATACATTTATATGCTAAATTGTTGCATAGGTTCAGAATAGGTTGTGTCAGTTTTTCTAAATGAAATGCAAAACACTTAGGCTTAAAGAATTGTGCTCTCCTAAAGTGCTCAGCATCTTTCCATTATTTCTTGTACTTAGAATTCAGATTCAATTTGACCTCTCAGAACACATACAAACCTTTAGTGCAATGTTCTCTAATCATCTAGTGCATTCCTTAACAGCTGAAAAGATGCTTGATAAATGCTCTGAATTTTTGTTTATCATCATAGTGACACTTTTATAATGCAAGTATTTGGTCTGACTAGTGGATTGTTAATTATGATTTGTTGAATAAATAAATAAAATAAATAAAAACATATGTTGAATAAATTGTTTTTCTTAAAAATAAATTCCAGACAGAGATGGATGGTAATGACAAGGTAAAAGCTTCATATTTTGTACATAACAGATAAACAAAAGTAGCAGTGAAAAAAGGCAGGAGAAGTACAAGTGGAAGAGAAAGAAAGAGTGATTAAAACCATTCCTCTGGAATTATGTCAAGAAACTTGAGAGACGAGAGCCCTGCTTCATTGCAAAGTGATTCTCCTGAACCTGGTAGCTTCCTAGATGTGCTGGACAACAATTCCAACCAGTCAATTCTATCTAATAATAGATGTGTTGGACTAAAATTCCCACTATTTTAACCAACCAATTCGATCTAATAGTAGAAGTTATAGTCTAACAACGCCTGGCGTGTGGAGTTTCACATGCCAGTTAAGTCCCCTCTCATCAACCGATACAGTGATGTATGATACCAGGCCCACAATTATAATATCCACCTCATGGCACAGAACTCAAAACCCAAGCTGAGAAGATCAGTCAAGAATGTGGACCAAAAGCCCCAGACCAGGGCAGTGACAGTATTGTCAACACGGTCAGATAATCAAACGTTTAAAGAAATGTCTGCATTTTATGTGCATATAGACACATATACCAACAAATTGCTGCTTCCTTCTGTGCCATTCTAGCTTGACCACCGGCAAGTAAAGCTTTGGCTGGGCTAACATTAGTAAAACTGGTATTAACGTGGTAGCTGAAGGACTGGCAGGCAGTGCAGTATAAATTCATAAATTCATCACGGTTACTGTCCACCTCCTCTTCCACTGTTGTCACAATTCAGATATATGGGCCAAGTAAGGCAGCTAGGCAAGTTCTCACTGCCATTTGCAATTAAGGAAAGGAGAGTTCAGGATCAGCTGTATGATGCTGCAATGATTATTTAAATTTTACTCTCACACATCCCTACATCTTTCTGCTGCTTCTAGGAAATACAGTTATGCATTCATAGCTCAGGTACTATCAAAATGGAAAGCTAAGCTGGAATAAGCACAGTAGCTTTCTGTTCTCTCACTTGACAACAGAGCCAGAGTCTGGAAATCTAGACTGTATGGTATTTTTTGAGCCAGTTGGCACCCCTAACCTCCAAGGTACTCATAGTGTAGGTTACTGAAAAGCTAGGATGAAAAAAAGTGTCCAAATCAATTTAAAAGGGCATTTTGTAGATATAAAAAAGATTACTTTAATTCTATCCATCAAAACCAAAACAAGAGGAAAAATAACCTGAAAGCTCCTCATCAGCTCAGCAGCAGCAACTAGCAATCCCCCAAACACAAAAAATTCAAAAGTACACCAATCCAAGCTGTTTTTCTTCTATGATTTACTATGCACTTTACAGAATAAAAATACCAAGAAGATGTACATGCTGTACATAACTAGCCTGAAGTATCCTTATATGGCTATCTAGTTTTGGACAAGCCTACAGAGCTCCAGCTGGTGTCCCATGGTACGGGATGCCAGCCTGAGATACCAGGTGGAGAATGAACCTCAATCAGTCCAGGCGAGCATTCTAGATTCCAACTCAGAGCTTTCCGAACAGTGTGCTGCAGCATGTCAGTGTGTCGCCTGAAGTGTGCAGGTGTGTTGCCTATAATCTTGGAAATGTATGTTATCATTTAAAAATATATGAAGAGTTTCCATGAGATACCTTGCGTTCCCATACATTTTACGTAGGTGTCTGCATCTCTTATAAGGGGTTAGTTTAACCTCTGGTTTGCTAGTAAAACTGAATTACTGTCACGAAATGATGCATGTCTAAAAAGTGTGTCACCAACATGAAACGTTTGGAAAGCTGTGTTTCAGCTGAATGCAGACTCCCACGTTGCTAGGGATCTAGGCCACCCCATCTGCATCCTGAAGAACCACCTATCTTTGCTGAAGGTAACGGCCCACGTAAACACGCAATCTGGAGAAACAGCCAGTCCGTCCCCAGGCAACTTCCCTGTCTCTAACACTGCTGATCACACTCCCCTCCCCTGCCTCCCAGAGCCAAGGGTCGTGGAAGCAAACCAAACGGAAGCAAACCGATCAATATCCCACCCAGCGGCACACAAACCCTGCGCTTATTCCATTGCGCCCCAGGGGGCGAGTTCCAAATGGAAACCGGAGAAAGATTACGGGGGGAACCGAAGAAGAGACACCGACGCCAGGGGAGGAGAAGGAGGAGGATCCCACGAGAGGACACAATCAGCTATCAGGGCAACTAATGCCATTTCCGCACTAGCCTGTTATAGCGCTATGATTCCACTTTCAACCTCCTATGGAATCCCGGGGTTTGCAGCTTAGGGAGCGGATTCCATAGGAGGTTGAAAGTGGAATCATAGCGCTATAACAGGCTAGCGCGGAAATAAGCCTCCCCTGCCTCGCTCAAGCCGCCTGCTTCACTTCTGTGTGGCGGAGAGCAGACGGGTCGCTGCGGCCCCCGACTCAATCGCCGCCCCCGCCGACGTCGCCTCTTCTTCCACCGCGCCCTACTTCCCTCTCTGCCACTTTCCCGGGCGGAGGGGGCAGGAACGATCTCACCCGTGACCGCTCCACGTCGGGGCGTTGTCTGCCGTTTCCAGCAATGTCCCTGTCCCGGCCATTCGCTGCCGCTCTGATTCGGAGAGCGCTCCTTTTGAAAGCTCGGCGGCTGAGAGCAGAGCCGGGCTCTCCCTTCCCGGGCGCTGGCGCTTAGTTGCAGGCGGGCCGGCGGTTACTCACCTGCCCCCCCGTCCCCAGAACTAGTCAACACCTTTACCTTGGTCTTTTCCCAAGAGGAAAATAGTGCTTCACCTGGGGAAACTGGAGCAGATGATGTGTAGGGGAAATGCTAGCATTACTGCTAATCTGTCAAAAGTCTCAAGCCTTCGGCCAGTTCCGCACTAGACTGTTATAGTGCTATGATTCCGCTTTCAACATCTTATGGGATCCTGGGGCCTTTGAGGGCCCTCCCTGAACTGCAAACCTCAGGATTCCATAGGAGGTTGAAAGTGGAATCATAGCGCTGTAACAGGCTAGTGCGGAAACGGCCTTTGACTTCGTGGGTGTTCACACATTACATTCAGCACAAAGGCAGTCTGTGTGCGGGTGTAGTAGAGTTTTCAGGCATAGCATTTAGCACGCATCCATCACACACAGGTTGCTGATCTGTAAATTTTTCATAAGGGTTTGTGGGTTGATGTCACTGGCCAAGTATTTACACTTCTTAACAATAAAAGGAATTTTGAGGTGCTGTGGATTATTATTATTATTATTATTTTTAGTTAAGTAGTTATTCATAAAAGTACTACAGCAATGGCAAACATTTCTCTAGAGTTGCTGCAGTATTTTTCTGAATAACTGCTTAATTAAATCCTAGCATGTTTAGTAGGGTTTGTTTAGGACTGCAGTCTCTAGAAAAGTTACTAGTTCTGCCAATACCATTATAAACTGTTCCATTATTTTTGTTGTGTACCTTCAAGTTGTTTCTGACTTATGGCAATCCTAACACAAGCCTATCACAGGAGACTGAGGCCATTTCTGCACCACACTCTTATCGCGCGATTATTCCCCTTTCAACATCCTATGGAATCCTGGGGTTTGCAGTTTGGAGAGGGGCCGGCTGGGATGATAAACCCCAGGATTCCGTAGAATGTTGAAAGTGGAATAATCGTGCTATAAGAGCGTAGTGCAGAAGCGGCCTGAGAGTGTGTGATGCACCCAAGGCCACCACCCAGTGGGTTTTCTTGGTGAACCCTGATCCTCAAGGTTGTTGTACAATATTCAAATCACTACACACTGCTAACTCTGAGTTCTGTTAAAAATTCCATTATACAGAGTGTTTTTTTCTTTTTACTTTTATCTACCCACCCAAATTTTGTGAAATTTCAAAAATGGCATAGGAATACTTAACTTAAATCAATGGTATTTACTGAAAATTAATTTAGTAAGAGAAGGAAATAGGACAAAAGCAACAGGAACAATTCAGAACTAGTCAACACCTTAGCCTTGGTCTTCTCCCAAAAGGAAAATAGTGCTTGACCTGGGGAAATTGGAGCAGATGATGTGTAGGGGAAATGCAGCACAATGTAGGTAAAGAGGTCATACAGGAATACCTGGTCACTCTAAATGAATTTAAGTCTCCAGGGTCAGATGAACTAGATCCAAGGGTATTAAAAGAAGTGGCAGAAATTATCTCAGAACCACTGACAGTTCCTGAAGAATTTCTGGAGAACAGGTGAACTTGCAGCAGGCTACAGAGGAGCAAATGTTGTCCCCATTTTCAGCAAAAGGGAGAAAAAGAGTACCCAAATAATTAGCACCCAGCCAGCTTGACAACAATACCAGGAGAGATTGTTGAACAGATGATTAAATAGACAGGCAGTTAACATATCAAAATAATGCTTTGACAAAGTTCCCCATGACATTCTTGCAAAAAGCTAGTAAAATGCAGGCTGGACAGGGCTACTGTTAGGTGGATCTGTAATTGGTTGACTGTCCGAACCCAAAGGGTGGTCACCAATGGCTGCTTTTCATCCTGGAGAGAAGTGACTAGCGGAGTGCCACAGGGTTCTGTCCTGGGCCCAGTGCTATTCAACATCTTCATCAATGACTTGGATGAAGGAATGGAGGGCATGCTGATCAAATCTGCAGATGATACCAAATTGGGAGAGGTTGCTAATACACTGGAGGACAGGATCAAATTTCAAAAAGATCTTGACAGACTGGAGAGCTGGGCCAGAGCTAACAAAATGAATTTCAACAGAGAGAAATGCAAGGTCCTACACTTAGGCAGAAAAAATGGAATGCACAAATACAAGATGGGGGACACATGACTGGATAGCAGTACATGTGAAAGGGATCTAGGAGTTTTGGTAGATCACAAGCTGAACATGAGTCAGCAGTGTGATGCGGCAGCCAAGAAAGCCAACACAATTCTTGGTTGCATCAATAGGAGTATGGTGTCTAGATTGAGGGAGATAATGGTACCACTCTATTCTACATTGGTTAGGCCTCATTTGGAACACTGTGTACAGTTCTGGGCACCTCAGTTCAAGAAGGATATTGACAAGCTGGAACATTTCCAGAGGAGGGCGACCAAAATGGTGAAAGGTCTGGAAGCCATGCCCTATGAAGAACAGCTTAGGGAGCTGGGTATGTTTAGTCTGCAGAAGAGAAGGTTAGGAGGGGACATGATAGCCATGTTTAAATATCTGAAGGGATGTCATGTTGAGGAGGGAGCGGGCTTGTTCTCTGCCACTTCAGAGACTAGGACAAGGAGCAATGGATTCAAGCTGCAGGAAAGGAGATTCCACTTGAACCTCAGGAAGAACTTCCTGATAGTCAGAGCTGTAAGGCAGTGGAATATGCTGCCTGGTAGAGTCCCCTTCTTTGGAGGTTTTTAAGCGGAAGCTGGATAGCCATCTGTTGGGAATGCTTTGATGGGTGTTCCTGCATGGCAGGGGGTTGGACTGGATGGCCCCTGGGGTCTCTTCCAACTCTATGATTCTATGATTCTGTGATCACTATAAATCAACAGGGGTTTCTGAAAAACACATCATGCCAGACTAATCTCTCTTTTTTTGATAGAATTAAAAGCTTGGTAGATTAAGAGAATGCTATCGATGTAGCATATCTTGATTTCAGTAAGGCCTTTTACAAGGTCCCCCTTGATATTCCTGCAAACAAGCTAGTAAAATATGGGCTAGACAATGCTATTGTTTAGGTGGATTTGTAATTGGTTGACCAACTGAATGCAAAAGTGCTCACCAATGGCTCTTCATTCTGGAGAGAAGTGACCAGTGGAGTGCCACAGGTTCTGTCCTGGGCCCAGTTCTGGTCAATATCTTTATCAATGACTCGGATAGTGGTATAGAGGGCATGCTTATCAAATTTGCAGATGGCACCAAGTTAGGAGGGGTATCTAATGTCCCAGAGGGCAGGATCAGAATTCCAAATGATCTTAACAGATTAGAGAGCTGGATCAAAACAAAAAAAATGAAGAACGAGGAGAAACGTAAAGTACTACACTCAGGCAGAAAAAATGCACAGATATAGTATAGGTGACACCTGGCTTCACCACTGCACATATGAAAGATATCTAGGAGTGTGAGTAGAACACAAGCTGAACATGAATCAGTAGTGGGATGTAGTATCTAAAAAAGCCAATGTGATTCTAGACTGCATCAATAGGAGTATAGTGTCTAGGCTGGGAGAAATCATCATACCACTCCATTCTGCTTTGGTGAGACCTCACCTGGAATACTGTGTCAGTTCTGTGCACCACAGTTCAAGAAGGTTATTGAGAAGCTGGAACATGTCCAAGGGAGGGTAACAAAAATGATAAAAGGCCTGGAAAACATGTCTTATGAGGAGCAGCTTAGGGATGTTTAACTTACTGAAAGAGAAGGTTAAGAGGTGACATCATAGCTATGTTTAAACATTTGACGGGATGTCATATGGAGGATGGAGCAAGGTTGTTTTCTGCTGCTCCAGAGACTAGGGCACAGAGCAATGGCTTCAAACTACAGGAAAAGAGTTTCCACCTAAACACCAGGAAGAATTCCTGAAAGTAAGAGCAGTTCAACAGTAGAATATGCTGCCTCAGAGTGTGATTGAGTCTTCTTTGGGGATTTTTAAACAGAGGCTAGATGGCCATCTGTCAGGAGTGCTTTGATTATGTATTTTTGCATGGTAGGGAGTTGGACTTGATGGCCCTTGTAGTTTCTTCCAGCTCTATGATTCTATGAAAACAGTTATCAAATATAGTTATGAATATAGTTATCAGAAGAAAATGAAAAATGGAATGGAATGCAGTGAAGTCAGAATGCAGAATGCCAACAGACATCTGAATGCCTGTACCTACAGTGTAAACACATACATTGGTCTAACATGTGAATATTTCTAATATAACCATGTAGACTGTCTCTTCATATAAGTCTATTTTATTATTTCCTTTCTCTGAGAAGTGAGGGACACACCAAGTAAAGCAGAAGTGGGAATCATGTGGTCCTCCAGATGTTCAGTTGTAAGTTGCAATAGCCCTAGTGAGCATGGTGAGAAATGCTGGAAGTTATATCCCAACATCTACAGGACCACATGACTCCCATTCCTGAATATGGGGTTCAAATCTGCATCTGTTATTAAAGTGGCAGTTCTGTTGTCGCCAAAGAAAGCATAGGAAGCAAGAGGCTGCTGTTTTTGTGCTTCGGTATTTACCAGGGGCAAAGTGCGGCAGTACAGTGTAACAGAACGATCTGGACGTTGTAGTAACTCTGTGAGAATTTTTTTTTAAATCGTCATTTTCCCTTTTTCTCTAGCTGTATCCAGTAGGAATTTTAAGGCTTAAATCCAGTTGCTTACCCAGCTAGAAGAGACCAAGTAAATCAATTGCTGAATGGTAAATCAACCCTTAGGTAAATCCATTCTTTTAATGGATATAATAAATATAAACTGGGTCTAGCATGAAGTGGATGAAGTGTGATCCATGGATTGCATGCAGCCCCTCAGGAGTAAAACAAATTGTTTCTTTTGTTAAAAAAAAAAAAAGTTTCTAAATGCGTTCTAGGTGATGTGGGAGCATTTTTGCCAAGCTTCTGCTGGACCATTTTAGGACCAGAAGAGGCCTTTTTAAAAAACAGGAAGCGACTTCTGGTCACATCCTGTTGTTAAAAAGGGCTTGGGACTAACAATATAGCAAAAAGGTTCCCCATCACCAAAAGGGAGTTTGAGAGCATTTAGGGGTAAAGAAGGAGGAATTGCTGTTGTTGTTTTGCAATGGAATGTGGTGCAGGAGTTGCAGCCCTCTAAGATCTTCTGGGAAACTAATGTAACCCCTCCTCCAGCTGCCCACAGTTGTTCTCCCCTGGTTTTAAACAAACATCTCCCCATAATAGCACTGTACATTCTACAGATGATGACGTATTCTTCCTCAGATGTATTTGAGGATAAGCCTTTGAGCAGATAAGTTAGGTACTTGTTTGTCTGATATTATATGTATTGAATAGCACACCAAAGATACATGAGCTGTGATTTAGTTGTTGTTATAGCAGATTCTTGGAATAGGTTTGGGACTGTATGGAATTGTAGCTGCAAGTCCGATAATACATCAATTTCTGCCGGAACAATCAGAGCATGGAGGGGGGAACCCTCAGCACACTTCTTTAGGGCAATGGATTATCAAAGTCTCCTTGGCAAGATATTTATGTTCAGATATTTTGTCAGTAAGGCAAAATCAATTGTCCAGGCTACACCTGGGGCCTTTCCGCACTTCACCGTTATAATGCTATTGTTCCACTTTCAACATCCTGTGAAATCATGGAGTTTGCAGTTTAGGGAGGAGTATTTATAACTCTCAACCAGAGAGCTCTTTGACCTCAGTAAACTACAAACCCCAGAATTCCACAGGATGTTGAAAGTGGAATAATAGCAGTATAACAGTGTAGTGTGGAAAGGCCCATGATCTTACACAGTCTTCCCAGGAGAAGCCTCTGTACATCAGGCAAAATCAGTATTCATGAACATACACTATGAAGTACAAGTACAAAGGCAGGTACAGTGGGCTCTCCATATATGTGTGGGTTCTGTTCTAGCAATCTCTGTGAATAAGAAAAAACATGAATGCTTGAGTCCCATTATATTCAATAGCAGCAACATCCATGTGGATGCTTGAGTGTGTGTTGCCACATTTTTAAGTACAGGGACGTGACACTTCACATGAGCTGGAAATTGTGCATGCGGAAGTTGGAGAAGGGGACGGTCCATTGTATAGACATTATGAGATTTGCTACAGACAGAGTTTACATGGAAGATAGGCTGCCTTGGACAAAGTTCATATAGAAACAAGTAAAAAGACAGACTCAAGTAAAAGAAGAATGTTGAGCAAGACCAGACTCTCAGTTAGTTGCGGTAGAAGGAAGTTTAAAAACTCCAGTAATTCATTACAGTCCTCCCTCCACATTTGTGGATTTCACCTTCGCAAATTTGATTATTTGCGAGGCACATACTTGCCTCCCCCCTGCATTTTCCTCGTCCCATCCCTTGCATTCTTTACCCCAGGCTTGCAAAGCTTCTGTTTAAAATGGATGTGTGTTTTTTTCTTTTGGGTGAGCAAAGCCTCCTCCCACTGCTGAAGGTGTGGCCTCTCAGCCATGTAGTTGCACATTCTGCTGTGTACTGCCTGCTGACTGGTCAGGTGCTCCTTTCTCAAGATGGACACCGGAAGTAATTAGAACCCCAGAACTCCTCTCTTCTCTGTCTGAAGGTCAATATGACATGATTGAAGGTAATTATGGCATGATTGTGCATGCACTTGCCCCTACAAATGCAACAGGGTCCATCCGTTGCAGAGTATTCAGCACCACTACTAGAAACAGTTGTATTTCATTTCCTCTTTTAAATATAATTTTCTCCAAGAAAATTGCTGGTAGGAGGTACAGTACAATATGTGTATTTTAACCTGATCTCCAGAGGTTAGAAGTAACATTTTAACATAAATTCAAAAATAAAATAACTAACTTTAATAGATTAATTATATCAGTGATTCTTAACCTGGGGTCTGAATATCCTTGGGGGTTTGAAGAACCTTGGGGGTCTGGAGAACCCTCATAGGTGATCTATGAAGCCCTGCTGCTGGACACCAACAGCAGGGGCAGCAATCGCACATTGCTCCTGCGCCCCACGTGCACTTACCTGGCGCATGGAGCCTCCGGAACCGCACCGGTCACGCTTCCTGCCCCAGCATAGCCTGGGAAACTCCCAGGCTGCACTGTGGAAGGAAGAGGTGGAGCACAAGCAGGCAGCTCGTGCAGAGCCAGAGGACCCTGGATGCGAGAGCCTCTCGCCGGAGGCTGCTTGCGTGATCTCCGCACCCCAGCGCCAGAAGAAATTAAGGTGTGGGAAAGGCCTATGACTCTGGAGATCAGCGTTTGAATCCCCACTTAGACATTGAAGCCCTCTGGGTGACCTCAGGCAAGTCACATTCTCGCAGCCTCAGAAGATGGTAAAAGCAACAAATCTTGCCAAGAAAAAACATCATGATAGGTTTACCTTAGGGTCACCATAAGTCAGTTTTCAAAGGAGGGAGACATCACGGCTAGAAAGGACCTCCCTCTGTCAGTGGCACTTTGTGGTTGTGTGCTTTGTGTGCCTTCAAGTTACTTCTGACTTAAGGCAATCCTAAAAGTGAACCTATCACAGGATTTTTTGGGGGGCAAGATTTGTTCAGAGGGGGTTTGCCTTTGCCTTCACATGAGGCTAAATGTGACTTGCCCAAGGTCACCCAGTATCTGAGTGGGGATTTGAATCCTAGTCTCCAGAAGCCCCAAATGAACAAACAGACAAACAAACAAACACTTGAAAATTTACATAAACATTTGAATATTTAAATCAAAATTTAAATATTTAAATCTTGAGTTAAGTCTTGGGGATCTTCAAGCAAAAAATATATATTTGCAGACAGTTGCAAACAGTTAAGAACCACTGAATTATATCATCATTAGTAGCGTGTTATGCTTTCAAAAATCAGTTAAAATTACCAAAATGGCCATCCTTCACAAATAATACCCCTAAGCAATAAATTAAAATAAAATGCAACATTACTAAAAAAACATTAAAGTCACTGATGTTAAAACAATTAAAATAACTTCTAAAATTGTGAAAAATCATAAAGAATAATAGGTAATGAATTTTTAACTAGGCATCAGAGGACCACTTTCAGTTCATTGATGGAAATTTCAGGATGAAACTAAGTTGACAACAACAACAGCGAAAACAACCATCACTTTTATAGAGATCACACTACAGAATGGATAAACAAGATCTTCAAGATGTGCAGTGAATCACTCTAACTAAACAAACATTATAAACACAAAAAATATGGAATTATTAGGATTGCACAGAAAGACTAGACAGAGAATTAATTCTGTAAAACATGTTGTGAGCAGTCACATATCTTGTAGGATGTCCAGCACATATTCAATTTAGAATAGATGGTGACTGCATTGATTATACTTGAGGGTCTCCTTACACAACAGAGGCCCTTTTTGCACGGCATTTGCCATGTGAAAGGGCACCTGGAGCGTTGCGTGATTGTGAGGAGCGATCTGCACGATGCACTCACAATTGCGCGATGCTCCAGGGTAGGGCAGGTGCCGCTTGCATACTTTTTCATTTTCGGCTTTCAGCCGAAAATGGTGCATGATCGCGCATTGCTCCAGGGCCCTGCGCACACTTGCCATTCGTGCGGAGCCTCTGGAGCTGAGGCGGTTGCGTTTTCTACCCCAGCACAGCTTGTGCATCTGCACTGCAGAAGGAAGAGCCGGGGCTCTCGTGCGGAGTTGAAGCAGCGGGGACTCGACATCCTCTCACTGGAGGCTGCTCACGCAATCCCCGCACCCCAGTGCTGAGAAAAGGTGAGTTGCGGAAAGGGCCGGAAACATGATTCAAATGACATTTTAAAAAATCCCAGAGCAACTGAGGAGATTCAGTCCTTTACCTTTTTTTAGCACAGATATTTAAAATCCTGTTCAAAAGTGGGTTTCTTGAAACTGCAAATGGTATTTTGTCATTTTCTGTATCATTTGAGGAGTCAGCTGTGGCTTCTAGACAATCCTGAGGCTGGAAAAATGGCCCCTCAATCCCTGGAGTTTGCCAATCTTTGTCCTAGAGACTGATATATCCTCTCCACTTGTCATTTGTGACTCTTGGAGGACAGATGCATAAAATGCCAAGGGTAGACCTTATCCACCAACTGGATACTGTACATAAGAGGTCATACACAGGAATCTCTGGCATTTGATTAGTATGTTGAGTTATTCTGCTCTGCATTATGGTGAAAATACAGCCACAGTGGATGTAATTACTGCAGAGGGGATTCAATTCATCAGTGGGGGTGAAAACAAAGTGTATATAACCTGCTTTCTCTCTGATGAAATATCTTGCAGCAGGATATACTGTAACAGTGATAGCTGATAACTGCTAGTGGCAGAACAACAACCAGTGAAGTATAATTAGGAGAGACTTCTCCAGTCTTCAAGGAAAGCATTAAAAGGCCAACATAAAACTGACCCTTAATGCTTGTGGCACTGTTTGAACAGATTATGAACAAGTTGTCATCTTCATGACTACAATAATAATGACAATAATCCAATTTGGACCTTCCATGCATTACATTACAGGACATGAAGCAGCTAACCAATATGTAAACAGACATGAACTAGCTGTATGGGATGATTAAAATGTTATGATGGTTGAAAGTCCTTTTTTGTTGTAATTCCTCTTTTTTTTGTTTTGTTGCTCAAGCCCTTACATCATTTGATCCTCAAAAGCAGACTTTCATTGCTATACTATATTTGGTAGCACAGGCTTTTTACTACATAAATTTTGTATATAGTATATCTAGATAACTTCATTATTTTCTGAGACATGAGAGTTTTTCTGAAAGTAGTCTAGCTCCTGCACGGAACTGAGATATGACCTTAAGAAGAACCTTCATGATAGTTTTCTCCAAATAGCATCCACCCATATCTCTGTTGTCACCTTTTCTAGAATTGATCTGGCATGAGTGCCTCTTTTAACACACCAATGCAAGTTATTCATCTTCTAAAGCATTTTTGGAGATGCTGGCTGATCTACTTTGGAGCAGGAGTAGGGTACAGAAAAGTCTGTCTGCTGCAAGAGACTCTTCTCCCATTTTAATGTCATGCTTCTCTATTGCCATTTGCTTCCCTCTGGGTTCCACTTCACAGGGTTCCTTATCTTAAAGCATACTAGTTCTCATTTAGCTTTGTCCTAGCCACTGTATCCTCTTTGAGGAAGCTATGTGTAAGTTGAACTTTTGTGCATACATTTTATGGATGGTCACCATTGCAAAGAACATGGGTTTCCATACATCCATACTTCGCTAGGAAGCTTTTCACAGATTAACACAGAAGTAACAGATGGCCAACCCAAGCGTAGAATTCTGTATGTCTGTGTGTCTTCAAGTCATCTGTTGACTTATGGCGACCCAATGAATTCTACAGAGATCTTATTTTTTCATATGGAGAACTTAATCTGAGGGACACTGCTCAATGCTTCTGTATTATGTTATCATAAAAGCAATTTAGCTTATCAGTTTAGCAATCTGATATTCAGAATCATTACCAAAACATCTGGGCAGATTTCAGTGCGGCTATTTCAGTGTTCTCGGCATAGTGGTCTAGCTGTCATTGCACAATGAAAATGTTGTTTTCATAAAGCATAGTTTTCTGTCTCATTTGTAGATGAACAAAGAAAATTTTCTGTTTGCATATATGCCATTTTGATTTTGAAAGGGATGTTGAGGATATGATCAAGGCACCTTTGGTCCAGCATTACTCGGAAAGATGAAGACAGTTTCTAATAAGTTCCATCAGTGCAACTTTTTCTGCTGTAACAAGTATATTTGTACTGAAAAGCCATTTCTGTTGGAAGACTCGAATTTTTTTCTCCTTTCAACTTTGGCTCTCTTTTAAGTAACTGGCTGTGGCAAAATCATTCATTTCACTGAGGAAGGAAAGACCATATGCTGAAAAGAATTGTGTCACTTAAAAGTCATTCTTATGAATCAAAGTCATACATTCCCACATTTATGTTTTATGATTATCAAGATTTAGCGTGGCATTTCACGACCTCTTGGGGGCACAGGTGGAGCATGGAAGTTGTCACTGTTCAGAGGCCTGCAACAAAATATTTGAAAAGTTGAGAATCAGAATAGCTTTCAATATTACACAATATCTGTTCATCTGATTCAACATAGTGTACTGGTTTGAACATTGGACTATGACTCTAGAGATCAGGGTATGATCCCTGCTTGGCCATGGAAAAGCCACTGGGTGACCATGGACAAGTTAGCCTCAGAGGAAGGCAAAGACAACCCCCCTCTGAACCAATCTCGCCAAGAAAACCCTGTGACAGGTTCACCTTAGATTTGCCACAAATTGGAAACAATTTGAAGTTTTACAACAATAACAATGTGTTCACCTGCAGAGGTGCAGAGAAAAAAACAATACAATATATTGATATTTTTGTTTCGTTGTTGAGTTGTTGAATGACAAAATCTATGCTATCAAGATATTATTATCATATTATCATCAACCTGCATCAAATATGAGAATCATACAGCTTACCGGGGACTAGATTAAAGATCCCAGCAGCCCTACCCACCATAGCCAATGGTGAGGAATGCTCCAGTGCAACATCATCTGGAGGTCTGGATGTTGTCCATCCCTGATTTCCACAGCACTTTACAAATTAGTGCGAACAGAAAAGATGGGTTACATCTTTTTAAGTCTAAAACTTAAGAGGAAATTATATGATCATGACAAGGAAATAGATGAGAGTGGGCAGTTACAACTAGAAGAGGGGGAGAATGAGAAAGGTAAACCTTCAATGAACATGAACAAATGCACTTTCATACTGGGATTGATAACTGGAGGGCTACGCTTGACAGAAAGATGGTTTGGAGAATGAATCTGAAGGAAAGGAGTGCATGCTCAATATTGTTTTTTATTTTATTTTTTATTTGTGTGGATTTATTTGTTACTCTTTACTGAAACAGCCTATTGATAAACCTAGCTTGTCCTTGTAAGTGGTTAACAAAAAAGCCTATTAAAATGGCATAGTCCAGTCCCAAAGAGGAAAAAAAACAACAACAGCTGTTAGTCTTATTCACTCATGCTCCATGACAGGATTTTTGAAAAGGAACATGAGCTGAAAGAGGTGGTTTTGGAGTTATGTTTCAGGATCCCCAGGAAGGACGTGCAAGATTTAGCACACATTTCCTCTTTATAAACTGCAGAATCTAAGCTGGAACATGGCTACTTTTTGTTCCAGCTCCTTCTCTCCCCTCAATCTCTTTCTCTGCATCAATTTTATTATTTTGCTGTCTACCTATTGTTGCATTCCCTTCAACATTTCTAGTAAAAAGTCTAGGGCACTTCTGCACTACACCGTTACAGTGCTATTACTCCACTTTCAACATCCTGTGGAATCCTGGGGTTTGCAGTTTTGGGAGGGGGAGATTTAGAATTCTCAGTCAGACAGCTCTTTGGCCTCAGTAAACTACAAAACCCAGAATTCCACAGGATGTTGAAAGTGGAATAATAGCACTATAACATTGTAGTGTGGAAATGGCCTAAGAGTATGTGAAGGTTAAAGTGTCCTGGAAAGGTATCATTAGGCCTAATCCCCACTGCAGAATTGTGGAAGGGCTATCCAGCATCCTGTAATTGAAATCTACAGCACACCATTCCAAACCAATCTTTTGTTTCACTCTTCCTCTGGAATAGGTAAATAGGTAAATATTAGCAACTTAACCTTTCTACCACTTTCCAATTTTTGTCTAACGTCTCTACTCATCCTGTCACACTGTACAACTCTAGGTCACTACTTGTCAAATTTCCTCAGTGTATTTCAGCCTCCAGATCCATGTCAATCACACCTTCTTTGCCACTTAACTTAATCTGAGTTAGTCTGTCTACAAATTAGTTAGTCTGTCTAAAATTAATCTGAATTAATCTAATTAATTTGTCCATTCTTTATTGGAGTCCTATGTTCAGGTGAAAACCTATTTTAGTCCGTTTTCTTTTATATTTAATAGCTAAGATTCTCTTTTCTTAAATGTATAGTGTACCTGATTTAAATACTTAGATTTCCAAAATATTTTTATTCAAAATAATAATCTATAAAAAAGGACATAATATACATAACATAACATTATATAATACATTAAGACTATAATTGTGTTAACACAGATATTATACTTAGTTTCAGTACTATGTATCTTCTTGTTCAGTAGTTCTTCTCCCATCAACTTCCTTCTCTCCAAATCTTAGGTATATAACTATATATTATATTCTTTTAATATTATATTAAATATAGAGTGTCATGGGCCAGGAGTTGGCTTTTCCAGGTGAACAGCAGCCTCAAAAGAGGACAGGCAGACGCAAGCACACCAGAAGCTAATCAGGCTAGGATGAGAGCCAGCTGGTGCCTACAATATATATTTACAAATGCAACTCTATCGCTTAATTTAATTTTTTGTTAATTGACATATAATTCCAATTTTATATCATTTTTATTTTAATATACACATAATCTTGTAGTTCTTTTGTTTTTAATAGAGGCATATCTCCTAGTATTTTCACTATGTTTTGGTACGTGATCCATTCATTAAGTTTTGGCATCTCTCTTCTATAAAAAGCTTCCTGGATTGATATCTATAACCGTGTCTTCTGGTATAATTTCTTCTTATACTTCATCCACACTCTCAACAGTGATTTTCTTATGTAATGTTCATTAAGTTCTCTATTTCTCTTGGCCTTGCCTTATCACATATATGCATGCCAACCAAATGTTAAATCTGCACCTTCTAAATGAAGTAACCTCTCATTTCTTAACATGATCCAGTTTCCGATCTAGCCCAAGCAACTTGGATGATAATATAACTTTAGATCAGGTATGCCTATTCCTCCTCTTTCTTTTACATCCTTCAAAATTCTCCATTTTATTTTTGGTTTTCTTCCCTTCCAAATAAACTTAGATAAATCTTTGTTCCATTCTTTAAATGGTTTATTGTTTATTATTATAGGCAAATTTTGAAATAAGAAAACCATTTTAGGTAAGATGTTCCATCTTGATTGTTGCAATTCTTCCTAATCATTCTTCTGATTTTGACATATTTTTGTTGTTGCTGTTGTTGCTTTTTCTCTATTTATCTTAAAACCTGATATTTGTCCATATTGTGGTAGAATTTGTAAAAGATTCATTATACTGTAATTAGGGTTTTCAAGAAGAATTACCACATCACCTGCAAAGGCTTAGAATTTAGATGTTTAATTTTTAATTTGGACTCCTTTCACTAGTGGAACTTTCCTGATTTTTCTGTTAAGATTTCTAGAATTATTAGAAACAAGAGGGGCAATAAAGGGCATCCTTGTCTTGTCCCTCTCCGCATGCTTATATTTTCAGTTTTTTCTCCATTTATTATTATTTTTGTTTATTGTTTTCCATAAATTGATTTAATCCAATTAAGTTGACTACTCTCCAATTTCATTCTTTTCAGTCTTCAAACATAAATGTTCAATTCACATTATCAATTTTTTCTGCACAAGAAAAAAAAATAATTTGCAATTTCTTTTCACTGTGCCTTTGAAAATATTCTACTATATAATTGTCCTTGTGTTGTCTTTTTGATATCTCTTAGGAAGGAAACCTCTTTGATCTTCATAGATTCATTCCAGTGGTATTGTTTTTAATCTCTCTACCAAAATTGACACATTGATATTTGTAGTCCACATTCAGTAAGGAGATCGGTCTATAATTCTTTATTTTCCAATGGATCTTTGTCTTCTTTCAGTATTAGAGTGATATTGGCTTTACTGCTTGATGTCAGTTTAAGATTTTCAGTCATATTATTCATGACTTCCTGCAATGGATTTATAAGTTGATCTAAAAAGTCTTGCAGCATAAGTTTATAAATCCATCAGGACCCAGCACTTTCCTTGTTTTCACTTTCTTTATTGGATTTAATATTTCCATTTCTGAAATGGGCTTGTTTAATTCACTCTTTTGCATTTCTGAAATAGTTGTTATTTCTGCTTCTTCTAAGTATTTATCTATTTTGTCCAGTTTCTCTTCTGTTACTTCTGTCTCTTTAAAAAGTCTCCCAAAATAATTGGCAAAGGTTTTTCAAATTCTAATTTTTTTGTCTAGTTATTGTATCTCCTCTCTTGATTTCTAAAAACAGACACTTTTCTTTCTCTTTTAAAGTCTGTATGCTAATCATCTGCCAGGTTTATTTGCATGTTCAAAATGTCTCTGTATTATAAATTTCATTTTTTTTCAATCACTATAGTCTCTTTCATATTTAGTTTATTTAAATATTTGACATGGGATTGCCATGTCTATCCTCATCTGTCAACTGTCAGCTGGAGAAAGCCAATGAAACCTCTGTATGACTACCTTTCTTACTTCTCAGTAATTGCTCCTCACAGTCTACTTTTTCTGTGACAGTTTGACATATGCCTACTACAACTTACCCTGTAACTGCCTAAACTCATGTAATTGAAACAACTATATACTGTTTCCCATTTTTCATTCCTGTCCTCACTTCCTTTGTTGTGACTATTTTAGATTGCAAACTCTTTGGTGTAGAGACCAGCTCTTTGTAAAATGCCATGCAGATACGTACCATTAGATGATATCATTATACTGATGATGTGATCTTAGCAATACTACTAATAATAACAATAACAACAATAATAAACCTGCTAGCAACTCGAGGAGGAATTCTTGGAGGTCTTCCAGGTAGCAAGGAGGGTTGCCTGTCTACTTGCTGTGTCTCGGGGCGGAAATTTCTCTTCATTTCTGGCATTTCATTATCCTACATAAAGATATAAATGTGGAAGTGAGTTTCTGCAAAAAGTCAGTCCATCTTAAATCAATTTTCTTAAAATAACCACTAACTCCCTTTCCGCAACTCACCTTCTCTCGGCACTGGGGTGCGGGGATCGTGTGAGCAGCCTCCAGCAAGAGGCTCTTGCATCTCCACTGCTTCAGCTCTGCATGAGCTGCCTGCTCCCCAGCAGGAAGTGCAATAGCTGCTGCTCCAGAGGCTCCGCACACATGGAAAGGGGCCCTGGAGCAATGCACAATTGCGCACCATTTTCGGCTGAATGCTGAAAATGAAAAAGTGCGCGAGCGGCCCTGCCCTACCCTGGAGCGTCACATGATTGTGAGTGCGTCATGCAGATCGCTCCTCACAATCGTGTGACGCTCCAGGCTCCCTTTCACACAGCAAATGCTGTGCAAAAAGGGCCTAAGATAAACAAAGCTTAAAGAATTAATTTGAGGACAGTATGAATAAAAGTATAGATATCAGAACAGTATGGGATGTGAGTAAAGCTGTTAGGAGAGGGTTCTTTATATAATAACATGCAGAACTCAAAAGGGAGAGACAACAGAAGAATCAAAGTATTTTGGACAAGATTAAGACAAAGAGAATGAATTTAAAAACAATCCATCCAAATAATTGATTATGAAAGAGACGAAGATCTTACAGAAATAATTATCAGTGAATACAGTCTTTAACATAGAGAAGAAGATGAAATTTACTAAAATATTTTGAATCGGCAAATAAACCGGGAAAATCACTTGCTTATAAGTTGAGAAAGAGAGAGAGAGAAAATTGATTTTAAAGATTAAAGATGGAAAGACACTGACATCTGACAAGGATAAGATGGGGACTTTTTATAGTTTTTGACACTTTATAAAAAACAAAACAAAATTCAAAAATACTATTTGCCTTTGATTTCAGAAGACCAGAGATAAATTTTAAACATGTCTATAACTGTGGTAAAAGTTGTGGAGGCATTCAGGAATGTAAGATGGGGAAATGCTCTGGGACCAGGAAGTCTCCCCACAATTTATTATAAAAGTTTGGAAGATCAATTTTACTTGCCATTTGAACAACTTGTGAACTCAATTACTATGACAGGTAAATTACCAGATAGTTGGTCCCAAGGAAATATTACAGTAATTCCAAAGGAGGAATGAGATGTGACAGATCCTAAAAATGATAGACCTATTTTACTTTTGAATAATGATTATAAGATTTTTAAATTAATTCTTGCTAAAGGATGAAGAAGATTATTACTGGAGATATATAATACACGAAGACCAATGTGGATTTTAGCCAAAAAGACTGATGTGAGATAATGCAAGATGTATAAAAGATATTTTGGAGGATCCTGATTGTCATAATGAGAAACAAACAGGCTATTATATTTGGATGTGGAGAACACTTTTGATAATGTCAACTGGACATTTATGATAGAGACTTTGAAAAAGATGACCTTTGGCCATACTTTCATTCATTGGACTGAGGCAATATATTATTTGCAAAATACCAAGATCCTGACAAATCATGATATAAATAAAAGTTGTGATAGGGGGACTAGACAAGGTTGTTCTCTCTCACTGTCACTTTTTATTTAGACCTTGGAAGTTCTGAATAAAACCGTCAGACAAGAAGAAAAAATAAAAGGTATAGCCATAAAGAAACAAATTTTTAAGCTATGGGCATTTGCTGATGATTTAGTGACTTTTTTTTTAACACTCATTAGAATCTGCAGATGCACTACTTAAGATACTGAACGATTTCGGTTGTTTGGTAGGATTTCAAATAAATACAGATAAGACAGGTTGACTAAACATATAACAAAAGAAAATAAAAATATTTGGTCAATAAAACAGGATTTAAGATTGTTTAAAAAGGTGAAATATTTAGTTATGATTTTTTTGGAATGATACCAAACAAGATTTATATAGATGATCCAAGCTGAAATTTTCCCTACTAGGTAGATTTCACCTATAAAGATGAATGCTTTACCAAAGATGTTGTTTCTATTTCAGACAATTCCAGTTCTGAACAATGAGGTGCCATTCAAGCAATGGCATAGAGACACAGCCAATATTGTTTGGCAAGGGAAAAAGCTGAGAGCAAGACTCAAGATTTTGCAGCATGCAAAAGACAGAGGAGGAGTTGCTCTTCCAAATCTGAAACTGTATTTTTTTTTCTCATCATGTTTGGTTTGGTTAAAAGAATAGATTACTTTACAAAGATATAGGCTTTTAAAATTAAAAGGATTTGATATGAAGTTTGGGTGGCATGCATTTAACTTAAAGCTGATGTTGATTTTAATAATAAT
This sequence comes from Cyclura pinguis, assembly GCA_030412105.1. NCBI lineage: Eukaryota > Metazoa > Chordata > Lepidosauria > Squamata > Iguanidae > Cyclura > Cyclura pinguis. The sequence continues at coordinate 128,479,636 of CM059601.1, forward strand.
TATGTTAGATTTGCTGTATTAAGAGTATGGAACAAATACAAGCTGAGATTATGTCCTAAACTGCCATTATGACCATTTCTGCACTACACTATTATAAAGCTATTATTCCACTTTCAACATCCCGTGGAATCCTAGGGTTTGCAGTTGAAGCAGGGGCCTTTAGAATTCTCAGCCAGTATAGTCTTTGGCCTCAGTAAACTATAAATCCCAGAATTCCACAGGATGTTGAAAGTAGAATAATAGCACTATAACAGTCTAGTGCAGAAAGGCCCCTAGTCACTGCAGATTTTCCAGGGCTGTGCAGCAATTACACAGTTAAGCAGAAAAAATCTTTCCACATGAAGTTTCTTTAAGAGAGAAATAACTTTTAAAGATAATTGGTTAATTTATATAGACCTTTTAATGATGGAAAGTGGGCAGTTTAAAATAAAATCAAATGAGGAACTCATCGAAGAAAGTTGATACAGGCAGCTGACTGAACAGTTTAAAATTAACAAGAATTTATATGGTTTTGAAATGTCTAAATCTAAATTCGAGGAACAATTATGTGCTGACAAGGAACATTTAATTGCCAAAATTGAAACGGAAGATGAACAAGTGAAAGCTTGTATGATTAAATGGGCACAAAATGTGGGTCATCATATGCGGATGGAACAATGGGAAAGTATGTGCATAAAAGATATGAAATACACTCTGAGTTATGATTCTAGAGAAAATATTTACAAAATGATGTATAAATGGTATTTAACACCAGAAAGATTGTCTAAAATGTATAAACGTTCCTCAAATGTTTATTGGAAATGTGATCAAAAAGAAGGAACTTTTAACCACATGTGGTGGACCTTTAAGAAAGCCAAGAAGTTCTGGGTGATATAAACAGACTGATGGAAGGCATCTGAAAGGCGAAAATTCAACTTAAATCAAGACTTTTTTTTTAATATATATATATATGATGAACAGACCGATAAGAAGTTGGGAAAAAATTTTCACTACATGATCATGGAGGTGAGAGTGCCGTATGCATAGAAATGAAAAAGTATGGCTGCTCCTTCACATGAAGACTGGCTGTTGAAGACAAATGGATTTGGCAGTAAGGGATAAATTAACTATTTTAGTTACAGAAGAATCTTTGGTTAAGTTTAAAATGGACTGGGATAAATTGCTTGTATATCTCAGAGACTGTTGGAGGCAAAAGTCAATTATTGGTTTTGGAGGTTAAGCTTACAGTTATTAAACACTAGGTAGTAATGTGATAATGATAAACACATGTTGGATAGAAATGCTGTGACATTTGCCCCAGTTGAAAATACATTTGATGAGTATGTGGGATACACCTGGGGAATGACTTGGCAAGTCATGATGTAATCCCTAGGGGACACTAAGGCTGAGTTATGGTAATGTGAAATCATGGCAAGGGGTTGCATCAGCCACTGTCCCTAGCGAGTGTGTATAAAAGAGGGGAGCTCAGACTGGTTCTCCCTCTGACTATTCGCTGACTCTATGACACTGAACCTCTGTCCGAGCGAACCTCTGCCTGATGTGTCTGTGATGCTGAACCTATGACTGAGGATCTGCATATCCTGATTGCACAGATGTGTACATATTGGAACTTGAAGATTAAAAGCCTCCATGTATTTTTGGATGACAACTCTGTGTGTTAGAGTTACTAACCAGTGGGTAGAGTGAGGTCAGAGCTGATGCTGTAAGTTACACTCTGCTGCTGCACACGCTTGTTGCTGTTTTGAAACTCTACTGTATGTTTAATGCTTGCCTCTGGGACATGTTTTTCCAGAGAGCAGCGGTTTCTGGGAGGATTTTGTGCTAGGTGCTGTAAATCAATCTCCCGACACATTAGAAGAAATATATCTTGTAGATCATCTTAGAACCAAAAGCGGGCCAGTTAGAAGTCATTTATATGTATTTTTGGCCCCCTTTTAGTTTAGTTCCAGTTTAGTTAAATTTAGTTCAGGTAGTTTAGGGTACGTAAGACAATATTAGGTTAGATGTTAGAGTTTGTCTGTTTGTTTATTGTCTGTCTTTGTAATCCCCTATGTGTTGTTTTATATACTCAATATAAGTTAATAGAAATATTAAAAAAAAATAAAAACAAAAACTGAATAACCACAGTTTCTAAACCTAAGTGATTTTTTAAAAATCTGCATTGACTTATCAGTTTAATTTACTTTTTTCTGCCTTCAAGCAGAAATTTGGAGCCACAGCTTCATTTAATCATATATTCTTTATATGTTTTGAATACTTACACCATGCCTTTAGATTACAGTGTTTTGCTTACAGTAAAATAAATACAAGGCAGTGAGGGCAAAGGTCAGACTATGTTTTCCTTCAGTTCTGCAGACCTGGGCATTTGACATTTGGATTCAAGTGTCCATTTAAGCAAGAAGCACAGGAATGGGAAGGAAGCAAGCTCCTTCCAGTTATTCTCCTCTGGTTGATTGATAACTGGAATCAGGCTGCTTCTTCCTGTGCTGATGGCATTCATCCTGGTAGCCAGGGGGTACAACTTCTAGGCTTCCCTTGGTCTCCTGCCTAATGGCAAAAGCTAGAATATATATCTGTTCCATCCTGGAGTGCCAAGGTTCTTCACTGTCTCTCATTTCCCTTCCAAATCCATAACAAAACCTTTCATAGCCACTACCCTATCAATACTTCTATCTCCTTGCAACCAGCTCACTATTTTCTCTACTCTTTTATCAAATTTCATCCTGTCTAGGGACCTTTCTGTACAACACTGTTCTAGTGCTATTATTCCACTTTCAACATCCTATGAAATCCTGGGATTTGCAATTTAGAGAGGGGCATTTAGAATTCTCAGCCAGAGAGCTCGTGGGCACCAGTAAACTACAAACCCCAGAATTTCACAGGATGTTGAAAGTGGAATAATAGCACTAGAACAGTGTAAGGCAGAAAGGCCCCAAGTGTCTTCGATTCTATGAACACAATGCAGAAAGTACTAAACATACATTGTACAGCACCATTTCAGAATAATATTACTTTAGCAGCTGATTCATTCAGAAAACTGTCAATGTTTTCATGCCAGAAAATTTACAGAATGGGAAAATTACCTCATTGTCTCCATCCATCCCACTACTGACACTCAATATGCTTCGTGTACTGGAGCGGTTACTTGAACTACCTGGCCGGAAAGGAAAACAAGCCAACTATCAGTGGGGATTCTCAAGCATTTTAAAAATGAAACCCACAAATTCAGTTTTCCTTTTGAGAATCCATCTGTCAATCTCTGTCACCAGGCCATCACCACTTATCATAATTAAATTAGAGGAAGATCTCCCTGTGAAGACACCATCATTTTTCAGTATGCACAGTACCCCAGCTTGCCATCTCGTGGGAAGAACAGACTTTTTAAAAATGAACGTAGAAGTTGGGCATATTTAGCCTAGTGAAGGGAAGACTGATGGGTGATTGTACTCTTTAAATATCTAAAAGGCAGTCTCTGAGAGGAGGGTGCAGGTTTGTTCTCTGCTGCCCCAGAGGACAAGGCTAGATCTAATGGTTTGAAGTTACAGGAGGGTAGATTTTGACTGAACACTAGATGGAACTCCTTGACGGTAGCTGTGATTCAGCAATGGAATGGGATCCTTCCTTTGGACATCTTCAGAAAAAGTCTGGACAGCTACCTGCTGGGAATGTTCTAACTGGAATTCCTGCATTGAGCAGGAAGTTACACTTGATGGCCTATGCGGCTCCTTCCAGCTCTATGATTCCATAATTCCAAACCTCATAATATCAGATTTAATAGACAGATCGATACTAATATAATAAAAATACACAATCAAATACATATTTAAAAATAGTTCTATCAAATTGGAAAGCAGATCAAATAGTGCAAAGTTCTGCTAGTTCTCCCTTCCCCATTTTAGCAGGTACAGTCCTAATTACCTAATTAATCCTGTGTTAATACTTCACATTTTCAGCTGCTTTTAAAACATCCTGGTTTTACCTCTCCTCCTCCCATTTCCTCGTTTGTCCTTGTCTTACTTCAGTTGCTTGAAACTGAGCTCCAAGTGCAGAAGTAGTTTGCACTCAGTCAACTAACCAGAAGGGAGAGGAAGAGCAGCAGAAACTTCCCCTTCCCCGTAAGCTTAAGCAAAAGCAAACTGCTGCAGCGTCTCTTATTTTATATGCTCTTCCTCATTAATATTGTTTTGCCATCTTGATCACACTGATATTGCTCAGCCACATGTGTCCCAGTTTTCATATGTGAACTGTTGGACGATATGCTTCCCGTCCCCTAGCAGTGAAAATAGTTGTGCTTCCCTCACAACAAGGAAGCAGAGATACAGAATTCTATCCCAGCAAATCAAAATCTTACCATTGTATGGAATTTTGGGGAAAAAATTGATACTTCATTTCTAGAGGAAGGAAGATGGACATTTCTGATACATTATCAGGCATAAAAGCAAAGTTTTGTGTGTTTCCTGCTCTGGACACACAGCATTATGTGGCAGGTTAGTCCATATATAGCACCAGTGAAAACTGAATTCTGCCTACCTTACACAAAATATATTTATACATATTTAATAACATCACCTAAGTTATTCTGTGTCTGATAATAATGAGAGCTGAATGAGGACACAGACACATGCAAATTGTACACATATACCTGTCTCCTAACCACTTCAAACTGATTCATATTTCTCCCTAATTTCTGAGACTACGCCAAGTATTGCCATATATTTTTGTACCCTTCCTCATACCCTGAATGGCACTAAACATGCCTTTCTTTTTTTAAAAAATGAAAGCAGAGCTTCACAGGATGCTAAATTTATTATGACTTGTTAGTCAAACCCTGTATTTTCAGGATACTAAAGTATATACACAGGCTTTGAAACAGGTTCAATGAAGCAAAATAAATCCTATTTGTGATCCAAAACATTCTCATTCAGTCTTATATGGCTTTCTGACTCACTTGTAGTGCTTGATGTGCTTTCAGTTTTCCAGTCCCCTCGCTTTATTTCTTTACTTGGAGGAATGAAAGTTTTCCGAGGGCTAAATTCATATACGCCACATTCTGGTTTCTTGGGGTTACTCTGGGAATGTCCAACAGGCACAGTAATTTCTAAATCTAGGAAGAAAATGTAATGATTCGATGCTAGGTATTTTATTTATTTTGGAAGCTTCTGCAGAACAAAGCTTTTCAGATCATACAAATTTAAAGTTGGAAGGCATACACTCTTTCTTATCTAGCAAAATATTTTACATCTGTGGCTAAAACTGCAAGTAGGTATAATTATCAGAATCTGTACTCCGATAAAGTGTTCCTGTCTCTATTAATCAGGTTCATACTTGTTTCTACTCTGCCCCACTGATTCTGTGCAACTTTCCTTGAGTAGCACAGCTGGTAAACTGGCACTCAAACTTTTGTGACTACGGCGCTGTAGTTGTCATGGCCACAGCTACACTAATTCCCAGTCCAAAACATATTATTTCCACAGTTTCATAGCTACAGATGATAATGCTATAGATGAAATACGCCTCACTTGATGAGTTTACTGTGCCAATGAAGCAGAACATGATATGGATCATTGCATGAAAGCTGCTTCCAGTTGTTATTTAAGCAGCCTTGATGGGTTTGTGTACTGTGACTGGGTATTCTCCACTTGAGGTTATGTATTCTTACACCTGCTTTGTTTGGCTTGAAGTAATAGGCAGATAGGGTTCTTTGGCTCTCGTTGGCAAATCATCTAAGAGAAGTTTAACTTCACTTACAAATCCATGTGAGCTGCTGTGGTTCCAGAGGCTATGCATCTGTGTGACAAGAACTGTTTGCACACTGCATGATGTATAGTAAAGAGATTCATCTACCTACATCTAAATACTAGTAGCATTCCATGAGAATGGGAAAATCACAGCTAGGGCAGGAAGAAGGTGCAGTCGCATGCTTAGTCTACACAGGCAGCCTGAGGCTGGTGCTCTTTCTACACTAACTAGGACATCTGTGGCACCTGTATCTTCCTGAGATAATGAGATGTCTTTTTAGGACTTTCATAAACATGCATATATCAATTTTAAATGGACTGGTTGCTTAAACTTGAAAAATGCAAAGATTGTACTAAATTAATTGAAAAGAGTTATCAAAAGAAATCATTTGCCAGTGATCGTGTCCCAGTTTCTTCTTCATTTTAGGCTATTCAGATCAAGATGGTATGTTTTGCTTTTGACTTTAAAATCCATTGCTTTACAATTAGATTGGGGAAAGTATGTTATTTATCTACCCCGAATAGTACACTAGCATAATATCATCACACTTGGCTACAGACTTCTAGAAGTGAGACACTTGCAGTCATTGTAGTTTTGAGCCCAGTCGCTTAATAACTATTTTACCTCCAGGTTTGCCAGTCTTTTGCTTCTCTATTTGTCGCCGAGTGATGCTCTCTCGCAATCTTTTTAAGTTTTCCTAGAAATACAAAATTATGTTTTTTTTAAATACTTGAATAAATGTATAACTATTTACAAGGCCTTACAAAACTGTAAGGATCTAACTAAATCCAAACTATATAAAGTAATTTAATTCCTTCTTTGAAAAATACATGGATGCCACTGTGCAGCAGTGTATAGTACTGGGTAAATGGGAAACAGATTCTAGTGGCCAAGAATCAGGATTTACTAAACATCAGGAGGAACTCCTAACAATGCCCCCCCCCCCCCGAATTATGGCCGTTCTGGCAAGCTTTGCTCTTCAAAGCTGGGCAGACTCCAGATGCCTGGGTCTGCCAATCACCTTATTGTCCTTTACTGCCTTTGCCATCCAATGATCCAACCAGCTCCCTAGCTAGAAATGATAAGGGGGAAAGCAATGTACAAGAGAAAGAAAACATTAAATGTAAGCTCCCTCCTCTGAGACCCAGTTCAAGGCACTCCCATTCCAGCTAGGTGAAGACTCCTTGGGGACTTGACTCACATTGTGGCCTATGCTCTGCCTCCATCATCTGTAGCTAAGGCAATTAATGAAGGCTTCAGTCTGTGAAGAAATATTGTCCATGTGACAGGGAAAGGAAAAGGCAAGCCTATCATCTGGATTTTAGAAGCATCCCTTACAAAACTCTGCATGGTTTTTGCATTGTTGGAAAGAGCTTGCAAAATGCTAAAATGAACAGAGGAAGGTTTTACTCATTGCTAGAGACTGTTGTCCACCATTTTTAAGATACACTTTGAATTTCTGGAATGTTTCAATTTGTATTCACACTGAGACTGCAATGAACTGCATCATTTATGGAAAGAAACAGAACAAAACTGCACCTTTCTCCAGCAGTGACAAGGAAAAGATAAATGAAGAATTATAGGGTTGGGGAGACACATTCAGCAATGCTACAGTTTTACTTTTGCCTGTGTAAGCATCTTTTAAAACACACACCTGCTGAAAGCGAAATGATTCTGATCTCCTTTTCTGGTTTAATTGCCATTCCTTGAAACACAGAACAGCTTCATCCACTGTGAGCATTCCCAGTTTCACTTGCTCCTGTAAAGTTATTAATTGCCTTTGTCCAGGGGTTTTCATCCCAGCAAATGGGTCATATATACTGGCCGGACACTGGTTTGAGGCTGTATCTGCTGCCTCTGTGAAGAAAAAGAAAGGACATAAGAAAATCCATTTTTAATTTTATGCTTCTGGACATACCATGCAATTTAAATGGCTTAATCAAAAATGTCTCCCATCTGACAAAGGACTGTTGTGGTGTGGTGAACAATCTGTAACATGTCCTGAGGAGCATGACCAATGTGGTAAAGGGTAAGGACACCAATTCTTATAACTAATGGTTGAGGCAGTTTGGTATGTTTAGCCTGGAAAAGAGAAGACTGAGAGATGATGCCATTGTCCTCTTTAAATATCTGAAACACTATTCAGTGGAAGCTGGTGAGCTTGTTTTCGCCAGTTCCAGAGGACAGGACCCCAAAAATGGATTTAAATGACAAGAAAGGAAGCTTCAATGAAACATTAGGAAGAACTTCCAGATGATAAGAGCTGTTAGGCAGTAGAATAAACTCTCCTTTATTGGAGGTTTTTAAACAGAGTTTGGACAGTCACTTCTCAGGCATCCTGCACTGGCATGAGAGACTAGATGGCTCTTGTGATCTCTTCCAGGTCCATGAGTCTGTGGTTAAGAAGATGAGCCGGGAATACCCGGCACAAATGACTATGGCCCATGTGTACGAACTTGCCTTAGACAAGCCATTTCACAACTTTGGCATTGTTCCTCACATGGGGATAGTAGTATCAGCCAGGCTTACAGGTCTGGTACAAGGAATACTAGAAATGCGCGGCATTTAGTGTGTAAACAGTATAACTGTAGGACTTCTGGGCTGAAAGATGGTGCAGTGACACCCTGTCCCTGTGCTCTCCAACTAGGAACAGAGTGTGAGGTGTGGCAGCAGCTGGTTTGAAGTGTTCAAAATTGGTGAAAATGTTTCTCTGATAAGAGGAATTCAGAGGGTGGCCAATGATTTCTGTGAGAACTGATTCAGGCACCTAGGAGGCACCTTTATAGTTTCTGTAATGGGGGGAGGATCAGCAGCAGGAAACAAGGGCAACCCACCATGTCTCACCTCTGCTTTGCAGCCTTAGCAGTGCACAATCAGCTTTTTAAAACTCCTATCTTATTTACAATTAATGAACAAGCATTTCAAGAGATGAATTAACAATTTTGAGATTTACTTCATCTGGTGAGAGACTGTGAGTTGGCTTTTTTAAAATTTTTCTCCATTTCAGAATCATGCACTCCTGATAGAAACAGTCTTAATAAAACAGAGTTAAATTGCAAGGTGGAAAGTAAACATTATGTTTATTTTAAAATAAAATTGTTGAAGGAACGAAAGCTTAAAGAAAGAGTGTGAGAAAGGAAAGATTATTTATTGTTTACTTTTCAAAGAGATAAGTATCTGCCATTCTTGAGGACGTAACAGGAAAGTTTATTTTGATTTTTTTTTTCTGATGCAAGCAGTCTTCCTGCATAGAGTTCTAGCTGCCAGTATAGAATACAAGGAAGTAAGCTACTAAGTTTCAGCTGCAAGACACTAATATCCAATGGTGAAAAGTAGGTACAGCAGCTTGATGTGAATTAAGAGGACTTTTAAATTTGGCAATTTTCAGAATGGTATTTACTAGGAAAACTGCGGCTCCACTTTTGCAGCAAAGAAGAGCTTCAGTGGATCCTCCAAAGAAAGGTGATGCTAATCAACAGATTTTGGAAGAAATTCTAAATATTAGAGGGGACATGAATAAACTTAAGGAAGATATGAGTACCAATAGCATTTAAATATGACCCAAATGAAGAAAAAAATTAAACATGATATTAAAAGTGAACTGAAGTAAATCAAGACTTCTCTTGGCCAACTTACTAATGATGTGAAGCAACTGAGTGAGAAGTTGGTGACATCAGAAGATAAAACTCAACAACTGGAAAAACAGAATGGGAAATTGTCATCAGATCAAAACCAGAATATGGAAGCTATGATCCTTTTGGATCTTAAGGAAAGAGAGAGAGATATAAGAATAGAAGGAATTTCAGAGACTGAAGATAAAGATATCTATGCAAGAGTGACTGAACCTATAGCTGACTTCATAGAAGTTCCAAGAAGAGATTTTTTTATGGCAGATTGATACGATCTACCATTTGGATTCTAGAATAGTGGGGGAGAGAGGCATATGAAGAGATGTTATTGTTTATTTTGTGAGAAGACAAATAAGAGAAAGAGTCCTACAACAATATTACACAAATAAGTTGCAAATAGAGGCAAAACAGGTGATTATCTTCAAAAATGATCCAGTGCATATCTTGAAGAAATGTCAAGGTTATCACTAACAAGCTGAAGCAACATGGAATTCCATTTCACTAGGAAAATCTGGAAGGAATTATTGTATGACACAGACAAAGAAGATATCTCCTGAACACTGGGGCAAAAGCTATATGTATGTATGTATGTATGTATGTATGTATGTAGATTCAGCAAGTACTAGGAGAAGAAACCCCCAGTCCAAAGAGAAACACAAGATGAAAAGGATGGCAAAATGGCAGAGCTCAGTTTTAAAGATGGGAGCAGTGGAGATGATGAGAAAAAAGAGTGATTGGCCCAGGTAAAGCTGGATGTGGACTTGAATGATCAGGCCTAAAAATGCCATCTAAATTAAAATTACTTTCTTGGAATGTTCAAGGAATGAATTCCTTACCCAAAGAATTTTTTTTTAACTATATGTGGGAAAAATGGACATGACTTGTTTGCAAGCAATATATATTAAGATATATATTATGTTAAGATATATATTAAGAAGACAATAAGTATCTGAAGAATTCTAAATGGGGAGAAGAATATAAGACAGCAATGGATAAAAGAAAAAGAGGAATTCTGTTATACATAAAGCCTAATTTGAATCCACAAAAACTATTTGTGGATCCAAGTGGTTGCTTTATTATAATGGAAGTTCAAATGCTGGAAAAAAATCAAGACATTAATTACAGGTGTTTATGTACTTTCTGAGAATACAGCTATTGTTTTTGAGAAGCTTTTAGACACAAATTTGGAGTTCCAGTGTGAGAATATGATTTTTATGGGGAATTGGAATGAAGTCTGTGATTGTAAATTAGACTGACGAAGAAAGAAAGAAAACAAAAATAAGGAAAATTACTAATTCTTTTTTCGATTTATCGGATAATCTGGAGCTGTTGATACATGGAGATTGCTATATGGAAATGCTAAGGAATATACCTTTTACTCAGAAAGACATAAACCTTTTTCACAGATAGAGCTGTTGTTTTACACTGAAGTCTTTGCATAGCCAGATCAAAGAGATGGATATTTATCCAAGGACATTTTCAGATCATAATCCAGTTACTTCGATAATTAAAAAATATAATACACAATTCAATTGGAGAGTAAATGAGTCATCGCTTCAAAATGAAGATGTGGTGCAAAAGGTGAAGAGAACATTTAAAAGCTTTTTTGAGGACAATTTGAATAAGGGTACTGTCCTCTTGGTTGTGTGAGATGAAAGCAAAACAGTCATAAGAGGATTTTTTTCCCCCAGAAAAACAAAGAACAATAAAAGATTATTTTGGATGAGATTAAGAAGAAAGAAATATTTAAAGGAAATCCAGCTGCCACTGTTCTTCTGATAAAGATAAAAATTTTACAAAAATAAGCTTCAATGAATCTGGTCTATGATATAGAAAAATGATGAAATACACCAAAGAGAAATATTTTGAGTTGACAAACACACCTGGAAAGTGGTTAGCTTAGAAGATGAGAAAGGAGAATGAGAAGGTCATTTTAAAAATCAGAGATGGGAGAAGACTAACATTAGACCTTGATAAACTTAAAAAAATATATAAAATACTCACAGAACTTAAAAGTTATTTCTGATGAACAAAGGAAAATTCTGAATGCAGGAATAACTCCAGTAGAAATAACAGAGGCCGTGAAGAGAATTAAACTTGGAAAAGCTGCAGAACTGGAAACAATATCAGCAATTTTTGAAGAGCAACTATTTATTCTATTTCAGGATGTAATGAATTTGATACTTAACACAGGGAAAATCTCTGAAAGTTGGAATGATGGTAAAGTGGCTCTTATTCCAAAAGAAGAGTGACACATTATTAAACCAAAGAATTATATACCTATTTCACTGTTAAATTATGGTTATAAAATATCTACAACAGTTTTGGTGGAAGGGATAAAAAAAGGTTTCGAATGAGATAATTCATGAAAGATACGGAGGGTTGAATGTAATTTTATAAAATACAGAATTTATCTTGAGAACTATGCATATATTTGCTTTTGGTACTGCCTGTAATTTCCAAGTATTTCTGGGATTCAAACTATTTTTTAAAATTATTTTTATTTTATTTTATTTTATACAGATCCAACAAACAATAACAACAATAAACAATAAATTACCTCATTAGAAAAACAAATCAGACAACAGCAAAATAACGGAAATATTGTGACATTAGTTCTTTGTATCCGATGTACAGTTTATTATAGTTTAACAATCCTTTTCTTTTTCAGATCTTCTTATTTCTGTAGATCTCATTGTCATTACAAATAAATCTCTATATTTCCACTTACATACTGAATAAATGGATAAGTGGATATGATATTGCCCAAAAGCCAGTGTGGTATAGCGGTTTGAGCGTTAGACTGTGATCTTGGAGCCTAGGGTTTGATTCCCAACTCAGCCATGGAAACCTACTGGATGACCTTGGACGTATCATACACTCTCAGCCCCAGCAAACTCAGTGATGGGTTTGCCTTAAGGTCGCTATAATTTGGAAACAATTTGAAGGTACACAACAACAACAACAACAACAACATTACCCAAAATTTGTCATTCATCTAGTTTTATCCTATTAACAGTGAATATTAACTTTTCCATTAAAGCAATGTGCCAAACTCTACATAACCATTTGATCATACACAAATCTTTTGCAGTTTTCCAACAATATGTAATTTATTGTCTTGGTATCAATACCATATTTATGAGCTCTTTATTTTTAAGTGTTCATTATCATTTGTAAAAGATTAATAGTAATTTTCATGAAATGTCACTGTCCTACCAGTTGTGTAATAAAGTTAATCACACCCAACCAAAACTTCTTACCTTTCTTGCATGAAAGCCACATATGATATAGCATATCTAATATATTACAACCTGTCCAAAAATGGGGTTACTTTAAGACACATTAATATACCCTTCATATATTAATTTTGGTTTTAAACCATGTTATAATGTTTCATTTATTATTTTGTCATTGTTGTCATGGTAGTCACAGGCCATTTCCGCACCAGGCTATTAAAACAGTGCAGAGCAACCTCCGATGGAGGTCTTCTGCACTGTGGACTGGACTGGGGCGGACTACTTTTTGTAGTTCCATACCTCAGTCCAGTTCGGAGCAACCGGAACTGGTCATGCAGCGTGCTTTTTAAAAACCTCTTTTAAGAGGTTTTTAAAAAGCATGGAGCGCGCGACTCCGTGTTGCTCCGTCAATGCGCTCCGCTGCAGATTTGCAGGTGCACACAAGTGCATGCCTGCAGATCTGCTGGGGGCAGGCTTTAGGCTGGCGAGCTTCTCCGGTTGGTGGAGAGCCTTCACCAACCGGAAGCTGCCATTTTGGACGCTGGAGCAGTGCGGAGCGATGAGCTCGCACTGCTCCTCGTCCCGATGCACTCGCCCAGACGCTCAAGAAAGCCGGTGAGTTCCGTTTTCGAGCGTTTCCTTTCTCGCATGTGGAAAGGGACACAGTGTTAACTGGTTTTACTATGGAAATAGTCTCAATGTCAGCCTGTTTTTCACATTGATTTCACTACTGTAGCATACCTATCTCATCTTATGGTCAACATGAAGAATGGAAGTCACAATACCCAATCAACCGGTAGAAATGACAATACCTAAAAATAAGACAGTTGATGATGAGAAAGGTATTGTAACTTTGACTTACCTTTGCTAATTGTCCCTGCAGATACATAGAGATTTCCTGGTCTCTCTTGATTTTTCTCTGCAAATACTAAATGAAGACAATTTATATATGATGTTTGAAGTTCACTCTATAAAGTTCTCTAGATGGTTACTAGTAATACACACTAAAATAATTTAAATGCCAAAAAAGCATAAAATCAAAATCAAAATCAGCATAAGTAGAATAAGAAACAAAACCAGCAATCCCAAGGCTAAACCACAGTTTTCGAACTAAAAAGCCTAGGCTACATGAGTTACTAAAAAAACTGCCTAAAGATATATGTTCTAGGTGAACAAAAAATTATTCACATGGAGAAAAGCTGTTAGAGGTATATACACAGAGCAAATTCAGGCCAGTTTTCAATCTATGCAGCCTAAAGAGGAACTTGAACAATGTTTGCATTTTTTCAGTCTTCTGGTACTTCACTGATTCTCCAAGATTTTCAAAAATAATGGCAAGTGGTTTAGTGAATACATCACTAAACTTCCTTCAGTGCTACAGGATGCAGTTTGTCTGGTTCTGAAGATCTGAACTCATTTAGGTTAACTACGTGATTCCTGATTATCTTCTTACAAATGTTGATTTGCCATCCAGATCCCTTGCCAAGGTCTCTGCTGATGCATGAATGCACATAGTTCTCCTTTTGGGGGAAAAAAGCTGAAGTAAAATAGGTAAGCAGTTCTGCCTTTTTGTCATTGTTGTTTTTTAATTATTTAAAGTAACAAAGTATTATGTATCGAAAGAAAAATGGTCCAGCACTACAGAGAGTCTATGGTTATAAAATAGACTATAACAACTCGAAGAGGCCCTTTCTGCACCCTACCTAGTTCAGTCATGCTCTGGTGGCGATCTTGGCAGTGGCTCTGCCAGGAAGGGAGCATGATGAGAGTGCTCCGCTCTGCACGGGACAGGTTCCCTGCGGAAGGGAATGTGATGGACAAACTGCTTCCTTCCACAACGCCATAATCAAATCCACAAAAGTGAAGCCCGCAAACGTGGAGGGCTGACTGTAGTTTGATTTGTAATGAGCAATATTATTGATAATACCATTAATCAGTAACATCTTTACAATATATCCATAAATAAAGGTCCCCTTCTCCCTGTAATCTTTCCAGAATAGAGGGAAGATAGAAAAGCTAACTCTATTTAGCTTAACAGGTGTACAATGTCACCTTACATAAATTTTTAAAAGAGTGTTTTTTAGTTGAGGCTGATAAAGGTTTGCACGTTGGGGACTTCAGCATTTGAGCCCATTTCAGATCTGTCATAGTGGTTCTAAGGTTTTTTTCCAAACTAGCTTCATGAAATTTTGATTAAGGAATTTATGTTCACAAACCATTAATATAATTTGGCTGTAAGTCCTTTAGAGCTATAGCTAGAAGTATCCTACATTTGTTCAAATAGCACTAACACTCTAAAATTGGTAGTGTCTCTTGCTAATATTTTTGCCATTTGCTCTATATGTAGCCACATGGGTGTAGAGCAGGGGTGGGCAAAGTGCTACCCATGGGCCACAGGGAGCTCCCGAGAGCCATTTTTGTAGCCCCTAGGAGACTCTTTTTTTTTTATTATTGCTCTAAAAGGCCTCACTTTTTTTCTTCAAAATTCCATAAAATGATCTCTATGCGTGTAGAGGGCATTTCCACACGTTTGGACCTCCCCTAGACTCCCTCGGGGGTCAAAACAAAATTTTGTGAATTTTTTTTTTAAACATTTTGCATTAAAATGTCCCAAACTGCAGTCTAGGGGCCCAGGGAGGCCCCAAACATGCCTCCACGTTCTATGGAAGGTATTTAGTGGGAGGAGGGAATGATTATTTTGGTGGGAGCTGGTGCAGCACTCTGAGGTTTCATGCATGGCTGAACAGTTGCCAGTATGGATGCTTGAAATTTAGCTACAATCTGTTCTCTAGTAAGTGGCCTGCCATTACAAATTAAATCTTTGACTTTGTATAATCCAGGATTAATTCAGTCTTTAAACTTGGAAATCTTTCTGTTGTTAAATGTTAGCATTCTACCTTACTTACTGAGCAACAACCCCATCATTCATTGATCATTCTCTTGTTTTGAATGTTTCTGGGGGGAAAAATGTTGCTCCCTGCTTGCCTAGCCAGTTTCAGGTCATTCTGAGCTTTACAGCTTTTCTTGCTCTGTTCCTACAAGCCTGCACAACACATTTGTACTCTTCTTTGTTGATTAATCCTTCTTTATACATGCTCTTTTTTTCACTTCCTCCTTGAGTTAACTGTGCAGCCACATTGGCCTTTTTAGATGTTTCCCTTTTCTTCCCCATGGGATTATTTGTGATTGTACTCTTTGCAGCTTCTTCATAAACTCCCACCCTTACTGGATGTCTTTGCCCTCCATCTAGCACATCATGCGAGAATGAATGAACAGACAAAACAAAACAAACAAATATACCACCAGTGTATGTATAATTTGGGGTTGTTGTTTTTTTGTCCCAATATGCATCACTTTACATTTGATTATTTTGAGTCTCAAGACGCAGTTTAATACCCATTCTCTCAGTCTGCTGAGATTCTTTTGGAGCTCTTTGCAATCTGTTTTTGTTTTCATCATTTTAAATACTTTATTGGCATGGCCACCTCACTGATCACCCCAACCGAAGATAATTTGTGAATGTTAAAGACGACCAGCCCTAGCACCGATCATTGAGGAAGCCTACCGTCAACTCCTTTCAAATGTGAGAACTGATCATTTGTCCCAACTTTCTACTTCCTGTTCTTTAACCAGCTTTCATTCCATAAGAGAACTTCTCATCTTATCACACAACAGCTATTCGCAAAGAATCTTTGGTGTAGAACTTTACAGAAGGCCCTTTGGAAGTCCAAGTAAACAATATCTACCAGATTACTCCTGTTTGTTTTATGACATTTTCAAAAACTCCAAGAGTTTGCATTTGTAAACTTGAAAAACGTAAAATTAAAGTTGATAGAATTCCCAGTCACACATTGCACAGTAACGGTAACTTCAGTTTGAAATGCATGTTTAATTTGAGGGTTATTAAAAGATAACTGAATACTATAGACTGATTTAGACATCTGGCATTCCAACACAATTACTTCTGCAAACACACCAGATCCACTTCTGACCATATAGCCAAGAGGTACTTCGGTAAATCACATGGGGATATTCTTGTGGCTACTAGGATTTGCACAACTATGATGACTTGTAGAAAAATGGGACCTACTGCACAAGTCATAGCAAAATGTGGACATCCTCCACATGGACAGTGTCCAAGGAAAATTTCTCTATCCTTGGTATAAAAATACCATAATATTCCCACCCCCATACTTGTCCGCTTTGAAGAGGAGAGGAAAAAAGGAAGATTGATTGGCATCTTTTACCTTCCTTTCATCTTCTTGGTTTAACCTCCTTGCATTCCAACAGTCTACCTGGTAAGTATAACCTATTATTATAAAACTAATTGACCCCATGAATGGAAGGTCACTTCTTTATACCATATATTTTCAACCCTTTAATTTTTTCTTCATATTGTTTCAAATGATGCTATTAGAACAAGGAGAAATCTTGTCAAAATGAGAATTAAAATGGTTTCATATCTATTATAAGCACACTAACTATAAGCTTTCCCACGCTAGGCTAGATCACCAAGATTTTGTTTTTGCAAAATAGCAGTCACCTTTATAAATGTATGATTGTTTGTCCTGTTGTTTCAAGGGGGGATCAGGTCTTGGAACAGGGACAGGTGGTCTGTTCACCAACTCTTGAGGAAAATTGTCCTGCTCCACAGTGTGGTAGACTTGTTCATCTTCACATTTATGATATATATCCTCTTTTGGTGCTGGTATGTCTGCACTAACACCTAAAAAGGAAATAGTATTTAGAAGAAAAGCCACACACAGCTAAGCAACTGTGTGCAGTTTATTTTTTATAACATTGGAAATGAGGTTTAATTCTTAAGAATATATGACTGTGCAGAACTCTAGAGCTGTGTATATTTGAATGTGGTTACAGTTCTTTTTCAGACCTTCTCTAGCAAAACATTGAGGGTGGGAGTCTGGCAGGAAGAAAATGTATGTCCTCTGTTTCTTTTAGTCCTGTAGAAAAAAGAACACCTGAACAGGGGTGGTGGTGGGGAGAAGGATGTTACGAGGGAAGAGTATGGGTATAATCAATTATTATCAAGACATATTTCATTCTAACATAAAACATAGATTGTAGCTTAGGTTCTCCAAAAACATTCTACCTGATATTCATATGTGCACTTCATACATACTTGATTTATCAAAATCATCACACCTAATTAGACTGTTAATTACAAAATAGTAAAACTCGAATACATATTATTCTCTACACCATAATTTGTCCTCAAATATTCAAAATAAGGACTCCACTTTTACAAAGAAGAGCCTTAGGATTGTGTTATCTGCTCTCTGTTTAATTTTGCTGTCTTGCTTATCTTTAATACTTGGACTAATAGCCAATCCTTATTTTTCCATTCTTTATAGGTAGTGTTTACAATGTTTCTCCAGATTTTCCAATACTCAACCTGTTCAAAGCTCAAAAGTTCAAAGTTCGAAGCTTAGCACTGAAGAATCAAAAGTGCCTCAGAGAGGGCAGTAGTTATAGAGTTAGACAGTATTAGTGATCCAAAATGTCCTCCCTTCTTGACCACCTATCCTGACCCTTCTGTCATATAAACTAATACTCTTAGAGATGTTTCCCCATCTCCTCTCTTCTTGCCAGTTCTTTCTCAGCTTTTTCCTAGATTGAAGCTAGTTGAGATCAGCAACCTAGGCAACTTTCCTATCTTAGAATGGAGTTCCCATAATAAAGCCTTTAGTTTGCTTTTCTGAGTCACTGGTTTCTCTGCTTCTTGATCAGGATCTCTAACCACTGCACATGTTCTCTATGAAACCTAACTGCCGCTGACATAAAAGAAATAATTGTTTGCTGTATTCTTTGTTCATAGGAGTACAACTGATCAAACAGCATTGTTAAGGGATCAAAGATTAGACTACTTTCTTTTATTCTCTTTTGATCTGAACTACAGCTCAGAACGAAGGTTATCCAGAGTTCTACAGGGAGGCAAGGCCCCAGGTGCCATGTTCCTAGCTTGAATTTTGCAATTTTGGTGACAAGCGAAATTTCAGCAGCACTGGAAGAGAACACAGGCACACTGAGATCCTGAGGGAAAGTTACCCATCCTCCCTTTAGTGGAAAGATGTTTTTAGATTGTTCAACAGAATAATTCTTAGTTTTCAATTCTCAGAAGGAAGCAATACACGTATTACGAAAAATAGATGCATTTGCAGCAGTTACACCAAAGATCCACAGGGATGTTCTGTGATCAAAGGCCATCCACTGTATTGGTGAGGAAACAGGAGTGTATCATTTTGTTATGTGAATATATGCGTGTACATATGCGACTACAGCATTTCTACAATTTTCAAAGTAGTAGATGTAACAATCAGTTGCTGCAAAAGCAAAAAAATAATTCCATGGCTTTTTACTGACAAATAAAATTTACAGCATTTTAAGTATAATTTGATTAGTGCGGTATCAAAAAAATGAGTTGTTAAAATTCTTGGTTTAATTTCTTTTTCACTTGCATTCAGCCTTGGCTTACTATGTGTAATACAGAAACGAGAACTAAGCTCTTTTATTTTGATTGGCTCCTCAGAAAACCCCATAAAAGGTTCCCTTTAGGGCCATCCTACGCTGGAAACAATGGAAACGGAAATATGTTGCTTTTTTCCTGCAGAGAAGAAGCACATAAACATAAATAAGAAAATGGTCATACATTTATGTATACATTGGGCTCTCCTTACTTGCAGTCTCCAGATGTGTGACTGCAACTGTATCATGTCTTATTCTTAAAATGACAGTGATGTGCACATGGATCCACTGAAACATCTGTGTGCACATCACTGCAATTTAATATTATGGGGTGTGAGCATTCTCTTTTTTTTTTTCTTTTTTGCAGGGCTTCCTTGAACAGAGCCCCACAGATATGGAAGGTCCACTGTATGACGGCCATGATACACACTGCAAAAGGAAAACTGCAGTGTCTCTGCTTCTGGCTAATATCAGGCTTGGTGTCTCAATCATACATTCTTACCTTCTAAGAACTTGCGCATCATGTAGGCCTTTGTTGTCTGTGAACAGGGGTTACTAGCATCTGATTGAAGCATTTCTACATCTGGAAAAGGGTACAGGTATGTCATTTACTGAATTTTTCAAATGTTCCTTTCATCTTCTTCTAATACAATAAAGGGAAGCATCTCATATTACAGCTGTCACATGGAAAGCTACTAGAAAAGCTTTTGTAGGGGCCGTTACAGACTTGCAGTGCAGCATCTAAATGCATCTCTGTTCCCTGTCAGGAACAATCCCGTCACAAAAGAAATGTCTGCACCAGCACTGCTTTTCTTCTTGGGTGCTGTTACACAGACTCTCCATGCAGCCTGGGCAAACTCTGGCCTTTGTATGTCACTATTGCTCCCTGAAAAAATTTCAAGGGACCTGACATGACTGGCCAAACATATCTGGTACAATGCCTGCTTAATATCTAGGAAACAATTTCTCAACAGGGTAAGGAAATAAATAAAGATTTGCATTTTCAGCACTATAAATCTAAGGTTATTTTCACAGGTGACATCAAATACATGTCACTTGGGAAAAGGTTGCCAGGTTAGGAGCATCCCAGGTCCTGAGATTTTGGGGCCATAAACTGAGACCTAAGGATGCCCCTGCTGGTATCATTAAACAAAATTTATTATACTTGATGAGGGCATGTCATTCAAATGGAAAATACAACTTCTAACAAATATGAAAATATTTATCTGGTGGGAAACCAAGTTTTCCAAGTGATAAAGTGAACAGGGGAAAAAAATCAACTTTTCTGAGCCTTCTTTTTTATATCTTTGTTAGCACTGTGTTTTATATCCTTGCAAGCACATGGGCATTGTAGTCCAATGAAAACAAGGTTTCACATTCTGCTTTGAACAGAAAAAAAGCCAAACATTTTCTGGCTCCATTTTAAACACTTTTTCCAAGCACTGCTTTTGGAAACATATGGGAGTTGTACTCCAACCAAAGAAACTTTGTCCAATAAAAAGAGAGCTTTCCAAACTCTGCTTTTAAGCCACCTTGAGTCTTAGACTGGGAAAAAGGCAGGATAATATAATATTTTTGAATGGGGAGGCAGAGGAACCAAAAAAAGAAAGAATCCTATCTATGCATGTCTACTAGGAAGCAATCCCTATTGAGTCTAATGGGACTTACAATTTCAAAAAGTTGAAAATCTAACATAACTCAATTATGGCTTCAAATTTTTCTCCTGGAGAGTGCAAAGGAGAGGCAGGGAGAGAAGAAGGAAGGTGATATGAACCTCAAGTCAGCATTCAAGATAACACACAACTTGTAAGAAGTGGAGAAGAAAGAGTTTCGAATTAGAGATATTAGCATAGCCAGGCATTTGATCAGCAGAGGTGAATGAGAAGATAAAACATCCTGACAATATCAGCTAGGAGTTGCAGAGGGATGGGAAAGAGGATGAGAAGAAGAAAGTAGTGAAAATTAGAATTTAAAGAGAAAGGAATCAACTGTTTGTTCAGAGCTGGAAAATAAAAATATTGTACCACACTTCTCATTAACAATGGTGCAAGAATTAGAGGCAGCCACTCTGAAACACTGTGGCAGTGGGGCCAGCATGGCACCTATCTTTTTTCAAGGCAGTGTCCTCCCAGTGTCCTCCCATCCCCCTGAGGTTCATCTGGACACCCTACTTGGGAATGCTGTAGAAAAGAGCAATCTCTTTCTTATAAAAAGCAGAAGAGAAGGTACTTAAAATCACATGTAAGTTTATTTGCATCTACAATCCCACTCTCAATCACCAAATTGTATTCTAACAAAGCAACTGGTTATGAGAGTGGCAAAGTTGAAAAGGAGAGGTATTTCAGATTTGGGCTCATTTGTATTTCTCGTATGTTGTAGTGTAGCATACATGTGGAATGTAAAAACAAAAAGAACACTATATATGTACACAAATCCTCTGTGGCACTGGGAACCAAGCCAGCCATGGATTCGTAGAGTTCTTCATCACAGCCAGGATTGAGAGAACATTTCATCAGGAGATCTGTAGAGAAGTGAGCCATGGACTCATAAACAGAATCATCTTCCTTCCCCTGCATCAGCTCTTCTTTTATGTGACTTTTCAGCATGTCGGCAGTCTCCTGCAAGCAAAAGAAAAGCAACGGAAGCTGTCAATGAATCCAGCTAAAAGCATACCCACCTAGTCACTTCAAAGTATGCTTCTACTAAATTCAAAATTCACATAACAGTCTCTATGACTCCTGGTTCAAAGGCAGTAATGTGATACCCAGCCTGCTATTCCACATACTGTTACTCAGCCCACACACAAGGATACCAAGAATAAAACCTAGAGAAGAGAAAGAGTAATCACCTGCAAAGACCTAGACTGCATACTGCATTGCTAAAGCATTCTGGTCTCAGAAATTCCAGGAAATCCAAACAAAAACAGTTTCTTTCATAGCTTACCCTGGATCATAAAGGCATCAGCCATAAGTAACCATCAAGAAACAAGAGTACCTTGACATATGCCCAGCACGGCTCATGGGAGCTGTTTCCCTCACATGAAAATGGAAATATCCAAAAGTTCACCTGCCGAGTGTCTCCCTAGTTCTAAAAGGTGCCATCTAGACTCATTCCGGAGATGGTTTCTTAATCTCTATTCTTCAAAATGATTATTTTACTGTCAAAATGGCATCCAAATGATCTGGACCTTTATTCTCTGAAAAAACTGAATGGCATTCAGTTTTTAGTATTACTTTCTACAAGAATAAGATTGTATGTAAAGTGTTGCATTGGAACTTTTGCTACTATTGTTTCAGTGTGAGACACCATTCTGTGCAGTTAAACTGTAGACACAATATTTTTGTCTCCATCACAACAGTCTGCCATAGGAAGATGGACTGCAAACAATCCTTACCACATAGTCATCAATAAACTGCCGCAGATCTTTGAATCCATGTTTCTCTGCAAGGTTGTTGGGATACCAACCATTCTTGTTGGCAACGCTATAGGCCTGCAGGGCTCCTGGGCACGTAAGCAAAAGGGCAGTGAGGTTCTTCAGCCCATACTTTGCAGAAAAATGCAGTAGTGTTGGCAGCTCTTCATCCCTTTGGCCTGAAGGAAAAAAAAAGACAAAGAATTTATTGATGCCATCAGCTGTGCCAGAAAGTGTTACATGCAATACTTGGAAATGAAACAGAAAAAAAAGCTGTCTTTAAAAATGGTCTCACAACTTCATTTGGTTCAACACAGAGGGACGTTAGACTGGTACTATGACCACATTATTCTAGTACTTTGCCATTTGCACTACCTTCTAGTCCATTTCCAGGTTAATTCATACAGCTTTTAACCTTTTAAACATGAAACAGCTTGCAACAAGGTTATCTGAAGGAATGTTTCCTCCCTTATCTACCCACTTTTCCTCCCTTATCTACCCACTTACCCACGTCCCTTATCTACCCATCATTTAAGATTCTAGCAGTGCTTCTATTGGTGATTTTACTTCGGCTTTATGAGAGGCAGTGTCCTTCTGATGAATCAATGAACTTGTCCTAGAGACACAGATATACATATACATGTTCAAGCTAGGACATCTAGAAGTGCATGATGTTGCAGTTGTGCACGCTCAGGACATTTCTGACTTATGGAGTCCCTGAGGTGAACCTATCATGGGGTTTTCTTGGCAAAATTTGTTCAGAAGGAGGCTTGCCTTTGTATTCCTCTGAGGGTAACAGGGTGTGACTTGATCAAGGTCACCCAGTGAATTTTGATGGTCAAGCAGAGATTCAAATCCTGTTCTCCAGGATCAAAGTCCAACACTCAAACCACTGTACCACACTGGGTCCATTTCTGCACGTGCGGAAACGGCCTGGATCCCCACATAGTTGTTGTGTGCATTCAAGTCATTTCCAGCTTACAGCAACCTTAAGGCAAACCTATCATGGGATTTTCTGGGGCTGCGAGTGTGCGACATGCCCAAGGTCACCCAGTGTGTTTCCCTGGCCAAGTGGGGAATTGAACCCTGGTCTCCAGGTCATACCTCAGTGCTCAAATTACTACACCACGCTGGATCTCCATACCATCCAACAGTTCAGAGACGATAACCGAGACATACATAGCCAATCAGGGTATAGTCAGGATGAAAGTTCTTAATAAGGAAGACCATACAAACTAGGAGAGGCTGCAGCAGTTTGCTTTTGCCTGATCCTACTGGGAAGGGCAAAATTCCATTTCCTCCTCTCCTCTTCCCCACTGAATTGGACCTGTGGGCTCTGTCTCAGAAAAAAGGCACATGCCTTGTTTTAAAAAGGGAAACCATCTGAAGTCAGTTGGAAAAAAGGCATGCGAAGTACATGCTTTGATTTAAAGGTGTAAAAGCACTTTTCCTTTGTTACAACCACAGCAAATTCACCAGTTGGACATTTGGGAGCAGCATGGACTGCAGGTAGTAGGATAGGTACCCCTGCAAAATTGGCTAGGGGATATATTTGGACAATTCCCCACTGCACGTTGTCCACTCCTGCTCTTTTAGCTTATATTGTGAGAGCAGGTCAATAATACTGAATTGATATCTCCTTCTCTTTTATTCTTACAATTTTATTACTCCTTTTACAAAATAAAAACACAAAATTGTCTGATTTTAGATTGTAAGTTTTAATGGAATATTTTTTCAACCAAACTCACTAGTAATGTCTTCTTCTTCTATCTGGTTGATCCCTAAGAAGTGCAAACCACATGCCGGAAGGTTCTTTTTCAATGACTCTGTAAGAATTTTGTCCAGAGCTTCTGTGTTATAAGGAACTATTTTAAATGCCTGAATAGGAAAAGAAATCCATCAGTAACAGAAATATTTAAAACCAACTATGATATGATTTATCTGTCACATTAAAAATCTTGGGAATATCGTTATTGGATAACTATTTGCCAGCATCCCGACAATAAAGTCTCCTTAACAGACTTATTAATTTGAGGAGAAATGTAGCATTGTGGCATTCTAGTGTCAGAGGCTCTTCAGCTTCTGACCACTGAGAAAAACAAGGTTTCGCAATATACACACTCAATGAGATTGTAGTTTTTGAAAATAAGATCACAGATAAAATATAAATATAAGACACTTTGTGTTGCTTTTTGGAACTTAGTTTCTAAAATCATATTGGTGAGAGAATTATGTTGTACTGCCATTTTCTAGCTCAACATATATTGAATACAGAAGTACAATGGCTGGATTTAATGTTGTTCTGTTTGTTGCTTGAATACAGGAAATTTTCATCAAGACTTTTGCATGTATGAAAGATAACTTCCATTCAGCAGTAGCTATAGTTAGCCAATACTGCACAGCTTTTGATATTCTAACTTTAGGAAGCCCCTGTATTTTCCTTGAGTTGTCCCAGGACATCACAATTCAATAGAACGGTTCAACTATTTTTAGCTAAAACATTCAAACACACGCAAGCACCCCTGTCCCCAAACACCTGCTCTCTTCAAGGAGAACATAGGCCATTTCCGCACTAGAGTGTTATAGCGCTATGATTCCACTTTCAACCTCCTATGGAATCCTGGGGTTTGCAGTTTGGGGAGGGGCCAGCCAGCCCCTCCCTAAACCGCAAACCCCAGGATTCCATAGGAGGTTGAAAGTGGAATCATAGCGCTATAACACTCTAGTGCGGAAATGGCCATAGAATCATAGAATCATAGAGTTGGAAGAGACTACAATAGCCATTAAGTCCAACCCCCTGCCATGCAGGAACATACATTCAAAGCACTCCCACTAATGGTCATCCAGCTTCTTTTTCAAAACCTCGAAAGTGTCAAGAAAAGGTTGGACCAAACCTGTAGAAAATACTTTGTGATGTGGGTTGTTAAGCGCACCTGTGGAGAGCCATGTGACTTTAGCTGAGTCATGCTGAGTCATACTGATGAGCAACCAGGGGAGAAGGTTGCATCAGGTGTGGGGAGAATGCAAAGGCTGGCAGGATTGCATCAGCTAGTGTGAGTATAAATACAGCTGAGAGCTAGCCAGCAAGTTGCACATGGTGAGTGTCTGCTGGAGGCTATGTTAGAAAGATCAAGCAGAGGGCTGCTGGAATACTTTCTGGAGATTCTTGTAAATATGTACACAGTGTAACTCAAGAATAAATTGCCTCCTTGATGGAAGAGAACAATTGGTGTGGGTGAGTTTTTCCTGGCTACAGTGCATTGCTACTAAGTTATTCTCTGCTGCTGGGCATGCTTCCAAAGCTGTGGGAGCAATCTCTGCCGTATTTTGGGCATGACAGAAAGAAGGTAACTCCATCACACTCCAAGGCAGCATATTCTACTGTCGAACGGCTCTTGCTGTCAGGAAGTTCTTCCTGATGCTCTTGACAGCCAAAGGATCTGCTGTATTGGGCATGGCAAAAACACTCTTGATGTGACTGCCACTCTGCTCCTCCCAGATGCTGCAAGGTGAAAGGGAGTTTTGCCAGTGCTGGGGTCTATTCTTTAAGTTTCAGGATGGACGGAGAGCTTCTGTTCAACTTTGAGCAACTGCTAGAGGAGCAGCAGCAGTCAAATCAACAGTGTACTCACTGCTTTCATAGTTCCCAGCAGTCCCTGGAAATATGCTAAGCCACCCAGAAGTTGTCATCACAACCATCACCACTACCTTCATCATGATCATGATCATCATCATGATCATTACCATCATCATTTATATCCCACCTTTTCCCCAAAACTAGGACGCAAGGCAGCTTACAATACAAGCTTAAAACATAATGCAGTTAAAACACGTAAAAGGTCAACATTAAAATGGAATGAAATCGCCGACATTTTTAAAAAATAATTTAAAACATACAGTTAAAAATGATAAAAAGACATTTTTTAAAAAGTACAGTTAAACAATAAAAATGGTATAGTCCCCCCTCCCAATCAATTTCTTTAAAAACTTTCAATTCTCAAAAGCCTGTCAGAATAAAGAAGTTTTTGGCCCTTTTTGCACGCCATTTCCCATGCGAAATGGCCACAGGAACACCGCGGGATCATGAGGATGGCTCCGCATGACGTTCTCGCCATCCCGCAGCGCTCCCATAGCGATCCCACGGCAATCGCAGATTATATCATTTTCATCTCATTGCTGAAAATGACTCGTGATTGCGCATTCCCCCTGTGTCCCTCTCATACTTCCCTGACATGTGGAACCTCAGGAAGCGCAATGGCTGCGCTTCCTCCCCCAGCGCAGCCTGGGAAAGTACCCGGCTGTGCAGTGGAAGGAAGCGGTGGAGCTATCGCGCTTCCTTCTGTCTAGCACAGAGCTGGTGTGGAGGGAAGCGCAAGGGATCCAATTCCCTCCTGCAAGCTTTTTGCGCGATCCCTGCGCGATGACAGCGAGAAAAGGTATGGTGCAAAAAGGGCCTTTGTCTTCTAATGGTAAGACTGCAAAGAATGGGACATTCTATCTTCAGTAGGAAAGGGGTTGGGGCAGCCACCAAAAAGGCTCTATCTCTTGTCTTTGAAGGAAGTAAGTCACTGAAGAAATAAGCTGCTGAGGGCCAGAAGATATGTTTTTTTCTGCTTTACTGTGTAATTGCTGCACAGTCCTGGAAAATGTGCAGTGACTAGGGGCCTTACTGCACTACGCAGTGACAGTGCTATTATTCCACTTTCAACATCCTGTTGAATTCTGGGGTTTGTAGTTTACTGAGGCCACAGAGTTTTCTGGTTGAGAATTCTAAATGCCCCTCCCTAAACTGCAAGCCCCAGGATTCCATAGGAGGTTGAAAGTGGAATAATTGCGTGATAACAGTGTAGTGTAGTATGGAAAGACCCTAACATAGCACACAAAGAGAATTCTGGCCAAAGTTTTTATCTGTGCTACTGGGAAAAGAAACTCCTGAAAAATCTTGAGCTGGTGGTCTCATTCTTAAAAAGAACATATTGATTCTTCTTCTTCCCAGTCTTAGACAGACTTAGGTTTATCCAACCAAAGCCCAATAACTATTACTTCACTCCTTGAATATTAGAAGAGCCCTGCTGGATCAGACCAAAGTCGCATATGTTCCAACATTCTGTTCACACCATGGCTGACAAGATGTTCTGGGAAGCCCAATAGCCGGAAAGGAATTCAACAGCACCTGTCCACTCACATTCCTTATCAACCAATATACAGTGGCATATGGCCTCTGGTGCTGGAAAGAATGCAAATCCATCATGTCTAGCAGCTCCTGTCTAGCCTTATCTTCCACAGATTTGTACTGTTCCTTTTCAAAGTCATTCCATTTGGCAGCTGTCACTACATCTTGTGGTAGCAAATACCTCTGTTCTTCCCTATGCCTCCTCAGAAACTACATTTTACCTGACACATGAATTCCACTGGACTTGCAGCTGCAGCCAGCAAGTTGCTAATTTCCTCCATATCAGTGTAATAGCTGACATTTGCTTCAACTATCATCAAATCACCCGAAAACAACCGCAGGCATGCAGGTCCAGGTGGTAATTCTGGAAGATGAGACAAAGATGGATTACCAACACTTAATCTGAAAGAAAATTCAATACGCTAAAAAAAAAAAATGAAGACAATTTCAATTTGTGTGTGAATTTCCATATGTATTTCTTTAAACCAAAGAACAGCTAAAGGTATAGGCAATGAAGAGAGCTGTAGAGTCTCAAGGCATTTCATTCAGAATGGATTGCTTTTTAAGGTGGTCATTTATGGTCGTTGCCTCTGTTCTTATACTTCTGTCTTAAATTTGTAATCGGCTTATTGCAGAGATGATTTGGATGTTGGATCATGGTCAGTCTTTATTTAGTTATACTGATAGTTGTTTCCAAATTAACATAAGTTTAGCCCACATAAGAAAGACCTGAAGACGGTATGAATCAGTGGGCTCGGCATTTGTCTGTTCTTCTACATGACATCAGATGCATCTCTGTGAGGAACAGCTTCACAGCCAAAGGGCGTTTTTTCTGGATGCCCAGGCTGTAGCCATGGCTCAGGTACCTTTTATCAGCTCTAAATAATGTGCAGGCTACACTGGCTGCTGGAACATGTAGATGTCATTCATTATCTATTGACTTCAAGATTAGAGTACTGTAATATGCTCTTTGCATTAAACTAAAAGTGTATCCACACACTACACAATTAAAGCAATTTGATACCGCTTTTAGCTGTCTTGTCTCCAACCTAGGGAATCCTGGGATTTATAGTTTGTGAAATACTTAGAATTCTAAGCCATTTCTGCACTAGCCTGTTATAGTGCGATGATTCCACTTTCAACATCCTCTGGAATCCTGGGGTTTGCAGTTTCGGGAGGGGCCAGAAACTGCAAACCCCAGGATTCCAGAGGATGTTGAAAGTGGAATCATTGCGCTATAACAGGCTAGTGCGGAAATCGCCTAAGTCAGAGAGCTCTAATCACATTCCCCTGAACTGCCACACTATAACACAATACTGCAGCAGTAAATTTTAGGTACCTCACCAAACTACAAATCCTAATATTTAATACAATGGAGCTACGATAGTGAAATTTGTACCAAGTTGCTATAACTGTACAGCAGGAAGGCCCAGATTTAAAATGAACACAACCAAGTGGAATCAGTAAATAGTAATCAATACAACAACAACAGTGATCTTGTCTCCTTAGAAGAAAGCTGAGAGGCAGAGGTCTGACTGAGAGGAGACTGTTAAGGAAGAATGGTCTATACAATGTTTGAGTTAAGGTTACCAACAAGAATAAAAAAACCCCTTTTTTTACAGGCAATCCTTGGAAAATGTGTTATCAATATCCATCCTTCTTTTCCCTTGGACTGTGTGATTGGAGATCTGACCCACAGAGAGCTGAAAATTAATGCTATTTTATGGAAAGCAGTCTTGCATGCTCATAAGAGTGCACTTAAAAATCCTAAATTTAGCACATTAAAAAACAAGAAGACATTTCTACAGATAAGTGTCAGGAAACCATATGACCAAAAAGGAACAGTAGAACTATTTTTAAAAGGTTGATGACATTATTCATTCTAGAAGAAATATTGCTTTCACACCTATCTGAATGGGTGGTAAAAGATAACATGACTAGAAAAACTTGCAGACTTCCATACAGTTCATTGTATAAATCTAAACTTCCCTAAAGACAAAGAGAAAGGCCAAGAATTTTTGATCAAGACTCTTAAGTGCTTCTAGCTTGCTTTAACCACAATCAGTAAAAACAAGAGACTGTAGAAATACAGTGCTTTCCTAAGAACTCCTGGCCTAAACACTCAGATCTTTGGTATTTTGGGGGGGAGTGGAAGAAGGAGTTAACACTAGGCAGTGGTAGCTAGTGGCTTCCTTGTCAATGAGGTAATAAATCTACTCTGGATTTCAGTCTGAGATATCCAATGTGCCAGATGCTATCCCCCAAATAGGTTCAGCATCTTGGCTTCAGTGGGAATCTGCTGTAGTGTTAAACCATTAAAGTACAACATACACTAAGCTATACAGTATATGAAATTTACCAAAAGATGAGCTTGAACATGAAACACAGTCCATAACACAATCATAAGCAGAGATGACTGCACATTTAGTATATTTAGGAAAGCACATTTAAGAAAACAGGAGAAATTCATTTGTAGAAATCATATTTTAATTAAGAATCTGGAATTACAGAGTTGGAAAGAACCCCAATGGCCATCTAGTCTAACCCTCTGGCATGCAGGAACACAAAGCAAAAACACTCCTGAGTGATTGCCATTGAGCTTCTATATAGACCTCCGAAAAAGGAGAGCCCACCACTCTCTAAGGCAGCCTATTCCATTGCTGGACAGCTTTTACAGTCAAGGAATTCTTCCTAATATTTGGGTGGAATCTTGTAATTTGAATCCAATTTATTCAGACTTCATATGCATACTTTTTTACACATTGTCATTTGGATAAAAACTGATGTAATATTAACAAAAATGTAACTTTTTTTATCTTCACATTTATATACCAAAGAAAAGTTCCTTTAAAGTTTTTAAAATATAATTTGGTGAAAAGAAATGGCAGCTTTGGATACTTGGCCAAGAGTGGGAGAAACAGGATGTGCAAGTGAACTTCTGCTTTCTGTGGGGGCTGTTTTGCCCACATCTGGAGCTCAAGCATCAGCTCATCAGGCCTGCAAGCCCCACTTCAGATATTGTTCAGTGCAAAAACAGGAAGCATAATCTAATCAGACTGTTTTAGCACAACGCATTCTACCAATCATCTATTTGTAGCTTTCTGCAACCAAATTTAACTCCTAGCTGGCTGCAGCCTTGATGAGGGGAAGTGGTAGTTACTAATGTCGATTAAGGTTAATTCACCTTTGAAACATCAAGCAATTTTGCTCATATTTTCTGCCAGAGAAATGAAGATTAGTAAAGGGATGCCACTTTTGGTACCTACCAGGTGTGCAAACTGAGACTGTATACTCATTCTCCATCCTGGCCTGTACTCGCACTGGCTGACAGCTATCAGAGGAAAATTCCACTTCCATTTTTATTTGACTATCCAACTTACATTTTAAGATGATGTAAACTCTTGTCTGCACCTAAAATCAGAGAATCAGATTTTTAAAAGTAGTATCCAGCATGTCAGAGCAGATCCCATACCCCACAAAGAAGCACGCTAAAATCCTAAGAATGACAAGTTCCTGTCCCTTATTGTTGAGAGAGAGAGAGACAGACAGAGAGAGAGAGAGAGAGAGAGAGAATGAGAAATAAGAGTAAGGCTAATTTATGCAAATTACAAGAGGAATTATTTGCTTTTACATGTTCTCCAGTGTTCTTTGGCCCAGCCCCCAACTGATTTGGAGAGAACATGATCAAGCAACTACAGTCCAGGCAGAATGAACTCATTGTGTAGGGGATGATTGGGTTAAGAACTCCTGCAGTTTTCTTCTACTGCCACCTTAAAAACAATTGATTACTGTATTTGCTGGCATGTAACACTCGCTTTTTTAATTGAAAAATACTGTTTGAAAATGAGGTGCATCTTATACGCCAGTGTGTCTTATACACCGGCAAATAGTATTTGCCAGTGTATAAATGGGGGGCATCTTATACACGGGTGTGTATACGCCAGCAAATACAGGTATGTATTTTGGCTGCACTGTCTTAAACGCGTAAATGGAAAAAGGAATATTCTTAGGGATTTTTGTGGAACTTTGTTCCCTTATCATTGCAACTATAACAATCATTGCAAGAATTACAGTAAGTATGTTCATTGTAAGAATTCAGTGCGCTGATTTTTAATTTCCAGAGGCAACCATGAATTGGGTACTTTTTTTGCATACAGTGCGTAATTTTAAATGTGACATTTGATTCCTATTTCATAGTTTTCTTTCTTTTTTTAATAGTTACTACTTGTCATTAAGGTGGGGAATAAACAGAATTAATTGATAAATATAAAATTTCAAATTCCTTAATATCGTCTATCAAGATCCCAAATAAAGTATAATATTAGTCAGTTAACAATCAATCACTTTGATGGGTGTTATGAATTCAAAAATTTTAAAAAGACACCGAATAATGTTTAACTAGCAGAGTTACTGAGCATTTCAGCTAACTCCCCTTCCCTCTACCATCCTGCCATGGCCCCCATGCTGACCAAAAACTAATTCCAGATGATTTTCCAGTCCTCCAGAATTGGTTTTGAGGACACATAGGAAGCTGCTGTGGAAAGGGAAGATCACCTCTCTCAGTTCTGCTGGATTCTGCCATTCTGCCAGTGGGCATTTGGCACTGGATATTGTCCAATGTTTCATTTCACTATAAGGAAAGTTGGTTCTGTTCATTAATTTTAATGAAAAATCTTAAGCATTGGAATTAAACAAATATTCCAGTAACCATTGAACACTGCTAGATCAGAAATAACTAGTTCTGTATTTCATATAACTCCAGGAGTTTAAGAAATTAATAATGAAAGTACAGTAATTTAATCCCATCATTTATTGATTGATGTAAACAAGATTTGATAGCTACTGTTAACACAGGTCAAAACATAACCTATGAACTGCAAATTCCAATTCCTGGTTCAGTCTCAGCACAACCACAGTTGTAATGGTCAGCTTTAGGTCATGCCTATGTGCATTTGGTGGTATTTATATGGTACCATATTTTGTATGCAAATTAGAGCTTCAAAATATTCTTTTCAAATTGCAACTCTCAGAATGCTGCATTCAGAGTAGCCACTGGGCATGCTTTCTAGGGGATTCTGAGAGTTGTAGTCCAAAAGCTCTGCACAAAATGTGCACACACTACACACATGCAATGTTATTTCATATTCAAAATGTTCATATTGTTTCCACAATGAAGGGGAACAGGAAATTTTAGGGGCTAGAATCTTCTTCAGCCACTCTTCTTTCTTCTGGCATTTCACCAAGAATTGTTTTCATACTTGCAAGAATACTTCAAAAAGTAAGGTATTTTAGAAGAACAAACAAACAAATAAAAGGTCTTTCTACACTGCCCTCTACTGTGTGGAATACATGTAGCTCTGTGCTCGAGAGTTCAGCCCTGGTGGGTCATACAGCCAGTGTGGTATAGCAGTCTGCGTGTCAGGCTAAGACTCTGAGAGACTAGGGTCCATACTCCCACTTAGCTGTGGACCTCTGGGTGAGCCTGGGCAACTTACACACTCTCAGCCTAAAAGGAAGGCAATGAATACCTCTGCTGAATACCTTTGAATACCTCTGCTGAATCTTCCTAAGAAAACCCCATAATATGGTTTTCAAGATTTCAGGATCCCAAACTGTAAAATAGGAATGCAGCCAAATTCTGCAGCAGCTGAAGATCAAAGTTTCCCGCTCAGGTCTTAGAATGTGAAGACCACTGATGGCTACAGCAACATCCAAGTTTAAAGATGAGCAGCAGAAGCTAAACACGACTGCATGGATTTAGTTTCTTAGCAAACAACTGACACATATGACACATAAGCTGTGCTTTGGGCTTTCCTCAAACTCAACAGTGCTGCTCCCAGCGAGTGATGCATTCTAAGAAACATTACTCTTAGTTCAGAATGGAATTACGAGTACCATCTGGGCTGCTGACAAAACTGGCAGCTCCATGCTGAGTTGCCTCTCCACTATTCATAACCCATGGTTATAGAAATATGCAAAAATATAGAAATATGCACACCACTTCACACCACCACCATCACATCATTGCGATGATGGTATCGCATGAAGAAAGGAATACCATATATTCCTCCCCCAACACTACACTCTTTGGGGAAATGAAAGCAAACATCACAGGACTGCCGTTTTCATTAGCAATACAAGAACAAGTGAGGGGTAGGGAACTTTGTGGCACAGCTCAGCTACATCCACAGCACAGCAGTCATCACTGCAAGCACCCACCACATTCCACCCTCTCTTAACAATACTGAAGGAAAAGAAGCATTGTGTACCCCACAGCGTATACGATCCGGCTGCACTGCAATCATGCTTCCTACTCTGGTCCCATGCTGCTGATTCATTGTAATATTGCATGAATCGTGTAGGTCTTTGTCATCTTCCACCTCGGCATCTGTCACTGAGTCACAACCAGAATCTAAGCAGAGCAGAAAGAAAAATGTTATCTCCCAAAGCAGTTCAGTAACAAACTAGTTGTTTAACTAAGGAAGCACCTGAAAAGGAAAGTTGAAATGTTCATGAGTTTGTACTTAGAAGTCAAGTGCATTCTGTACAACTAAGGCAATTATCAATTATACTCAGTTAGAGCAATGGACAAGGAATTGGAATAGGAACAATAAAGAGTTTAGAGAATATACTAGATTTGAACAAATGATTAATCAAAGAGAAGGAATGGAGGAAAATGAAATTTTGAAGGGTACCACAAGGGAAATATATAAAATGTTGTCAAAACAGGAAGATGAAGATGAATATCTTAGGAAAATATGGGAGGAAGAATTAGTACAAAAAATAGATATTCAGGATTGGCGATAAGTGTGGAATCAGTTTCATTTAAAAAACTTACCTGTACAGATAAAAGAGAATTATTATAAATTGATTTGGAAATGGTACTTAACACCAGTAAGATTAAATTGTATATATAAGAAGTATTCAAGTTTGTGCTGGAGGGGTTGTCAAGAAATTGGTAGATACATGAATTTGTGGTGGAAGCGTGAATGTGTACAAAAATTTTGGCAAATGGTGTTTAAAGAGATAAAAGAGATAACAGACCCCTCCCTAAACTGCACACACCAGGATTCCATAAGATGTTAAAAGTGGAATAATAGCATTATAATAGTCTAGTGCAGAATCTGTTGTAGTCTCAACTACATTGTACCAGTCTCATATAGCAGATCTCTTCTAGAGCTCAATATGAAGATCCGCTGAGCTGAAGGAACGGAGGAGCTTCATGCAGTGTCGCTCTGACTGCAATGTCACTGAATATACAATTGCAGCACACCTCCCATCAGTCTGTCAACCTCACACAGACAGATGTAACTTACGTGATAACTCATGGGCTATGGGGTTTCATCTCTCTCACTTCATACTATGCATACATTGAGCACAGAAAGGATAGGAAACAAAGGAGAAAGGCTGTTGCACAGCACAGAGCACCCAAATGGCATACTGTGGCCATTTCCACACCAGACTGTTATAGTGCTATTATTCCACTTTCAACATCCTATGGAATTCCAGGGTTTGCAGTTTAGGGAGGGGCCTCCCTAAACTGCAAACCCCAAGATTCCACAGGATGTTGAAAGTGGAATAATAGCACTGTAACAGTCTAATGTGGAAACGGCATTTCATCACAAAAGTCATACAATGAATTGGAAACGATAACATTCCTTAAAACAAAAGGTCTCCTATTTCTATAAATATTTCCTAAATTGAAAGTTGGAAGCTGAATCCGTAAAGGATGTAATGATAAAATGGGCTAGGAATGTTCAGCATGAAATAGCCCTTGAGTATTGGGAAATGGCCTGGAAAGACACAGTGAAATTTACTAGTTCTCAAGATCTGAAAGAAAATTTCATCAAAATGATGTATAGATATTATCTTACTCCAGAAAGAATAGAAAAATGTACCACACAGGAAATAATAAATGTTGGAAATGTAAGGACAATGTGGGTACATTTTTCCATATACGGTGGACATGTCCAAATACGAAGAAGTACTGCTTAAAAATATATCAAGTAATAAGAGAAATATTCAAAGTGTCTTTCCCTATGATGCCAGAATTTTTTCTATTAAATATGACATTCACGTTTGATAAAAACTTCCAACAGAAAAACAAAAGAGTATTACTTTATCTAATAACAGCCGCCAGAATGGTTTTTGCAAGACTCTGGAAAATGCCGATAATTCCTGATATAGAAGAATGGATCCTAAAAGTACTGGAATTGAAGCAATTTGATTTTTGTTCAAATCAATTAAAAGGAAAACAAACCCATCTGGTAGAAAAGGATTGGCATCAAGTAATGGAATATATGAAAAAGTATGGGTATTTGTATGAAAATTGATATTGAGGGGGATTTTGACATTTGGTATTTGAAGAATGGAATTATGAATTTAAATTAGGAATTTAAAGCAGGATGAATGAATTAAAACATAAATTATTATATATAAATGTGGTATATATATATAAAAAAAGATGGATTTATTGCAGAAAGTATGGAATAAGGGTTAAAAATGTATGTGTAGACAATGAAAATGACAAGGAAGTGTACAATCAACATAGAAGCAATAAGTTGTATAGGAGATAATGTTACCCTGTTTACTGGGGGTCCCGGGAGGGACACCAAATTGCTATCAAAATTATAGAAGTTGGGGAAATTAGTTCAGAGCACACAATAGCAAAACGAGAGGCAGGGTAACTTAGCAGGATCTTGCAACCCAGTGTCTACGGGGTCAGGCCAAGTCAAGAAGCAAACCGGTTGGAAAATAATGAATAGTCTTTATTAAATACAGGCACACAATGTATGCAAACAAACACAGAGATAACTAAGGAAAATAAAGGTGTGAGTAAGATAGCAGGCTTTTTAGAGGGATAGTTGGTTCGGGTGATACGAAACCTGTCCTGAAGTCCGGGAGAAAATGGAGAGCGAAGCTGGGGTTCGATGTATCTCAGCACGTGGAGCTGAGGGGAAGCTCGCCAAGCAAAGTGGCAGCAAGGCGGTCTGGAACTCGGGAGCGATCCAAGGAAGTGCTCAAAGTCAGGGGTTTTTATAAGGAGAATTGTGACCGCAGGCTAGGTCGGACTTTGGGAAAACAATAGATTTGGAGTTGGAGACAAAGCCTCCGAAAGGTCAGAATTTGAATGATTGAATTAGAGCTGAATTTATCAATAGAGTAGCTGGTATGCAAACGCAGAATACTTGAGCGTTGTATAGCTCGATGATCAAGCTGCCAGCGCGGGGCAGAGGATCTTTTGAGAGTTGCTTGCATACCTAATGGAGGTACTTGCCTTGAGGTCTCCTAAAGCGGTGAGTCGGCTGTTTTCTGGCCTGCCTGTATTGTCTAGGAATATTACAGCGATAATCGGCTGAGCCTGTATGCGTGCTTGTCCGGGGCCCTCGCAAGCACGTGGAAGGGATATGTGAAGTCGAATTATCGATATCAAAAGATATCTTTTTATATCCCCAAAGCTCGGGCTAGCCAGGGCAGTAACAAAAAGGGAGTTTCAAATGTATAAAGCAATAGCGTGGGAAATGATTCTGGGTAAATGCCAATGGAAGTCATTGTAAAGCTAAAGATACCAAATATATTTTGTATATAGTATGGAACACTGATGTTATGAAAGCGATCTTATATTATGTTTTTTAATAATATGTATGTTTTTTTATAAAAATAAATTAAAAAAAAAAAAGGAAATGGCCTTTGTTCCAGAGTGTGAAATAGTTATTTTGTCGGACTATAGATCTTAGAATCCCATGCTGACTGGAAGATTCTGGGAGTTGCCATCCAAAGAACTTTGCCTAGTTTCTTCTCTTGCTTCCTGCCTCTGTGGCTTGCTGATGGCAAGATGAATCCTTGGGACATGGTCTTAGCCTGTACATAGACATGTCCTTGTGGTAGCCACCTTGCAACAGGCTCTTAAGTTGGCAGAAAGCATTGCCCATTCCTCTGTGTCCTGTCCAAGAAATTCATCTCTGTCCATGCTGTCCCCTGGTGAAGAAGGCACATATGCTTTATAGAGGGAGCCTGGAAAACAAGGAACCTAGAAAACAACAAAACTGACAAGTGAAGGAAGAAACTTTGTGATTCTGTGGGCTCACAAGACTGTTCTTGCAGCCTTGGGTGTGGAGATACTAAGAAGCATATTAAAAATGATTTGGAAAATGAATACAATGACATGATGAAACATTGGCCTACTAGCCAACAGATAATCCTCCACTCACTGCTTAATGGCTTCCATGTGTCATTGTATTCAACTTTCTTAGAAGGCCTGAAACATAATTGCAAGTGGTGGGATGCTAGATACTGTCAGACAATTTGAGAGCCTGTGCTTTCAAGTGTGCCAGCCTCAGGTTTGCTTTGATGGTGCTGGTTTGGGTTTCAGTCATAGGCTATGCCACTGACTGTGTTTCACAACTAGGGGCCACTGCCCTGCTTGCCAGGAAGAAGGTTTAGGAGCTTTTGTACCATTGAGTTGTTGGTGGCTTTTATCTGTTTGCAACATTCTTCAGAGTAAGTTGTACCACTGAGGGATTGACAAGGAGCAGAGAGAAGAAGAAAAAGAAGGAAGAAGAATTACAGTCAGCCCTCTGCATTTGCAGGTTTGACTTTCACGGATTTGATTATTTGCGAGTTTCTTCAACTCCTGCCCTCCCTCTCACTTCAGGTGCTTCTTTTCTAGGGGAACCTTACCACTCAATGGCTCTAATCAGACCAATGCAGCCCTTTAAAAACCTGCCTCTGGTCCTCCAGAGCACCTCAAACCCTCTCCCAATGCCCCCCCACACCCAAGGAAGGACATGGGCAAGAGATAGGAGGTATAATGCCACCATGCTGACCTACCCTCTTTCCCTTTCCTTTCCCTGACCTAGTTTGGACCCTGCATGCCTTTTCTACCTACTGTGCCTCAGCCCCCTTACCACAGACACACACATACATTTAGATATTTGCGATTTTTCCACTTTTGCAAGGGTCCTGTTCCCCTAACCCTAGTGACTGTGGAGGGCCAACTGTATTACTACTAGCTTGCCATATAGTATTTGTCATGGCAGAGATAACAAGCAACTAATGCAGCTTAGAAGCTTGGTTTTCCTTAGCGGTCTTTTGTACTACTACTACTACTACTACTACTACTACTACTACTACTACTATTATTATTATTATTATTATTATTATTATTATTATTATTATTATTATTCAATGAAGTTTTTAACCCTCATTTTGAGAAGCAGTATCATCATGCTTTTAGCCTAATATACCCTTTTCCATCATTTTGTGGAATAAACTGTCTCAGACTTTTCCATGTTCAAGCTTGCAGGAACTCAGAAAGTTTTTTTTTCCCAGAAGGGTATCGAAGTTCTTGTTTCACACTGATTTCATAAGCACTTTTATTTCAAGGTCATTGCCTTTTTCTTTTCTTTTTTTTAGTTTTCTAGTTTTGCTTTTGTCATTATAATGTTACTGCCATTGCTGAGAACCTTCCAGTCCATGGAGGATGTGTGAGGTAACTTAAAGCCAGTGAAGATCTTCAGCCTTTATAGAGGCTTTATAAAGGCAGGCGGCCCCTTCTACTGGAAATGGTGCCTGTCTGCCTTCTTTCAAAGCTGCAGCAGTCTGTGAGCTACTTCCAATTTGGCAGCTTAACGTTAAGAAGAGAAATGTGTCCTAAGCATCTAACTTTTTAATTTTTTAAAACAGTTTTTATCAGATTTTCAATCAGAAGCCTTAAAGGCTTATGAAACTATCACCCTCACTGATTTGGCAGAAAGGATTTCAAAATTACAGAACTATACCATCTGAGAGAAGCCCATCAATAACAACCTTCCCAAAAAAGGCCTCCCAGGTACTATTCACTCACTTGCAGCCTAATTTACTTCACAGGAATGGTGTAAGGACAAAGTGGGGAGGAGGATGGCCATACATGCTGCCTTAAACTCAAGGGGGAAAAGCAAGGTATAATTGCAACAAATAATAAATGGAACATGAATGGAAAGCTAGGCACAGCAACAGATTCTGGCGATCCTGGATTGGCAGAGGTAGTCAGCTCCTTGCCAGCTCCTCCTTCTGCTTCTGGGGACTCAAATTTTTCCTTTCTGAGAAGGACCTCTGGCAGTTCCATGACAATGACAGAGTACACAATGAACAAAATCTGAACAAATCTGAACGTTATGATTTTTATCAGATATTACAGACACAGACAATGATATGTCAAATACTATGTAAAGTGAATGAGACGCAGTTTAGTTTCACGTTTTTCATTATGCTTGGCTTCAAGAAAAGCCACTCAATGTAGATGGTAAAACCTTTGAATTCTTGAAGAACTTAAAGGGAAATTGTTAATCTATCTAAAACATATGTTACTTTTCAGGTCAATACATTATGACAATATGAAATTATCAATATCGACAGAAGCCGTCTGCAAGAACAATGTCTTGCATTCATCATGGATCTGTGGAAGTGTGAAGTTGGTTGAGATTATGCTTGGATTTGAAAGGGAATGCTATAAATCAGGGACAGGTAATTTGCTGCCCTCACTATGCTGTTAGACTACAACTGCCATCAGCCCTAGCCAACACAGCCAATGGTGATGGATTATAAGAGCTACAATCCAACAACACACAGAGGGCCACACATAGAACACCCCTTCAAGGAAAATACAGCCTCCAGTTGTGGGATTTTTCTAGTTCATGCATCAAAGCTCCCAACCGGGATCGGACTATGAGAATGAGCTCCCATTGAGGTAATTATTTGACCCATCCAGGTTGATTGAGAATGTGCTCTCTTGGGTGATTCTCTAGGCATACAACTTCCATTTGCATTACATAGCCAAGGGCTTTCCAAATGGTGTGCCATGACACATCAGTGTTTTGCCTGAAGTGTGTAGGTGTGTTGCGTACAATCTTGGAAATGTTATGTTATTATTCATAAATATATGAAAGGTTTTCATGAGATATGTTGTGTCCTCACACATTTTGTAATTATAATTTATGTATGTGTCTGTGCCACTTATAAAGGGTTAGCTTAATCTCCAGTTTGCTAATAAAACTGAAATTACTGTGTTGCAAAATGATGCATGCCTAAAAAGTGTGTCACCAACATGAAAAGTCTGGAAAGCTCTGATATAGCCATTAGTCAGAAATGCAGTGAAACTTCTTGTTTTGTTTCCCATGAAGCTACTGGACTAACTGCAAGCAAAAACGAAACAGGCTACTATGACTCTGAGGAACTTTCAAATTCACAGTTTTATAATGGTACAGATAATGGTAATCGTGCAAAAAGAACTAGGTGATACAGATTACAGCTGAAGATTAAACTCTTCTTTTGATGGCTGTTGTGGTTTTAGAAGAAAACATGGTTTTGGTTAATGTACTGCCTTTTCAGATCTCTTCCACAAAAGCCATAAATTCACTCTCCTCGTGGTTACCAAACCCAATGTTCTGTTGTCAGAACTTCTGGAACTTTGATCTCCTCCACACTGTAGCTATCGGAGCAGCTCCAAATTTAGCCCCAGAGAGATTTCCAACCATCCAGAGCTGGACTGAAAACCACATGAGGGGCTCTAGAAGGAAGGGAGACTTCAGCTCTTCAGAATTAGCAAAACAGTCCAATGTCAGCTACTGCCGCCCAGCATTTAATTTCACTGTGAAGGAAGCTTGTCAATTACTTTGAAGTATTCAGTCTGACAGATGAATCATAAACATGTTTGCTTGGTAATAAATGCCACTAAGTTCACTTCTAGCTAAGCAGAGTTAAATATATAAGCTCATAGATGCATATGCTCAGAAAATATCACAACACACTCAACATTCAGACCATGTGGCCTTTGGGCACTCCCACTGACATGCACCTCATCACCAAACCTAGAGTTTATCTTCTAAAAACTTTGACAAGTCTTCTGGATCAAACTTTTATTTTTCTGTTTGGGGAGCTTGGCAAGACTGTGATATAGATTTATCAGACAATTCAGCTGAATGCTGAGGGTCAGTATCACATAAATTACTGCAGCTATACTGGAGCAATTATTCCAGTTTTCTAAAAAGAAACATGGCCCTTCTTTCTCCGAACTAATAACTTTATTTTTGCTGTTTGTGATTTAAAAACGTGTCTTGGTATCTGGCTGCTGCAGGAATAACATCAAAATGCATGAAAGATTGAAGTAAGTTGTAGTCATTGTGTCAACATGCCAAGACGATCTGCAACTCTGTGTGAAAAAATGAATTGGGAGCCAGGAACCAACTTAAGCTTCATAGTTACTGTATTTTCTGGTGTATAAGATTCCCTTTTTTTCTGAAAAACACTGTTTGAAAATCCGATGCATCTTATATGCCAGTGTGTCTTGTATGCCAGCAAATAGCATCTTGCCAGTGTATAAGTGGGGTGCATCTTATACACTGGTATGTCTTATACACCAGCAAATACGGTGTATAACCTCCCAGATCAATATTCCTGTACTTCTCCATTACTTGTACTTATGCCTCCTGTCACAAGCATATTTTCCCTGTGTCACAGACACAAGAGAACTGAAGTAGAACAATTCAACTAGCTAAAGCCCCACCTTTGGTGGAGTTGCTTCTGGGTGGTGCGAGGGCAAAGGTCAGTCCCCCTGTTTGAGATGAGAGAGGAAGTTTTTTTAAAAATTTTCATTGGTTTGGTCTTTTAACAACCGAACCTGCCAGCAATCAAAATATATTATACAGAGAGCAGCAAAAAGGAAGTAAACCAGGGAGCACCCATTGTTACGATAATGGGAGTGGGGAGAAAGTTTTATCACCATGAGAAAGTGGAGAGCTATAGGTTGCTGGCTGCCCCCAAACTATACCACCTTTCAAAAAGTCTGGACAGTCTTTGCAAGGGGCTCCCAGGCTGAAACCACTGCTGCTCAACACTAGTCTGGTAAATGGAAAAACAACCACGATCCAGGACCCGATCGTGGGTGAACATGCCAACCTGGCACATATTGCAAAGACCTGGTTGATGAAGCTAGCGGAGGTTTAATCTCCCCCAGTTCTGTCTGCCTGGGTTCTTTGTACAGCAGCA
This sequence comes from Cyclura pinguis, assembly GCA_030412105.1. Taxonomy (NCBI): domain Eukaryota; kingdom Metazoa; phylum Chordata; class Lepidosauria; order Squamata; family Iguanidae; genus Cyclura; species Cyclura pinguis. Next base: position 128,522,335 of record CM059601.1, read on the forward strand.
GGTAAAGCCTGGGGGAGTGGGAGGAAGAGTTACAGTGATCTATCATGATTTCATCTCCCTCAGCAGTGAAGTAGTCCTGAAGTCTGCTGGGCATGAGTGAGTGGGTATCTAGGGTGGGTAGCCAGGACAGATTAAGTAGACAGGTGCAGGTATACATCCCACCCTGCTGTTCAACAGTCTCTCTTAGGGGACTTCAACCACCTTGCTGAAACTGCTCTGCTGGGAGTAGCTCAGGGCTTCATGTCCTTCATGACGATCATGGGTCTGTCCCAAGTAGTATCTGGTGCCATCCATGCAGCAGGCCATACTCTAGACCTAGTTTTGTGTGCTGGGTGGGATGATGGTGGTCTAAGTGTAGAGGAACTTATTGCAGTTCCATTGTGAGGGGACAGAGCATTACCTGGTGAGGTTTAGATTCACTGGGACTTAGAGTCTGTGGGGGTAAGAGCTGATTAAGATGGATCCAGATGGAAACCGGGGAGTTTCCTGTTGTGTCAGCAGGAAACTCTGTTGAAGCCTTGATTGATCTCTGGAATAGGGAAATGACCAGAATAGTCATTATAATCACATCCTCTCTGACAGAGGGGAACTTTAATTTGATTTACTAAACAATTCTAATTTACTAGACAATTCCAGTAATGACTAATGATGTCCTGTGGCACCAGGATATTTCAGAATTTATCTGGCAAGGAAAGAAGCAAAGAGTAAGAGTTAAGATTTTGTATGATACTAAACAAAGAGGGGGGCTTGGTCTTCCAGATTTGAAACTATATTTTATGCTTCATATCTGTTATGGACAAAAGATTTGGTGTTTAAATCTTTTTATTAAATGGACAAAAGATTTAATTTTCCTAAAGAAGAAAAAAGGCTTTTACAATTAGAAGGGTTTGATTTAAGATTTAGTTTTTATGCTATTTTATGGTATGATTAGATTAAAGCAAATGTTGATTTTAATAATCATTTTGTGAGAAAGGCTGTCTTAAGAATTTGGAATAAATATAAATTAAGATTTTGTCCCAATATGCCTCTTTGGATTTTCCCACATGAAGCTCTGTTTAAAAGAGATATTGTATATAAAGATAAATGGGTTACATATAATGATCTGTTAAGAATGGAAAATGATCAATGGCAAATGAAAACTAACGATTTCTTAATTCAAGTAGGATTTGATATTAGACAGTTTCCTTACAGACAATTAACGGAATATTTTAAGATGGATAAAAAGTTGTTTGGCTTTGAGATATCTAATTCTGAATTTGAGAAGCAATTATACACAGATGATGAACATTTGATTGGTAAAATATATAAATTATTTGTTTAAAATTGAGACAGAAGATGAACAAAGTTAAAGATTGTACGATTAAAGAAACTTAAAACATTGGTCATCAAATTCAGTTAGCACAATGTGGACAAAAGACTGAAAATGTATTTTAAGTTATGATCTTTGAGAAAATTTTTATAAAATGATGTACAGATGGTATTTAACACGAGAAAGGTTGTCTACAATGTATAATGGTTACTCTAATATTTGTTGGAAGTGCAACAAAAAAGGGACTTCTTCATATGAGGTGGACATGTGAAAAAAGTAAAGAAATTTTGGTCTTTGATATACAGATTAGTAGAAGATATTTTAAAAATTAAGATTAAACTTGAACCAGAGGACTAATCAGATAAGCACAACTGATGGAAGAATCCTACAGTATATGACTGCAGTGGCCAGATTACTTTTGGGGCAGAGATGAAAACAGGTAGAGATCCCAAAACAAGAAGACTGGATGTTGAAGCTTCTTGAACTTGATTAAGATGGATGTGTGATTATAGATAGCAATCATTTTTTATCAGAAGTATGTTTATGTTAGTTTTATTAAGAAAACTAACTATATAAAATTAACTCTATTAATTTTATTATAATTTCACTTATCATATTGTTACACTATTATATTCGTTATTAATTTAGAGGAAGTTTGTCAACATTTTAGCTTACGACCATCTACTGAGAGGCTGGAAGTCAAACAAGTCTTAACTCTTGTGTAGCTTTCGTTGTTTAGTATTTTAATGCAGTTAGTTTAATTTAGTCTTACTTATGTGTAGTTTTCAATGCATTTTTTCTTTTTTGTTTTTGTGTGTTTTATGTTATTTTGTATTTTGTATACCCTTATTTGTTGTTTTCTATACTTAATTTTTATGTATTTAATATAAATATTTAGAAAAAATTAAAAAAATCACTGTGAAGACTCTGCATGCCACTCTTCAGACAAAATTGCTCCAATCTGTTCTAACCTGGATGGTGTAGTTGATATAGGTTCAGTGTGTATAACTTTGGCTCCTGTTTTGTTAAGCGGGTGCATTTCAGTATGTGCAGCCTTAGGATGTGGACAGGATCTTTGGAGAAGTGACAGTCACCATATGCATGTTGGCCCAATGCCATTTCTGGCTAATAAAAGTAGCCAGAGAGGAGCTGGTCAAGTAGCTAGGGGGAACACTGAATTTATCAGTACAGCAAGGTAGACTTCTGTCCTGCTTAAAAAAGACTGTTGGAAGATCTTTACTGGAAAAAAATTCTGAAGCCCACCAGGCTAGTCTCCAATATCCCTTTTCGCAGCAAGCATCTAGAACGTGTGATTGCCTCCCAGCTGAAGATGCTCTTGAATTAAACAGATTCTCTAGATCTATTTCAGTGTGGTTTCAGGCTTGATTATGGAGATGGCTTTGTTTTCCTTGATGAATGACCTAAATTGGGAACAGGACAGGGGAATGTGCCCTTGTTAGTTTTGCTGGATACCATTGACCATGGTATCCTTCTGGACTGCGTCCCTCAGAGGAGACTTGGGGCACTGTTCTACATTGGCTTCAGCACTCCTTGGAAGAATGAGATTAGAAGGCAGTGCTGTACATTCCTTGTTAGACACCATGACTCTTGACTTGTGGGGTCTTTTAATGAGGCTGCTATATTTTTATCTTCATTTTTATGTTTTAAATGCTTTTAAAAACTATTTTAAATTAGTATTTTAATGGGATTGCTTATTTAGTTGTTTTAAATTTTGTACTATAAATTGTATATTGTAAGAGCTGTATTTTGTTATAACCTATGCTGTAAGCTAACTTGGGTACTATATTGACAAAAAAGGTGGGATATAAATTAAATTAAAATATAGTGGAAAGTCTAACATTAATAGGTAAAAACTGAATGCATAAATTGGATCCATGAAATTCAATGTACTTTTTTTTCAAAGCCTACCAGGTAGAATCATAGAATCATAGAAATGTAGAGTTGGAAGAGACCACACGGGCCATCCAGCCCAACCCCCTGCCATGCAGGAACACCCTCAAAGCACTCCCGACAGATGGCCATCCAGCCTCTGCTTAAAAACCTCCAAAGAAGGAGACTCTACTAAACTCCGAGGCAGCATATTCCACTGCCGGACAGCCCTGACCGTCAGGAAGTTCTTCCTGAGGTTCAGGTGGAATCTCCTTTCCTGCAGCTTGAATCCATTGCTCCTTGTCCTAGTCTCTGGAGCAGCAGAAAACAAGCCCTCTCCCTCCTCTACATGGCATCCCTTCAAATATTTAAACATGGCTATCATGTCCCCTCTTAACCTTCTCTTCTGCAGACTAAACATACCCAGCTCTCTAAGTCTATCCTCATAGGGCATGGCTTCCAGGCCTCTCACCATTTTGGTTGCCCTCCTCTGGACCTGCTCCAGCCTGACCATGTCCTTCTTGAATTGGGGTGCCATTTCCAGGTGGAAATGGATAATTTATTAGATGTCAACTATTGATAATCAGATTCTATCAATTTGGGGCAATATTAAAGAGCCACTCAATGTTGCATCACAATTTCTTTCCAAAGATTACCTTTTTTTAATATAAACTGATTAGCTAGTCTCCTTTATGGGTAGGGCAGTCCGATTTTGTTTTTGTTTAGAATGGACTTTTCTTCTTCACAGATCTTATTACAGAATGAGGAGAACTTTCAGCAGAAATGGCAAAGCTCTTTCTCTTTTTCTCAGAAAATGGGGGGAACAGGAGTTTCTACAGCACTTCCCTGGACCTGAAACCACATCAGAGCTACCAATACAAGAAATACTTTTCCCTGTGAGAAAAATCTAGTCTTTTTTATCAGAATATTGGAACAGCATCAGGGAACAAGGGCCTCATCCTCTTTAAACAATGCTGAGATGACTGAAGATTGTGTAGCATCCATGAAATTCTGAGGCACTTGGCATAATACACAGAAGACTGCAATCCTCTCAGAAGAAAGGTTCTAAATCTCACTTCTGGTAACATCAGAGGAATAGCAGAGTTGGAGAGTCTGTCTGGCTTTAGAGCATTCTCATCCTTTTGCTTTCATATGGTCCTTGAGACTGCCACAGGAAGGATGATTCATGAATATATTGAAAGAGCACAGCTTTTAAAAATGCTGTCAACTTTTTTCTCAAGCATGCTCATTTTAAGACACAGGTGCCAAAAAGAATGGGAAGATAATAAATACTTCTTAGGCTACCATGTGCTAATTATGCAGCTACATTAAAAGTATCATGGGTCTATGAGAAAGGCAGAATCAACTTCTGGTAGCCCTTGCATGTCTCTTGTTCTCTTCTAAAAATAAACAAGATACAGTCTCAGTCACACGCTTAGTAAATGCTAGTTTTCATAAAGTAAATAGATAGAAGCCCCAGCCTGGTTTTGGACCATGGCATAGAGGATGGCGGAGGGAAGCTGCAAATTGGCCCCATGAATTTGGATTTGATTAAAAGGAATGTTCTCTTTGGAAAAAGAAGGAAACTGAGGTCAAATGTAGGGTTGCCATAAGTTGGAAATGACTTGAAGGCACGCAACAGCAGCAGCAGCAGCTGCAACAACAACAGCCTGGTCATCCAACCAGAATTGATAATACTGCGTTATAATAAGTATTGTGTGTGTCATGAAAAGCTTAAAGGCCCTTCAGTCAGAAGCAAGCTAGACAACAACCCCACTGTTGCCCTCAGACACCGAAAGTTTGAAAATTAGCAATCAACTCACATACAAATCAATTCAGTGTCACCTAATGATTAAATATTATAATCCTTTTCCTTTTCCTTCCTTCAAGAGGGTTGCTGCCCTAACAACTGAAGCAAGTACTCCTACAACAGGTAAAAAAATGTTTTTTATGCGGGTGTTCGGATTATTTGTGGGGTTGGGCTTGTAAGCCTAAAGCAGTAGGAGCACTGCATGACAGTGGAGTGAGGAGAGGGAGAGGCACAACATGCTTGAGAATGGTATCGGGTGGAAAGAGGCTATAGAGCGGAACCTAAGAGGAGTGAATGGAGACTTGGGGACTAGAGAATAGTGCAGGGTTAACAAGGGGATGGTGGGGTGTAGAGAGAAGCTGGATGGACTGGGGAGGACTGTTACGGGTCATCAGAGGGGTGAGGAGGTTAGAAAAGCTCTGTTTTGAGGATACCCAAAACCAAACTTTTGGACATAAATGAAATGAAAGTTGTCTTGGAGTGATATCACAGGTGTGTGTGTCTCTAGTGGTGGTTGTTTGCATGTCTGAATAACTGAAGAGGTCAGTATGAGAGACAGAGAAAGTCTGTGTCATGCTGTTATTTCTCCAAGCCAGGTAGGTATCTGTGGAATGGAGGGTATGTGTAGGTATGTAGAATATGATGAGCATGACAGGGAACGGTGGGAATATAATTGGGAATTCATAGAGACCAAATCATTAGAGATCAAATGGTCAGTATTGTTTATTGGCTGGTGCAGTGAATAGCATTTAACCAGCTTAGGTAAATAACATTTGTTTTTTGTTTTTTAATTTTTATTTATGGTAAATAACGTTTGTTGTTGTGTTCAAATGATAGCAATCAGTGGGTGATTTATGAGGATTAGGCTGGAGGTTTTAGCCTAAAGTTAGAATATCAAAGACCAGGCAGGAAATTCTAAAGTTCAAAGTAACTGATAGAAAAGGGTTGTTTCAGCAAAAGAAAACAATCTTGCTGTTGGTGGGGGGCAGGTAGACCTGGAGAACCACTCATGGGTGTCATGAATAGATGATAATGGATTATTGTGTTTTACTATATAACCAACTGAGTGATACAAGGTATTAATTCCAGCAACATTTGTTTAACTAGCTTCTTATGCTCCAATAAACTTCAAGGAAATTATGCATGTGTTTTCTTGAGTGACACAGAGTAGCAGTATACGACAATCTGCCTGTTCATCTGCAAGCACACCTATATATATATATATATATGCATGTGAATGAATGGGGGAGGGCTGGGTAAATGGGTGAAATGCAGAGTGGTCTTTGTATATATGAGGGTGATGGGACAGCACTATCTCAGGACTCTCAAAACTAAACAAAGATGCATGCTTCTGCACCTGAAACTTCATACAGTTCCAGGAAATTTGGTCCAAGAAAGATTTAGACTTGCTCCTGTGTAAGTCTGTACAGAGTTGCAGCCTAAGGAGCCAGGTCTTGCAGTCTTGCAGCCAAAACAACTTGAACTGTTCTGCTAGGATCAATTTGAACTTCAGCCCCTTATTTCAGCTCCTAAGAGGTATCAGAATCATTTTGCTCATTTTCAGACTACCAGTCCCTGTGGCACCATGGGCTTTACAGTAGTTTCAGAAAATATTTTAACAAACCAGCTTACCTCCTTCAGAAATAGCCTTCATGACAGCTGCTATGTAGGCATCAGGGTCATCATCGTACGTAAGCTGCTTCCACTCTGACCAGTCTTTGAAAAACTCTTTATATGTCTCACATTCTGAAGCACCACAGAACAGCTTCACCACTTTATGTGGTGGCTGAAGAACATTCTGCAGACTTTCAAGGACAGCAGGGATATAGAAGTTCTGTATAAGTTCAGATGACAATAAAACAACAATGCACTTGCTGTGTTTGAAGAGGTCGAACTCCTCCATGGAAATAGCAGTCCCATTCTGCATTTGATAGCTTTGGACTTCTTGGTGTAAGTAGAAGAGGTTCTGAAGATACTGACACCATTCATCTGCATCTTTCCCGTATACAATCAGCACATCACAGGCACAAGGGTGTTCTTCTGTGTAGGAATAAAATAAAGTAGGTGAGTTCTACAAATGGAATACCAAGCTGCACAGTTTGGATTACCAACTTTGGACAAAGTAAACAGGATGAAGACTGCATTATGCTCCAACCAGTATTTTATAATTTGAGAAATGAGACAGGGTGAAAGTACTTTCAAATCTTGGTAGAACCAAATATTGAATAATGCACCTATTTATCAATTGCTGCTTTACTTCATCAATTAACGCACTTAAAATCATCACAACCCTGTGGCAGGAGTGGGTCTCAAAAGACAGGATATGGGATAGTGATGATCTCAAGTGGGAGAGAGAGTTTTTGCAGTGCTAGAGATAGATAAATATGATAAAATGCTGTGTGTTATTTCAGTTCTAGCTACAAGGGAGCCTCTAGGCAGCAGCATATGTGGCAATTCTCTTGCTAGAGTAGTAAGGTGATCTTATTTTGATTCAGTTGTTACTATATGTTACAATTTATATTTCTTTAGAGCACAGATGTAATCATTATTCCACGAAGGTTTACATAAACGCAATCACCAATTTCTGACAGAAAAAACTGACCCCAGTCATCATATATTAGATTCTATGAGACATGGCTCATATGTTATCTATTGGGGCAATCAGTTCAAAATACAAGTGGCAATGTTGTCTTTGGATGCTTTAAAAGCCTTCTATAGGCTTCCAGCATCCGGTCATGTCAATGAAAGATGTGATCTAGTGAGCTCCACTAGATCACAAACCCCTGAAGCATCATGCCTGAAGGGGGGGGGATCCCCCCATCAAGCTAGTGGACTCCCCAATATATGGGGAGTCTGAAGATTCTGATCCAGCTGGAATCGGGACTGGCTAGGGACCGGCAGCCACAGATGGTCCTGAGGCTGAGCAGAATCACGTGCTTCAGTGGAGCCGGGAGTGAGGGATTTTCACCCCACGTATGGACATTGCATTTACTGCACTGGATCTCTTGTATGTGTACAATTTGATTTTTGTCAGTAATATTATTTATGGAAGACACGAAGCCTTCGTCCGCTGCAGCTAAAACTATTAACGTGTTGGAGGCTTTCTGTGTTATAGAAGATTTAAAGTGACAGTATTTCTTTTTGACCATCGTTGGGGTGATAACTGAGTTAAACTAAAGAACTCAACCCTTCTTTTCTCTTTTTCTTTAGCTGAGATTTACTTTAGGACTCTCAAAAGGACATAAATGTGTTTTATTTTCTCTCTCTCTCTCTCTTTTTTGTATAATTGGACATTTGAATTCGGACTTTCAGAGAACTGACTTTTTTCCCCCTTTCTTCTTGACTGAACTGTTCCATTTGGGTTATTAAATGCACTTTCTGATTTGGATTATACCTATACTTAGCCTACATAAGTAACTAAATAAGATTCTGTTTCTTTTTCTAAGATGTCATACTTGATATTATGGGGATGGGGCTTTTTAAAGCAATTTTGTCACTCTGCTTGCTGGTTGGTACCATGCCAATTTTTACATCTCTGGAAAAGTTTATGTAAAACTTGCCTTTATCTATTGTTTGAGAATACGCTGAATATGGGATGGAAGTAACTATGGCTCCAATTTTGCAATAGGACTACCAAATTACAAAAGACTCAGTGGAAGGCCCTCACCTGTACCTGCATACTTTGTGACCTTTTGCTGTACAGTCAGTCTCCACATTTGTGGGTTTCACTTTTGTGGACTTGATTATTCACGGATTATTTGCTGTCACTTCTGCTGCCTCCCTATGCCATTTTTAACACGGACTGCAAACCTTGTGAGACTGAGAAACTGCGAACGAGGCTTGTAGGTCCCTGTTAGAAATGGTGTGGGGCAGCAGTGGAGGTGGCAGTAAGCCCCATCAGCCATCCACTTCTGCCTTGTGAAGAAACCCTGATGCCTCAAAGGAATCCACAGTGGGTTGAATATGGTGATCATACTTTCACTGTGTGTGTTAAATACGGTTTGGGAGGGCCTAGAGTTATTCACAGTTTTTCCACTTTCATTGGGGTCCTGTGTCCCTAACCCTAGCGAATGTGGAGGGATGATCGTACGTGTAAAAAGCATTGTCATAGAAGAAGCTACCTGAAAACTATTAGACGGAAAAGATGATTAGACTTGTGACTTAAGGAACAAACAAACTAAGGAAACAAAAACCGGGGACAACCCAATAACATTTGAAGAAACCAAAGGCATGTCTCAAGGTGCTCAGTTGAGGGATGCTTTATCAGTAAAAAAAGCCCAATATGTTTTAGCCTGTATTGCTCTTAGGGTCTTCTTTATATAAACGCATAAAAAGAGGCAACACCTAGTTGCATAATAAATGAATATAGAATATTATATTGCACAAGTCATTATTACATTTGTATACTGCTTATGGCCTATACATACCTATTTGCAATGTAACTTCAGAAATTTCTGGAACTGAAATTTCTCATACCATTTACTGTATGCAGACTATAGGCAGTGCACAAATGAAATAACGAGTGTGGTATAGTGGCTTGAGTGCTGCAGTAAAACCTTAGAGACCAGTGTTCAGTTCCTCACTTGGCCATGGAAATCCACAACACAATAGTTCATCTAAAATAAATGGCCTTGCAATTTCAAATCTCAGATTATGCATCTATGATTTTCAGTTCAGAGTATTAATACCTCATAATACTTGTAAGGAATGCTGAAATGGACAAATTGACCTTAATGTCGGAAAATAAAGTAAATAGTACTTTTAAACAAGTCGGAAATTTTAATACCCTTTTGGAATGAAAAGTGGGGCAAATTCGCTACAGCAGGATTTGATGAATAAACCTCAGATTTTTTTTTTCAGAATTATATAGATAAATTCTTCAATGCTATTTCATTAAGTTTAGGAAGACTAAGGCCCTTTTCGCATGCCATTTCACATGCGAAAGAGCCCTCGGAGCGTCGCGTGATTGCAAGCACCATTTCACATGATGTCCTCACAATTGCGCGACACTGCTGGGGCCAGTAGGCAGCTATCGCACAATGTATCATTTTCGGCTTCTTGCCAAAAATGATGCGTGGTTGCGCATTGCTCCCGGGCCCCACACGCACTTACCTTGCATGTGGAGCCTCTGGAGACACAGCCCTAGTGCTTCCTTCCCCTAGCGCAGCCTGGGAAAGTACCCGGCTGCGCTGCAGAAGGAAGAGGCGGAGCCCTCACGCTTCCTTCTGCCCAGCAGGGAGATGCTGCGGAGAAGAAGCGGAACGGATGCGAGTGCCTCTCGCGAGAGGCTGCTTGTGTGATCCCCGCGCACCCACGTTGGGACAAGGCAAGCTGTGGAAAGGGCCTAACATTTTTACTTACACCTCAAGACAAGGTATTGACTGGAGTTTCAGTTTTTGATGCTAAAGATTGAAGCTGAGATTATTCACATAACAAAATTCAAAATTTAGTATTAGATCACCCAACAGAGTAGGGATAGGAACTCAATTTATGTTTGTTGCCAATGTGTTGAATGTTTGTATGTATGTCGTAAGAAAAAAATATGGTAATGAATAGCAACGTAAAGATCTGAGATGTTTTCAAAATGTAGTTTTGTTGACTCTTTTTCTTTTCCTTTTCTGTTTTTCTGCCTTTTTTTTCCTCTTCCCTCCCCTTCACTTTTTTTTCTTTTCTCTTTCTTTTCTTTTCTCTCTCTTCTTCTTTCTCTTTAGTTTCTTGTTCTTTCTCTTTTTTCTGCGTATTTCTATACAGACATTGTGTTTGGATGTACACAAGTATGCTATATATAATTTGTATTTCGTATCTTGTTTTGTCATATGTCTTTTTTATCTATTAATAACATTTCACTAAAATATTTTTAAAAAATAAAAAAATAAAAAAACGTGTAAGGAATGTAATGGGTGTAAACAGAACTGAACAATGAACCACATGGGGCTGTGATTGGGCTACTCCATGGCTTCAAAAATTTTAAGTGTATAAAGTCACCTTACACAGGCTTTTAAAAAATGGCTGCCCACACGAACACTGTTGTTTTGAAGACCTTAACATATTAACAAGTTATCGGTTTAAAGGTGTGGTCTCCAAACCATACCAGAGACTTATAAAAATGTCTTATAAAATTGTCACAAGATTGGGAGCAGTTTGGGAGTCAGACCTTGGAGTCCTTTTGACTGAGTCACACTTTTGGGAAAAAAATTGACTTTGTCCACTTTTTAAATCCCTCTGTGCTGTAGCTTCCTTGTAGATGCTGTTTTATTCCTCTAAGAATTATCCAGAACAAGCAACTTTATTCCCTCACTTTGCTGGAGAGGATGGGGACAAAAGAGGCAGAATTTAGAAGGATGAAAATTTTGCCTAAAGTATTGAATCAGAGGGTCAGCTTTTTGGTGCCCTGTTACTGCTGTCAACAGAGGAGACAATAAACTTTCCAGTAAAGACTTATATCTCTGTTGCTGTCAACTGCAAGATTTGAAATAGCTAGAAACTGGAGGTTTTTGAGCCATGTGTCTTTCAAAAAATAGATTAAACTAATTTAAAATACTGTGCTGCTAGAGAAAATGCCCTACCGATGATATGCTTCTACGGACAAAGATCAAGAAGACAATTTTGTCTTGATTTGGAATCTCTTTATTATATAATCATGAGTTGCCCGCTTTCTGTCCTCCTGAAGCTTATGTGAAATCCTGGCTAAGTCCTTTTTTAATTGTTTCCTCATTTGAAGTTTGCTAATAAGAGTAATGCTACTATTATACCTTCTGTTTTGCCCCCCTATTCTAAAAGTTTATTTTTGTTCAATCTTATTTACTGTATTTATTGTAAATACTTTACTTAATGGAAAAGTTTATTTACATTACTTATTATAAAGTAAATATTTTACTTACTGTAAAAGTTTATTTCTTTCCTCTCATATTATCTTACCAATGTATTGCACTGTGGGGAGGGTTTTTTCTTCCTGAGTCAGAAAGCTGAGAACAGGATGTTATTTAAAAAAAAAAAAAAAAAAACTAAATGAAGAATGCTGTATGCATTGACCTGGAATTCTATATTCCAGAAAGACACTTTTCAGAGTTATGTACTGATAAATCTTGCTTGCAGTAACTTGTCATTGTTTGGGTTGTTGTTTCTTTGTATATTTTTCAATAAGAAAATAAAAGTAGGGGGGAAGAAAATACAATTTCATTCCCGCCTTTAGCTAACAATATTGGATCATCGTGCTTGGCAATTGCTGATATAACTATTTGTTCAACAGTGATGAGATCAACTGCAGAAGCAGGAACTTGTTTAATTTCCCTATTTTTGTTTGGTTGAATAGTTCCTTTATTAATCTTCATGCTTAGGCAGTTAACATCAAGTACTGATGCTCCACAAGTAATATTTTCAGAGAATTTCAGAGATTTCTGGGAAAGCAACACAAGACATACGTAAAACGAAGGCTACTTCTTCCCACTGGTATACAGCAAGATTTGGCATTCAATACTTGTCAAGTTCTTGACAAAAGCTGAAACATCTATCATTTTATTATAAACAAGATGTATGAACCAAGGTGGGTCCAGGAACCTCATCATACTACATCTGGCAGAATAAAACATCTTATGCTAATTATCCATGGCAGTTATTGACTTAAACTTTATCAAGGCCTCCCAGCTTGTTTTCTTCAGGAAACCACACTTTGGAAGGGATCTTCATGTGTTCTCGGAAACAGGTTTGAAAACCACTCAAAGCAAGCTGCCTTGAAGGCCAGGAAAAAACTGTTTAGGGTTGCAGATCTGTACAAAGGTAACAAAACTTAACACCCATTTACTGTTACCTGCTGTCCATATCTAGCCTACTGTCTGAGTCCAGCAGACAGGTAGAACCCTCTCCCCCTTCTCTGAGATTCCATCAGCAAGGTATGACGTGAGCGGAATTGATTCTCGTAAAGACCAGGGTCTTGGCAAAGCTCCCTTCCTTGTGGAAGGTAACAGAACAGCATGTTTGCACTAGAATTTTACATGGAGAAGTGGCATATGAACATAATAATACCATTGTCAAGTCTGTCCACCAAAAATTCTTCTGTCAAAAGTGTTGTAGGCAAACTGTGAAATGTACCCTCACATAGGCCCATGGGCAAACAGAAAGACATTTGTGGATACTAATCTTTACTCAAGATGTATGATGCATTGGGTAAATAAGAGCCAGAATGAAGTTTACAGTTTAAATCAAATGTCCTAGCAGATTTTCTTTGTATCAAATCAGTGGAGGAACTAACCTGATGGTGAGGCAGCCCTATAGGAGCAGTGTTAGCAAAGGCTTAAAATACCAGTAATCTTCAAGTCAGCAGGTCCCTGCTTGGGTTATGAATCAAAGGAAAAGGCACCAGTAGATTCAGTGGCAACCCATATCCATATTACAGCAGCACCCTTATCAAGTCCATCTGTTAAGACTTTTGTGATTTCTGGGCCTTTTATTCAAGCAACAAGAGAGAGGGACGAGGGGAAAAGAACTAAACTCATATTATCTGTGTGGTGTTCCCCCTCCTCCATGAAATTAAGGAGAAAAGGGTGTGTTAGATGTTCAGATGAAGCTTGAAGATTTTGTCAGTCAATCTGATGGTTTTTAGCTTTACCTCAAGGGAGAAATATTTTGAGCCTCCATTTTTGAAAACATACAACCAGATATAAACTCAGAACTGTCTCCATCCTGGGAAAAACACTCATTCATTTCTTAGCAGAAAACAGACAGCAACTTCCCAGTCTTTATGTTAAGAAGAATGAAGACAATTTTAGACTTTAGACAAGGTGGACTTGGTTAAAAAAAAAGTCAACAGAAGTCAAATATACAGTGGGCCCTTGACTTTCACAACGATTCAGAGAGCAAAACCCTTGCGAAAGTAAAAAAAACTGCAAATAACTCCCCCCTCGCCTGAGTGAGTGCTACCCTTCCATTCCCTTCCAAGGCTCCCTCTCCCATTCCCTCACTTTTTGCCTGGGCAGGTGTGCTTTCCTTCTCCACACTGGGGCAAAAGGCAAACGAAAGGGAGGGGGCAGCCCTATGGGCAGAAAAGGCATGTACACACCTCCTCCCCTCCATTTTCTTGCCTGTTGCTCTGGCGCCCTGCCTTCTTTTGCATGCCTAGAAGAAAGGTAAGTGAATGGAGGGGGAAACACCTCCCCTTTCCATTTTCCTGCCTGTTGTCCAGGTACCCTGACCTCTTTCTGTGCTCCTGGGCAAAAGGCCAGTGAATGGGGGGCAAGAGTCTTGCACACGTGAACCTTTCTCTCCTCCCCTTTGTTTGCCTTTTGCCAGGGTACAGAGCAGGAAGGCAGCAAAAGCCCAGGGAATGGGAGGGAGGACTGTAGTAGCTTTACAAAATTGGTTAGAGGGATCCTGTTATTTGACCCTGAATCATGGGCACGGCAAGCTCTTACTTGTGTGTTATTTTATTTTAAATGCGAACTGTCATGAAGCATTTAATACATTGGACCCAAATATAAAGCATTATAAATACAAATGTGTTTGTGTATGTATGTATGTATGTGTGTCTCATCAATGGGGGTCATTTTGTATGCTGCTGTACTGTACTTCCTCTGTACGCTGTTTGTGAATAATGTGGGAGTACTGCTCATACAAGGACAGCTCATTCAGCTGCCTACAAGGGAAACACACAAGTTCCCTTTAGCACATCACTGTCTCAGAAGAACAAAAAAAAGGGGAAGAGAAACTCAGTGCTTTCACTTTTAATTGCAGTCGGTAGCAGATTTAAATGCACTTAAAGACCCAAGGATGTCAAAGGACTAAACTGCACCTGAATCTGTACAGGGTCAGATGGCATTTTCTGTTCTGTGAAAACATCACCCAACTTTGGTATGATGCTAAATGTAAATATATACATATTCGTTTTTAATTAATTTGTGATTACATCGTATAAAACAACATTTCTCACTGTACATTTTACCGAACTATTACTGCTATCTTCCACTCCTCTCTGGATTTCAACAGTGTTATTTCATTGACATATCAACATTATGCATCGCATTGCATTTGTTAACATACAAGATAGATTCTGCTCTTCGACCCTACTTTACACATTCCATGATATTCCACTGATTTTTACTTCTAACTACCATGAATTAAGAATTATTACCTGTCAACACCCTACCCATTTCCAGAACAATTTGTCATTCTTTGTTAATGTCATCATCTGATTTTCCTTTTAATCTCTGAGAGACTATATCTGCATTCCGATTTTCAATAAAAGTTGCCCACCATTGCTCTATTGTAGGCATCTGCTCAGTTTTCCATAACCTTGCATATTCAATACGGGCTGTCCTAATCATATACAGCATTATTCGCCAATATTTCTTTGCAACAGTTCCATCTAACACATGTGTCATATTTAATAAAGTACAGTTCAGGTTTCTTATCAATTTGAACCCTCAATATTTTACATATCATATTATGTATATTGTTCCAATATTTTTTAGCCTTAGGACATGACCACCACGTATGAAATAGTGTTCCAACATTCCCCTGACACTTCCAACACTGACCTGTTCCCGTATTATATATCTTCTTTAATTTTTCTGGTGTCATGTACCATCCATGAAAAAGCTTATAATAGTTCTCTTTTAGGTTCGGAGCTGCAGTAAATTTTTGTGTCCGTTGCCAGCTCTGTTCCCAGTGCTCTAATTGAATTGGATGTCCGAGATTTTGAGCCCACAATATCATTGCTGATTTGACTGTCTCATCTTCTCTTTCTTGATCTAAAATCTCCTGGTATACATGTGATAGTAAATGAGGTGGGTTTTCCCGCAGTAACTTCAACATTCTTCCTTGCTCTTTTTGTTCTATTCCATAAGTTTTCACATCCATCTGGAATCTCTCAGTTAACTGTCTGTAAGGGAACCAGTTTAACTTTATTCCTTCTGATTCCAATTTTTCTCTTGATTTCATCTTAAAAAGATTCAGATTTGTCATTTCTAATATGTCATCATAACACAGCCACTTATCTGAATCAGACCATCTTCCAAAGAAGGCTTCTTGAGGGGAGACCCATGTAGGTAGTTGCCTAATGTTCTTATTCTTGTAGTCAGTCCATATTTTAAGTAGTGATTTTCTTACAAAATGATGAACAAAGTCTTTGTCAACCGCAGCTTTCCCACGGAACATATAGGTATGCCAACCCATCCTTAAATCAGCTCCCTCTAATGTCAGCATTCTCGTATTTTGAAGATTCATCCAGTCTTTTATCCATGTAAAGGCCGCTGCCTTGAAATATATCTATAAACCCAACCCTCCTCTTCTTATTGAGTCTGTCATGATATTCCATTTTATTCTTGGTTTTTTCCCTTGCCATACAAATTTAGTTAAATCTCTCTTCCATTGTATAAAAGGCTTAGTATTTGTAATAATAGGAAGATTTTGGAAAAGGTAATTCATCTTTGGAAGTATGTTCATTTTTATGACTGCCACTCTTCCCATCAAAGATAGTCGCATTCCAGTCCATTTCTCCAAATCCTTGATTATCTCTTTCCATTTTTTTTCATAATTATTCTGAAATAGTTCATTATTTCTTTTTGTAATCCAGACACCCAGATATTTTGCTTTTTGACCTTTATTAAAACCTGTTAAATGCTCAAGTTCCTTCTCTTCTTTCTCCCTCATGTTTTTGTTATAAGCACTGTTTTTTCCTTCTTTATCTTGAATCCAGAAAATTCTCCATATTCTTGAACAATATCCATCAACCTTTGAATACTGCTAAGAGGATCATCCAGAAACAAAACCAAATCATCTGCAAATGCTTTAAGTTTGTACTGATATTTCTTTATCTGAAGTCCTCTTATTGCTTTATCTTCCCTTATGGCATTATTAAGTATTTCCAATGTCATAACAAATAACAGTGGAGATAGGGGACAACCTTGTCTTGTTCCCCTATGCAATTCAATCTGTTTTGTTCTCTCTCCATTAATAATCAATCGTGCCTGTTGTTGACTGTATATTGCTTCAATCCAAGAGATAAATTTGTCTCCGGCTTGCGCCTGTTTAATGACCGTCTTCAAGAATGACCAATTAATCATATCAAAGGCCTTTTCTGCATCCACAAATATCACTGCCAATTTTCTTTCATTATCTTCCTCATAATACTCAATTATATTTAGCATTGTCCTACTATTGTCTCGCATCATTCTCTTTGGTAAGAAGCCATTCTGGTCCTCATGTATATTTTCTTGAAGAACCTTTTTAAGTCTTTCAGCCAGAATTGCAGCAAAAATTTTATAGTCCGTGTTTAGTAATGAAATTGGTCTATAATTCTTGACATCTGTTAAGTCTCTTCCTTCTTTTGGTATTAGAGCCACATTAGCTTCCTTCCAGGTGTCGGGTATTCCCTCTTTTCTTATCTCATTCATTATATTCTGCAAAGGTATCGAAACTTCATGTTCCATTATTTTGTAATATTTTGCAGTAAAGCCGTCTGGTCCAGGAGATTTGTCATTCTTCAAATTCCTAATAGCTTCAACTGTCTCCATCATCGATATGGGTTTGTTCAGAATCAATTTCTGCTCCTCGGTGAATCTCATTTTGTTCATTTTTTCCAAATATTCTTCCATTTCTTTTTGTTTTTTCATTGAGGAGATCAAACTCATTAACTTCATGTAATATTTATAAAAAGCCTTTTTTATCTCCTCCTGTTTTGTAGTTTTCCCGTCACCGACTCTAATCTCCGTAATAATATTTCTAACCCTTCTTTTACGAAGTAAACTGGCTAAAAGTTTAGAAGGTTTATTTGCCTGTTCAAAGAAAGTATATCTCACTCTTCGCATCTGTTGTTCTATTTCCTGCAAATGTAGTTGATTTAATTCAGCTTGACAAACCTTCATCTGTTGTCTTATCTTGTTGTCCATCGGTTTTTCCCTCATCTGTTTCTCTAGTTCTTTCATCTTCCCCAGAATCGAATCTTCAATCTGTTTCCTCTCTTTCCTGATTTCCGCGGACCATCTGATAAAGTTTCCTCGCATCACAGCTTTACCTGCATCCCAAATTATTTTCGTTGGTAATTCCGATGTCATGTTCTCCTTAAAATAATTATTTAATTCTATTTTTGCTTGTTTAATGTACTTCTCCCTCTTGAATATCTCTTCATTCAATCTCCATGTCCTCTCTCTGTCTATAATCTTAAGTTTCATTTGCAACGGATTATGATCCGAACATAAATTTGGAGGAATGTCTATATCCACTGTTTTCAACATCAAATCCTTAGATGTCAAAATCATATCAATCCTAGACATTGATTTATGTCTGTCTGAGAAAAAAGTATATCCATCTAATTGTCCATTTTTATATCTCCATGTATCATAAAGATCTAAATCATCCATCATTTGGAAAAAACTCTTAGGCAGTTTACCGTTGTTTTGGGGGACTAACTTCTGTACTGTTCTGTCCACTTTTGGATTAATAACTCCATTAAAGTCCCCCAGAACGAGAACTTTTGTGTTTCCTGTTTCTTGTACATATTTCTGTATCTCATTGTGTATTTTGGGGAAGAATTATCCTTTAGCTCCATTAGGTGCATACACTCCAACTATTAATATCTTGTCCTGTTTCATATTTACTTCTATCGCCAAATATCGCCCATTATTATCCTGAAATTTTTGTTGTGCACCATATCTTGAATTGACGTATATCAATACCCCCTTTTCTTCTGATCAATCGTAGCTGCAAAGCAGCTACTCAGTTTCGGATTTCTGACATATTTCAAATCTTGAGTCCTTATTCGAACCTCTTGTAAACAAATTATATCCAATTTTTTTTTTCCAAATGATGAAATATCTGTCTTCTTTTATATTCAGAGTTAAATCCTTTAATGTTCCAAGAGTATATTTTTAGCCCCATTTTATCAGTTTTATATTAAAATTATTTATCCTAATTTTCCAATTAATCCTGTATGTTTTCTGCCGCCAACTCTCCTTCCTCTCCCAATTCTTGTTCT
The DNA here is from genome assembly GCA_030412105.1 of Cyclura pinguis. Classification (NCBI taxonomy): domain Eukaryota; kingdom Metazoa; phylum Chordata; class Lepidosauria; order Squamata; family Iguanidae; genus Cyclura; species Cyclura pinguis. Next base: position 128,541,310 of record CM059601.1, read on the forward strand.
TGTACTGTTTCTTCTTCTCCCTCTTCTTCTTGTATCTGTTCTTTTTCCTCTTTTCCTTTTTCTTCTTCCAACGATTCCCGTTCTTCATCTTTCTCTCCAGCTGTAGGTCTTTGTAAATCTCTCTTCAACCTTTCCATCATTTCTTTGGCTTTAAAAACTGAGTTAATCCTATATCTCTGCTGTTTATACATAAAAGAAATGCCTTCAGTCTTCTCCCATCTGTAATTGATCTGTAACTTCATCAAAAGATTGGCCAGAGGTTTATAATCTTGTCTCTTCTTAAGTATTTGATATGCTACGTCTTTAAAAATTCTTACATCTTTATCTTCAATCTTAAATGTTCCTTCATAGCTCCTCTGTAATATTTTGTCTCTGATAACTGTCCGAGTGAAGGTTATTATAATATCTCTTGGTAATTTTCTTTCTCGCGCTATTCTAGAGGATACTCGGAACATTCTGTCAATACAAGCTTCCATCTTATCTTCATCAATGTCTAGATATTCTGCCAAAGCCGGAACCATTTTTTCATATAAATATTCACCGCTAGATTCAGGAACGGCTCTAAATCTGAGACATCTTTCTCAATATCGTAACTCTTGCAACGTTATCTGGAATTCCTCTTCTTGTTGCTTCCCCTTTATTTCAATCATTTCTGTCTGTACTTGTATAACTTGTTCCTTTATTTCTTTGGTCTCAGTCTTTATCTTTGTAACATCCTTAGTTAAGGTTTCAAATTTCTTCCCCAGTTTATCAATTTCATGCTTCACATCTGTTCTCATCTCTTTTCTTGTCTCCTTTAAATCTTGTCTGATGTCTTTCTCTGTCTGTCTTATGTCCTCTCTAATGTTCTTAAGTTCCTCCATCATCTGCAACATTAAATCTTTCTGGGGTATCTCTGTTGATGTTCTCCTTACTGGCTGGATAGTCGTTGTTGCAGCTGCTGCCGCCGTTCCCTTCCTTGTTCTTGGTTCCATTTGTACTTTCTTGACAATAGAATTTTTCTTCCAAAAGTCCTGACCTTTATCTTTGTTGTCCTGGTACTTGTCAATTCTATAAAGTCATCTTAAATCTCTTAAGAAAAATATACAATAAAACACAAAAACATACAAAGCAATATTGTCTATATCAGCCTATACCTTATTATATGCACTCTAAATTAATCCAAAAGGAATATAATTTCAAAAGATAAATAAATGAATAAAATCATATATATAAATCTGAAGATTATAGCTCAAATACTTCAAAGTAATTATTTCTCAAAATATATATACAAGAATTGTTTTTGGTACAAAAGCTTCCCTTTAAAAACAAAGCTTATTCCAGTTCACTCCAACTCCCCCCTCCCAATTCTTCTAGGCTGGCTTTTGAAGCTTGCTCTCAACTTAGTAAACAGCTAGCAAGACCTTGAATATAAAATCCAGCCGCTTCTCTGCGTGGGAGCGGGTGTTCCAGTAGCCTCTTATCTTCAGAAAAGTTCAATTTCACATGAACAGTTCACCTCAGTCTGTAATCCTGTAGCCAATATTCTGTAAATGTTAATGTCTTGTAGTATCCTAATTTCGTCCAATTTCAAGGTTCATAAAAAGTTCATAAAATTCTTAAGTTCTTAAATGTGAAAAATCTATAAAGTTCTAAAACATATGTTCATGAAAAGTCCCAAAACAAAAGTTCAGTTCTTTAGTTGCTTCTAACTTACGCCTTGTTAAATCCCATGGCATCAATAGGTCTATTCGTAACAAAGAACCACTTACACATAGGTAAATCCCAAGGCACCCGTAAGTCTACTCATAGGTAAGAGCCACTTCCACCAAGGTAAATCCCAAGACATCAATAGGTCTCCTCATATGTAAGATCCACTTACATCTGGGTAAATCCCAAGGCATCAGTGGGTCTACCTGTAAGTAAGAATAACTAACACCTCTGTAAATCCCATGGCATTAGTGGGTCTACTCGTAGATAAGAGCCAGGTTTCTTCTTTTAAAATCAGTTTCTATTTATTCCACTTTCAACATTCTATGGAATCCTGCGGTTTGCAGTTTACGGAGGGGCCTCAAAGGCCCCAGGATTCCATAGGATGTTGAAAGTGGAATTATAGCACTATAACAGTCTAGTGCAGAAACATCCTTAGTTGAAAACCTAATTATGGGGTTTGAGATAAAACAATACAAATAATGCAGTTAGAAGCGTCTGCAAGTACTGCTGAGCCTAATTATTTTCTATAAGCAATCATGAGCAATTGGTATTGCTTAATCTGCACACCCAGAGGAAAAGGACACTGAACCGCTGATTCGTAGCTTCCAAGACAATGTATTCTGAACCAGAATTTTAGAGGCTCATGTGGGGATGGAGTAACTACTCAGATTTCATCATGCTTCCTATATCGGCAGTCCTGGCAAAATTTGTGGAAAACTCAGAAATAAGAGATTAAGTCTCCACTCCTATATACATTTACAGTCATCCTCCGCATTTACTAGGGTTAGGGGCACAGGACCCCCATGAAAGTGAAAAAACCATGAATAACTTTAGGCCCTCCAAAACCATATTTAACATACTAAAAAAAGTACAATCACCATTTTCAACCCACCATGGATTCCTTTGAGGCTTCAGGGTTCCTTCACAAGGCAGAAGTGGTTGGTTGGTGGGGCTTACTGCCACCTCCACTGCTGCCCCACACCATTTTCAATGGGGACTTACAAGCCTTGTTCACAGTTTCTCAGTCTCACGAGGCTTGCAGTCCCTATTAAAAATGGCACAGGGAGGCAGCAGAGGTGACAGCAAATAATAAGTGAATAATCATAGAATCATAGAATCATAGAAATGTAGAGTTGGAAGAGACCACACGGGCCATCCAGTCCAACCCCCTACCGTGCAGGAATACCCTCAAAGCACTCCCGACAGATGGCCATCCAGCCTCTGCTTAAAAACCTCCAAGGAAGGAGGAATCAAATCCACAAAAGTGAAACCCACAAATGTGGAGGGTTGATTATACTTAGAAGGAAATGCAAGTGAACTAAATGGATGCCCTTCTGAGCACACACATACAGGATGGTGGTGCAAGAGCACAATTCTATTCCAACTTGATTTGGCAGTAAGTCACATTAAAATTAGTAGGACATATTCGTGAATAAGTTTCCCACTGAACGCTAAATAAATATGCTTAGGTTCAGATTATAAAGTTCTACACATAGTTAGAGAGCCAGCATGATGTAGTGGTTTGAACAGTAGACTATGACTTTGGAGACCAAGGTTTGAATCTCTACTCAGTCATGGGAATCCACTGGGTGAGCTTGGCCAGGTCACACTCCCTTAGCCTCAGAGGACAGCAAAGGCAAGCACCTCTGAACAAATCCTGCCAAGAAAGCCCCTTGACAGGTTTGCTGTAGGCTTGCCATAAGTCAGAAAAGACACACAGTTAGGTGGGTTTAGGGGGCTGAAATCAATAGGCTTCGTTATTTCATTTGCTACAGACATAGCTAACTAGGTCCAATTAGGCATAGTCTAATTAGGCATAGCGATTAGGCTTTCGAGAGCAGGTACATAAGATACAAGAGAGCCATCCAAAAGAGCAAGTAAGTGGGATTTGCTGAGAATGCAAACAGAATGAACTAATTCATTTAGGAGTTAGAAAAGTTGCAAGCAGCATGGATGTTTTCCCCTGTTAAACAGTCACCTGCTGGCAATGCTGGTCAACAGGCACTTCACAGTCTCTGCAGGGTTTCTAACAGGCTGCCAAAAAAAACAAAACATTGGAAACATGCCTAAGCAATCTAGTATGCCTAACTACCCTAAAGGCACCAGATCCTGTCTGATTTTGGAACCATAAACAAGGTCAGCCCTGGTTAGTACTGGGATGGGAGACCGCCAACGAGTATCAGGTGCTGCAGGCTACATTTTAGAGGAAGGAACTGGCAAAACCACTTCTTAGTATTCCCTGCCTAAGAAAACCCTATGAAATTAATGGGGCCACCATGAGCCGACAGGGGAACTGAAAAGCACGTGCACGCGCACTAAGCCGTCGGGGAGAGCAGCGACAACAAACTTTTTCACTAATACACTTGTGCGTCTCGAACAAGAGATCTCAGAGGCCTCTTCCCGGGCAACCTTGCCCGCGTCTCCTCAAAAATAACCCCCAGAGAGAGAGAAGTGGCACCGACCCCGTGGCCAGGCAAACGGAACACCGCAGACTGACTTCGCGGGCTGCCTGTTAACTTTACAAGGCGATCGGAGGGCGAATGAGGGGAGCCGAGAAACCAGAAACGAGGCGCTATTACTTCAAGGCTATGTTGTTGTTTTTTAAAAAAGGAGAGGCTCCCCTTGACCACCCTTCACCCCCACGGAGCCCTCTCCGACCGACGGCGTGTGGCCAAGGAGAAATTCCGGCGAGACGGCCACCAAGGGCCATTTCCGCACTAGACTGTTATAGCGCGATGATTCCATTTTCAACATCGAATGGAATCCCGGGGTTGGCAAACCCCGGGGCCATTTCCGCAACAGACCGTTATAGCGCCATCATTCCACTTCCAAGCTCCTATGGAATCCTGGGGTTTGCAGTTTAGGGCGGGGCGGCATCATCGCGCTATAACAGCCTAGTGCGGAAGTGGCCCCCTTCCAAGCGCACCTCTTACCTGGGCTTGACGCCATGCCGGACTCAGCCCGGAGCTCCCGCCGGCCAGCCGGTGAAGCGGGCGCCGCGGGTCCGCCTCCTCGGCGGCCGCCCCGTCGGCAAGGCGGAGAGAAGCGCCAACGGGCAGGGGCTCCCCGGCGCCGACTCCCGTCCTCGGCCGAGGCGAGCGCTCGCCGGCGCTGGGCGGCGATCACTTCCTTCCCTTTTCTGCCACTCTCTCCTCTGCGGGGGGGGGAAGCGAAGAACTGGCCGCTCCGCGCAAAGGGCCGCGCTTCGCTCGGGGAGCTCGTCGGGTGAGAGCAGCCCCGTTTCCGCAGCCCTGGCCGGCCCGTGGCTTGCCTAATACGGCCGGGAGCGGAGCTGCCCGGGCTTGCGGGGGCCGCTTAGCCCCTCTCCTGCGTCCCCGTACGGGGCAGACCACATCCGCGGATGTTTCCTGTCTCACATGTTGCTGTTCTGCCCCAATGGACAGAATAGGAGCTGCCTTCTTCAGGTTTTGTAGCCGGAACTGGAATGTGACCCTTCCTTTAATTTTTATTTACAGACTTGTGCCTTCCTCTGTAAAGGGAACTCAGGGGAGTGCAAATTAAAAAAAACAAAACCGTCTTTCATCAAAGTAGTATAAACCCCAAAGATGAATACCATAACATTTAGAGGCAGAAACCCGTGTCATGGAGCTGAACATGCAAATGTAAAATTTGAAATACTCTGGATGGTATCCAGGGTGGAATTACAAAGTTTTAATCCGGGACTGAAAATAGTGTTATGTTGGCAATAGGTGCAGGCAGGTGGGCATCAGAAAGTTAGGGTGCCACCATAGAGAAGGACTTTTTTTTTTGTAGCTGGTGGGTGAAACTTTGAATCACTTGCCACTTTATAAAAGTGGGGTGTGTACGTGTGTGTGTGTGTGAGTGTGTGTGAGAAAGAATAGTATATTGTCTTGAGTTTCTTGGAGAAAAAGTATAATGATTTTTAAAAATTGAAAAATAAAATACAATCAGCCCTCCACATTTGTGGGTTACGCTTTTGTGATCCGCTGCCTCCCTAGGCCATTTTTAAAAGGGACTGCAAGTGTCATGAGACTGAGAAATTGTGAATGAGGCTTGTAAGTCCCCATTAAAAATGGTGTGGGGCAGCAGGGGAGGTGGCCGTAAGCCCCACCAGCCACCCGCTTCTGCCTTGTGAAGGAACCCTGAGGCCTCAATGGAATCCACGGTGGGTTGAATATGGTGATCATCTCTTTTGTGTGTTAAATATGTTTTGGGAGAGCCTAGAGTTATTCACGTTTTTTTCACTTTCATGGGGGTCCTGTGCCCCTAATGCTAATGAATGTGGAGGGATGGCTGTATAACTTTGGGGGATCGGGGCTGTCTAATGACAGCATGATGTAGTTGTTTGAGCATTGGACTACGAATCCGAAAACCAGGGTTTGACTCCCTGCTCAGTGGTAGAAACCCATTGGGTGATCTGGGGCAAGTCACACTCTCTCAGCCTCAGAGGAAAGCAAGAACAAATCCCTTCTGAACAAATCTTGCTAAGAAAACCCCATGATAAGATCACCTTAGGGCTATCATGAGTTGCAAATGATTTGAAGGCACATAACAACAAGAACAGGAACCTGCTTTGACCTTTTGGGAATAATATGGAAAAAAGAACCAGCACATCTCCTCTTCCGGGAATTGTCTGAGCTATTCTCGATGTATGGTGATCACACGTGTTCTCTTACACATCATATTTCATGACAGAAAGCAGAAACAGCAGTCCTACTGTGCAGGTGACTTTCACCACAAATGAAAACCATGAGCACTAGACTTTCCTTCACAGACACCGTGAGTTCCTCATTGGGTGCATGTGACATATATCTCTTTGATTGCTCTGTAAATCTTTTGTTCCGCTGATACTCTTTTTTGCTTCCTTCTCATGTTAGTCAAGTGCCATTTACTGCTGCCCTCAGGAAAATAATCACCAACTATGCTGATGGTAGCCAGCTTCACCTGACCATAAAATCAGGCCAGGTAAATGAGTCCCATACAGAACAAGCAAGTTCCACCAAGTTCGGCAGTATCAATAGTGGTGCTCTATACAAAAAAATCCATAAGTAGTGATATCTTTTGAAGGTCCAGTTCCAAAGCATAAAATAGATAATGCAAACTTTCAAAGCTTCACTCACTTCTTAATCAGGCAAAGATGTTAAAAAAAATCATACGGGGAAAAGTAGTGATGAATGTTAGTCACAGGTCTACATTCCGTCAGAGATATTGTCAGTTAAGATGGTACTGAGGGATTTCAGTGCGGGCAAAGGCCACACCCTTTATTGGCCTTGTGAGGACCAGGAATAAAAAACAATAAAATTCAGGTAATAACATTTCAAGTTCCAATGTAGTGTAATGGTCTGAGCATTGGACTATGACCTTGAAGACTGGGCTTCAATTCCCACTTGGCCATGGAAACCCACTGGTTGACACTGGATGTATCACACACTCTCAGCCCCAGAAGATCCTGTGATAGGTTTGCCTTAGTTTTGCCGTGGGTTGGAAATGACTTGAAGGCACACAACAGTAACATCTCAACTCCATTAGCAATAGGAAAAGAACTTCTCTTGAAATCCAACTGCCCCTATCCTGGGTGAAGCTAGCTGCTCCTTTCTTAGGCAGACAACATTGCGGTGTTCTATACAGAAATAAGCCCAATGAGGGACTTGCTGCCATCCCAAGTATGAGATTACAACCAGGTGAGCTGGCATGGAATTGTACCCTCCAGTGACAGAATAACATTAAGGACAATTAGTTCCAGTGATCTTGCATGTCCATTTCTCAGTGACCAATAGGGATGGTTTAGAGGGAGTAGCTAAATAACTACAAGCCAGATTATAGAAGGACATATGATTCTGTGGGCTGGACTCTACAAATTTACATCACTCTGAGTCAGCTTTCTCAGACTTGATGCCATCAAGACACTTTAGACTTCAGCTCCCATGATCCCTCATCATCAGGCATGTTACCTGTGGCTGATAGTAGTTACAGTCCAAAGCATCTGTGGGAGATCAGGTCCAGAAGGACTGGTTTACCTAGTTTCCATTTCTGCCCTTTCATCTTGCTTTTACTTCACAGAAAATCTCAGAACTTGTGAAGAAGTCTTTAAATATTGTCTGCAGTTTGCTCAAGATTCTTCACTCTGGCCGCTGCCTTTTCACCATTTTAAAATGCTTACCGGTTATTCTCATCTGTGTATCATCTGTGCAAGTATTGTTACTAGCTAGGGCCCATACATATGTTCACATTTTATTCATTTTGTCTTTGTGCTGTCATTAGAACACAAAGAGTTGCCCATCAGCTATCTAACTTGACTCTTCAGGCAAAATAACTACCTCTGATAAGATCTCAAAGCTATTTACCAGTACTTTATCTCCCAATTCCCAACATAGACCATTTCCGCACTAGACTGTTAAAGCGCTATTATTCCACTTTCAACATCCTATGGAATCCTGGGGTTTGCAATTTAGGGAGGGGCCTGCAAACCCCAGGATTCCATAGGATGTTGAAAGTGGAATAATAGCGCTATAACAGTCTAGTGCAGAAATGGCCATAATTGTGATAGGCCCTTACTTCTCCCAGATTGGTGTGGTAGTTCCTAATCTGATAAGGCGGCTTGTCTTTATCACAGAGCTCTGCCTCCTCCTTTATAACGCCACCTTTGCGGAAAAGGGTGAGGATTTTCAGTGTTTATTTAGAGCTCCTTAATAATTTATGGTAGCAGGTCTGTGCTACTTTATTTACTATATACAACTCAGATGGAGTCAGTGTTTACAAAGATAAATGGTAACATGTATTAAGATAACAATAAGATTAAAACAGCGTGTTAGACTTCAAATGCTGGTAAAGGTTGATACATTTCCTCAGTGCACTTTTTAGATAATGTAAGAGGTAACTCTCTTCTCACAAACAGTTTAATTATATCTTTACATTTTCATAAAAAGCACAATTATCATACAGTAGCCCTTTGGATAAACTCCCATCAAAAGCCTAACCCACAATCTAGGTCACGCTCTCTGACCAGATCCTATTAGGGTTTGATTATTCTTCTGCCTCTCACTAGGCTTGCTCTGAGAACTAAACCTCCCAAAACAGTCGCACTGTCTGACCGACTTAGGAACTCTGCTGCTTACCTCCTTGCTAGGCTATCACTGAAGAAATCCAAATAGCCATAGGTACTTGGTTTTGCATAAATCTCTCTCTCAGCCACAAGCCCTACCCACACACTACTGGGCGGGGTTTCTTTCCCGAGATGCTATTCTGGTTGCCTAGCAACCTGCTTCAAGGTTGCCTTGGCACTTCAGACAGAACTTTGTCACAATAATTTTTTTGGCATTATCTTAATAGAAGTGAACATCACTGACTCTTCTCATAGTACAAACACAGACTCTGTGGTCATTTCAGCACTACACTGTTATAGTGCTATTATTCCACTTTCAACATCTTTTGGAATTCTGGCCTTTGTAGTTTACCGAGGCCCTCTAAATGCCCTTCCCTAAACTGCAAATCCCAGGATTTCACAGGATGCCGAAAATGGAATAATAGAGCTATAACAGTGTAGTGCGGAAATGGTCTGTGACTGAAGTATCAGTCACTGTTTTTCTCTTTGTCTTCACCTTTGTTTTGTTTTGTTTTGTTGAATTAACCTGATTCCACTTAAGTTGAAAGTTTGCATAATATTTTGTGAGCTTGGGTTGGTCTAATAAAGAGATTGTCCTGATATGCCCTGTCTCATCATGTAAATGTAGGAAAAGGTTATGTGACACTGTATGAATTGCACTTTCAGACTGTCTTTTCAGTAGAATGCCTCCTCACAAGTGAGAGCTGCCCAAAGAAAAACTCAGGGTTTTGCTATTCAGATGTCCACCCGAAAGCGAGAAGCACCAGCAAACACAAAGAAGAGTATCTTTTCTTATTTTATGTGGACAGCATCGTTGTTGTTCTGCATGTTTAAAAACACAACCCATCTTTAAAATTGGATGCTGCCTTAAATGAAGTTAAAATACTGATCCATGTGGCTTAGTTACCTCCGCCTTAGAGGTAGGCAGACCTCTAACTTCTTGGATCTATTCTGTGTCTGTGCATGTGTTCCACTAACCCCCAACATTTACCAAGCAAAACAAGGCACAACAAGCATAAACTCTGACTTAAAGAGCGGTGTGCATCTGAGCACATTTTGAGCCTAGAAATTTATTTGCAGTACCAGCATGGAAGCTGAGCTTTTATATAAAAGCCACTTCTACGGCCATTTCCACACTACACTGTTTTAGTGCTGTTATTCCAATTTCACCATCCTATGGAATCCTGAGGTTTGCAGTTTAGGGAGAGACATTTACAATTCTCAGCCAAAGAACTGTTTGGCCTCAGTAAACTACAAACTCCAGAATTCCACAGCATGTTGAAAGTGCAATAATAACACTATGACAGTATAGTGCAGAAACGGCCTATGTCAGAGGTGGGTAATCTGGAGGCTGTGTTGGTCTGGCTGGTACTCCATGAACCCACTGAAGAAAATGTCATGCTCCTGGTAAATCCACTGTCACACTACTAGAGTTAGGTGGCAAAGATCTGGCAACTATCCATTTTACCTCTAAAACAAGGTGTATGGAGCATTTCAACCTGTACAGAGCTTTGGGGATTTCTGTGCTGTTTGAAAACAAGGCACATGGTCCTTAAACAAACATCAGATGCAGCTCCCTCCCCAGGTGCCACTCTGCAGAATTTTGGAGGTTCAATATCAATCGCAAATGGTGTTAGCATACAGGTGTGTGTCTTCTGCCCTTATTTAGGTTAAACGAGATTTTGTTGTTGCTGCTGTTAACTATTTCCAAGTTAAAAATCTTGCAGATCTTATTTATGGCAAACGATTGCAAGATCTATTGAGAGCCATTTTCAGCCCCCCCGATCCCTGTTACTCACTAATTGGCAACCAGGGGTATCTGTAGCTCCGTACACTCCTGTTCTGGTTTGGAAGATGCCCGGGATTGGACCGAGGGCCTTCTGCAAACTGTAACACTAAGGTTCTGACCTTCCACCAGAGCAGAAATCTATGCCTATTCCACTTCCAGGAATGCCTGAAGGAAGAATGTAACAAAACTGGATTTTGCTGCATCCTGAATGGTGATTAAGAAAGAGGATTTGGTGGTGGAAAGCGAAAATCAGGAACTCATACATAATGGTGCACTGCATTGCAGCACTGTTGTAAACTACCAGTGATGTATTTAAGTCTTTTAGTCCAAGTCTCAAGTCAAGTCTCAAGCCTCTACTTTCAAGTCTCAAGTCAAATCTCAAGTCTGGAAGCCAACCAAAATTCCAGAATTATTGGACAGAGTCAAATAAAGTCAGCTTTAACAATTTAAGCAGAGTCAGCCCTCCACATTTGCAATTTTGCCATCTGCAACTTTGGACATGGGGAATAGGATCCTTCATACTCCCCATTACTGAAGCTTCAAAAGCTTTAGAAGGAAGAATCCTTCCTCCTCAATCCTGTCACCTAGCACATTTGCTGTTCCCCTCTGAGAAATGCACCCTGCACTCTGGGGGAAAGTCTTGTTTTTTGCTCTCAGGAGACATTTTAGAAGGCTCCTCCGATATGCAGCAGGGACAGGCTGCTGAGCAGACCTCAACCCTGCTTCAAGCCCACTGCCTAACCTGTTTGCTGTCCCCCTCTGAGAAATGCACCCACACTTTGGGCTTGAGCTAGATTGCCACGTGACCAGTAGGCAAAAAGAGACGGAAGCATTGATGTAAAGTCGAAGGCCGGAAAACCCACGACAACCAACAGATGGAGGCGTTATTCCTAGTTGTAAGGTTTCTGGATGAATGTGTTATGTTACTGAACCAAGGACAGCAAGTCAGTCGCTAAAAATATACAAGTCTTGAGTAGAGTGGAGTCAGTGCCTCGTTTATTGCCAAGTCGAGTCCGAGTTGAGTCACTGAAGCGACTGAGGTCCGACTTGAGTCCGAGTCTGTCGAATCGAGTCTACATCACTGTAAACTACCCTGTTTGAATTTATGTTGGAACATATTTATTTACGGTATTTAGATCCCATTGTTCTTTTATGGCGGAATTCAACATGCTGTATATGGGCTTCACCTTCCAAGCACGGACCAGGGTCCCATCAGCTTGTCTTCGCCGAGTGTATCCACACTGCAGAGTCATAGCAGTTTAATACCACTTAGGCCATTTCTGCACTAGGCTGTTAAAGTGTTATTACTGCACTTTCAACATCCTCTGGAATCCTGGGGTTTGCAGTTTAGGGAGGGTTCTTTGAGGATGGCCTTTGAGGCCCCTCCCTAAACTGCAAACCCCAGGATTCCAGAGGATATTGAAAGTGGAATCATAGCGCTATAACAGCCTGGTGCAGAAATGGCCTTAGGCTTTCTGGATCTCTCCCTGGGAATCCGGAGATCTGCAGTTTCTTCAGGTCCTTAGAATCCAGTGTTCCTACGTTTTTGAACAACAGCCCTAGAACTCTCAAGCGGAGAATTCAGTCTCTCAGCAGACTACAAATACCGGGACTGTGTACGCATGGAGCCCTGCCAATTAAATTATTATATCTCTGTGATTTAAATACAATTAGGCGTTTTTTCAGGTGATAGTTACTTTTATTTTTAAAACGTTTAAAATAAAATAAAAAGCACCACGTAACATCTCCATGAAACAAAACGTTCGTTAGAACCAGCACTGTCTTTTTCCGGGTACGTTTTGTTTGGGGATGAAAACGTTGGCGGCCAGTTGCTAAAACTTGAGCTTCCCAAAATTGTTTTTCCATGTGAGGGGTGGGTCCGAGGGCTGCTCTAAGAAATGGTAGCAGAGGAATCCTCTGGTACCATTTCTTAGAACAGCCCTCACACCCATCCCTCGCATGGAAAAACAATATCGGAAGCCCAAGCTGTGCAATACCATTCTATATTTTTCTATCTCTATGGGTGTCTAAAGCCCTCCTTTTAAAAGACCGGCGGGACCGGCCGTTTCCTTTTCCGGTGGCAACATGGCGGGTGCACGTGTGGTGCCCAGCGACCTTTTCCCGCTGGTCTTCGCTTTCCTGAGGGAAAATCACTTCGACGTGGCGGCGCGGGCTTTCGGGAAGGCGACGGGCGTGGTGAGGCGACGCTCGGTTTGCTCTGAGGCGGAAGCGGGCTAGCTCCGGAGCAGTTGGGGAGGTTGGCTTGTGCTCCGGGGGCGGCGGCGGCGGCGGCGGCGGAGGGAGAGTGTGTGGATGTGGTTGTAGATTTGAGGAATCTTTCTGAAGTGAAGGGGACGCTGCGGGGGGGGGATGGGTGCGTGACTGCCGTAAGCTTCTCCCCCTTTGCCCCAGCGGGGGTACCCCAGGGCCATCCGGCCATTCCTAACGTGGTGCCATCCAGCTGTCTTGCCTTCTCTGACGGGGTGCCACTCCGTAAAGATGGGAGCAGAGTGATGGGAGGTGTAGTCCACTCTGGCGGCGGAGAGCACGTGCTGGGTTGAGAAAATTCGGTCTGTTTTGTGCAGGAGCGACTCTTAAAGCGTGCGAGAGAGGTCTGGGCTTCTGAAGAACGCAAGGGGAGACACATTTGGCCGAGTTTGCAGGGAGGGAGAGGAGGCCAGGCCACATGACTGCCTAAAAAAATTAGGGCTAGTGGAGGTGGAGTGGGGTTGGGTAGGGTAGGGCAGCAGTGGCCTGAATGTTTGGCCGCTGCTGGGGTAAGTATAGGAAAGTGTGGAGGTTCCTGTGGAAGAGAAAGGCTTCGCTCTTGTGAGCTAGGAAGAGCATGGTAGAACTTGGAAAAGTTCCTTTGTGAAATATAGCCCCAGGAATCTCCCCAAACAGTGCACCATTTGTCCTGGTTATTAGGCAGTGATATAGACTCAAGTCGACTTGGACTCAAATCAAACTTAAGTCACTTCAGTGACTCAACTGGGACTTGACTTAGCAAAAATTATGCACTGACTCGGCTCGACTTGAGAGTTGCATATTTTTAGTGACTGACTTGCTGCCCTTGGTTCAGTAACATAACACATTGATCCAGAAACTTTACAATTTACTAGTCCCATGATGATCTGTCTCAAGCCCAAAGTACAGACACATTTCTCAGAGGGATCGGCAAATAGGTTAGGTGGTGGCGCTGAGATCTGCTCAGCAGCCTGTCCCTGCTACATATAGGAGGAGCTTTCTAAAACTTTTCCTAAAAGCAGAAGGCAAGATTCATGTCCAGAGTGCAGGGCGCATATCTCAGTGGGGAACAGAAAATGTGTTAGGCAGTAGTCTTGAGGAGGAAAGATCCTTCCTTCTAAAGCTCTTGAAGCTTCAATAATGGGGAATAAGAAGGATTCTATTCCCTACTTCTGAAAAAGCCTCCAGCTTTGTAAATGGGAAGTAAAAAGGAGCCTGTTTCCCACTTCTGAAGCTGCAGATGGCAAAATCACAAAAGTAGAGGACCAACTCTACCTAAATTGTTAAAACTGACTTTCGACTCTGTCCAGAAATTCTGGAATACAGGTTGGGGTGTAAAGTTGGCTCCCAGTCTTGAGACTTGTCTCGAGACTTGACTTGAAAGTATCTTGCAGAGACTTGAGACTTGAAGGTTATTCTGCATGAAGTAGGGGAATAGTTCAAGGGGCTGTAGGTTTTAGACAGAATGTGGATGTTTATGTTAGTATGTAGAGAAGAAAAACAATCGTTTGCCTTGGTTTGCTGAGGAGCCTTGAAATGACCTGCCAAGCCAGTACACTGACAATAGGACATTTGTAATAGAGGAGATACTTCTGATTGAGTGTCCAAAATAGTTCTAGTAAGCTTGTTGCTCTGTTAGAACTTTGTGATTCTGCAGCATTGTACAGAAGTGTTGCTGCTTCAGCATATTGCTTTGATGTAAAATTTACCTTGGCCATATTGCAAATTACTCGTTCCTGTTATTGTTTCTGCAATATTGCCATAATGGACTGATACGAAGATTTGATGCAGAGTTGTATGCAGTAACTTGCTGTATTGGTGGAGGTTTAATATTAAAACTAATTGAATGAAAAGCTCAGGAAAATACTTTATTTGGCTTAGTTTTGTAAATATTATACCACTAGATACTGTATTTGCTGGCATATAAGACACACCAGGGTATAAGATGCGCCCCGTTTATATGCCAGCAAATACTATTTGCCAATGTGTAAGACACACTGGTGTATAAGATGCAACCCATTTTCAAACAATATTTTTTTGGGGAAAAAATGAGTCTTATATGCTAGCAAATAGGGTAACTTTCCTGTGTATGAACAGTTGTAATTCTGGTCATTTATTCTGTTGATGTGATGACATCAGTAAAGCCACATGCATTGAATTGGTCTGCCCGTTTAACAGAATTGCCACAGGTGTATAAACCTATTAAATGTCTGGAATTACTTTGTACCTATGTTGAGAAAAGTTTTATGGTACTTAACGGCTCAAAATGCGTAAAATGTGGCGGGTCTGTCCTAGTTTTCCATAAGCTGTAAAATTTCAAACACTGCTAAAATGTCTTCTGGAAAAAGGGATTCTGTTCTAATTTGCTCAGTTTTATATCATGTTTGAGTTTCAGACGGAGCAAGACCCCAATGCTGCTTCACTCCTTGATGTCTTCAACTGTTGGCTGAAGTAAGTAGTGTAGTTCTACAAGAACTACCTGTTCTTGTTCTAAACAACTTTTAATTGGTTATTAGACTTTTGATAGCTGTTTGTGACAAACCCTGGGGGGGGGGCATAGCAACAGAACTGCCCTAGCAGTCAAGAGGATTTAAATTGATTGGTTATTGATTATGGAATCCAGGCTACCCAGAGGGAGGGGTTAGGTGGAGGGTGTGAACCTAACTGAAATATAACTGAAACAGAGTTTGGAGAGTTTAGAGGGAGAGATCCATCTGAGAGTATGAGAGAGAGGAGGGAGAGTGAAAGAGTTAGGAAAGTATTTACTTGTTTAGAGCTAAAAGTGTGTTGATGTTTCCTAATCTTCAATTTGCCAACTACCTTTTACCTTGTCAGTTTGTTCAATAAAGATTTTAGTATACTTTTTTTTGTAAAGAGCAGTCTCCATAAAGTATCTCTTGGATCTGGATCAGTTACACAAGCTACCATCAGTGACACAGTCATTGGGATACACTCAAACACGCTTTGGCCTATGTCTACTGGGGTGTGAATTTAGGGAAAGCAGTAGAGAGATAAAAACGTGGAGAGGGAGCCAGCAGGTGTCAGAAATAGAGGAGGATGCTGCTTCTCTAGGAAGGGAGAATTCAAAACAGGCCTGATTGTCATAGATCTGGCTTGGCCCAGATCTCCCATGTTTTGACACTGTTCTTTCAGCAAAGATGTCAGGAGTGTTTCAGACATTAATGCTTCATTAGGATATAAGGGCCCACTTACAGAAATTGTTCAATATTGTTCAATAACCACAAAAAGTGGATACGTTATACATTGTGTCCCACTCCCACAACTGTGTAAAAGTGCTCTATACTGGAGATTTCTGTGTCACTCTGTATAGCATTTGAAGAAGTCTTAAAAGTGCTGCAATGTTCTTTTTTCTTCCTTCATTTTATATCTTTATGGTAAATAGTGCCATCAGTCTCACTCATCAAACATGTTTTTCCTGAAAATCTTTGCCATACAACATTGATGTATCCTATCACTGATGACATTATTTTCACAGACAGTGTAAATGTTTTTGTCAAATGAAAACACAACTTCACCATTTTGATCCTCACAAAGATCAGAATTAATACTTGATTTACTGAGCACATATGTATCCCACATTTCTTTTGTCACGGAACATACTTGGCATACACGTAGTTTATATCCAAGCACAGTGTGTGTTTTTGTATATATATACAGCTTGTTGCTTGTTGATTTACGGTGACTCCATGAATTTCATAGGGTTTTCTTAGGCAAAGAAGAGGTGGTTTTGCCAGTGCATTCCTCTGAAATATAATCTACAGTATAGACCAGGCACAGATGTGCTTACCTTCAGCAAACTGGCTACATGATATGTCATTTGTGCTCTGATTACAGGAGAATACTAGAAATTTTTCCTTCAGATTGATTCTGTTGATGTTTTTTAGTCTATCTCCAGTATGCAGAGATACACTAATGGAAATACAGTTCTACAGCAACTTTCATTACGGGTCCAAAAATGGATGCCTATAAATGCTTATTTAGGTCTTTATGTGGAAAAGGCTGCTTCCGTAATTCAATGAATAATACCCATTCACAGGCATTAGATTCTCATATTATGCTGGCTCAAACTGATATGATCCTGGCCACCATAATATGTGTGCATCAGTGAATAGGTGTGGGACCATATTCTTACCTTCTCAGGCTGAAAATCACATGTTCTTCACATAGCAATGGAGTTGGAAGTGTTGTTAACAGTGATTGAGTGTAGATGGAGAAACATTCCATGTGCAGCCAGCTCTTGTGTTTCTGAGCTCAGCAGTGAACCCTCTCCTGTGAAGATTGGGTTCAGCCGTACTAAGGTGAGGTGCCAAGTGAGTGTCAGTGTGAGGAGACCCTCCCATGTAGGCAGCTAAATGTTCCTGTGCTGCTGAGAAGTTAAAATGATGAAAAGGAGATATCAAGGTCTATTCAGCTGTCCTAGGGAAGGAACTGCGTGATAGAATAGAAACGTTAAGGGATTCCTTTCCTCTAAATAAAGCTGATGTTGCATGATATTTAGTTAAAGCAGTGGTTCTTTACCTTACTTTTTCTTTACCAGGGAGCCCCTGTAAATATAATTTGTTGCCAGGAACCCCCACGACTGAACTCTGTATTTAATAAATTTAGATTTAATATTTTTTTGGAGTTGCTCATCATTTGCCCATCTATATCCTTTATTCTTTGGGTAAACAATGCAAAGAAAAGGAAGCTTATTAATGGTCTGGGGAGTAGCAGGCTGAGATCCTTCAACTGCCAGGAGAACATAATAAACTGGAATTTCCTAAAGGAAGACTATGAATAAGATGCAGACCTAAAGAATAATTTCTTTTGCCCTTTCCCCCAAAGCAGTGCCTGGAAAGTAAGGGTCTTGGTGCTGCTTTGGAGGAAAGTGTGAAAGAAATCCCGTTTCCCTCTGAGGGAGTACTGAGAGCATAGAGAGGGCATAGAGAGGGCGAAAGAAGCACATAGCCTCTCTCTAGTCTCTTGGTGTTTCCTTGGGGAAATGACGTTTCTTTTGCCCTTTCTTTTCCCCCAGCACTTGGAAAGTAAGGGTCTTGGTGCTTTTTTGGAGAAAAGCATGAAAGAAATGCTGTTTCCCTCTGAAGGCACACTGAGAAAGTAGACAGGATGAGTGCTTCTTTTGAAAGCACTTACCTTCTCTACCTTCTCAGAGGGAAATGGCATTTTTTTCATACTTTCCACCTAAAGAGCACCAAGACCCCTGTTGCTTTGCTTTGAGCAGTACAAGGGTAAAGGGACTCCCCTCTGTTTTTGTGGATGGTTGGAAGTGAAGCTCTGCCATGCTGCCTGGATCTGGGTAGTGAGGGAACCTCACAACAAGCTTAATAAAGAATAGTGAATGTGTTATGTCTTCTCAGATCACCTGAAGCTAAAAAGCGGCAAGCTTTTCCCAATGGCCCTCCTGCAAAGAAGGCAAAGAAGGAATCTTCATCCAGCTCTGAGAGCTCTAGTGAAGATGAGAAACCAGCAGCTAAAAAAGGTAAGGTTTCTATTTTCTCTGGTAACAGAGTTCATACTTGATTTTTTTTAATTTAAATTTTTTTTAATAAAGCAACAGAGAACCTCAAAATAAGTCAACAACATAAGAACAAACAAAATGATATACAAAAATCAAGATCAGGCTATACTATACTAAAAGGTAAGTATGTGTGGATCTCCAATCAACAATACATTCATTATTAGTCATAGTTAATCCTTGTATTAATAGATAATAATTGCCATGTATTAGTATACTACTGTCTTGTACCTGTCTTATTTTTAATCTACTTGTCTTCCCCTCTAATATAAAAAAAATCCATAAAGCATAAACATTTTTTAAAAATAATTTCTCCCTTCAAACATTCATTTTATCTTATCAACTTATATTTATAAATAACTTAATATTCATTCTATCCTCTATTTCTCCCTTTTCTTCCTTTTTATCTATATTAGAATAATCTTATCTCCCTCTAACAACACTGTCTCATCAAATTAATTCCCTGGACATCGTAGAAATAAAACATAATCCATGATGCAATTCCAAATCAAAACCTTTTTAACAACAGAGACCTTCCTCATAAATTTAAATTTATCAAAATACCTATTATCCCATCCCCTTCTTTCCAAATGTTTTTAAAGTTAGATATTTCTGAGGCCACTTTTCCATTTCTTTTCTCTGAATTAACATCCACATTTTTTTATTGTGAATACTTTAAACTGACAGATCTTTTGCTTTCATTATTCTGTATTCTAAAAGGTTCTTTATTCCAACTTCGTATATTTTCATATATGTTTGTCCAACAAAGCTGCCAATTGAATCCAGTCGTCTTTGATTTCTAAATCTTCTTTTTCATGTATTTCTCTAACTTGTCCATAGAATTGTCAAATTTTAAATGAGACATAGATTCATCATCTTCAATTTTTTCTCTAGGATTTTTTATTTCACCATATCTTCTCAATTGTGCATCTTTAAATTCTTTAAACTCCTTTTAAAAATTCCAAAAATAAGATGTACTTCCTTTTGCTGAAGTTAGTCGTCCATTTTTTTTAAACAAAAGACAGAACACAAAAGTCAGTCAAAATATTTGGGAATGCTTATTTTTCAAAAAATGATAACATTTAATCCCAAATGTAGCTTTCTCACAGTTAATTCTGATAGTGTCCAGTAGATGGTGCTAGGAACTATGTCATATCAAACAGTAACTCAGTTTTGTGCTCTTCTAAACGTTCAATCATTAATTCAGTTTTAAATCGAAAAAGTCCAAAATAGATTTTTGATCAAAGCCATTCAAAGAGGACATTCATTATCACCCTGTTTTAACTCTATTATTTTCATACAAAGTTTGTTTTGTCACATAATTTAAATGCAGAGAGTAATTGCATGAGTTATCTTTAAATTTAGCTCCACATTAAGGAAAGGAAAACAAAAACAAGGGAATCAGCTTACTGGTAATAGCATTGGCTCCTTATTTCTCCTTTTTCTTCTTTTGAGGAAAGATTCTGATTATAAAGAGATCGCAGTCAAGATGTAGTATTCATAATGAGCAGGGGAAACTCCCCCTGACAGTCCAACAGTGGCAGTCTCCTTAATTAGCCTTGCTTCTTCAGCTGCTGCTCTGTTCTTTAGCAGCCACTCACACAGATTGCGATCTGACTAAATTCCAAGGACTCTTCGGTTGTCTGTAGGTCAGGTAGCCCTTGCTCCGACAGAGCGGATCCCTCCATCACAGAACACACTGTTGGATGGCGCGACTCAGCAGACTCCCACTAAATTATGTCTTTCATCTTGGAACCGAGACCAGAATTCATACTTGATTGAAGAGGTATAGGAATGCTGCTTTTGAATTCTCCAGAACAATCATATGGCTACACACAAATGCTAAGAACATATGAAGAGCCTTGTTGGATCGTATGAAGATTCTGCATAGTTGAGCATATTATTCTCCATTGTAGCCAACAACGGAATTTCCAAGAAGCTCTCCTGAAAGGACATCTTTCCTGAAAACTCCCATTGTTCCTATCCAGTGCTTGGTATTTGTAGAGATCCTGTTGGTGAAACATTATAAAATAGTGTCTTGGTTGAGTAAAGTAGTCTCTTCCTCGGCAGATAGGGACTGCAGTGCATACTCTTTTCTGAATAGGCCATCACCTCTCTTTATTTCTTCGTATAGCTTGGATACGTTTCAGTCAGCAGGTTACTGCAAAAAGATAATGGCGTGCTGAATATTTGTATGAAGATCCGTTCTTGTATTTAGACTAAGGAGACATCCCACTTCTTATTTTTCTTGGACTGTCAGTGTTTCTCTCTCCTTTTTTTTCTTGTTCTTTGTTCTGGCTCAAATACAAGCAGAACAGAGGGAAGATCCTAGGTGTCAGGAACTGATTCAAACACACAGAGTAAACATGCAAAGCAAGTAGAGTCGAAGGCTTTCATGGCCAGAATCCATTGGTTCTTTTGGGTTTTTTGGGCTTTGAGACCGTGTTCTCGTTTCCTCTGAAGATGCTAGCCACAGATGCAGATGAAGCATCAGGAGAAAATACAACCAGAACACGGTCTCAAAGCCCGAAAAACCCACAAGAACCAATGCAAAGCTTTATTCTTGAGCATGAACAGAGTACATTGACTTCAGTGATTCAAACTAAGGAAATTCCCAGAGACAATATGTTATAACTCCCTCGTTCCCAAGAAGCCAATTACAGATGACCTAGCTTATCTTGGCTCAGTCCTGTTGCTATGTTACAATCGGGTGAGAACCTTTTGAATGTTTACATAATGGTGAATCTAGGAATGTTGCTACAAATGAGCAGCTGCAGACAAAGCTATCTAGGTGCATAAACTACTACATAACCCATCCAGAATACATTCCCCCTTAATTATGGAGGGATCCCCGACACTAGGATTTGGAAATAATCTGTTTATTAATGTGACCCATGCCTAGCTAGGGCAACATCAGGTGATAACCCAATCAAGGATGTTTCCTCTTTCTTTATATCGGAAAGGACCTTCATGGTAGATATCCAATTTGCCATTCCCCACTTTTTCTCTAGACTGAACCATACCAGCAGGTCGAGTGATTACATGAAGAAATACATTCAATTTCTGTTTTTATCTAGTGCATTTTAACAGGTTATTCTCTTCTGATTTTTAAAGACTGATTAGTTTCACAAGTTTTAAAATAGTTTTAATTATATTCAAATATACAACATCTCTATATTCTGGTACATAATCTGAGTTTTGGGGAAAGTATGGATTTTGCAAGTCAGCTGCTTATTTTAGTTTCATGTCCACAAAATTTTATCAGAAAATTGAAGAACTTTTTGTGTGTAGTTTTTTTTTTCAAACTGGGTTACTGAAATTCTGCCCGCAGCATTTACAGAAATTAAACAAATGCAAATAAAAGTTCTTACAAAGAGATAAATAAGCATAAAAATTATTGCTAAATGTAATTAAACTATTAATAAAATTAAAACCATTTAAAACAAATTCATTAAAAACAGAAGATAAAAGGTGAGAAACTCTTGAAAGCATACTATTGTGTGTACTATACCAAAAGCGGGGAGATAACTGAATTCCATGGCTAGAGATGCTAAGTGAAAAAGAAACCTTGCAAGCATAGGAAGAAGGGGCACAAAAAAGCACAAATCACAACCAGTCCTATGGAGAAAGAAAAATGGGTAACATTTGAAAAAGCCAATGCAGCTGCACAGGAAAATCAAGGAGGAAGTCGAAAGAGAAAAGAGCATATATAAAGAATGGGAAGAGGGGTGAATTATGAAGAAAGAGTACAGGAACAGTCTAAGCAAAGCTCAAGCTCAGAAACAGTTGAGACTGGCTAGGGGAGCAGGGAGCAACAAAAAGGAGGAAGTGCAGCTGTGAAGGAACTAGACAAGATCCTGAAGTGAAGAGATGTATTATTGAATACTAAAGATAGGATTGTCTCTGACATCATATTTCCAGTTTGTATGTATAGTTGTGAAAGCTGGACAGTGAAGAAAGGGGGTAGGAAGATGATCAATTGATTTGAAATGTGGTGCTGAAGAGGAGTTCTACAGATACCCTGGCCTGCTAAAAAGAGAAATAACTGGGTCCTAGAGCAAATCAGTCTAGAGCTCTCCCTAGAAACCAAGATGACTAAACTGAGACTGTTGTACTTTGGCTATGTCATGAGAGGACATCTCTCAATACAAAAGGCAATAATGCTTGATAAGGTGATAGGCAGTAGGAAAAGAGGAAGACTGCATTACAGATGGATAAACTTAAGCAGGGAAGATATGTCCCTGAATCTGCAAGACCTGAGCAGAGCAGTTGATGATAGAGTGGCTTGGTCTCCATAGCGTTAAGATTGAGGTCAACCTGGCAGCAGTGAACAACAAAGAGGACTTGATTAATCACGTAATGAAGTTTCCATGCCCATACACCTTTGTGTTAATTGTAAACATAGAGCAAAGCTGTTGGAGTCCATAGTGAACAACTTAGGGTGAATGGGCTGTCAACTGTTTTAAGTGCAATTTCCTAATTTAACAAATTAGAATTCCTCAGAATTCAGCTAAGGAAAAATAATGGTTAAATGGTAGTAGTCTGACATAGGCAGGAGAAAGCAGGTCTAATCACCAGAGAGAAAATAATAGTTTTCTGATCCCATCTGAAGAGTTTTGGTGAAGGAAAAAAATCCAACTAGAACTACAGGCAGGGAAGTTGTGTATGTCCCTTCATACTGGCAGTTGGCATAAAGTAGATGCAATCTAGTAATGGGATGGAGCTTATGGCTTTTTGTCTCCATTTGTCTTTCCATTACATGGGTTCACTGACTAGGTAGCTATAATCGCTTCATCAATAAAGACTTACAAATTTTGAGAACTGTTTACATGAGTGGTTTAAAACCAAGATGTACGGGCAAAGTTCTGTGAACGCTTAGAGTAATATGATTAAAGGAGTTGAATGAGTTCTTTAGATTTGCTTTGCATTGTAAACTTTTCCTGAAAGTATGATGCAGAGACAAGTGCATGAATTTTGGAGTGTATCTTAATATTTACTTTCTTCAAATCTAGCCAGTAAGCTGGTCCCTACGCCCAAAGCGCCTGTGAGGGCAGCTCCTGACAATGCAGAGAGCAGCAGCGATGACTCCAGTGACTCTTCCGACTCAGAGCAAGAAAAGAAGAAGCCAGTGAAGGTTAGGATATGGTCCTTTCTTCTCCCAAGTGGTTGTTAAATTTATACTCTAATCCTTACAGGAACTCAAAACTTTTAAATACTATGGCAGGTGGCCCTGCAGCTTTTCATCAAGAAGATCTGTGATAGTGAACAAGTGTCAGTGAAAGGCAGATTTCCCACTACCTCCCCTGCATAGAGACAAATGAATGTGATATGTTCTAGGCTGCCTCCCCATTTCATGTGAAGACCAATGTGGTCTGAGTTATGGTCTGTTTTAGTAATCTTTAATACAGTGTTTTTAGTTATAATAACCCCGTGGTATTTAATTATGTATCTTGTTAGAAGGGAGAAGTTGTCCAGGTAAAGAAGACAGCCATCCTAAAAACAAAGCCCCAGAAGAAGCCCAGCAGTTCTAGTTCAGAATCAAGTAGCTCAGAAGATGAGGCTCCAAAGAAGCAGTTGCCAAAATCAACAGGAGCTAAAAAGGCAGCAGGAACTGAAAAAGCAGCACAACCATCATCTAAGTCAGGTAACTCACTTGCTTTTATCAGTGCGGCAGTGAGAAATTCAGTGTTCATGTTTTTAAATGTAATTTAATAGCAATTGAATTCAGTGAGCAGGCATAAGATCCAAATATTGGATGGAGTTTTAATATTTGAATTTGGTTTTTTTTCCCTTTAAAAAGCCACCCACTGATTGTTGTTGCGTACCTTTAAGTAATTTCCAACTTATGGTGACCCCCCTATCGTGGCGTTTTCTTGGCAAGATTTGTTCAGAGGGGGTTTGCCTTTGCCTTCCTATGAGGCTGATAAAGTGTTACTTGCTCAAGGTCAGCCCATGAATTTCCATAGCTGAGTGGAGATTTGAACCCTGTTCTCCAGTGTCTTAGTCCAGTGCTCAAACGACTACACCATCCTGGCTCTGGGATACATTAAACAAGGAGGAAATCTGAAAGTATCACAGAGATTCCCTTGAAAAGCCTTTTGCAGGGTAGAAGGAGAGGAAAAGCAGTGATATAAGTAGACTTCTAGCTGGCCAGTAACTCAGTGAGCATTGCCTCAGAAACTCTGTCTTCAGGTACATTCTTTCGTTTAGCACTTTAACCTCAAAAACTTTCTAGAGTTTTCACTTTCTAGAAACCATCTGAAACTTTCTTTCAAAGCGCATCCAGGGATGACTTTTTCTTTCATCTGCTCCTACTTTTCTTATGATTTCTATTTTGGTGGCCAACTTGTTTTAATTTGTTGGGAGTAGCTGCTGAGACAGCTTACCTGATACCCGCTTTTTATCTCTTGTTTTGCTGTTCTTGTATGCTCGGTAAAGGGTTATGGAGGCAGCTGTTGTTTAGTTTACTTGTTGTAGCAGGCATACATTGCTACTGTCAAATGGGCTAGAGCAGAATCCCATTCTTTCTCTGCTCAAGTTTTCTTCCACTGTTTAGGGCAGAAATGCCACTTCAACCTAGCATTGAAAATCTGTGTTTCTGCAGCCTTCCTTCATTATTCTCCCAAGGCGAATGCTGCTAAAAAAACTTCCAGCCAACCAGAGGACAAGGAAGAAAACTGAGGACTGGGCAGTGATAAAAAGAGATTGAAAATACTTGTGTTCTCATTTTAAGGACTTTGAATTGGTGTTTTTCTAACAGCCTGAGACTAACTTCTGAGTCAGTTATGGAGCAGTGTGACTTCTATTTAAAGTAAATAATCTTGTTGAAAATGTTAGACGTGATGAACACCAGGTGTTTGGACTTCTTTTTCTATTAAGGGGAACATTCCCTCAGGGGATAGGATGGGATCTGTTGGGGGCTACATACCTGCAGTGAGCAGGACCAAGACCAGCAATGGTCAAGACCATCCCGTTTTCTTTCCTTGTTTTTACAAGAGGGACAAATAATTTCTGCCAGAGGACTGGACTGATAACTTACAGTAAGCTTTCGAAATTAGCCCAGAGTTGTACACTGCTGTTGTGTGCTTTCTTGGGCCTCATTGTGCTGACAGAATTGTACAGTTCAGTGAGCTTAAACCTGAAAGTGCTTTGCTACTTGCTGTGTGCACAATTGGATGCAGTAATTAGACGTGAACTTTCTCTTATGTGGTACTTCCCTGCATGGAATTTTCTTTGTTTTGTTTTTATCAGAAATGGGTGCAAAAGTTACCAAGGTGATGCCCAAGATCACTAATGGCAAAGCAGAGAGTAGCAGTAGCAGCGACAGCAGTAGTAGTGAGGATTCTGATACAGAAAAGAAGGCACCTGGGAAGGTAAACAGTAGCTCTTTGTGTTGCACCTGTAATTATATTTCTGTTCCTAGTATTTACTTTGTTGGGAAGGGAGCTGTGTAATTTCCTTGTTTCTTATTAAAATGAAATGCCTTCTCTAATGCACAGTGACTGAAGAAAAGGAAAGAATGTGTAAATGTGTAGATTTATTTACTACACATTTTAGCTGCTTTTCAAGCCTATGATGTTCCCAAGATGGCCTGCAGTTTAAGAGGAGGAAGAGGAGGTGGTGATGGTGGTGGTACTGGTGATCATGATGATCATGATCTTTATAACCCACTTTTTTTCCTCGAAAGGATTCAAAGTGGCTTACAATACTTTAGAAAGTACACATAGTTAAAAAAAACTGAGATACAAAAGTTAAAACACTAATTAGACAAACAGTAATAATTAAAACAAAGTTAAAATACATATTAGAACGATTGACAAATCACAATTAAAAATAAGCAGTGCCTTTCTTCAGCTAGGCATGGTCACATTTTAAATGCCTGCCAAAATAAAAATGTCTTTAATTATTTCCAGAAGGAAGGCAGGGAGGATGCTAGTTTGAGTCTGACCTCTCTGGGACATTTTCTTCTTAGAAGAAATTGTATTAGATGAAGAAGGTGGTGAATATGACACATCACCTTGTTGAACAAATTGAAACTCACCCATCAAAACTGGAGAGGTACATTATGTCCCCAG
Organism: Cyclura pinguis; assembly: GCA_030412105.1. Classification (NCBI taxonomy): domain Eukaryota; kingdom Metazoa; phylum Chordata; class Lepidosauria; order Squamata; family Iguanidae; genus Cyclura; species Cyclura pinguis. The sequence continues at coordinate 128,567,733 of CM059601.1, forward strand.
ACTCTGCCTTCAGTGTCTAATCTGTGTTGCAATGAATCTGGGTGATTTTCTCTGCAAAATGTTTGGTAATCTCATTGCAGTATATTTCTGACAGCACCTCAACATTCGGAGGACTGGAATGTAGCAGATTGCACTAAGCAGGTGTGGTGGACTAGATCGTGCCAATGTAATAGCAATTGGATTGATCATCCAAGTCCTCTCTCTATTCCACAGATCAACCAAGGCATCAGTAGAATTGCGAGCTGTAGCAGCTAGAGAATCTGCACTCAGGAATCTCTCTGGAATCATTCGTTGAAGGGCGAACCATTTTATTGTGTTTCTGCTTCTGCAGAGATTAAGAGTTCTAGCAAATATAACTTTAGATAGTCTTCTATCCATAAAAGTTTAATTCTTTTGAACCTCAATACCCACAGATCACCCCCCACCCTGGCCAAGAAAATCCACATTAAGAGTATAACCCGCTTCATGTTTTGGGCCATGTTAACTAAGAAAGGCCAGTGGTTGTCATGAAAGCCATGAAATTTTGAGCTATTCCAAGAGGGGTCCTTAGCATGGATGTAAAAATCCCCCAACACAGTAAGTTTGGAGGAGATCATCACTACCTCCAAGACCACCTGTGCCTGCTCAAGCTGGAAGATTGTTGGGAGATAAAGTAAAATACTTCTAAAAAAATCCCAGTCCTGTCTTATTGTTCCATTACCAAGTATGTACACTCAAACCTTGGAGGTTGGTGGAGAAGGAATATTAATAGGGGGTTTTGTTGTGTGCCTTCAAGTCATTTCTGACTTAGAGATGGGGTTGCTTTTGCCTTCCTCTCAGCCTGAGACTCGCTCATAGTTGAACAGGGGTTTGAACTCTGGTCTCTCTGACTTTGACTTTAGTCCAGTGTTCAAATCCGTACACCATACTGACTGTCATTAATAGGAGGATGGATTCACAATAGATTGCTATGACTCTGCCTCAGATCTTCCTAGCTGCTGTACCCAAAAACCTGCTGGACATACCTGGGTCAAGTTGATAGCCTCCTCTTCCATCATCCAGGTTTTGCTGAGACATGCAGGTCTGAGCTCAGCTTGCTTGTCCAGGTTCAAGTCCTGAATCATACCACTCTTGTCAGTCAGTGACCTGCCTTTCAGGTGCAGCACTTTTTGACCCAATGATTTCCCCCTAGAGCAGCCAGGAGTCTGTTGCTTGGGTGGCAACCAAGGAAGAGGACTAGTCATAAGATGTGTTTTCCTTCTTCTCATTTACTGGCATGGTCTACCTATGCTACTATGTCTCCTCCTGTACATCAGAATTTAAGCAGCAGCACTGACTCTCCCATCTGAACACATATTTAGCTTACCAGAGGTAGCTGCAGAGATCAGTTATACCTGGAGAGAGCTCCCGCTATACTTAGCCAAAGCTGACGTCATGGGATACCACCCAGTTAGCTGAAACAGGATAGGAAACCACACCAGGTCTATCTCATTCATCCCCACTGGCTAATCCTTCTCTGCCAGCTTTATTTTCTTTAATAGCATGCTTTTCCACCGTGAGCTTCCCAGGGCTAATGTCCAGTGGCTTGTCTTCCTCTTCTGACAATTTCAACTGGGATATGGAGGTGAAAGAAGTCTAATGGGATACCACCCAATTAGGTGAAATAAAATAAAATAAGGAGCTACAGCAGGGCTATCTCATTCAGCCCTGCTGGATTATCCCTTTCCACCAGCTCCATTGTAGCATGCTGTTCCAGCAAGAGCTTCCGAAGCTCTGCTGTCAGCTGTGACAGGGATCTGTAGGTGGAGGAATTCTCTGTTGCAGTCTAGGTTGCAACTGAAAATTAAGAGTCACAGGGCAGAGCCCTTGTGCTTGTACCAGGAGAACTGCACCTCTTGCAGAGTTGTTGTTGTGTGCCTTCACATTGTTTCTGACTTGCGGCAACCCTAAGGTGAACCTGTCATGAGGATTTCTGGGGCTGAGTGTGTGTGATGCATCCAGGGTCACCCGGTGAGTTTCCATGGCTGAGCAGGGAAACGAACCCTGGTCTCTAGGGTTGTAGCCCAACACTCAGACCACTATACCATGCTGACCTGCCTTTAAATACCTGCAGGGGTAAGGTGGAGAGCCAAAAACAGTTTCAGGAACTCAGGTACCTCTAGTCCCAATAATCTTTCATGGCAGCTTGTTCTTAGGGATGTGATCAGCCTATTTTGCATGTATATATGTTTGGATTTTGAGCCTTATAGGTGAGCACCGTAGTTGCACTATCCTATGCGACTGAACATATAGGACTGTAGCATAAAACTGTTTAATTTGCATAATGTGTAAAAGCAAAATTGTTGGAGCTTATCTTTTTTTTAAAGAACTGAGCGCACAATTCTTCCTCATCTCATAAAAATGGATGTCCTGTTTGAAGTTGGCAGGATTTGATTTCATATTCTTCTATATGATGAAAAACCAATTGTCTGATGGTGCAGTTTTTGCCGCCAAATCGCACAGAAGGCCTCTGATACCTCAAAGTATATTAAAATATCCTGCTACACAAGTACCCCAGAACACTGTACTATTCCCAGATACCTGTCTCCAAGTACCTGCTTGCAGGGATTGCAGAGATAAATGGAGTTATTTCAGCTTGTTGTGGTTAGAGGGACCATGGGGGGCATCTGGAGGAAAATCAGGCCCTGACCTATGCACAGTTGCCCACTCCATTATATATGAAATGTTAAAAAAAAGCTCTGAAGCACTCTTATCACCTTGAAGTACTGTGACACCCCCCCATCAGTGGAGAATTTCACTTTGTTTTTAAAATAGTTTCATCTTTTCTGTATTCAATGTAAGTATTCTGTCCCACAAGAGGAAATACAACAATAAATCTATTAGCTTTTAAAAAGCCATAAAAGTACGTTCTGCGAAGTCTAAATGTTGGTGGACTCTTAACTGCCATCAGCCGCAGCCAGCCTTGCCAATGATGAGAGATGATGGGTGTTGTAGCTTAGTATCCGAAGGGCCACAAGGCTCCACTCCTGCTCTAACTGTTATGTGGTGGTGCCTTAATAGCTTTTCATGTCTCTGGCTTTATGCTTGTACTTTAGCATAACTGGCAGGGAATGAGTAGCTTTGAATGATGATCGGTCTTTTAAAAACTTTACTTTTATGATTGTGGGGTGAAAATCTTTTTTTCCTGTTAATCAGAATAAGCCAGAGAAAGCACCACAGCCAAAACGTGAAGTTGCTCGACCTCCTGTGAAGAAAGGGAAAACTCTGAATAAGCGTAGCAGCAGCAGCAGCAGCAGCAGCAGTGAAGATTCTTCTGACAGTTCTGAAGATGCAAAGCAGCTCCAAAAGCCCAAGAGTGGTGAGTTTCTGAAAGACAATTTAATTAAAGGCCATGAAGGTGGCACATTTTAAAAAAAAAATTAAAAGGGTTTATTTTAAATTTGGAGTTCTGTTCTTGAGAAACTCAGTGCTAAAGGAAAGCAAATTTTGTGATTGAATTAGATTCTGCTTTTTTATAAAAAATATTGGTTATGTAGTCCTAATAATTTGATTTTTGAAAGGCTGTCTTCTTGGTAAGAAAATTCTATATTATGGGTTATGGAAAAACAAAATACATGCAAGATTTGGACTGAGGAGAAGAATCTGACTATGGAAGAGTCATTAGGAATTAGTGGCTGAAAGAGTTTGTGTGTGTACTGAGAACTGTATTAATATACATGAAGGTATAAGTGTTACCTATTTTAAGCACTAAGTAGCTTTGTTCTGTGAAAGGTAGAAATCTTTATAAAATGTCTTGAGGAGATGGCCATAAGTGAGTGGCAGAAATTCAGTCCTTGGATTCTCCAGATAGGGATGAAAAAGATTTCTGTGTGAAAGCCAGTCAGTATAGACTAGAGATTGGCAGGCTGCCGGCTATATACACCCTCTCCTATTTTTGCAGCCCCTCAACAATATATCCCATTGCTTGATTTGGGTGAGGGGTTAAAACAAGAGGAAGGATGTTCCTGGAAGCCCCAAAGAAGACCTGTTCTCTTTTAAAAAACAACATGAAGCCTTGCTTTACTGAAAAAGACTGTTTTTCTATTTGTCTCCTCCCCCAACTGGAAATTCACTGTCAGTTTTTGTAGGTCCTGTCCTGGATGTGTGTGTCAAAATTACACACCTACAAAAGTTGCCCACTCCTGATATGAGCAGTATTGAACTATTTGTACTATTAGTGTACCTTACACATAAAGAGTTTTCTGGGCGGATGAGATATTTTGTCAAGAGGCAGAGAAGGGAATAGGCTTCAACTTGTTCTGGATGTCCTCTACCTCTACCTGAATACTGAATATATCCTCTACCTGAATACTAGGAGAGTTGGGTGTATTCCTGAATTCATCCCTCAGCCAAAATGCCCAAGTTTCTACAGTAGCCAGGAGTGTGTTTGCACAGTTTAAAGCCACTGTATCAACTATATTAATTCCTTGAGATGTCTCTTCTGACCAGATTGACATGCGCCTTAGTTATGTTTTATTTGTAGTTTGATTATGTGGACCTGCCTTTGAAAGCATTCCAAAATATTGTGCTCAGATTATTAACTAGGACCAATAACAGGGAGCATGAAACTCCCTGACAGTTTAACTGGCTGCTGTTTTCATACGCCCTGTCTGACTTGTACCCAGGGTCAAAGACTGTATTCTCCCATACATGCATGTCCTGCAACTCTATACTAGGGGAAGATAGGGTGGTTTTTTTTAATTCAGGCAAGCTTTGTCAACTAACTAGTTGCTATATAAGGCCATGTTACCACTCAAGTACTCCATTTTTCTTAAATATTTTTAAATTGTGTTTTTGACAAAATTAAGGGCTCAATTTAAAGCAATTACAATCTTTGTTTTTTATGTTTTAATGTTGAATCCTTGAACCTTGTTTAAAATTACTTTTTAATGGAAGAAAGACAGAATATAAAAGCAGCAAATAAAGAAATCTTTAGGCTTCCATCTGCATTAAATCATTTCACTTTTAAGTACTGAAGTGTATGAAGAACACACCTGGGGAAGATGTGTCCCCTTGATCGTTGGCGTATTTAAATCCTTTTGAGCCTTTTGTCTGTTTGCAGGCCAGTACAGTGCTGTGCCACCCCCTGTATCTATGGAATCAGAAAACAACAAAGTGCAAGATCTTGCTTATAAGAAGAAGTTAGAGAAAAGTGACGAAAAGAAGCAGGCATCCAAGAAGAGAACAACAGGTATGTGTTTAAAGAAGAAATTATATATAGGTGACTAGGCATTCATATTTGAAAGAATGCATGCAAGAGTCATACCTTGCCTCCCACTTTTTGGGTTATTGAATTTTCTTTCAGATACAGTCTTGTGCTTTATTAATACTTTCACACTTCTCAGAGGTCTGTACCGTTCTTGTCTGTTGAGGTGAGAGGGAAGAGCAGCGCATCCCAGCATGTTTCTTTTGTTCTGCTTCGTCTAGTCTCAACTTCTGAATGGCATGTTGCAATTGCAGTTGCAGTTCTGAAAAAGTTTTCAGTGCCAGCTCCAGACAAAGCCCATTACATTATTGATAATTGAACCTACTAGGGCATGACTCAGTAGTGCCAAGATCCCTTTCTTTAGGGAGGGATGCTCTTTGTGTCCCAGGTGAAGGAGCAAAGTGCCTGAAGTTACTGTGTCTGTGTGTCAAACAAATGAAGTATCATTAGTATCTCACTTTCTACTCCTTCATGCAGTTTATTATTGTATTTAAATATGCCTTCACATTTGTAATGAATGTTTCTGAGTATACAGAAGGGATATAGCCACTAGGGTGGGCGAGATGAAGGTATTGCTTCCCTCTGTAACCAGAGTGAAAATTTCCTTTGGTCTTCAAATTTCTAGCATTTCAGTAACTTAACTTCAGAGCGTTTAGAAATAGTTTAGGCAGGCAGAGTTGCCAAGGGAATGTGAACACAGTAAATATGAGTTCTAGATGTAAATGATCTTCAATGTCTCATTCTTTGCAGTGCTAAAAAAACTGGGGACTGAAGCAAAATTTCATTTGAAGGGGCAGAATTCTTCTTGGGTGGGAAAGGCCCTCATCTTGCCCATAACTAGCCTCTTGGTAAGCAACACATAAAAATGCCCCCAATGCTCTTTAAAGGTCTTGGTCCCTTCACTATACTAGTTAAAAGCCTTAGAGATAGGATGGTACCTTGAGGCAGCCTGCAGAATAAATAACAGAGAACAAAAACTATTCAATGCTGCCTTGTAAATAAAGTAAGGTAAATCTACAACCACTGCAGTCACATACCTGAAACTCAATGTTTTGAGGTGATACAGAGCTTCTTAGTTGTCAGTAATGCCATTTTCTCAGCTAGGATGGACTTAAACTGTCGTGCATCTCTGCAGCTTCCTGATTTCAGATTGGTAGTGTATTTAAAGATGAGAATGTTATGCTAGCCTGGAAATGTCATGGTGTCTTGAAAAAAGAAAAAGATTTAATGCTACCATTTTATTCTTCTAGCTGAAGGACCTGCAGCTAAACAGCAATGTACCCCCAAATCTGTTCCTCTTTCTATTCAAAAAGAAGAGGGTAGTTCAGAGAGTGATTCAGGTGAGTATTGTGAATACAGACATTCTTCTGGAATCATAGTCATTGCAGCCTTTTACTGAGGGATGTTTGATCTTACACATTATTCAGAGGTAGTGGAAAACAATATATTTTCTTGTAGATGTGCTCTTGATATGTCTAGCAATGCGGAATTAACTTGTAAAGCATTTTGTATGCTAGCACATTTAAAGCTGAATGAACAATTATTTTAGGGAGTGGGCTGGGAATTTCTGTTGGGTGTTCATACTTGGAATCCTAAGGTATAGTATTTGTAAGAGTTCCGGACTGTTTGTGGGGAATGCGCCATCATTGTGCAAACTGTCTGGAGTTCCCAGAGTTCCCATCACAACCTTTGTGTGCTCTTCATGTGCATATAGACTTGCAGACAGAACCCTCTGTCACATGAAGTTATCATTTGCCTGTCTGCCTGGAGCTGATGTTTTGTGCAAAATTGGCCTGGAACTTAATGCCTTGCAGCAGGGGAATGGGATCGGATGAGACAGTGGGTGATTTTTGTTTTTCAGATTTTAATGTACATCATCATAGATTCATTTGATTTGATTTGATTTTCCTTCCTTTCTCCAATTACTGTGACTCAAAAGAATTAAAACAAATAAAAGTAGGTAAAAACAGGCGTAGGTAAAAACATACAAATGGATGATGATGAAACATCTGTACTACACTATACTTTACCACATCTATACACAATCTACACTATTTTAAAAAACCCTGTTGAATTAAAAAGAATGATTAAGTCAGCATTATGTTATACAAATGGGACAGAATTAGGATCTGAGGACACAAAGGATTGGACGTACGTCCAGCACGCTTGTGCCTTTGCCTTGTTTTGGTCACCCTCATGTGGTTGTGCTGGGAGATCTCCAGAGGCAGAGGAGTATATCAAAGAATGTGGTCTGGCTGGCTATACATGCATATTGGCTTTCTCCTTTTGTTAACTTAAATTTGTGGTGGGCTTTCTCCTTAAGACAGAGGAGGTGAAGGATGTGATACTACTCTGCTTGCCTAAGTACAGTTTTTTATCTGCACCATGCAAGCTGACAAGGGACTAAAGAATGTTTTTTATGATATCAAGCTGTGGGTAATAACACAGTTGCTAGGTTTTTCTCACTTTGGAGTACTTGTGTTTTTTTTTAAACAACGTTAATCAAAATAATTTTGTAGTAATTGCCACTTGGGGTTCTGGCTGTAAATTATTGTAGGGTTTATTGTGTGAAAAGAAGGCTGTGCTAGGCAAAGATCTTTCCCATTCCGCCAAGATCATGCCTCCACTCAATTTTAGTATAATTTCCTCTTCCATCCTTGCCCGATGCGTGATCTCCAGAGAGGTTCTTTGAGTAGGGAGTACAGCACTGCGGTATAAAGAAAGGGAGTAGAAGATACCTGCATGAGCAGCCTGTCTCTTAAGCAGCGTTTGATACAACTGTATGCATTTGAGTAAAAAGCTGGCTAATAATATATCCTTGACTTTAAGTGTGACAGGACACTTCAAAAATACATGTTTCTTTCATAGATTCTAGTTCTGAAGAAGACAAGAAAGTGACAGTAAAGCTTTCTGCCAAATCTGCTGCAGCAAAGGGTGTCGCTAAAGCAGCTCAACCGAAGAAAGAGAGCAGCTCTTCTGATACCTCAGGTACTGGAAGTAAAAAGGGGAAGGTGTAGTTTTGTGCTTAAAATATCCAGCTTTTTCCTTTAAGAGCAAGAATGATTTAATCTCTTTGGTTACTTGCAGTCAGGAGCTCTAGAATATGTTCTGTCCTAAGAGATGACTTGATCAGTGTCCCTGGTGATGCAAATTCATCATCTGTACTTAACTCTGAAGACTGTATTTTATTTGCAGTTTTGTATTTCTTGTAGAAATGCTACAGTCTTAATCAGGCTATAGAAGCTTAGAACATTGATCAGTAAATGAGCCAAGGAACATAATGAAAATGTCTCTGGACATGATTGCAAGTATGAAGTGATGGTTGGCCACCGTTCCCAGACCTCTTTGCAGCTCTGGTGGCCAGAAATATACTGTCTTTCTAAAAATAACTTGGACTTGTAGGACACAGCACAAATAAGATTTCTGCATGTTTCTTTACTGTTCATTTTCATATATTGGTCATCCTTAAGTGTTTAGGCACAGAAGCCAAGATGTTGCAAACACTGAGCTTTAGTTTCTATGTTCCCTACCAGTTGGAACTGTGCTTACTCTATGTCTAGCCTTACTCATCAGTCTTGGAAAGTGCCAGTTGCAAGTATGTGATCAATGGCTCATATTCCTTTCTGAAAAGAATGGCTTTCAGAACTGTCATTTGTCAAATCTGTTCACTCGTTCTATAAATATTAACTTCTACTTTTGTTAGAGCAGGTGCAGGCCTATAGACCATTCCACTTCTTAATCAACATTCTTGAGTTCTGTGTGTGTCCCATGTGCTACCCTTGACAGAAAATAGACTGGACAGGAAATGGTCGGGAATTCTAAGATCGCAACAGGATGATGTTCCCAAGGAACCCCTCTTTTGAAGAACTAGATTGTTTTTTTTCTCTTCTGTTTTGGATATTGAAAACTGGGGGGTCCTGATTTGTCATTCTGTGTGTACTCTCTTTTCCTCATTCTGATGTTGAAATGTGAAAAAATGTGGACAGGATTTGTTTGATGGGGAAGAAATGTTTTTGTCAAAGTTTTTTAGCTGGACGTTTCTTTTGTAGATTCTGATAGTTCTGAGAATGAAGTTTCCGTGAAGTCTGCAGGCATACCAGACACAAAGACAGCAAAAAAACTTCCTGTGGTGACAGTGGCAAAAAAAGCAAACGGCAGCACTGAGGATAAGAAAGTTCCTAAAAAAGGACTTGGTGCAAAGACTATCAAACCAAGCTCCAAACCTGCCTCTAAAGCAAGCAGTTCAGACTCAAGCAGCTCAAGTAGTGAAGAAGAAGAGAGAAAGCCTACCCTGAAGCCAAGCAGCAGATTGGCAGGAGGGAGCAGTGTGAGAGCTGGAAAACAAGCATCACCTGAAAGCAGCAGCTCTTCTGATAGCTCCAGTGATGAGGAGCCTAAAAAGGCTGATAAAGGGATGAAAAAGAAAGTAAAGGATAGCTGCGGTATATCCAAGAAGAAAAACCCAAAGACTTCATCCAACCTTGAGGGCAAAATACCAGCAACAAAGAATCTAGTTTCTGAAGTGGCTAGTGTTTCAGATACCAGCAGTTCTGATGAAGAGGCTGTGAGCGTAGGTAGGTCATTAATCATTAAGGAAGTACCTAAGGGAATACCAGACATGAAAAAACAGTTTGTTCAACATTAAACCACCATAAATTCCATGCAGCCTATAGGCACTGCCACTTCTGTGTCTGATTAACTCTTCCCAGCTGTTCAGCTAGGTAACACGGGATATAGCTGAGGAGCACACTCATGAGCATACCCTGTAGCTGTTCCAAGGACAGATCAGCTGGGCAGAAGGCCAAGCAAGGAGTGAGATCCTAACACACTGGTAGAGGAAGTTGCACTCTTTCCATTCTCACATATTTCAGTTAGAATGGGAGTGGAATGTGTGTGTATGTGTGGAAGGAAGGAGGATTGGTAGATAGGTTGATGCTAAAGCTTTGTATAATGTTACAAAAATGAACCTATGGCCAGAATATGGATGTATAGAAGTGTAAGTGTTCTATATGTATGCAGATGTGTTTTTTGGGGCATTTCAGTGGTTGGTATTCCTTTCCTTCCACAGCACCCAAAGGCCCCCCCCCCCAACTTACTGTAAAGACCTGAAGCTGCCCTGCATGACCATTCTGTGCCTCATGGTAGAACAGGCAGAATCAAAGAAGTGTTTTGCTGTATCTCCCAGAGAGATGCAAAATGTTCATAGGTGTGCTAAGACCTGCTGGAGTCCTGCAGTGGTCTCAACACTGCTCTGATCAATATTACTTAAGTCCACATGCACCTGCACTGAGCTGATGTTAGATTGAGGCTTGTATGAGCTTTTTCCTCACATGCTGTGCTGTCATAGCTTAGTTGCAAAAGGATTAGTCATTTTCTCTTCCTTTTTAAATGAACTTTGTCATTCAAATTATGATTTGTAAGGCTAGATTGTCTCCTTTCACCATAGTTAAGATTACAAATGTTTGAGAGTTCAAAGTATGTGACAAGCTGAGTTTAGCAACAGCATATGTATTTCTATACCGCTTGTCAGCTAAGTGCTCTCTAAGTGGTTTACAGTGTGTTAGCTAATTGCCCCCAACAAGCTGGGTACTCATTTTACAAACCAGCGGAATGCTGGAAGGCTGAGTCAATCTGGAGCCCAGCAGGATTGAACTCACAACCTTGTGGCTGCTTCTGCAAAGCAGAAGCTTCCAGTCTCCTCAGAGCTTCACTATAGGACGAGATAGGCCCCTCCGTATACTAACATATGATGTCGTGTTTCGTATGAACTGGCTGCATCTGAAGGAAGGCCATCTTCATTAGTCTTGTAATCTATTCTTAGTAATCACTGTTTCATCTACTGTTGGGCAGCTGCTAACTTGCACTAAATTTGCGTCAGAACAGAGCATTCCTACTCCTCCTTTCCTTTGCATCCCTGAGTTCTTAATTGAGAAGCTGTTATTTTGCCCAGTAATGAATCCCATTCCTGGAGTGAAGTGTGATTTTATTGAAGTCTGACATGTATGGGAAATATGACAGGTCTGCCCAAGAAGAAGAGGAAAAGGGGAGAGGATCAGGAGTCAGAAACACCAGACAACAAGAAAGTGAAACCTAGAACTCCACACACATTCCCCAAGATGAAGCGGGTGAGTAAAAGGGATTTACTGCTGTCTCTCATGGTCAGAGTTGCAAAGTATTTTATTTGTAGAAGTTTTCATCTATGCTGTAGAACTCTGTGAAATATTCAGAAGACAGGAATGGCCCATTGTCTGGGGCTCCAAATCTCTGTTGATTCCAGAAGTGACTCTGACCCAGAAGATTCTTCCTGTTTGGACAGTATGTTCAAAAATCAGATAAGTGTTGGCCTCATGCTTTGCAGTGCCAGGAAATAACAAATATAACTTTTTTTTCAACAGCAATCTAGTCCTTTCCGCAGAGTAAGAGCAGAGGAGATAGAAGTGGATGCACGGGTAGCAAATAATTCATTTGAGGCTAAGGTAAGAGGAGGATAGAGCTATATGCTTTGAACATTAGTCTGTATAAAACTTTGAGATGAAGAGGCTGTCTAGGAACTTGCTTGCTTAATTGGGGCTGTGTCTCAGAAGGCAAACTTATTTTTAAGTTAAGCTTAATGTTTTGCTGGCTTATAATTTCTGGCTATCTCTTTTATCCCAGAAAGGAGCTACAGGAGATTGGGGTGAAAAGGCAAATGAAGTTCTGAAATTTACAAAAGGCAAATCCTTCCGACATGAGAAGACAAAGAAGAAAAGGGGAAGCTACTGTGGTGGCACTATCTCTACAGAAATAAACTCCATCAAATTTGAGAGTGATTAAGTTTGACTTTCTCTGCAGAATCTCAGGCATGAGTAGGTTATGTTTAACCCTTTAATGGTGACTGTCTCTTCTGCCAAGCACTGAGGGCAGCTGCTAGCTTTAAGTTATTGAAAAATTTTAACAATGACTTTTAGTGGAGATCCGTGATTGTTCAATAAGGGTTTTCCTAGACTTTTCTAATTATTTACACATTTTAATTTTAGATAACAGTTTTTTGTGCTCCTGATAAAACAGTGGTAAGCCCCTCTTCAGATTCTTTTTTTTTTAAAAATCTGGCATTTAGTGTACGTTGGTAGTAATACCCAGTTTGTGTTCCTTCTTTGTTACATCGCACACATTTGACAGGGAATTAAAGCTTACCTGCTGTCTGATGAATGACCCATTTTGTGTGCTTTCATACCTTTTGGGATACCTTGTTAAATGCCTTTTTAAGTAGAGCAGTTACAGTTCTCTGTTTTTTCATTATGTCTTTTTCAATCTTTCTTCATGTGAGACATTTTAAAAACATTCCCATGTTCAATAAGAGTTGGGAAGCCTCACCTCCTTTTTCCTTCAGAGTACTGGCCATAGCCCTGAGAATCACTGATTGTTCCAGATGTACTTGTTAAACCCAGATCTTAAATCATGTGGCTCTTTCCTTTCAGTCACTTCAGAACCAGAAAAGTCCAAGAGTGAAGTAGCTGCAGAATTCACTGCCATGCTTGTATCTTGTATGTTTATGCTGGCAATCACATGATGCTGTCAGAAGGAAATAACAGGACTACCACAGTGCTTCTGTAGATGTTGTTCACTATGGCCTCTACTTTATTTTGGTAGTTTACAGTTGCATCCAGTGAAAACTCTGTTCATTTGTCTGTTTTGCTTTTAGGAAATGTGAGGGATTTATTTCTCAGTGAACATGGTTCCTGTTCATGCTTTACTGTGAGAAATATGCAATATTAGTCATGGTGATCCAAGCTGGTCTTGCTGAATTTGGGCCAGAGAAACTTAGCTTCCTCTTTGGTGCTTCTTTCTAGTCAGTGAGGCCTGGAGGTTTGCCAGTTTGCTGTGGGAAGACAAGCATGCATGAAAACTACATGCTTGAGGGAGATAGCGTGGTGGTTGTAGGGATGCCTCTTCCCCACCTGCTCCCTGGGAAGCATTCAAACACTCACTTCTCCCACCTGAAGTATAAACTAGTACAATCTAGGAATCTGTTGACTTGGTGTTGCAGGTGTTATAGTTGCTTCCACTCTTGTGAGTCTAAGTGTAAATCAGAATCTGTCCACAGTTGATAGTTATGCCCAGCAGCATGTAGGAGCCTATTTTTTCCACAGCCCTGGGTTTTCTTCTTTGTTTTAAAGTTCCATGAGAATAGTTCAAAGAACTGTCCCAAAATTAGGGTGGACTGGAGATTTTATTTTAATAAACAAGCATCTCTACTATAATAAAAATGTTTTGTAAATGATCAAAGATTTTTGTTCATATTTCCTTACAAATGATGATTGAGGAGCAGTTAACATAAGTTAGTAAGCACCTGAAGCTCTTACACTTACAGAGAAGTTTTATGTCCTATAGTTCAGATTGCTAGAGCTGTGAACAAGGTTGGAAGGAGTGAACAGTGGGGTTGGAAGAAGGTACAGTGGCCTCCCCAGTTTCGTGACGTTTTGGGGTGCAGAACCCTTATGAAAGTGAAAAAAACACGAGTAACTCCCCCATACCTGAGTGAACACCCCCCCCCATTCGCTTTGCTCAGGTGTGTGTACCCTCTGTCTACACACCTGGGCAAAAGGCAAGCAAATGGGAGGGAGCAGCCCTGCGCGTGGAGAAGGCATGCGGAGAAGACGTGCATGTGTCTTCTCCACTCCCATTCCCTTGCCTTTTTCCCCAGGCACATGTGCCTTCCTTCCGCGCACCGGGGCAAAAGGCAAGCAAATGGGAGGGAAGGCTCAGGCGTGCCTGCCTTCTCTGTGTGTGAGGCTCGTCCCCCCCCCCTTGCCTTTTGCCTGGTCTGAGAGAAGGAAGGCACATGCACCTGGGCAAAAGGAAAGGGAATGAGTGGAGGAAGGCAAGTGGGTTCCTTGAAGATAATCAAATTCTTAAAGGTCAAATGTGTGAATTTGCAGGGAAGACTGTAATAGAATGGATGGTACCATATAATTTAGTTAGTTTTATATGCTGCCTTTCTCCGGGGGTGTGATCCAAGGCAGCTCACAAAAACCTTACAATAAATTTTAAACACAACTAAAAATCATCACATTAAACCAATAGGTTATAAACAGTATAGCATAATTAAAAAGCACACAAAATTTAAGAATAAAGCACGCTCACCCCATAAGAAGACTCCCTGCAAGCAGTTACATAATATAAGACTGCTTGAATGAAAAGGTCTTTGCCTGCCAGTAAAAGGGGAGCAGGGAGGGGGCCAGCCTCGCCTCGCCTCACCTCCCATCCCATGCAATGGAATTTCAGAAGGTGGACGCAGTGACTGAGAAGACTCTCCCGTGCCCTCACCAGATAAGCCTGTGATGATGGCAGGACCAAGATAAAGCCTTCCTGTGTGGATCTGGCAGGTTCATATAGGGAGATAGCCTGGAACCAAGCGATATAGGGACAGACAGGTCATGACTAGCACTTTGAATTATGCGTGGAAACCAACCAGTAGGCAGTGAAGCTATTTCAGCAGGGGAATAACATGGTCCCTGTAACTGGCCCTAGTCAGCATTCTGGCTGCAGCATTTTGGGTCAGCTGAAGTTTCTGAACAATTTCCAAAGGTGGCACTACATAGAGTGCATTACAGTAGTCCAGATAGGAATGTAGTCAAGGCATGTGTTAACGCTGTAGCCAGATCTGGCTTCTCAAGAAGCAGCTGGTATGCTAGGCTTAATTGTGCAAATGTGCTTACTGGCCACCACTGAAACCTAGGCATCTAGGCTCAGGGTTGAGTCCAGGAGTTCAGCCAAGTTATGAATTTAAGATTTCAAAGGGTGTGTAACCTCAATCAGCAGAGTCTGAATCACTGTTCCCTGATGTGCCTTTAAACTGACCAGGAGCACCTCTATCTTGTCTAGATTGAGTCCTATTACTGACAGTACCAAGGCAGCTTCCTTGGCATCCGATAGGAAAGGGAGTTGGATGTCATCTGCATATTGGTGACACCAGGTCCCAAACCAATGGCTGGATTGTCCTAGCAGTTTCATATGTATGTTAAACAGCATGGGGGACAAACTAATGCTTTGAGACCTCACAGGACTTGGGTTGAACAGGAGTCCCCTAGTACCATCACCTGAGTTCACCCCTCCAGGAAGAATTGGAACCACTGCAGAACAGTATTCCCAAGTCTTGTTCTAGAGAGGTGGCCCAGAGGGACACCATGATAGACAATTTCAAAAGCTGCTGAGAGGTCCAGCAGAATCAACAGGGGCATACTCCCTCTGTCCACTTCCATGTGTAGGTCATCCACCCAAGTCATCCAAAACTTTCTCTGTCCCATAGTCAGGCCTGACGATTGGGCCTAGATAACCTGTCCTCTGTGTCGGTGAGAAGAGGAATCCACACGACTCGATATTTTCTCATCTGTGCCCAGAGACAGCCAGGAAGAACAATAAGATCTCGTGATACCTGAAAAACAAATTTTGTAGACCTCCACTTCAGACTTTGCCCAGAGCAGAGCATCTTTTTGCTGTTGCTCTTCATTTTCTAGCATTATCTCTTGTATTGACTCCTTCAGAGTAGATCTTTCTGCCCTAGGATCCTATTTCTAGACACACTCCTTTCTTCTCCATATTATTTATTTATATATTTATATTGTATATGTATATGTATATAAAAATATCTTTCTCTCTAAACTATTCTTTCTTCTGTCTCTTTGGGTCCTCTTATTTCTGGTGAAGGTGATGGTAAGGGAGAAATCAGACATAATTATTAAAAAGAAAAGGCCCTCCCCACTGAGGCACAGTTACCCAAATCACAGGCATGTTTGGACAGCAAACCATCCTGGAGTGCTCTGGTGCGTCAACAGGTATGGTGGCAGACAGGGCTGTTCCACTACTTCCCAGAATAATACCCAGCGGCTTCAAGCAGCTTTTGATACAAGCAGAGGTGGTGCACAGAAGAGTATTCATGTACACGTACTGCATTGCAGGCTAGGCTTCAATCATCCAAGGGGGCTTATGGAAAAGCTACTCAGTCTTCCTGGCAAAAGAAAGGGAGCATCTCCTATGTACTCACCTGAGGAATTGGATTGCAATGCCCATGTCAAATCCCTGCTCCTAGGAGAGGCTCCTCAGAAGTTTCTGATAGGAAGGGGAGTGGTCAGCTTCTGGTTCTAATCAGGATCAACCTTCTGACCATTAGCTTCATGCTGAGGATTTTGTTCCCTCGCTATCTTAAGATCTCCAGTGTTGGGATTTCCTGCCACCAGGTCTGGTTCAGATGCCCAATATGAAGATGCTTCTTCACAGTTAAATGAAAGAGGCATGTTTGTTCTATATCAATGAAGATCTTCAGTGTGAAAGAGAGACTCTTTCCCTTTCCATCAGTTTTTCTTCAGCTGGTAAGAACTGAATGAGCTACCCCTCTGCAGAACAAGAAGGGAACTCTTTGTAGCTCAGAAGATCTCTTCTGCAGCTAAGACAGTTTTAGAGGAGCTTTAGAAGTCCCCCTGGTGGACTTTCTGTAGCCTTTTTGGTTTTGAGGGCACTGGTCCTGAAGGAAGGTGAGGAGGTCTTCAAGGACCCTGAGGAAAAATACACCAAAGCTTCCCTGAAAAAAACTCATGTGGCCACAACCCTTAGCCATCAGGGCTTCTGCTGCTGGCTCCATTTTCACTCCTGTGAGTGGAGGATATTTTGCAGGGGAAGAAGTGGATTATAGCTGTATGCATAGATGCCTACAAAAAATCTACAAGTTGCTGCAATTTGTGGCGGACACTATCCAAGGCTCCCTTATATTCACAGCACAGGCTATGGGGCAATCACTTTGGCTAGGTGGTTTAAACAATGGAAGGAAGATGCACATGTTACTGCCCTGGCTAGTCCGAGCTTTGGGGATATTAAAAGATATCCTCTTGATATCATAATTCGGCTTCACTTCTCTATTCCTCTCCACGTGCTTGCGAGGCCACTGGACAAGCACGTAAACAAGCTCGGCCGTTAATAGCTGTAATATTCAAACTACAATATAGGCAGGCCAGAAATAGCTGACTCACTGCTTTAGGAGACCTCCAGGTGAGTACTCTAATTAAGTATGCACGCCACTTACAAAAGAGCCTCTGCCTCGCGATGGCAGCTTGATGGGTAAACTCTGCAATACCCAAGTACTCTGCGTTTGCATACTGGCTACTCTACTGAGAATCGCTACGATAACTCAATCATTCAGATTCTGACCTTTCGGAGGCTTTGTCTCCAACTCCAAATCCATTGTTTTCCCCCAAGTATGGCATAGCCTGCAGTCACAATTCTCCTTATAAAAACCCTTGATTCCGAGACCTTCCCCGGAACGCTCCCGAGTTTCATCCCGCCTTGCTGCCGCTTTGCTTGGCGAGCCTCCCCTCAGCTCCACGTGCTAAGCTACATCGCACCCCAGCTTCGCTCTCTATTTTTCTGGGCTTCAGGACGGGTGAAGTATCACCCAAACCAGCAATCCCTCTAAAAATCCCTCTATACCACTTCAACCTTTATTTTCTTTAGTTATCTTGTATGAGTGTGTCACATACACTGTTTTGCTTGTATTTAATAAACATCAGTTATTATTTCAACTTCTGTGTTCTCCTTGACCCGACCCCATAGACATAGGGTTCAAGATCTCGCTAAGTTACCCTGCCTCTCGTAATGTTAAGCAGTGCTCTGAGCTAATTTTCCCCACCTTTAGTTGAGCACATTTTGGTGTCCCTCCCGGGACCCCCAGTACACAGGGTAACACACATTCCAGGGCAAACCTTTCTACAGCTGCCTTTCAGGGTGCTAAGTTGTTTGGAGAGGATGCCTTAAAGAATATTGTAGTAGAGACTAAGGATAAAAAACAAGTGGTGCCCACTACATCTCAGAAAGGGGACAGGAAGGCAGCTAAGAGGCTCTTTCAATCATTGTCTTTCATCCTTCATGAGGATTTGGCAGGTTAAGGCATTTTTGTTCCTTCAGACCTTCTTAGGCTAGGTCTAGGTTTCCCTTCCATCAGGCCACTACCTCTCGGCCCATTTCCAGTCATAGGGAAGGATTTTAGGCCACAAGAGGAGGGGGCAGACAGCACTTCTGATGCCAGAATTCCTCCAGTAGGAGGTAGGTTCATCCTCTTCTGGGACACCTGAGCTATAACAATCACAGACAGATTGTTACTTCCACAACTTCTCAAGGTTATCTAATAGGGTTCGCACAGGTGCCCAAGACCAGGTTTCTGCCTTCCCTTGTGCTGAAGGACAGTCAGAAGAGGGCTGTTCATGTGGAGGCCATTAGTCATCTCCACATCAAGGCGATAAAGCAGGCTCCTTTAGCTTTGGACATGCTTGCTTGTATTTTTAGATGAGAGTGTCCCAGTAGAGTGGCACACAGGAACAGAAATTCAGTTCTAGAACTGATAACAATTACTAAATTATCCATGTGCTTCCTTAGCAAAACCTGCAAGGTGGAAGATGAGATCTCTGCTTATAATGCAGAATGACACAAATAGGGATAAAATAACTGTTTTCATTCTGAACCTTCTACTTTGTTATATCATCCTTTCTCTGTTGTTGTGTGCCTTTATGTCATTTTGAGCTTATTGCAACACTGTCATGGGTTTTTCTTGAATGAATTTATTCAGAGGGGGGTTGCCTTTGCCTTCTGAGGCTGAGGGAGTGTGACTTGCCCTAGTTACCTGGTGAGTTTCCATGGCCAAGCAAGGATTTGAACCTTGTTCTCTCAGTGTCTTAGTCCCAAACTCAAACAACTATACCATGCTGGCTCTCAATATGGAATTGCACTTCATTTCAGTAAATGTTGGTCTCATCTTGTTGTCTTAACCATGAGTCTCTCTTGGGTTGATATTAAACGGATACTGTGGTGTAGCGGTTTCATCATGTAGGTCCAAGTCCATATTCTGCCATGATGAGTACCTTGGGTCCCAGTCATTCCAAGACTTAAAAATGAACACCCACCATAAAGCCTATAAATTTTACAGCATATTCATCTATTGCTGGTTGCATCTTCTCAGAAATATATGGCAAGCAAAAACATTGAGGCAATCAGACTGTCAGCAGGCTTGAAGCACTTTCTCTGTAAGGAAAGACTGATGCTTTGGGGATGTTTAAACTTTACAAAAGATTACTTAAGGAAAGGCATGGTAGTGGCAGATGAAATACTTACATACCCTCAGTGCAGAGTGTTGGTCACTCCAGTACATCCCACAATGGCTAATTAATATACCAGAGGCAACAGTGCTTGATTAGCAGAAGCTGAGGAAGCTTTATGTTGCTTTATGCTGTGTTAACTTCCTCAGAGTTGATCTCTTGTGCAAATAAAGTGGAGTTGAACATCTACTGTGTTACTGGATTTACTACTAATTGGCTTTGCTGTCCAGTCCTCATGGCAGTCCTGGCAGCTCAGTTATTAGTACAGCCAGCCCTCCACATTTGTGGGTTTCACTTTTTCGGATTTGATTATCCATGGATTATTTGCTGTTATCTCTGATGCCTCCCTATGCCATTTTTAATAGGGACTACAAGCCTGAGACTGAGAAACTGCGAACGAGGCTTGTAAGTTCCTCTTTAAAATGATGTGGGGCAGCATGGAGGTGGCTGTGAGCCCCACCAGCCACCCACTTCTGCCTTGTGAGGGAACCCTGATGCCTCAAAGGAATCCATGGTGATTTGATATGGTGATCATACTTTTTTTGTGTGTTAAATATGGTTTGGGACGGCCTGGAGTTATTCACGGTTTTTCCACTTTCACGGGGATCCTGTGCCCCTAACCCTAGCGAATGCGGAGGGATGACTGTATATATTTTATGGTATGGTATATGGTGGTGGAAACTGCTGTCCTCTACTCACCCATGGTTTTGATAGCCTAGGAGTACTCTCTTACCTGTTTCTCCAGCTGCAGAGTGATGTATATTGTTCCACTGTCTCCATCAGTAAAATCCAGTGGGACTGCCTCATTGGGCTATCTTTATGTGAAGCACAAGCTTCCAGCAGAGGGACCAAAAGTTCAGTGTGAACCAGTTCCTATGATCTTGTGTTGCTAGTCTACAGTGGTCAGTGAAAGAAAGGAGGTCTGGAATCTGATTGTACCTTTAAGACTGATTTATTTAACATATCCTTTCATGAATCTCAGCCTACCTCAGATGGTATACAGCAACAGTTCTTAACCTTCAGTTCATGGACCCCCCAGGGGACTACTGGGTCTCACAGGGAGGCCACAAAGACTTGAAGAAATGTTACGAGCTTTTACAGTTAAGGAAGACAGGCGGGTAGGCAGGCAAGCAGCTACTCCAAGACTAATCTTGATGTCAATGACACAAGGCAGAAACCAGAATGGATTTTCTCCCTTCCTCCTCTTTAGCGATAGAAAAAATGACACAGGTCTTCTGCTTCCAGATTACATTTGAAAGCACCACACGCAGGGAAAGTGCAAACGGAAAGGAGCCTCTGTTTCTTTCTCAGTTGCCTGTTGGGTTCAGTAGGCACTCAAAAATGTTGCAGTTTCATTGAAGATTGTTCTCTTCTACTGTGCTTGATGGTTAGTGTCATCTTCCTTTCTCATGTGAGGTGCAGCCTCTCAAGTGCAGAAAAGGAATTTCCCTATAGAAAGCAAAAACATTCACAAATCTCTATGAATGTAATATCTTTGTTAGACAAAACAATGGGGTACGTTTAGAAGGGCCAAAGTAGTGGTTAGAACATTGCTCTGGGAGTTGGAAGATCCAAGTTCTAGTTCCCACTGAGCCATAAAGTCCTAGCTTTTATGAACTGCAGTTCAGTTCATCAGATTTCTAAGACTGAAACTTTGGCCAGTGACCCTTTGTCAGCCTGACATAACTCACAGGGTAGTTGTAAGGATAAAGCGGGGAGGATCCTCAGATCTTGTAAACTTCGGTGTGCTCAGTGGAGGAAATGTGGGATGGAAATATAACTAATAAAAGAATTCTATCCTGCTTTAAGAAAATTTTATTTTGGGTAGACTCTCTCCCTAAAAAGTTAAATTCTTATACAGCAAAAATGAGAGCTAGGAAGGAACTCATTTCTCTAATTTTCTAATTTTGGCAACAGCTAAAACGCTGTTACTTTTTTTGCCTGTAATGTCCAGCGCTGTAATTCAGTATTCTTTCATAATGGAAGAGGTTTCTGCCTGTTCTTGTCACTGGATGTATTTTATTTGTGAGCAAAGGGATGGATGAGGGGAGGAGTCACAAAGATCTTCCTATGTGAAATTTTCAGCAGCTAGGGAAGAGGAGAGGATAGTGAGGACAGTTTCCTGACAAAAGAGAGAGGGAGAAATAAAATACACTGAAAAGAATTAGCTGTACTGATGGCTCAAATTAATTTACATTTACTTTTCCAAAGTTGGCTGGCCTTTTCTTTTTCCGCTTTCTGTTGCTCTGTCCAAAGTACAAGGCATTGGAGTGACAACAAAGTGTGAAGAAAGGATTGCTTTGTAATGTGTTCTGCATTTTTTTCAGAATTTACAAGGAACAATTTCTTTTTTTTATTAATTTTATTAAATTTCACAAATAAAAAACATACATTATAATTGTAATTTTAAATGAAATATTTTTGATCTTCCACACTGATCTAGATTTCATTTTCAATATTTCTTTTAACTGTTACATTAATGTACCACTATTCACTGTTAATCTTACATGTTAGTTCATACATTCCCTCTTTATATTTCAGCTCCATGATATATGACTGTCGCCCCTTCTCATATTATCATACTCATGAATTAGTCATTTCCATTGGCAATTCCCAGCAATTACCCATTACAATTTGCCATTCTGTTTTTATCTCCTCGTCCAATTTCCCCTTTAGTATCTGAGAGACTATGTCCGCATTTCTGTTTTGAATAAATGTTCCCCACCATTGTTCAACCGTAGGTATTTGCTGAGTTTTCCACAATTTAGCATATTCTATTCGGGCTGTCATTATCATATAAAGTATTATTCTCCAATGTCTCTTTATAATAGTATTCCCAATTACATTTGTCATTTTAACAAATACAATTCTGGTATTTTAGCAAATTGAACCTTCAATACCTCACACATCTTTTTGTGTATTTCACTCCAATATTTCTTTGCCTTAGGACATGACCACCACATATGAAATAATGTTCCAACCTCTTTCTGACATTTCCAACATATTCCCATACCTGTATTATAAATCTTTTTTAATTTGTCTGGTGTCATGTACCATCTATGAGAATTTACAAGGAACAATTTCTGACGTGGCCACTTGAGGAAATCCATAGAGAATTTCCCTGTCTTCTTCAATGGCACAGTAGTAACAGTGATTTCTCAATGAGTTACCTTTTTGGACTGCTAGAATAATTAACAAGTAATGAGCAGTTGGATGAGCAGAGTAATTAGTTCCGTTTAAAAACTAACCTTGTCAGCTCAGTTGCTAATGTAGTTTTTAAGAACATCTCTCTCTCTCTCTCTCTCTCTCTCTCTCTCTCTCTCTCTCTCACACACACACACACACACACACACACACACACACACACCAACATATATCCATAAAAGTATTTTCCAGCTGTTACTGGGAGTTCAAACTCTGCTATTTGTCTACACTTACTCTGTTCAGCAGAGCACTTAAACTATCCATTTCCCTCCCGCAACCTGTAGCAGTAGGAGTTCAATGTATTTGATTATATTAAAATAAGTAGTGGCCATTTTACTTGAATTGTTTGTTACATTTGTCCCCCTTTTCCTTCAAGGCGCTCAAGGCAGATAAAAATTTCTTGGAGAAGCTTGTTCACTATTTTTTGAGAACCTGCCATCAGGAGGTTCTGGCATCCAGTTGTGTCAATGGAGGATGCAAGCTAGTGAGCTCTGGTAGATCGTGATCCCCCGGAGGGTTGTGCCTGACAGTCAGGGGGCTCCCCCTGTTAAGCTGGTGGACTCCCCGATACACGAGGAGCCTGAAGGGTCCGATTGAGCCAGGATCAGGACTGACCAAGTGTCTGCTTGGGAAGAGAGCAGCCACAATGGGTTCTGGAGCTTCAAGAGAATCACATGCTCCAGTGGAGTGAAGGGGAGGGTGTTTCAGCCCCCATATGGACACTACATTCTCAGCATCCAGACCTCTTGTAATTTTGCTTATGGAAGACAAGAAGCCCTTTGTTTGCAGCAGCTGAAATTTTCCTATTGACTTACAGCCTTCTTGTGTGTATTTAAAATGACAGTACCTCTTTTTTCTGATCACAATTGGGGTTATATTCAAGTTAAATTAATCAATCCCTACTTTTCTTTCTTTCTTTCTTTCCTTCTTTCTTTCTTTCTTTTTGCTCTGGGATTTAACACTCTATATTTTTTTCTAAACTTGGATTTGGATCATGAGTTTTTAAAAGACTGATTTCTTTTCTTCTGGTATTTGTTTGTCTGTGTTTTTGCTGATTAATTGGATTCTTTTCTTATGGATTTGGATTACAACTCTATTTGTCTTACATCAATATTTGAATAAGACTTGGTCTTTAATACCAAGATTATCATGCTTAATATTATGGAGAGGGGATTTTTAAGTTACTTTCTTAAGTCTGTTTGCTAAGTAATGCTGGTGCTAATTTTAGCATCTCTGGGAGAATTTGCATGAGACTTTTTGTTATCTAACGTTTGGGGAATACAAGCCTTTTAGGTTAAGAATACAGTGAATACTGAATGGAAGGCATCATGGCCTCAATTGTGGATGATGATATTCAAATTAAAAATGACACAGTGGAGGCTGAGGATTTACCTGAATATTTTAAGAATTTTTTGGCTGAATTTAGACAAGTTAATGCATCTACTGAGAAAAAGTTTGATGCACTTATTGAACAACTATCAAGAAAGTTCACAGATGGGTCAGACGAAAATGAAGATATGAGTGCTCACCAGGGGGCTGAAATGACATATTGCCAATCAGAGGAGAGAAAGGTCTTTTCACAACCTTTGCAAGAACTAGGGCTACTGAAAGTTGCAGTCCAATAGTGTCTGGAGGGCTGCATGACTCATGGCTTGGAAATCATGTTTACTCAAAATGAGATAAAACACACAGCAAGAAGTGGAGAGAGTTAGTACATTTGATGTTAGAAAGATGAAAGGCTTTAAGAGATGTTATAACTCAACCTCCAGTTGTAAAACTGAAAGGCCAAATGTTGGAGTATGACCAGTCACTGCTTTAGAGAATATATAGCAACTGGCTTGGGTTCTCACAAGAAGTTCTTCCTTGGAAAAAGGAGAATAACTAACTGATAGACAGACTTTCCAGAAAACAAAATGTTCTTTTCAGCTGGGACCAACCTAAAGAACTAATTTCTATATTTGAGGATGAGAGACATAGGCTAAGCATGGCTGAGTTGAAAAAAGGCCTTCTAGGAACATTTAAATATGATCCTCTTCTCACAAAAAAAGATAGAATAAAGAAGGAAGGAAGAAAAAGAATGCATCTGATGAAGAAAGATGCTTATGATTATTAGGAGAAGGTCATGAAGGGACTGAAGATATCTGATGATGATGAAGATAGTTTTCACTTTCTTTCAAAATCTTCATTCTAAACTTGGTATTTTTACTACTGCAAGAAGTGTAATTGGAGTTAAGTCAATAGCTTCAATTTATTTGTTGCTTTTAAATGTTATTTACTACATAGAGAATTATTATTTTAAGAAATATTAATTTTAATATAGAATTGAATAAGGATGAGTTAGGGATAATTAAGTTAGAATTATTATTAACTCATCAAGAATTATTAACCTTTTATTTCTTTGACGAATTACTCTACACTAACATAAAATATACAATAAATTAAGAATTGATTGTTTTTGACATAAAGGATCTGTATTATTTTGTAGGTTTATCTTTATTATGAAAATAGATAATAGGCAACAAGTATTAACCTTAATTTAAATTAAGGATGTAATAGTTAGTTTTTACAGTTTGATTATTATTCGCTGTTTGCAACAAGGACGGAAGCCAATTTTTAGTTACTTGTAGTTTTTGTGTTGTATTGTAGTTTAATATTTTTAAACTTGTTTTCTCTTTTGGCAGTGTAATGTTATGTAGTGTATTGCTTGTATTATTCTGTCGTGTTGTTGTGTTCTTTGTTTTTGTACATAATAAAAATAGAGAGAGGGAATCTGCCATCAACTGCATACCAGCAGCAGTTAGGTTCAAAGCATACAAGTTACTTAACTCTGTCATATACATCCATTATCACCAATTACCCATTTAGTTGTGTCCACCTAACACTCACTTATAATTCTTCCTCTTCAGGTCTAGTTGTCTTCTCTTGCTGGAATGGAACGGGCACCACTTTGTGCTGTGCCTCAGGCAGCAAAATGATTTCGTCTGACTCAGCAACCAGCATATCTGCAGTACAGGATTTTGCCCTTGTTCAGTAAAAGGGGCAGTCTTGTGGCTACATAAAGGCTAAGAGATATCATCATCATCATCATCATCGCCGCCACATATGTTTCACGTACTCTAGCCCATTATTCCACTTTCAACATCCTATGGAATCCTGGGGTTTGCAGTTTAGGGAGGGGCCTTTAGAATTCTCAGCCAGAGAGCTCTTGGGCCTCAGTAAACTACAAACCCCAGAATTCCACAGGAGGTTGAAAGTGGACTTATAATAGCACTATAACAGAGTAGTGCAGAAATGGCCTCACATAGTCACTTTTCTTCTCTGATATGATTTTTAACACCTTCACCTGATGAAGAAGCCAATGAAGGTTCAAAAGCTTGCATGATGTATTTTCTCCATTTTGGTTGGCCAATAAATATATCGCTCTTTTGTGGATTTTGAATTGTGTTGTATTTCCTGTTTAGAGATATAAACTCTCTTAGCTAGGGGGTAGGAGCTCCACCTCCTGGCAAAATGGATAATTGCATGTGGTTTAAATATTGTTGAAGTACACTAGCACTTTGCAAGAGGGAAAAGAGGATGTTGTGGCGACCTTAGTAAAGATGCCTGTGATGGTAGCCAGCTTAACGGTGGAAGACTGTGGTCTTGTCCAGTGCAGGGATGGCAAGGCCCTAGTCCACATAGAAGTCTGTGATCATGCCTGCTGGCCTGCTCAGCAAACTGAATCCTGCAGATACTATACTTTGAGGCCCCTCCCTAAACTGCAAAGCCCAGGATTCCATAGGATGTTGAAAGTGGAGTAGTAGCACTATAACAGTCCAGTGCAGAAATGGCCTATGTCCCTTTTCTAATCCCGGTTGATCCAGAGCTCTTGGAGTTGGTGGAACCAACAGTGCAATATGATGGCTAACACCTGCTCCCAGTTAGTGACTGAATTAGTTTGTTACAGCTGTTTCTAGCCCAAGCTTGTGGGATATTAAGATATCATTTGATATCAATAATTTGGCCTTCTGTACCCATTCCTCTCCATGTGCTTGTGAGGCCCCCGGACAAGCACCCACACAGGCGAGGCCGACAATAGCCAGACCATTCACATCCCGATCTAGGCAGACCAGTCATTGGCGAATGCAGCTTCAGGAGACCTCAAGGCAAGTACCACATTATGTATGCACGCTACTTACAAAAAGATCCCCTGCCCTACGCAGGCAGCTTGATGAGCGGACTATACAACTCTCAAGCACTCCGCGTTTGCATACTGGCTACTCTATTGACAATCCGGCTATAACTCAATCATCTAAAGTACTGACCTTTCGGAGGCTTTGTCTCCAGCCCCAAACTCATTGTTTCCCCCAAGTATGGACTAGCCTGCGGCCACAATTTTCCCTATAAGAACTCCTGACTTTGAGCGCCTTGTTGGATCGCTCGTGACTTGCCTCCCGAATTACCGTCTCTCCGTTTGACGAGCCTCCCCTCAGCCCCACGTGCTGAGAATCCACGCTCCCCAGCTTCTTTGCTTTTACCGGGCTTCAGGACAGGTATAGTATTTCCCATACCAAACCTCCTCTAAAAATCCCTCTATCCCACTCCTACCTTTTATTTCTATAGTTCTCTGGGTGAGTGTGTTGCATACACGTGTTTGATTGTATTTCAATAAAGCAATTATTATTTTCAACTTCTGCCTTATCATTGACTCGGCCTGACCCCATAGACATAGGGTTCAAGATCTCGTTACGTCACCCTGCTTCTCGCATTGCAAACTTGTGCTCTGTGCTAATTCCCTCCCCATTGTTGTGAGCACATTTAGGTGTCCCTCCCGGGACCCCCAGAAATAAGGGTAACAAGTTGTTTTTCTCATTAACTTCAGTTCCAAACTATATTAAAGTCATCCATAGCATATAATAAATCCCACTAATCTAGTTAGAAAGGTGGCACTGCTGTCCAGTAGCCATATGTGCGTTTTGGATTCTTTTTCCTGTTCCTGCCCACAAAGATAGTAGTGCTAAGTTTTCAAGTGAATGTCTGCACTAGGACAGTCTCTATAGCAGCACTGTCTTGGGGAGTCAAAAAAAGCAAGTGGATGTGATGATGTAAAGAATCTTCCAGTGAATTTCACTTTTGTTGAGAGCAGGTCTTTTGTAAGGCTAATGGGACTTGCCAACTCAATGCTAAGACCACACCAAGTACTTTAGATTACAACAGGGACAGCTCATCTAACAAGCTGGGACTCTGCCATCAGGAAGATGGATTTTAGAGACTATTTTAGCATCATGGCCAAATGTTAACAGCTATCTGTGGCACGGAAGAGTATTAGTGACCTTGTTGGATACTTTTTCTACTCACTTTGCAGTTTGAAGCTGGGAAAATATATGAAGACTAAGAATGGACAGAGGAATAAATTTTTCTCTGTTGCTAACCTGTTTGCACAGTTTTCATAGCAGCTGAATAGATATGGGCCACACTTGCACACTTTGATTTTCTTTGCTTCTGCATTATATAACCCTTGGGAATCCATCTTCCATTGGTCTCACTGTGTGTGTGTGTGTGTGTGCGTGCGTGCATGTGTGTGTCAGTCAGTCAGCCTGAGAGCTTCAGAAATGTCCAGCAGTGGGGAATTTGAATGTGGCTGATATATAGTCTTGTAGAATTGGTTTGGGACTCAATTCTAGCTTTGGCTGTGAGGGGATGCTGGAACCCATCAGTAAAAGACTAGAATGCTTCTCTGCTGTGTACCATCTGCTGCCTCATTAACCATCAAGAAAGCTTATGCTACAGGGGTAACGTGTTCTTTCACTTACTGAACACTGACACACATTATTTCTGTAGCATAAGCTTTCATGATGGTTTGTATATGCTCTTGATATCATATTCCCTGCTAGACAAAAGGGCCCAGGACTCCTTTGAGCTTTGGCTCTTCTACACTTCTGGTGGTGAGGCTTATTTTCAAACCAACCCACACCAACCCATCACACATTTGCTGTGGTCGTATGTAGCCCCGGAGAGCAAGGGTGCCTTCAGTGATTGTAGTTATGTTTATTCTTTGGTGGTTTTTTTCCCTCCAGTGCCAAACTAAGTTCAGTTTTGCTTTGTTATCTCAGCTCTCCAGAAGTCTGAATGCAGGAATGGCCTAAACAAAAGAGAGTGCTCTCTGCTGGGCCTTCTGGGGACTTAGGGTTCTTTCTCTGGCTTCAAGTGAGCTTTGTACACAGCACAGCAGCCGATCAACACTCATCTCTGCCAAAGACTACTGTAGACACTAGAAGTTGCACAGATGTTGATGGCTGGCATTAGCATGAGGCACCCAGCTGGCTTGCTTTTGAAAAGCAGTAGTGAACTAATATGTGGCTATAACATATATTCCATTCATAACTATGAAAGCAGCACTTGCACGGAGGCAGTGGTGTCATTCAGCTGGTATGCACAGGTTTGCTTGAACCATTTGTTAAAATTTGTCAGATTTGCCAAACTGCTTGTTGCTGAGACAGAAAAGAAAAAGCTTTTGTGCATCCTCTCTCTGTCCCAACTGATGGGCACTTTGATTCATTCCCAGCTGCCTTCCCAAGTAACAGCAGCAGCAAGACAAAAGCTTTCCTGGGCAGCCCAGCTCTACTGCAGCAGCAAGCACCGCTAGCAAAGGCTGAGGAAGAGGAGAAAAAGGAGTTGATTGCCACTTCATAGGCAGTCACCATCAGGGAAGGAAAGGCAAGCAGGCAGGAATGAAGAAAGGAGTGAAAGCAAGAGAAAATGATGGGAGGAGGAGGGAGGGAGAGCCATTTCTCCATTGATGCATCATACAACAGTTGAGTATGTTTTGTTAACATGTGCACATGTACACAAAATAGATAGAATCAGTTGTTAATTATTTTGGACAACCCATTGAATGGCAGCAAACCACATCTTCCCCTACAAGGCACCCATGTGTTTTCTACCCTACATTACATTCCCAAAGAAAGGTCCATTCCACCAAGGTGCTTCCTGGGTTTAGGTAACTTTCAGAAGGAGGGAGAGAGGGAGAGAATGCTAACTATCGCCTGATCATTGGCTTCCCTCAAGCAGCCGTTAGGAATTCATAAATTAATCCTTTTTTAAAATCCAGGATTCTTTGCAGGTCATGCTAAAGTGAGTTGCAACTCTTTTCTCTGGAAAACTATATTGTGTGTTATTACTTAAACTATATTTCAAACTACACTAAGTAAGTTCTTTTTATCTGATAATAAGTTCAGTGAAATATGCAGTCTAATCTTTACCATTTTATTCAGATTGAAGTTGCACTGACTGCTACTGGCCGAACTCCCCTGCGAGTATGTAATGTAAAACTGGAACCTTACAGTCAAAGTAAGTATGATGTGATTTTGTGATCAGATCTCTTGACATTCTTGTCTTCCATTCCGAAAGCATCTTTGCCCCATTAAATCAGGTCCAAAGTGTGGATTTAACAGCTGTCTGCTGCTGTTTGCCCCAAGGATGAAAACATAAAAGAATCTTTCCTTTTTTCTGTAGTTTGGAAAAGAACAGATTCAGAGGGGCAATTTAGATAAGGGTTATACAACCACCACCCCAGCCCAGTACTGCAGCTATGATCCAATCTGATAAGCCTACATGTTTTTATGAAAAAAAACTTAGTAGAAACAGGAGACAGAATCACAGCTCTCCTGTGTCTCATTGGCACTGACTGTTTGTCACAACTGGAAGAGCTGCATATTATTTTTGTAAATACATATCAAAACCCTTTGTATACAATGCCATTATGAATACAGTTGGACCCATGTGTACACACCACATGGAGTATATTTATCTATTAATGACAGAGAAATAACTAGCTGGAGGCAGTTTCCCACCCTATTCTGCTTTTTTAAAAAACTTTTATTCCCTATTCTGCAGTGATGCAGACTCAAGTCAATAGACTTGGACTCAAGTCAGGCTTAAGTCGCTTCAGTGACTCGATTCGGACTCGACTCAGCAATAAATGGTACATTGGCTTGACTTGACTCGAGACTTGTATATTTTTAGTGACTGACTTGTTGCCCTCGGTTCAGTAATATAACACATTTATCCAGAAACCTTATGACTTTGAACAACACCTCCATCTCTTTTTGCCTACTGGTCTCATGGCAATCTGTCTCAAACCCAGAGTGTGGGTGCATTTCTCAGAGGGGAACAGCAAATGCGTTAGGCAAGGGGCTTGAGGCGAGGTTGAGGTCTGGAGGAAACTTTTCCTAAGAGTAGAAGGCAAGACTTGCCCGAGAGTGCAGGGTGCATTTCTTAGAAGAGAAGAGCAAATGTGTTAGGCAACAGGTCTGAGAAGGAAGGATCCTTCCTTCTAAAGCTTTTGAAGCTTCAGTAATGGGGAGTAAAAAGGATCCTATTCCCCACTTTTGAAGTTGCAGATGGCAAAATCACAAATGTGGAGACCCGACCCTACTTATATTGTTAAAACTGACTTTAGTTGACTCTGTCCGCTAATTCTGCAATTTTGATTGGGGTATAAAGTTGATTTCCAGATTTGAGACTTGACTTGAGACTTGACTTGAAAGTATCTTCAAGGACTTGAGACTTGACTTGAGACTTGGAGTAAAATACTTAAGTACATCACTGCTACTCTGACTGAGAGGAGCACCAGTTGGCTGAGTGGGAAGAGCAGCATTCCCATTTGCTTGCCTGAAACACCTGGCCCTGGGATTCTTCTCCCTCCCACTCTCACTCAGTTCCTAAAAATTCGTGTCTGGTGGGCCTCTACATTGCAATGAGAGGCCTTCGCAGAATGTGTGCCTGTTTTACAAAGGCCATTTCCATACCCGGCTTCTGAAATGGTGCAGAGCAACCTCTCACGGAGGTCTTCTACACCATAGAGTGGACTGGCGTGGACTACTTTTTGTAGTTCCACACCAGAATCCACTCAGGAGTGGCCAGAACTCTTTTTCGAGGTTTTTAAAAAGCACGGAGTGCGCAGCCCCGCGCCGCTCTGTCGCCCGGCTCCGAAGTGGATTCGCAGGCGCGCGCAAGTGCGTGCGTGCCTGCAGATCTGCTGGGGGCGGGCTTCCGGCTGGCGAGCTTCTCCGGTTGGTGGAGAGCCTCCACCAACCGGAAGCCGCCATTTGGGATGCCGGAGGACTGCGGAGCAGCGAGCTCGCGCTGCTCCACGTGGCGACGGACTTACCCGTTTTCAGGTAAGCTCCGTTTTTGGGCGTTTTCGCCCGTCCCCCCCCCCACATGTGAAAAGGGCCAAAGGCTGCTTTCATATTTTCTAATTGTGAATGGAGCATATATTGGAAAAGTAAGACAACAATCAGTAATAGGAAATGGCACCCCAATTCTATTTTTGGTGGAAAAATCACTGTGAGGGCAGCCTGCTTTATGGGTAACTTGGATGATTTATGTAAGGACAGACTTAACATGTTCAGGTGCATCTCCTCATGTAATCATATTGTTAAGGAAGATGGTTTGTGATTGCCAATGGCAGCCAAAATGATGATGAAATGAAAGCCCGTGGAGTACCACTGAGGTGGATAGTATTGCAGCACATAACATCTGGCATACATAGCAATGTATTTTATGCATACTGGTTGTCTTCCAACTCTGCATATAGTGAGAGGTGGATTTTCTGTTACATGGGTAGAACTAATTCAGTCCCCCCTCCAACCTACTTTTCGTCTCTGCCAGTTCCTGGTGAAAATAAATTGCTAAGCTCTTTTCAACTTTTTGAAGAAATGGGGGCTCAGAAATATCCTATTTAAACAAGCACACAAATCAATAAACACAAATAGAATGCAGAAGGTAAGAGGGAGGTTTATCACACTAAATAGCCTTGCTTTGTTCTGTGGTATCAAAGTATGTTGCTGTTGTGTAATTAGGAGAAAAAGAAGGAAGAGTAGAAGGAGGAGGAAAACAACAACATGGGGGAGAAAGAGAGTTGGTATCAGATGGTGGGGGAATGAGCAATCTGTGGATTTCTTACAGCTTCACCACACCACACACCCCATTTTTCTTTTCTTTTCTCTCTCTCTTTGGGCTCTTTCAGACTGGTCTAAAGAAGCATAAGTTCTCATAGTACAGCTCCCCCCCCCCAGATATTTCTGGTTGTTGTAGCCTCTGCATCCACACATTTCTGTCAAGAGGGTCTTTTCTGTTATTTTGGAGACTATTTGTTCTCTATTTACGTACATACTTCGAAAGCAGAGGTGATGCCACCCAAACATCCACCCCCATGCCATGCTGCAGGATGATATTTCTGACTCAACTACCAGAAATGACACTAGCAAGCAAAAGAGAAGGAGACGGTGTAGCAACAACTGATTGTCATATCCACCAATTTCTGGGAAGTAGTCATGGAATGGTATTCACATAATGAAAGCCCAGTAGGTTTAAAACGACACAAGAAAATTAGCTGAATATTTTGGAGCTGAAAAAAGTTGGGATTTGAAAAGGAAATGTGTGGAACCACTCCAATGTGTGTGGTGGTGTGTGTCATGTGATACTGTCTTTTGATTTTTCACAACCGACCCTATCAATTTTAGATTTAAACTCATGTGAAAAAGCTGTAGTTATTTCACTCAAAAGAATATTATAGTTTGCATTCCAGGGTTAATATGAGACAAGCAAAGAATAGGTATATCACCTATATTTTAAAATGTTCAAATGTTTTAATATGTGAATGTATTTATGAATCTGTGGTCTAATTGACTAAAATGCGGTATAATAACTTACTTACAGCCCTAAGGATCTACTACTTCAATACAGTGTCCAGCCTCCAACGGTACAATATACTTGCAAACTAAATTACGTGGTTTTGTTAGGGGTAGCTCCTTCAGCAATCCTGTACTCAGTACTTGCTAGTTTGCATGTTTCTCTGACACAGAGAATAAGCATTACATGTATTCGTATCATTTCTTGTCTGTTGGTCATAGCCACATCCCTCTCCTTGAACCAGTCAAGTACAGTTTGTCTGAGTTTGTTTATCTTCCATTTTGTAGTCTGCAGTTCTAGCTCTCCCCTCCATGATTAAAAAGCATGTGGTACAGAGCATGTCTCCTTGAGAGGTTATGAAACCTTTACATTCTCGAAATTGAAGTCTAAAATACTTGGAGGAACAAAGGTTAAGAACCCACTGTGTTACAGCTTGGCTTTAGTTATAGTTGCTAGTTTGCATGGCTTGTATTGTATTGTATTCGTGTCATTTCCTGCTTGTTGGTCTTTGTTATTGTTGTGTGTCGTCGAGTCATTTCTGACTTATGGTGACCCTAAGTCACATCTATTGGGGGGGGGGGGTTCTGGGGCTGACAGTGGGTGACTTGCCCAAGGTCACCCAGTGGGTTCCCATGGCCAAGTGGGAATTGCACCCTGGTCTCTAGGGTTGTAGTCCAAAGCTCAAACCACTACACCATGCTGGCTCTTTTCTTCTTGCGTCAGTTAAGCCATTTCCACACAAGGCTGTTATAGCACTATGATTCCACCTTCAACATCCTATGGAATCCTGGGGTTTGCAGTTTCGGGAGGGGCCAATTGGCCCCTCCCGAAACTGCAAACCCCAGGATTCCATAGGATGTTGAAAGTGGAATCATAGTGCTATAACAGCCTTGTGCGGAAATGGCCTCGGTTGGAATTGGTTCATCTTCCACTGTGTAATCTGCAGTTCTCTTTCTCCATGTTTGAAAAGCACAGGTCACAGAGCCTCTCAGCATAAGATATTAGTAAATCTTTTATTTATGTAAATAAACCTACTTCATATGTTTTTACAAAGAAAGCTGAGCTGGCTTTATTTCTCTGCCAGACTCCGTGGGGGTGGTGGTGACTGACTGTTGCTCATCTGCTTGTGAATACTGTTTATTCTGGTAGTGAGATATATTACTATGGCTGTTTCTGCCTTATACTGTCAGAGTGCTATTATTCCACTTTGGGCATCCTGTGAAATTCTGGGGTTTGTAGTTTCCTGAGGCCAAAGAGCTCTGTGGCTGAGAAATCTAAATGCCCCTCCCTAAACCACAAACGTCAGGATTCCATAGGATGTTGAAAGTGGAATAATAGCACTATAACAGTTTACTGTGGAAATAGCCTCCATCTGCGCTTCAAAATGGTTTTGATGAGAATTATTTCCTTTAGATGTCAAAAAGGAGATTTATGATATGTGATATTTTGATACGTTCTTTAAGTGACTGAAGTGTTATATAGACTTCAGTCACTTATTAAGAGTGAGAACCAGCATGATGTAGTGTTTTGAGTGTTGGAATATGGCCTTGGAGACGAGTTCAGTTCCCTGCTCAGCCATGGAAACCCACTGGGTGGCCCTGGGCATGTCACACACTCTCAGCCCCAGAAAACCCAACGATAGTTTCACTTTAGGGTTGCCATAAGTTGGAAGCAACTTCAGGGCACACAACAACAACATGAGTACACATTTACCTCTGTTTTCAACTTTTGTGGGGACTAGAAATAAGAAACTGGGAATGAAGAATCATATTCAGCCTTGTAAAATCTCAAGGAAATAACTGTATAACCCTTGTCCCTAGAATCTCCTGTCCCTAGAATTTTCTTTTCCCACCTCTGTGTTTTACATCACTTCTTTTGGAAACTTTCAAATTGCCTTTTCCAGCTAAATATGGAAGCAGAGAGACCCTAAATGGCTTCAAGTTGCACCTTGCTTCCTGTTCATCTATTTATTAATCTGTCCAAACATATCTTCGATACGGATTCCTGACAAATTGTCAATGCTTTTGTGTGAATTCTACATGCACTTATAATACTCTGCTGCTATCTTGTGGCCAAAAATATATTATATTGTTAGGAAGGCTTAATATTACTGCAGTCCTCACCACTTTCTACTTAAGGCCATAGTGCTGTATGAATCCAAAGTGCTGTAGGCTATATTGCAGAAGAAGGAACTGACAAAACCACCTCTGAGTATTTGTTGACTAAGAAAGCCCCATGAAATTCATGGAATCACCATAAATCAACAAGCAACTTGAAAGAACTTACATACACACTGTATGGAAAAAGAATTTTGCTAAGCTAATGTGGCATTAAATGTCCATCACAAAGGAAGGGGATTACAGCTGAAAAACTCCAGAAAAAAATTAAGTGCATGGAATTTAAACTATGCTCAAACACACCAAATTGTATCTAATGTCTGCATGAATGGAAAATTGCTCATTCCTTTCCCTTACTCAGCCCTGAAAAGCAGTACCAGAAGATTGGAATTGGTGCGTAAGGGAACACATAACAGAAAACTGTGCATCTACTATGCACAGTGAAGGAAGAAGAGACACCCTTTTTCTGGGAGCATGGGACAATTTGTGAGGTGGCACTTCTGAGTGGTTGCAGAAATCAGTGACCACTATGGACAAAAGGAAGCTTCTGTACGTGCACTGAATAATTAGGCCAAAACACGTCCAAACCATGCCTCAGTGTGTCTACATCCCCTTC
The DNA here is from genome assembly GCA_030412105.1 of Cyclura pinguis. Taxonomy (NCBI): domain Eukaryota; kingdom Metazoa; phylum Chordata; class Lepidosauria; order Squamata; family Iguanidae; genus Cyclura; species Cyclura pinguis. The sequence continues at coordinate 128,603,688 of CM059601.1, forward strand.
TTGAGATCCCTAGTGTCAACGTGCTTTTTCATGTTATGCTGTCCCTTCATCAACGTAGAATTTCCAAGATTTAGCCAAGGTGGCACACACATATCATTTAAATCATACAAAACTGGAGATAGAATGCTGAATCCATCCTAGGTAACCTTTAGCCGTATATTTAGCTCCAGCTGTTTTTCTTCGGCTTATCTTCTGCACTGTATTTGCAATTTAATTTGAGATCCGAAGTTGGTATAACTCCTTCAGATATATTAATGTCATCTCAGTGCCTTGCTTTGGGAACAGTTCCTAGGAACTTGCAAGCAGTTTCTTTCAAGGAATGCCAAATCCTTCCTATGCAGAAAGTGAAATAGAAGCGTATAAAGTACTTACACACAATGCTCTGCATTCTGGCTTAATGCTTTCTTCTACATAAATGTGCTTTATGTATAATATTGGAGATTACTCTGTTAAGAATAAGCAAAGAGGTGATGGTCTGGCAATTGTCATATCATCTCAAAACTTTGCAAGAATCACTGGGTCTTGAACACCTTGTCCATGATCTCTAATACTGTAGGAGAATCACTGAGTTTTCACTGGATTCAGCATTTTAAATGATATAGCTATGTCACAAGCCATGGTAATTTGGTTGCCAACTTTGAGGTCTGCAAATATAAATATAGACTATAAGATATGAAATAGAAAGCTTTGTGTATTAAATAGTGTGTGTGTTACTAAGAGCCTGGAGACAGCTTAGTACCAAGCAGAACACCTACTCACTTGTAAACAAAGCAAACTTAACCAATAGTAAACTCACAGCAAGGGTTAATGCAATCAGCTGGCTGCTGCAATCTGATAGAGGCACCTAAAAGCCAAGATCTGACACCAGCTGGTGGGTTTATGTTATCTCCAAGAATCTGATTAGGATTGTTGATATAAACAAGGTTTCAATCTAGATCTTTTATCTAATTGGACCAGATATCTCACTGTAACAGTCCAGTGTGGAAATGGCCATAGCAATGCTCAAGGATGTTAACCCTTGGAAGCTTCTGTGTTCGCTGATGCCTGTTTAGAGATGTGAATGTTTGCATGTATCTATGATTGCATATAATAAAATAGACTAAAAGATTGACAGAGATTCCTGCCCAGGAGCAGGAGAATATATCTCAGGGCAGAAAGTCAGTTAGTACGCAGAAGTCTTTCAGGTAGGAAGCTGATAATCTAGCAGCAGAGAGAGAACCTAACAGCCTCCTTTAGTGATGTTGCCCAGAATGACAGAATGCAGCAGATCCAAGAACTTTTACAGTGGAGGTACAGGTGATCTCTCTCTCTCTTTGTATCTCTCTCTCTCAATATCATGTCATCTGACTCCAAGCCAGGAACATTCTGGACAGCTCTGTGAATGTCCCAGCTTGATATGCCGCCAAGTCCTTGGTCTCCTCAGCAGCCCTGATAACACAAGGGGCCTACCATTTCCTCTGCTGGGCTCCTGGTTCAGGTTTCCAGTGGTAGTTAGAGGCAATGTGGACAGGAAGCTTTAGTGAAAGGACCCTCCAACGAAAAGTCAGCACTCTGGTCATAAATGATACACCCAATAAGAACAGAATCTTACAGAACAGAATGGAAGGTGGTTGGGCACCAGTTGTGTTCTCAAACATCTTACAGGCACAATCAAACACACCAGGAATATCAGCTTCCTTCACCACGACAGGGGGAAGCGAGGGAAGGTCCAAGAATAAAGCACTTCCTTCACGAAAGCAAAAGTGAGGACAACCATGAATAAGAAGGGGATGTCCAGTGCATTACACTAAATCATTCCTCCTTACTCAAGCATTCTGAGGTTGCTTACATGCAACACTAAACATCAATGGCCATAAATCTCTCCCTGCTTCCATTCATCAGAGTCATGTTAAGTTCTTGCTGTTGAACAACTTCTCCTTGCACTTTTCGTGAGATGCTCAACTTTCCTTCTTTGGAAGAAGAGGATCGGAGGACATGAAGGAAGCCAAACAGTTACCAGAGCAAAACCTTGGGTTGAAAAAGAGCCTACTCTTAAATCTAAATTTTGAATCAAGAAGAGCTGGATTCTGTATATGCGTTGTACGCTGAACAAATCTGCACAGTTACCCTCATTTTGCAGAATTAATTTAGTTTTTCTAAATCTGACATGCTAACTAACTTGGCCACTAAAAATCTTACTCAGCCAGAGATTTCACCAGGCCTTACCTGTGTATTGCAAAGATATCTTCATAGTTATGACTAGAAACTTGCTTTTTAAAAAGGAACACTTCAGGAGGCTAATTTGCCCATCGAGTGGCAGGTGAAAGGCAGCAACAAACAGGGCTGGAGCTTGCAAATGGGCACCCACTAGAACTCAGTGAGATCACCAGAACTCAGGCTGCTTACCCTTGGGCCTTTTCCACAGCACCCTCTCATCCCGCCATGGGGACAGGAGGACAGGACCGCAACGATGCTTCTGCATGATGTTATTGTGGTCTTGTCCTTCTCCTGTCTCCAGATCATACCACCATCCCTCACTTACCTGTCTTGCAGAAGGGCAGGAAGCATGACGGTAGCACTTCCTGCCCCAGTGCAGCCAAGGAAAGTCCCCAGCTGTGCTGTGGAAGGAAGCGGATGCCACCACAAGAAGGTAAGTTGTGGAAAAGACCTCAGTCTCCTTTCTTCCTTCCTATTATATAGCTGAAGGGCAGCCAACAGAACATGTTCATGGAGATAGATGTTCATTTTATTATTTCAGCTTTACAAATATATTATCCTTTTCTACAACAAACTGGTGCTTATTGCCAAGTAAATGTGCTTCATACCAGAAGTTTAGAAGCAAAGTCCATTTTTTTCTGTAGTCATGATTGTACTATTATGCATCATTACTTAATGAAGTTTAAAATGCAAATGTGCATTTGATCAGGGTATTTCTCTTTTTAACAAGATGAGCAAAAAAGGTGTTTTCTTCTCCTAACATATCAGGGTTGTAGAAGTGGTTTGTAAAGCTTGGCAGTGCTGGGGGTGCAGAAATACTTGCATCTCATGCTTTAAATTCTATGAGGCAGTGAAATCCCTGAACAGTTATCTGAAGTAAACAAAAACACACTGGATAAGGGCCAATAAACCAAAGCCAGTTAAGCCTACCCTGGTCTGGTTGGAAAGCCATTATTATAAAGGTTCTGAAACAATTATATTAGTTATGTCAATTTTAAGGAGCAATTCTAAAATCTGCTTATGGGCTGGTCATCAGGAACATCTCTCCTCATCATCCAATTAGCCCGGTACACTGAAAACATTCAGAGAGACCTTGATTTGGGTCCAGCCACTTACGAGGACTTTCTCCATTTTGGCATCATGCCTTTGGTATTCGTTTCTTGAGGTAACCTGCAATGCTGCCTCTCATGCATTAAACTGAAAAGGTGAACGCTCCTGAATGGGCTTCTCCAACGTGGTACCCTCCAAATGTTTTGGAATTTTACTCCCATTGGCTACTACCAACACAACTAATTGTGAGGATTTATGGGAGTTATATTCCAAACTATTGATAGTATACTGGGTTGGATTATCCAAATGAATATTCATTTATGCTTACATGTTTTTTCATTCCTTTAGGTTTTTTTTTGTGTTGATTTAATTATGTGTTGATTTAATTAATTTAATTATTTGAAAAAAATACTTTGTATGATTTCGATTGTTTGGAACAGTGCTTATATAGGTGGCAATGATCAGCTGTTCTGCTTTATCCAGAGCAAGGGCATTGGTTCAAATGAGAATAGCTATAGTTTTTTCTTAGTCTGAAGGTTCAAAATATTATTTCAGTATCGGCTATTACACTCAGGTTCATCCTTCATATTTGAAGATATTTTGAGCTGAACAATCTACTAGTGGTTCCATTGGTTTTCTTGCAATAAAGTATTAAACTAAAACCCAACCCTACTACTCCTTTCAAGAAAGTTAAAGAAACCAACCTCCATATGACATATATGAACTGAGGCCAAAACTGGTTTGCAGAAATAGCAATATTGTGTGGAAAGAATAATATCATGTAAAGTGGATGTGCTAACTATGGCAATTTCCGCACTACACTCTTATAGCACAAATATTCCACTTTCAACATCCTATGAAATCCTGGGGTTTGCAGTTTAGGGAGGGGCTGGCCGGCCCCTCCCTAAACTGCAAACCCTAGGATTCCATAGGATGTTGAAAGTAGAATAATCACGCTATAAGAGTGTAGTGCGGAAATATATCAATTTAAAGCAGACATACTTGTGTCTTCATGGAAAGACCAAGTATTTGACCAATGTCTCCTTTTGAAATGTGCAATTGATACATCTCTTTACAGTATTGCGACTTCATATTAATTCAAACATCTAAACTTTGGAAGTTTGAGCATGAGTGTCTGAAAATATTACAAGCAAAAGTTAAGTTACAAAGTAAAAGTTACATGTAACTAGTCAAAAGTACCAATATTTTAGCATGTGGTTACTGAATTTCTCAATTATAACAATATAAAAATGTAGGACCCACTGAAAAGCTGTGTTTCTACCTTTTCAGGCTTTTTAAAATATGTATGATATGAGAATAATGTGTGCTGATGTCTTGGTCTAAAAGGCTTAATTCTCATTATAAGGCCCAATTTTTCCACCTTCAGAAAAGTAGTTGTCCTAAGTAGTTGTTCAACAACAAATAGACATGAATAAAGTTCATGGGGATTTCTTCTGGTTTTATTTATCTTTCAATTAAAATTATTGAAGGAGACGGAAAAGAGCTGCTTACTGCAAAAAAATCAACAGGATTTTGTGTGATGTGTGGATGTTGATAATTCACTCCTGCCTTGGCAAAAAATGAAACCAAAGAGAGAGTGAATTGCATTGATCCTTCATCCATGTAAAAGGATGTCCTTAGAGCTGGAAGATCAAGTGCTGGCATCTTAGGGACTTTCAGATTTTTTTTTCCTGATGTCAAAGCTCTGTACTGTACCCCTCTTGGTTACATGTTGACAGCTTCTGTTGCAGTCTTGGAAAACAGTGTGAACCTGAGGGAACCCAGAAGATGTTTCCATTCAGCTCCACCCCAGACTCTTCCCATGATCCATCAAGTTTCTCAGACCTGCCTTCACACACCCTCCATCTTTACCTGGGAGCAAACCTTCCTTTCCGGGCTACAAAATGCCAAATTCTGCAAAGAAAAAGAAGAGACAAAATATTGTGCCTAAGGCATTTCACAGTAAAGCATAAACATTGGTTAAATATGCATTATCAGAGGCACTTCCAGCACAGAACTCTAGCCTCCTCTGAGAGCTTCAGGAGGACAGGGAGCAGTCACATAACACAGAAATAGGAGAAGCACAGGGACATACGTTATGAGTGGAGTTAGCAGCTGCATCATTTCCCCCAGGTTCCATTGTATTGTTGCATGAACTGGTTGTCTGTTCTGGGCTGGAGCAGGAGCAAGAGAAGGGCTATCACATTACAGTGGCGGACTGAAAAATGAGCTCTGAGCCTGGCAAATGTTCCTCTTTCCCAAATGGATTTTCAGTCAGCAATTGCGTTTACTTTAGGAAAAAAAATATTGTCAGAAGTTTATAACATTGTAATAACTAAATCGACCTTCCTGGAATTTGGTCTGCTGGCATTCTTGGGCTAACGGCCAAGTTCCTGAAAGTAGGGTGGGGAAGGGGTCTAGTCTCTCATACTGGTCTGTCGACAGCATACTGGCAGGGGCTCAGGCTGGAGGTGGCTGTCTGCACCGCTGGGTAGGTAAAGTTGGCATGCTGCTTAGCCTTCAGTCTCAGGCTTGCTAGGCTGGAGTTGCATGTGTCCCTGTACATGTAAGGGCTGGCCGAGGAGGCATAAGGACAGGTACTGGATGAAACGGCAGAATTAAGGCCAGGACTGTTGAGGTTGTTGAGGCCTGGGCCTGGCACGCCAGTCACAGTTGAGGGAACCATGGAGGAGGGCATAGGCATGGATCCAATGGAGCTGGGTGTTGAGAACATAGGCTGCGATGAGAGAGGGTTGACATTCATGGAATTGAAGAAGGGGAAGCTCTTGGCTGACAGAGTGCTGGCAGCAAGGCCTTTGGTAGCCCAGTTGTTGTATGAGTAGCCACCATACATCTCATCATAAGGCTGCATCAGTCCATTGAACTGGGCTCCAAAGCTGTTTTTACAAAGTTCTGCCTGCTGGTTCCTTTCTCGCTTCCTCCATTTCGCTCTGCGGTTCTTAAACCACACCTGTAAGAAAAGGAAATAGTTCTAGTCCGCATTTGGATAAGGGTGGCAGGGAGGAATGTGTTTACTGTGGGTAGTTCTGGCTTTAAGTGATAGAAGGACAGGTAAATTTCAAAAGGAACTAATACCATAGGCCATTTCTGCACTAGCCTATTATAGCGCTATGATTCCACTTTCAACATCCTATGGAATCCTGGGGTTTGCAGTTTCGGGAGGGATCGGCCAGCCCCTCCCGAAACTGCAAACCCCAGGATTCCATAGGATGTTGAAAGTGGAATCATAGCGCTATAACAGTCTAGTGCAGAAATGGACATAGACTGAGATCAAGTCACTGTGGCTATTGAGTTCTTTATGGGGAAGTTGCTATAGGACAAGCCTTTGGAACACGAACTATAAGCACGAAGGATTTGAGTTCTACCTCTAGATAACCCCTCTGGTTGGACACAGCAGGTGACCTCTTTGCTTAACAAATTAGCAGTTCTTGTATTATTTTGGGCAACAGGCTCAAAAGTGCTGGTGAATCCTGAAAACACTGTGTCTGCTCTGAAATGTGAAATATCAGTAATGACGGTGTACAGTCTTCCCCTGTGTGAGGGCACAACACCTGCATATGGAGGCATCCTCATGAGTCTTCTGTCAACCCATTCACTATTCCTTTCAACAGAACAGAAAAGGGAGGCTCAACAAGAACGTGGTGGTGGTGGGGCTGCACAAACCTCCCTGTCCCTCTAATGTCCAAGGTCTAAGCAGAAAGAAGAAGCATGACTACAAGGAGATTCCTCCTCACATAAGCATTCTGTACCCACATGCAATGAACATTCATACCCCACGTCTGCATTTACAAAACATTAAATCCATAGTGAAGTTCCTTGGGGTTGTGCAATGTAAATCTCTGTGTGTGGAGATACACATTGAATGTACTAGGCAACTGTTGTGGTAAGCTTTGTGAAACCAAATGCACAACTCAACGTGGATCTACATGCATAACGGCACCTCATGTGTGATTCCACTTCTGCAAGCATAAACTAAATGTGAGTGTTCCTCATTGAATAAAAATGCCCAATTGCTTCCTTAGGCAGACTTGTAAGACACACTTAAGTGAATGGCTGCATAGTGTTAAAGATACAAGGACATATGGTAGTCTATTGTGTGGTTTACCCTCCAGCCCGAGCCCTCACTCTTTCACATATTCAGTTAAAGTAGATCTGGTACACTTTAACCATACCCGGACTCTGGCTTCAGTCAAATTGGTCCAGACAGCTATCTCCTCTCGGGTACTCATGTCAGGATACCGGTTCCTCTGGAAAGTGGCTTCCAACTCCTGGAGTTGCTGGCTGGTGAAGTGAGTTCTTTGCCTACGCTGCTTCTTTTTCAGGGAGCCATCCTCAGGATTGGAGTCATCAGTCTGATTCTGCTGTGACTTTTCTGTGTCTGTGAGAAGGAAAGCACAGGAATTTACCACAGAGTTTCACAGTGGTGTGGCCTTTCCAGGAGTCAAGAGGCAATACTCTTCTTACACAAGCATCGTAAAGTGAGGCTGGGGATTGGCACAGATTATGCTGCTACCATGTGGTGAGCTATTTGTGTACAACAGCTCAACATATAGACTGAACCATTTTGTTATGGTCCAGATAATAGCCAAAGACAACTAAATAAACAAAATTTTGCCCCATACTTATAGTGACCTACTGTGTAAGCACAGATATTTTGTGGGACGCACATGAGGGTGTATTGTTCCCCTCAAAAACTGCTCTTCATTCTTCCACTCTATTCCCTGCATCCCTACTTCATACTAGCATCTAAGATCTAGCCTATGAACCTATACACTGTTAATGGGATTAAGCCCTGGTTCATTCAGAGCAACTTGCTGTTAAGTGCCTTCAAGTCATTTTGTGAGTTATGACAACACTAAGATGAACTTATCACAGGGTCTTCTTGGCAAGTTTTTTTTTAATGAGGGGGTTTGCCTTTGCCTTCCTCTAAGGCTGAAAAAATGTGTCTTGCCTAAGGTCACCCAGAGGGTTTCCATAGCTGAGCAGGGATTTGAACCTTGGTCTCCAGAGCAGTAGTCCACTGTTCGAACCACTATACTAGGGCCACTTCCGCACTAGACAGTTATAGCGCTATGATTCCACTTTCGACATCCTATGGAATCCTGGGGTTTGCAGTTTTGGGAGGGGCCGGGCGGATTCCATAGGATGTTGCAAACCCCAGGATTCCATAGGATGTTGAAAGTGGAATCACAGCGCTATAACTGTCTAGTGCAGAAATGGCCTAGGTCTCAAGCAACTTACTTGTGAGTAATCATGCACAAGTCTTAATGACTGGGGCTTTTATAAGAATTAGTTTTTTAAAAAAATTATTTGATATTTACAAAGTTGTGGGAGAATGTACTGAATAAATATGGGAAGAGAGTGAATGTTTACATCTTGCTTCTTAATATTTCCTTCCTAATCTGGAAGAGCAGCACTTCTCTGAAGACAGAGCAAAAAATGAGCTGTGCTTTGGCCTTGACTCTTTGATTACTATCTATCTATCTATCTATCTATCTATCTATCTATCTATCTATCTATCTATTTATTTATGGTTTATGTGGGGGCTTTTGTTTGTCTTTGGCCATGTGCTGAATCACTGATTTGCCTGGGGGTGAAGCTAGCAACTACCAGTTGTATATAACTACTGTTCCGGAGCTCAGTCTCTGAGGGTCAGTTATACCATTAAGAATTATTACAGCCCAAAATGGGTGGAAAAAAAATAACTGCAGGAATGGAGGAAGAAGGATCTGTTTTTGTCTGCTGCAGTGTGTGTCTTCTTGACAAAAAAACCTCTATGAAGACACCTGCAGGAAGTGCAGACTGATGGTCCTCTTAGAAGAGAAGGTCAATGCACTGCAGCTACTTCTTGAGATTCTTCAGTGCATCACAAAACAGAAGGACTTCCTGGATAGAACAGAGGGAGAACTGATCTTGCAGAACCAGCCAAAAAGAAAAGGCTAATGAAAACCAAGAGAGATGTAACATTGAGGGAGCACCTGGAGGACAGTCACTGTCAGGAGAAGCCGTGCATAAGGGATTCAGAAGCTATCCAATGAAGCAACCACTTCCTACATTTTCCTGAGGAACAGTGATAAGAGGCACAAACAGGAGACCAGCAGCAAGAGACACTGCATGACAAGGAAGGAGCCAACCTAACCACCAACTGCAGTAAGAAGAAAAGCAAAGTGCTGGTGTTAAGCGATTCATTGCTCAGGTGTATAGAGAGAACTGTATGCCAGCTGGACAAGATGAATTGGGAAGTGTGCTGTCTGCCTGGTGCACATATCCAGGATGTCACTGGCAAGTTGCTGAAGCTTATCAAGAACACAGAGCAGTACCGCTTTCTTCTGATTCATGTGGACACCAACAACACTTAAAAGAACATCTTTGAGCAGATCACTTTAGATTATGAAGTCCTGGGCAGGAAAGGGAAGAGTTTAGAGGCATAGGTGGTATCCTTACCAATTCTACCAGTGAAAGATGGAGGACCACACAGGGACAGGAAAATGCTGCAAGTAAATGATTGGCTGCACAGATGGCGTTCGTGAGAGAGGTTGGGCTTCTGAGACCATTGTCGTTACTTCTTAGATGAAAGAGTACTTGCTATACCTCATGTAGACTGAGAAAAATGTCTTTGGCAAAAGAATGGCTAATCTGATCAAGAGGGCTTTAAACTAAATCCTTGGGGGTCAGAAATGATTGCTTAAATGTCTGTCCAAAGGCAAATTCTAAACACAAAGAAGCAAATTCTAGAGGAGAAGCTGAGAGAGAGTGGGAGCCACAATAAAACTCTTAGTAGAATATAAGATGAGAACACTTTAGATGTCTACACATCATTGCACAGAGTTTGAGAAACAAGATGAGCTTGAAGTCTAGTGCAGGAAGGTAAACATGACTTAATAGATATAGCAGAAACTTGACAGGATGATTCCCATGACTGGAATATAACAACTGAAGGATATAATCTGTTCAAAAAGAATAGACAGGGAAAGAAGTGAGGGGGGTTAGCATTACATGTCAAAGCCAAATTCACTTGTACAGAAATCCATATAAGTGACCAAACTGCACCAATGGAGACTGTTTGGGTAAAAATAAATGGAGAAAGAAATAAAAACAGCACTGTGATAAGAGTTTGCTACAGGCCACCAAGACAAGGTAGTGGATGATGCTTTTCTGAAAAAAATCTAGGAAAGCTCCAAGATGCAAGAACAAGTAATTATAGGGGACTGCGATTATCCTGATATCTGCTGGGTGACTAGCTCTGCTAAGCATGGTCTCTCCAACAACTTCCTGGTGTGCCTTGGAGATAATTCCTCTTTCAAAAGGTAGAGGAAGGCTCAGCAGTTCCAGACTTGATCCTAACCAACAGGAAGGATTTGGTCACTGGAATCAAACCAGTTGGTACTTTAAGGGAGAGTGACCATGTAATGGTAGAATTCATGACTGTGGGACAGGCCAAAGCAGAGTATAGTCAAACATGAACCTTGGATTTCAGGAAATCTGATTTTATGAAGTTCAGGGAAATACTGGGCATACCACCCACTACTTTGCTTCAGTTTTCTCCCAAAAAGAAAACTGGGCACTTCCATGCAGCAGCAGAGACCTTGGCAAGGAATCCAGGTTGCAACTCAAAATTGATAAGAAGTTAGTCAACAATGACCTAGTTAACCTAGGAGTATTGAAGTAACTTGCTGACATACTTGCAGAACCACTTTTCATCATTTTTGGAAAATCCTGGAGAACAGGTGAAATGCCAGAGGACTAGAGATATACAAACATTGTCCCTCTTTTCAAACAAGGCAAAAAAGAAAATTCTGGAAACTACAGGCCAGTCAGTGTGACCTCAATACTAGAGCCATTTCCATACTAGACTGTTCTAGTGCTATTATTCCATTTTCAATATCCTATGGAATCCTGGGATTTGCAGTTCAGAAATGGCCTAGGAAAAATGTTAGAACAGATTATATAGGATTCTGTTTGCTAATATCTTCATGACAATGCTGTGAGTAGTAGGAGCCAGCATGGGTTTGTCAGGAATAAATCCTGCCAAACTAAACTTATATTTTTTTTGATTGGGTCGCTAGTTTAATAGATGGTAGGAATGCTGCAGATGTTATTTATCTTGATTTCAGCAAAGTATTTGATAAGGTCCCCCCATGATATTTTGATCAGCAAACTGACTAAATAAGGAATAGAGGGAAACATCATCAGGTAGATTCAAAATTGGTTGGAAATTCATGCTCAAAGAGTTGTCATCAGGGTCGTGCTCCAGATTGGAAGGAGAGCACAAGTGGAATGCTGCACGTTCTGTCCTGGGTTACATTCTTCAATATTTTTATCAATGATTTAGATGATGGGGTAGAAGCAATCTTTATCAAATTTGTGGATGACAGAAAACTGGGAAGGATAGCTTACACATTGCAAAACAGGAACAGAATTCAAAAGGATGAAAGGTATCTTGCATTCTATTCCCATCTCCTAGTATTTGGTGATCATAATCACTAAATATGCATTTCATTCTTTCTCTGCCTCCTGCTGGCCACATTAATTTTTTAAACTTTTGCAACAGATGTTAGAATTAGCAACCTTTGTATGCCTGTGTTCACTAACTGCTAGCTTGTCAGTTTGCAGACTTCCTGTTTGCTTGCTTGCTTTTCCACACTCAATTTCTTCTTGCACAACATATAGCCTTTTTCTCCATCATTCTTTCTCCTCCATTAGACCACATATTTGATTATGAGCAAGTAATTTGTAAACAGAGCTGCTTTTATTTATTTTATAAAGAAGACTAAGTGGCTTTCTCTGCTAGATGCTGTGGATGTTTGGTGGGAGGACTACTGTATTTGCCGGCATATAAGACACACTTTTTTCACCAAAAATGCCTTCTGAAACTGGGGTGCATCTTATACACCAGCAAACATGGTAACTCCTGCTGGGGCATAGGAAATCGAGGGGAATGAAAGGAGTGCTCGTGCAAATGCCTGGGTGGGGAGAAGTCCCTGCCGAGGCAAAAAGGAAAGGAAAGGCCTTTTTATTCCTTTTTGCCTGGGGAGCAAAGTTCTCCTCACCAAGGAAGAGACAACAGGAAAGGGGAGAAAGGAGCTTTTGTCACAGACACACTCTTCCTGTTCTTTCTGCCTCAGCAGGGAGGTCCCCCTACCCAAGCAGAAACGACAGGAATGGGAGACGGGGTATTAAAATATTTTTCCCTAAAGAATCTAGTCTGAAAATAGGGTGCGTTTTATACACCGGTGCATCTAACACGCCAGCAAATACTGGTATTCAGCTTCTGCTGAACACCAAATATGAGGAGGTGGGAACAGAATGCAAGATACCTTTTGTCCTTTTGAATTATGTTTCTGCTGAACAAATTGATTCTTCTGCTTGTGAGATTCAGTACTGTCTTTCACATTGCCCAACCATACAGTAGTGAAAGAATGTCAGCCAAGATCCTGCATCAGGAGATATGACTAACGCAATGAGGCTCTGTTCTTGTAACAACATCTCTTGATGCCATCCCAAAAAAACCTAGGCAGCTGCCTGTTGCAAAGCACCCTGCTACCAGGAGAGGGCCGGAGAGTCATCACACACTGCCCTCCTCTCTAGAGCCTCACAAATCTGTTAGAGAGGTTGTCCTGCTGAAAAGGTGGTTTTAGAGGGCACTATCAGTCACTCCAATGGTGCAACATCATAAATACTAAATAGGATGTCAGCTGTCCTTGGCCAAAAAGTCAATCAGATTTTGATGCTTGACAATCAAACAAACAGTTGGCTGTATGCCTTTTGAGCTTCCAGGATTTTCTGCAATTTTCAACACGACTGGGGAAGTGTGGTGTGGCTCTCAGTTTAGAGGGAAAGAAAAGCGGATAGATTTCAGGGCTACTCCTGCCTTGCTTTGTATTCATAAAGGTGTCATTTTTTAGCCTTGGCCAATCTGCGTTTTGAGGTTTACTAGGTTTACTTTGAGGTTTACTATGGCTGTAGAAAACTCTTTAGGGAAGTGCATGCAAGACACACGCTGACATTTAGAATCTCACTGCCCCAAAGGGATTTTGAGTGTTTTGTGATAATTTGACCAAAAACAACCTTTACTTCATTATGAACACTTTTAAAATGCATCTTGCTGCCACTGGCAACAATAATAACAACAACAAAAATCCAAGCCTACAATGAACATAATTCGTTCTCCTCCATTAGACCACATATTTGATTATGAATCACATATCAAGGCATACTTCAGAGATTACATCCCACCTCGGCTTTAGCAGAGATTGTGTGGATCCTTCTACAACAGAGGAAAACAGAGGGGAAAGCAACTCTTGCCTCCCAGGCCAATAGGCAGGGTGGAATTAAGGCTCCTGACTCAAGGCTAGCATTTACTCCTGCCTAGATTTGGCTATAGTCTAGCTGTTCCATGTGAGGATGTTTAACCCAGATGCTGATATGACCTATATGTTAATTTGCTTTTTGTCTTGGTTCTACCCATTTGGTTAGCAAATGATGAGTTTTAAAACTGAGAAGTGTTTTACTTGGATATAAATTCAAGATTTTCTATGAGCAATTTGTGCTGCATTTGCTTGCTGGTTGCTCAAAATATGAGAAACTGCTCTGTTAAGGAGAAATCAAACATCTCTCTTTTCATCTACAAGAACTGGACATTCTGCAACAGAGACATTTTGTTTAGACCGTTCTACGTACTTACCACTGTGTTCTTGTCCCTTGCAGCTGTGCTCATGTTGAGGGGTCCCAGATTCTGAGAGAGAGAGCGGGGGACTATGGACTTCTGAGTCAGTGAGCAAGTTGAACTCCATCTGCCTGGAACAAATATTGGAGAATTGCTAAAGATACACACAAAAAAGTGTGAATGGTGTATATATGAAATGTTTCTTTACTTAGAAGCAAGGTTAGTTCCGTGGAACTTGTTCCAGGCTACACTGCATGCTGTAAGATGTAAGTATGTGTAGGGCCAATCTGGACTGGGGCCACCACACATGTAAAGATGAGGCATAAATCTTTCTACTCACCACCATTTTTGCTCTTAAAGGCCATTTCCGCACTGGACTGTTATAGTGCTATTATTCCACTTTCAATATCCTATGGAATCCTGGGGTTTGCAGTTTAGAGAAGGAGGGGCCAGCCAGCCCCACCCTAAACTGCAAACCCCAGGATTCCATAGGATGTTGAAAGTGGAATAATAGCACTATAACAGTCCAGTGTGGAAATGGTCGAAGTCTCACTCCATAAAAAAGAGGGGAAAAGAACCCATCTCATTTGGCCCTGGTTGAAGCCCCAGCTTCAGGAGCTGAGCGACAGCTACAAAGGGAACTTTCAAGTTCCTTCTACCCATGTACAGTAGTCCTGATCCAGTCTGCACCAATGTGTTTAGTAACAAAGGAACATCAGACTCAGCAGTATGAATTATGCATGTTTACTCAAAGTAAAAACTTCTGCCATATTCCACAGGACCATTTGTAAATGTGCAAGGAACTACAGTCAGCCAGCCAGCCTGCCTTCTGCTGGGGGTGGAGGTGGTGATATTAATGGATATGGGATTGGACAAAATTTGAAATGGCTGAAAATCTCTGATTTCTACCTGGACCCTCACTCCAACTTGAAAGCACAACACTATGTTTTTCTCGAACTGAAAAAGAAATGATACATTCATTATATTTCTTTCTTCATTTTTCTAAATGGACACTTGCTGTGCGCATTATTGATATGTGTGCATTTCTCTCACATTGACTGAAACATGTATGTGTGCATTTTTAAATGGTTAATATACTTCTAAGATATAACTTTCAAACATAAGAATTTATAAAACAGATTTTGGTGGAGTGCACAGATCATATTGCAGGCTTGTAAAATACAGATTTACAATTGCAAATTGCATTCAGATCTACGTTTGGATCCAAGATGTATGCTTGGATAAACTGTGGTCAAAAACAAACAGAAATGATTTTTTCTGCCATGACTATTGCCATCATTTCACCTAAACATCACAACGAACTTCCTGACAGTCAGAGCCATTTGAGAGTGGAATATGCTGCCTCAGTGAAATGTGGTGATCTCCTTCTTTGGAGGTTTTTAATCAGAGGCTGGATGCCCGCTTGCTGGGGGTGCTTTGAGTGTTTGTTCCTGCACGGCAAGGAGTTGGACCCAATGGCCATTGTGGTCTCTTCGAGCTCTGTGATTCTGCTAATACTGCATTTTTGTGAGTTGCTTAACTTTCATCAAAATGGGACAGCACAAACTAACTTTCTACTGCTGTTAGAAGATTATTATTTTAAGATTATTATTTTTATTATTATTATTTTAAGAGGATATGGGGGGAAAGGTGGGGGGAAAGGTAGCGGAGGAAACGTCCAGAGTGGAGATTGTGTCTGCTTGTGAATTGGCTGGCATCTTTGCTTATTTGTTTCATTATCCCGTACTTTTAGCTTACACTTTTCTCTACGTTGAGTCAAAATGTGATGAGCTAACATGCTTCTGAATTTTAAATGCTGACACTGAACATCTCACTTTTCCTAATCTGAGAAGAATTAAGAATTTTTAGATTAAGGGGGAAAAAAAGAAAGACATTATGGATTCCTGCCTGCCTATCCCAGATCATGTGAAGGCAAGCATAGTGTTCTGACTCATGCACACACACGAACAAGCACTCACGCACCACCCCCCACTCACACAGCCTTGTCACTTTTAGGTAGTGCACCTGTATATGAAATGCTGGGAAGGGAGCTGTGTTTGCTCTGATACTTTTTCATGCAGTATTTTGTGCAAGAAGGGGACTCCATCTGTAGCTCTTGCTATTGTCATGTCTCTTGCATGATTCTTGGAATTATGCAGAAACACACAGCGCATTAATTCCCTGGATTAAGACTTGATTAAGACGTGTGTAACTTTGCTGTCTCTGAATGTATTAAGACCCCTTTTCAAGGAAGCAGCAGATGGAATTTCTTCCCAATGTTTGTAGATGATAATTTCCCCTTCTTTGACAGCTATTTGCATACGATTGCAGCTGCCAGGCACACAGTTTCCTCCCTTCCAGAGATTGAAAAGACACTGCTCAAATTCAGAGTCTTCTCTTTCATCTGCTAAAAAAACTACTTGGTCACAGCAAGGCAGTACTTCTCCCTGCTTCCTCTAGTAAAAGATTTTGACTTACTTGCTGAAAGCTAAATTGCTTAATAGATGAGTTCTAGGCAACCCTATTGTACCATGGAAGGTTTTGCTGGAACAATTTTGCTCATTTCCTAATTGAGAAGTCACATATCACACACACTCCAGCCCTATACTTGTTTCATTTTTAAAAGTCTCATTGATCGCAGCAATTATGCTTGCTTCCAAGTGAGTATGCTTCAGAGTACAATCTTTAATTTCTGTTGCTGTACGAGGAACACTTCTTCTTCTTTTTCCTCTCCCCCTCCTCCTTGTTCCCCCGCTCCACTTGTGTCCCACATTCCTCCCAAAATTGAGACATAAGGTGGCTTACAGTTTTAAAGAGAAAAACAAATAAAAATATACAAAAGTGAATTTGCAGGAATTCCCTGTACTTGCCTCCCACAGAGATTAACCTATCAGAGACAACACTGTTATTCTTTTTTAGCTTTGAGGAAAACGCGGTGTGATACTGTGGCTATTTCTGCAGTGAATTAAGAAAGAATTATTCTCTGTATAATTCTAAAATTAATTGACAATTGTAGTTCAGTGTCTGTTTCGTCAGCAAACAGAATGTTATTTTCTGAAGGAAATCTCCATCTGCTTGATGATATTAATTAACAAATAAATATATTAACTGAAAGATCAGAACTACTAGACACAAAAGAAGTAAAACGAGTAAAATGGGCACACTTTATTATTGGCATCTTTTTTTAACAATGTTGTGAAATCTAATGAAAATTTAAGGAAAACAGGCCCTATGTTAGTCAAACTTAGGTTACACCTAGTTCAATGACTTTAACTGTCATTGGCCAAGGGGCTCACCCCTCAGCACCTGCACAATCAATTCACCTCATGGTTTCCAGTTCCCGGGGAGAACACTGGGGGAAGATATGAACAGACACAAACATTAGCACAATAAGACTTTTAGTAACTATGGGCCTTTTCGCATGGCGTTCTCCATGCGAAAGAGGGCCTGGAGCATTGCACGATTGTGAGGAGTGATCCACATGACGCATTCACAGTTGCGTGACGCTCCAGGGGCCGGCAGGCGCCGATCACGTGCCTTTTCATTTTCGGCTAGAAGCTGAAAATGGTGCGTGATCGCGCATTGCTCCCAGGCCCCATGCACACTTACCTGGTATGCGGAGCCTTTGGAGCCGTGCCGGTCACGCTTCCTGCCCCAGCGCAGCCTGGGAAACTCCCAGGTTGTGCTGCAGAAGGAAGAGGCGGGGCTATCGCGAGAGCAGGCAGCTCGTACGGAGCCGAAGGACCCCGGAAGTGAGAGACTCTCACCGGAGGCTGCTCGCACAATCCCTGCACCCCAGCGCCAGAAGACAGTAAGGTGCAGAAAGGGCCTATGACATCTACTTATTTATTTCCCCCTTTTGCTTTGCTTTTATTTAAACAGTGAGATGTATGAGTTGCTTAACACCTTATGAATTTCCTCCATAGCAATGACTTCTGCACTGGAAAAAAAAATAGAAAAGTACTGTAAAGCCAGACAGAGACTATCATTATATTCAATCTTTGACATCTTTCTGCATTTACATGCACTAAAATCTTGCTTCTCAATTTCAAGATACTACATGCATAAGCAGCTCATATGTGGTTTCACAGTCCACTCTTCAGAAACTCCACCCTTTCTTTCCCTATCTCTTCTCCTCTCATATGAAACTAGCGTATTTACCTGGTGTTGCCTGGGATTTTATTTTCTCAAAGGTAACACTTGTTAGAAATACCTTGGAATTACCTTACCTTACCTTGGGAATTAGATGTGGTTGAAATACACTCCCGTGTCTCTAATTCCCCAATCTGTCCTGTCCATTACATGTAACTTTTCCTTACATTCTGCAATCCAATTTGTATTCAGAGTCATTAATATACAGAGGTCGGTTTTCTGAGGGAATACACTGCCGTCCTCCTTGCTGACAGTCCTCGTCTCCATAGCAAGAGCTCTCTGGCTGAGGATTCTAAAGGCTCTTCCCTCAACTGCAAACCCTAGGATTCCATAGAAGCTTCACAGCCAGCCAATCATATGAGGTCTTCACTTGCCTGACACAGGCTCTTTATGCACAGCATTTGCCATGTGAAAGAGGGCCTGGAGCATCGCGCGATTGCGAGGAGTGATCTGCACGACGCACTCACAATCGCGCGACGCTCCAGGGGCCAGCAGGGGCCGATCGCGCACCTTTTCATTTTCGGCTAGAAGCCAAAAATGGTGTGTGATCGCGCATTGCTCCCAGGCCCTGCGCACACTTACCTGGTGTGCAGAGCCTCTGGAGCCAGGACGGTCATGCTTCCTGCCCCAGTGCAGCCTGGGAAGGTCTCAGGCTGCACTGCGGAAGGAAGAGGCGGGGCTCTCGCGTGAGCAGGCGGCTCGTGCAGAGCTGAAGCAGCAGGGAAGGAAGAGCCTCTCAGCAGAGGCTGTTCGCACAATCCCCGCACCCCAGCACTGGAACAAGGTAAGGTGCAGAAAGGGCATAGACAAACTCACAAACTTTGACTTTTATATATTAGATGTCTAGTTTATCTTGGGTAACTATTTGTGAGAGCAAGCATGGTGTAGTGGTTTAAGCATTGGACTATGACCCTGGAGACCGGGTTCAATTCTCCACTCAGCCATGGAAACCCACTGGGTGACCTTGGGTGAGTCACATACACTCAGCTCCAGAAATCCTGATGATAGGTTTGCCTTAGGGTTTCCATAAATCAGAAACAAGTCGAAGGCACACAACAACAACTGTTATTTGTACTCTAATGGAATACAATGGTTTCACATTCTGTTTTGAAGACTGATAAAACAAGTTTCTGACAAAATTTAGTGCCAGAGGGCATACATTTCATTTCTCATCTGAAGATGCTTAGATTAATTTGGTGGACTATTCGGTCAACTCTCTGTAGCTAACTGAAACTACTGGGTGGTGCACACCAGCTTCTTTCGGAAAAGCTCTTAGGCAATTTCTATACTAGCCTGTTATAGCGCTGTTATTCCACTTTCAACATCCCATGGAATCCTGGAGTTTGCAGTTTAGGGAAGGGCCTCAAAGGGGCCCCAACATCCATTCCATAGGATGTTACAAGTGGAATAATAGCGTTATAACAATCTAGTGTGGAAATGGCCTTAGTTAGTACAAGCCTTCATGTGGTTCTGTCGTGGATCACACTTGTTTCAATAACTTTCAGTGCAAAAGTATCTTGGAAAGCCTATTTTTTAATAGTAACTTTTGTTATGTTGGCTGTCTTGAAGGGGTTGACTCTTTCCCTTTGCTTTGCCATCATTTCTTAGAACAACCAAGATATTTGTCTAGTAGTTATTCCATGATTTATTCTTTTTTTAATTTTCTGTTTCTTTTTCCTCTTGCTTGCTTGTTTCCTTCCTCTTTCCTTAGGAGAATTAGAAACCTGCCATTTCCAGTTTTGGGACATACAACCAGCTATTATTCTTTCTATAAACATAGCTCACAGCTTATGGTTATTCTTTCCTATCATACACGTGTACTTATTTGCTTGGCTTTCCTCATCCCAAACCTCTTATTCTTTCTGTTTTTCTTTTTCTGGATTATAAATTCAGTCCATTTCCACACTACACTGTTATAGTACTATTATTCCACTTTCAACACCAGTTTGCAGTTTAGGGAGGGGCATTTAGAATTCTCAGCCAGAGAGCCCTTGGGCCTCAGGAAACAACAAACCTCAGGATACCATAGCATGTTGAAAGTCCAATAATAGCACTGTAACAGCGTAGTGCAGAAATGGCCTCACTCTCATGGTGATTCTTTCTTTGTGATCTTTATTCTTTTTTTATAGTAAAATGATACCAATACAATTTTCAATGAGAAATTGTGTTTCAACATTACACTTATATCAACTCTCCATTTAGCAGGTTTACTGTCTTTTGGGGAGACACACCTTGGACCTGGGCCACCACCCTGCTTGCTTAGTAGTTGTGCTCCTCCCCATGTTATGCTGTTGATTCCCACTTTGTAACTTTGCAACTAACCTCCAAGATATTACAGAGGTACTACGCTGCCCCTTGAACTATTTTAACATGCACACATGGCCACTCAGAGAAATTATCCATAATGTTGGAGTCTTCAGTATGTATACCATGATCTGTCTCATGATGCTTTGAGGACTAGGGCAGGACATTTGGATGTGTTTTGATCTCAAAGGTAAGCTCCCATATACACAAAAACAGAAAAGTAATGCAAGTTCAAGTGAAGTTCATGCATTTCTTGTGTATAAGAATATACAACATCAGTGCAATTTTCCTACACTTGGGATCTTAATGGAATTAAAATAGGAAGCAAAGGAGACCTGTATTCACTGGAAGATAAACAGCCACTGTAAGCCTGTTCCTCAAAAGTAGCTGAAGGCCTGTCAGCGGGGCAGGCTGTGCGCTGCCCGTGTTTCCTCCTCCTGTTCCATCTGCTTTATGTGAACTGGATTCCATTTTGCTCCAGCCCATTCAGGGGGCCAATTATTTAAATAAAGGCAAAGCTGAATACATCTGTTAAGGAAGGGGGGAATCCCTCAGTTGCTTTTTCCCTGCCGTTTGAGATCAGCAAATACGAACAGCATTTCTGGCAAGGACATGAGAAACTATTCATTCACAATTATTCCATCTTTAATTGTTCACAATAAATTAATTAATTAGCAAGTAATTTTAAATTTCTCTCCCAAGAAGTTGAAAACAATGCATATTAACTGCTTTTATGTTGCTGTTGTGTGAGTTCAAATCATTTTTGGCTCAGGGTGACCCAAAGGTGAACCTATCATGGGAGTTCTGGAGCTGAGAGTGTGTGATGCACCCAAGGTCAACAAATGGGTTTCCATGGGCAAGGAGGGAATCAAACTCTGATCTCCAGGGTCATAATCCAACATTCAAATCACTACACTACACTGGCTATTAGCTGCTTTATAGTGTTTTAATTTTCTTTGTAAACTTTTGAGTACTTATAGCTCTAAAAGTTTTTTTGGTACGTAAATTGTATATAAAGAAATCATTATTCTGTGAGGATTTTTTTTAAATTTAGGAACACAGTGAGATAGAAATGGTCTGTAAAGGAAGTGCATTATTTTCGATGTTATTAGAATATTAGAAAATAGTCATAGTCCAGTGTTCAAGCTACCACATCACATGGCTCCTAAGGCTGCTTAGAACATAGATTAAAACACAGTACAGTTAAAAACCTAATTAAAAAAACAGGCAAACCTATTAAAAACACCAATTTGAAATAGTTTTTAAAACATAGGTCCTTTTCGAACAGCATTTGCCATGCAAAAGGGCGCCTGGAGCGTTGCGCGATTGTGAGGAGCGATCTGCACGACACACTCACAATCGCGTGATGCTCCAGGGTAGTGTAGGCACCACTCATGCACTTTTTCATTTTTGGCTTTCAGCCGAAAATGGTGCACAATCGAGCATTCCTCCAGGGCCCTGTGTGCACTTGCTGTGTGTGCGGAGCCTCTGGAGCCATGGCGGTCGTGCTTCCTGCCCCAGCACAGCCTGGGAAACTCCCAGGCTGTGCTGCAGAAGGAAGAGGCGGGGCTCTCGTGCTACCTGCTCGGGAGCAGACAGCTTGTGCGGAGCTGAAGCAACGGGGACACGAGAGCCTCTCGCTGGAAGGTGCTTGCGCAGTCCCCACACCCCAGCGCCAAAAAAAGGTAAGCTGTAGAAAGGGCCATAGAAGAGAAGATAAATGCCAATATCATGTAGTGGTTTAAACATTAGACTACGACCCTGGAGACCAGGGCTGTTTCCATATGAGACTGTTACAGTGCTATTATTTCACTTTCAACATCCTACGGAATCCTGGACATTGCAGTTTAGGGAGGGACCCCTTCCTAAACTGCAAACCCCAGGATTGCATAGGATGTTGAAAGTGGAATAACAGCACTGTAATAGTCCAGTGTGGAAATGGCCCAAGGTTTGATTCCCCTCTTGGCTGTGGAAACCCACTGAGTGACCTTGGGTGCACCACATGCTCTCAGCACCAGAAAAACCCATAATAGCTTTGCCTTAGGATTGCTATAAGTTGGAAATGACTTGAAGGCACACAATAACAAAAGAAGATAAAAGTACAGGATACCCTGTTGAAAAACCCTTCTGCCTTATTAGGATGCTACATTATTTTAACAAAGAGCAAATTTTATTTAAGTAATATGTTCTTCGTGGTTTTTAATAAGTGGAGCTGCTTCTTTGTGGACACACTGCATTGACTAGGTACAAGATGTACACTTAACACAGAATTTAGATTGCATCTAAAGTTAACCCCCTGTGAATAGAAGAGCCCATTTCCATTGGAGGCAATTCAGATTCAGCAGAGCCTATTCATTTCTCCTTCTCTCCACAACTCCCAGAGCTGTCTCACACGCAATTCTGAAAGTTTGCTCCATTGCTACAGAGCAGATTTTTGGAGAATTATTGCACAATCATGGCTGGTGGGATGAGTCTCATGATTGGAATGTAGCAACAGAGGGAGATAATGTATTTCAGAAAAATAGACCAAACAGGAGTGAGAAGGAGTAGCACCATATGCCAAAGACACTTACATCTGTGAAGAGATCCATGACTTATATCCTGGAAGCCAGGTTGAGAGCACGTCAATAAAAAATTAAGGAGAAGAAGATGCTTAATAAAAATATTAAAAAAAAAATTAAGGGGAAGAGAAACAACAGTGATGTCACTGTGGGGGTCTACTACAGACCCCCAAGCCAGACTGAGAACTTGGATGATGCCTTCCTGGAACACATGATGAAATATTCAGAAAGGAGAGGTGTAGTAGTAATGGGAGATTTCAACTATTCTGATATTTGTTGGAAGTCAAACTCCTAGCTCTTTGGCCTCAGTAAACTACAAACCCCAGTATTCCACAGAATGTTGAAGGTGGAATAATAGCACTGTAACAGTGTAGTGCGGAAATGGCCACATTCTGCCAAGAGTACCAGGTCCGACAAATTCCATGGAAATGGTAAGGCCACTATGCAGGGAAGATGGCAAAATGCTAACAAGGAACAGAGAAAAGTCAGAGCTACTCAACATGTTCTTTGTCTCAGTCTTCTCCTAAAAGGAAAACAGTGCTCAACCTGGGGAAACTGGAGCAGATGATGCAGTAGGGGAAATCCAGCACAGAATAGATAAAGACGTAGTTCAGGAATACTTAGCTATTCTAAACAAATTCAAGTCTCCAGGGCCAGATGAACTACATCCAAGAGTATGAACAGAACTGGCAAAAGTAATTTCAGACCTTGGGATGTTCTTTGAGAATTCCTGGAGAACAGGTAGAGTTCCAGCAAACTGGAAGAGGACAAATATTGTCCCCATCTTCAAAAAAAGGAAAGAAAGAAGATCCAAACAATTATCACCCAGTCAACCTGACAACCTGGAAAGATTCCAGAGCAGATGATTAAACAGTCAGTCTATAAGCAATTAGAAAGGAATGCCAGGGTAACTAAAAGCCAACACAGTCATACCAACTAATCTCTTTTTTTACAGAGTTACAAGCTTGACAGATGAAGGAAATGCTGTTGATGTAGCATATTTTGATTTCTGTAAGGACTTTGACAAGGTCCCCCATGATATTCTTGCAAAGAAGCTAGTAGAATCTGGTCTAGACGATGCTATGGTTAGATGGATTTGTATTTGGTTGACTGACTAAACCTAAAGGGGGTAAACCAATGGCTCCTCTTCATCCTGGAGAGAAATGATTAGAGGAGTGCCACAGACTTCTGTCCTGGGCCTAGTGCTATTCATCATCTCTATCAATGACTTGGATGAGGGAATAAAGGACATTCTTATCAAAATTTTCAGATGGCAAATTAGGAGGGGTAGCTAATACTTCAGAAGACAGGATCAGAATTCAAAATGACCTTAACAGATTAGAGGATTGGCCAAGACTAACAAAGCAAATTTCAACAGGGAGAAATGTAAGGTACATTTCTCTTAGGCAGAAAAAAAGTAGTGCAGAGATATATGATGGTTGAGGGCTGGCTTGACCACAGTACATGTGAAAGGGATCTAGGAGTCTTAGCAGACCACAAGCTGAACATTAGTCAGCAGTGTGATGTGGCAGCTAAAAAAAACAATGCTATTCTAGGCTGTATAAATAGGAGTATAATGTCTAAGTTGAGAGAAGTCATCGTACCACTCTATTCTGCTTTGGTGAGACCTCACCTGAAATATTGTTTCCAGTTCTGGGCAGCACAACTCAAGAAAGACATTGTCAAGCTGGAGTGTGTCCAGAGAAGGATAACCAAAATGGTAAAAGTCCTAGAAACCATGCCCTGTGAGGAGGGGCTTAGGGAACTCTATAAGTTTAGCCTGGAGAAGAGAAGGTTAAGAGGTGACATGATAGCCATGTTTGAATACTGTATTTGCTGGTATATAAGATTCACTTTTTTCCCTGGAAAATACTTTTTGAAAATGGGGTGTGTCTTATATGCCAGTGTGTCTTATATGCCAGCAAATAGTATTTGCCAGTGTATAAATGGGGTACATCTTATATCTGGGTGTGTCCCAAGCGAAACAGTATTTGAAGAGATGTCATCTGGAAGATGCAGTAAGCTTCTTTCTGCTACTCCAGAGGCTGGAACACAGAGCAATGGCTTCAAACTTCAGGAAAAGAGATTCCACCTAAATATTAGGAAGAACTTCCTGGCAATAAGGGCAGTTTGTTAGTGGAATATGATTCCTGAGAGTGTGGTGGAGTCTCCATCTTTGGAGGTCTTTAAACAGAGGCTGGATGGCCATCTGTTAGGAATGCTTTGATGGTGTATTCCTGCATGGCAGCGGGGTTGGACTTGATGGCCCTTGTGGTCTCTTCCAGCTCTGTGATTCTAGGATGCAAACTTCTCTTACCCTTTTCCACCCATGAGATCAACTAGTTCATAGGATTGGTTCCAGACTGACACTGCAATCTGAATTAAAAGATAGGGAGTCTAGAGTGAGGTATAAAGGTCCTGTGCTGACTGAACTGGACTTAGACTGGCTGATTTTCTCTTATGCTAGCACAACCCTCTTGTGATGGCTGATCTCTGAGATTAGCCAATGAAGAGATCAGCTGGCACAAGGGCTGAGATCAGCCTGCTGAAGAGCCAAAAATGAGATGGTGGAGTGGGGATGGAACTGAATTACACCAGATCCAAATTTCACTTAGGCCAGAGGCACAGCCCTTGTGTCAGTGCAAAGTTAGACCATGGTTAAGGTTGGCCTAAGTAATTTCCAATACATGGAAATCAATGGGAGCTCCTCCAAAATAAAATTCCTGCATCTTAATCTATCGACCAGTGCCAGAATTATCCTGGAAAGACCAACATTTGGATACAGCACAGATTCCGCCAGTCTAATGTTAGCTCAGCCAGCTCTTGGTTCACTTGCTGAGTTAGGATTCCACATATGGACTCAATCCACAGAGTTCCACTCCATGCAACTCTAATCAACCTGCATGTCCTGACCTTCCCATGGTGATCACAGGCTATGATCAACTCAAACACTGATCTCATCATAGTCTCAAATCATAGTCTTGACCATCTGGCAATATCAGAAATAGCCTATGACATTTTTTTTTTTGAGAGACTAAGTCTTTTTTTAGTATAAAGCTATGGGAAAAATTAAAGGAGGCCAGCAAAGAGTAGCTTGAAAATAATGGAAAAATAATGGGCTACTATTTACAACAGTATGCAATGTTATGAAGGTGGTCTTCCATGGGTCCTTTATAATTAATAAATATCATAATATTAGCAAGTTGAATAATATAGCAAGAAAAAACTTTCATTTGGCCATCACTAAACATGAGGAGGCTCATTCATCCAAACCAGAGAACTTTCACATCTGATTAGTTATCTGTTGAATGTCACCCTTTTGGGACATCCCACTAGGCAGTCTTTTTCCATATTTGTACTAGATGTACACAAGGCTTTTGGAAGGTTTCAATGGGTCTTTTAGTTGCATTATCTTTAGCAATGTGATTGAGCATGGAGCTTATTGGAGCAATACCCAGGATAAACCAAGCCTCTGAAATTGTGATTAGGTCAATGGTTATGATTCCCCTGGGATTTGAATTAGGAGAAGATTAAACAGGTAAGCTCTTTCTGCTTTCATTGGCCTGGTGTGAGGGCTGGTGACGAATGCCCTAAGAAATATCACAATGATTAAAAACATAAATTAAACAGAAGTCAATATATTGTCCATTTATTTGCACCATGCAAATACTGCAAAGTCTACACTAGCCTATTATGGGCAGTAACAGGGCCATGCCTTAACTCCAGAGAATCAGAAAAGGCTTGCTTTAAGGATTACAGTGCATAAAGAACGTTTCTGGTATTTCAGTAAGTTCCAGTTCTACATTGCTTGGAATCCATATCCCAAAAACTTAATACACCTCAGAAGATTAAAATGTAAACCCCTAGTATAGGATCTATATGAGGCTATGCATAAAGTAAAGAAGAACTGAGGCAATGATATGAAATAAATTTATCAGAGGTGGGATGGATAGGTGGACTAAAAAAAGCCAATAATCCCTAAACTTCCATTTCTCTTTCAGACGTTGCCCATAATGAAACCACCTGATCGGAAGGAAATTTTGATCTCCTTACTCACTGGTTTCTAAGGAGAGTTCAGGCCTGATTTGCTCTAGGGCTTATCTTTTTAGCAGTCCAGGGTATCCATAGAACTCTTCTCCATCACCACATTTCAAATGACAGCTTTCTAACAGCTTTCTTCACTGTCCAGCTTTCACAACCATACATAGAAATTGGAAGTACAATGGCATGAACAATCCTAACTTTAGAATTCAAATGATATATCTTTACACTTTGAGATTTTGTCTAGTTCCTTCATATCTACCCTTCCAAGTCCTAGTCTTCTTCTGATTTCTTGGCTGCAGTCTCCTTTCTGATTAATGACTGAACCAAGGGATAGAAAATCTTTAACTATTTTGAGTTCTTCTTCATCTACTTTAAAGTTATGTAAATAAACTGTGATTACCTGCCTTTGCACTTTCTTCAATAGTTATCTCAATTTTTTGCTGTTTTCTGTTAGCAATCTGGTGCCATCTGCATATCTTAAATTGTTGCTGTTCCTTCCTCCAGTTTTCATGACTCCTCCACATCTAATCCTGCTTTATGCATGATGTGTTCAGCATACAAGTTAAACAAATAGGGTGATAAAATGCAGCCAGTGGCGGAGCTTGGACTGTGTGGAGGGGGGATGAAAAGGGTGGGGCTACAGCATGAGCGGTGTGGCCACTGTGCACGCAGGTGTGGCTGTGGTGCATGGTAGCAAGCATGGCCAGGGCACGTGGGGGCGTGGCTACGGGCCGGGATGCCCCACAAACATTGCCACCCAGGGCAAATCGCCACCCCTGCCCCCATGTCCCTACACGACTGAATGCAGCCTTGCTGGACCCCCATGTCAATTGGAAACCATTCTGTTTCTCCATATTATCTCCTGATGGTAGCTTCTTGTCCTGAGTAAAGGTTATGCATCAAAACAATCAAATGCAAATAAAACATGGAAACTTTTTAACCATATGTGGTGGACTTGCAAGAAGGCAAAAAAATAATCTGGGTCCAAATGCATACTTTGATTCAGAGAACATTAAATATTAATGTACAGTTAAAACCACAACTATTTATTTTGGGACTTATGGATAAACAACTGAAAAGGAACCATGGAAGAAAACTTCAGTACATGATTATGGCAGTGATACTGTTATATGCTCCAAAATAGAAGAATTCAGAAATTCCTACAGTGATTAAGTTAGCAGAAATGGATAAATTATCAAGTTTGATTAGAGAATAATAATTAGCGATATTTTTAAAAGATATGAAACCCTTGATAGACATGTTGAGGAAAAAATAAAATGATGTGATAACTGTTGGTTTTGAGAATTAATATGACTTAGCTAGCAGAAGAAGTGTATGAGTTAGTTCTTAGACAGTGGGGCAGGACTATCCTATGTATATCAGTATAAATGCTGAAAACAAGGTTGGACATCATGTATCTATATTTCTGTTTTTTTCCTGTATTTTTTTCTTTTTCTCTTTAGATTTCTATTTCTTCCCTTCTTTATGTGCTGTTTAAGTTTTTAAATTGTAATGTAAACATTTAAATTTTAAAAAAATATTTAACTTTTTGTTTAAATTTTTATTGTACATGGGAAAAAAATTCAATAAAAACTTTTTAACAGGACAATCAAATGTTGTGGTACACCTATTTCTTTAAGAGCAATCCAGAGTTTTTCATAATCTACACATCTAAAGGCTTTTCTATAATCTATGAAGCACAGGCTGGATTTCTTCTGAAATTCTTTGGTACAATCCATAGTGGTATACCTAGTATATTTGACAAACAAAGGTGGATCTTTTTTTTTTTAAACCATTCCTCCCTAAATTATTTTCAGTACTAATCATGAAATGAAACAATGGCCAGAAAAGAAATGCAGTCAGTGAAAACTCTCTTTTATCGAACTTTGTGTATACGATCATATCAGTATAAATAAATAAATAATATTACTAGACTAGATTCTGTCTCTGTCCAGTTGCTCTATTGGTATGCCATCTGTTCCTGGTGATTTATTTCTCCCGAGTGATCTGAGTATAGCTTCCACTTTACTTTCTAAAATTGTAAATTCATCTTTAATGGTTCTTCCTTGAATGAACCTGTCATCCACTCATTTCTTTATATAGTACTTCAGTGTATTGTTTCCATAAGCTTTTTATTTCAGCTAACACACACACAGACTTAATCTGTTTTCCTGCTGGTTGTAGAGCTTCCTTGCTTTTGGTTTAAATTTCCCTTTGATTTCTCAGATATCGTAGTAGAGGTCTTTTGTTCTCCTTTTTGTATGTGTGTGTGCGTGCTTCTATTTCTCTGCATTGATGATTATAGCAGCTCTCTTAGTCCTTTGTTCACTGATTCGATTTCTGTCACCTTTTACTTACGCTTCTTGTCTGTCCTTAACTGCTTGAAGAATGTCATCTGTCATCCATTGAGGTTTCTCTTTCTTTTTTGGACGCAGAGAGTGTGTTTGTGCATTCCTCCCTGACAAGGTCCCAAGGTCCCAGAGTTCTTCTGTCTCTCGGTCAATTAATGTTAATAGTGCAAATCTACTTTTTACATTATCTTTAAATTCTATGAGATGTTCTTCAGGTTGTATTTTGGCATGATGGTTGGTTTAGCATTCCTCCTTGGGTTTACTCTCATTTTTGACATCAGCAGTTTAAGGTCTCACTCTGCTCCTGGTCTTGTTTTTGCAGCAAGAATGGAGCTTCTTCATCTTCTTCCAATTATTTAGTTTATTTGATTTCTACATCCATCACCAGCTGATGTCCATGTATACCTCTTTGGTTGCTTGAAGAATGTGGGTGCGATGAACAAACTGTTAGGCTCAGAAAATTTCATTCAATTGCTCTCCTGCTTCATTTCTTGATCTTAGGCCAAAATTTCCTACAATCCTTGATTCTGCTCTGTTTCTTACTTTTGCATCCCAATCACCTAGGATTAACAAGAAGTCAGGTTTTGGTGTATGATCAAATTACTTCTGGATTCCTGCATACAATCTTTCAGTTTCTTCTTCCACTACCTGTGTCGTTAGGGCATAAACTTGGATTATAGTTATATTGGTATATTTTTCCTGAAATCATATGGTCTGAGCAAATCATATTTGGTCAGACTTTGCAATATATCCTTTGACTCTTTTTGCTATGTCTCTCCTCATTATTAAATGTCATCCCATTTCTTTTTAGATCTTCATTTCCTGTAATTATATGACTCAAAATGTCCCATTCCTGTCCACTTTAGCTCACCCACCCCAAGCGTTGGAATATTAACATCCTCTTTTTCTTGTTTTACTATGTCTAGCTTCTCTTGATTCATGCTTGTCCCACTCAACATTCCTATAATATGTGTTGTGCAGCTTCAGACTTTCTTTTCACCTCTGAGCAACAGCTGAATGTCCTTTCAACTTGAGTCCAGTTGTGTCACTAGCCATAGTGCTACTCATAATTGTCCTCTGGTCTACCCCACAGCTTGTTAAGTGCATTCTGACCTGGGAGTGTCATCTTCTGGTACTATCTCTTGTTTCATTTCATTTCATTGGCTCATCATAAGGTTTTCATGGTAAAAAACATTCAGAAGGGGTTTACCATTCCTCTTTCTGCGCATAACAAGTGTTACCAGTAAGTAGCATAGGAACGTGGGGGCGGGGGGGGGTGATTCGCCTCGGGCGGCAATGTTTCTGGGGCCTCCTGGCCTGTGGCCACGCCCCTGCATGCCCTGGTCATGCCCCCACGCAATGCAGCCATGCCCCATGCACAGTGGCCACGCCCCCCACACCGTAGCCCCACTTCCCACCCGCCCACCCTCCACATACTCCAAGCTCTGCCCCTGAGTGTTACTTATGGTGTCAGTAGTGTTGTCTTTAAGAGAGATCCTCTGCCAGTGTCGCCCTCCCGTACTGCTGCTGCCCAGTAGCTGTTTGGTACATTTAGTCTGGCTCCTCAGCAAAAGCCTGTCTGATATGGGAGACCCTACCAATACCACTGTTACTGTCAGCATAGTCTCTTGCCTCACAGAAAAAGAGAATCCCACTACCATGGAAAGGAAGTGCCATGGTGGGCTCTCTGAATATACTTACCCATAACCAGTCATCTTCTGAGGCCTCTTGTGCGGCTTGGTTAAATGAAGTAAAGTGAATGGTTCCTGCAAAGGGGGGCTTTTCTATGGGAGCGCCTGTTTTTTAGAATGTCCTCTCCATATAGCCTCAACTGCTTCTGTGGTCTTTCTGGTGCCGAGTGAAGGCCTTTTTCTTTTCCTAAGCTTTTAGTTTTTAAACACTGTCAGTGCTTTTTGATCTTATGTACTACTATTGTTCGCTGCAGTTTTTCTTGCTTTGATTCTATTTCGTGACTCTTTCAGTTTGATATAGATCACACATTGGTATTTCCTCCTATAATTCTTGCATGTTATGATTTTAATCTCTATTTTGTCAACTATGCATAGCATTCTAGCTGCTGGGTAGTATAGAAGTATAGGCATTAAATAAATGTGAAAAGCAGAATGTTTTGAGGATTCTAAAAATAAAATATTATATTACTTTCCAGCTGAGACAGCTGATAGTCCTAGTGTGAAATCCTAAAAATAAACCAAATAGCATATGGAACAAACAAACAACATAATATAATACATGGATTTCTACAGAGCTTAGTCAATCTGCAACTCCTTTCTGGTGAATTCTACCCTTTTTCCTAGGGAGCCCTGCAGCTTCAACTTTGGATAAACTTGATAAGCCCTTCTTGAGAAGTCCTTTATGAAGATGAAAATGTTGCATAAGAAACAGTCACTGCCTCCATCCTTGATCTTCCATTATTATATCATACATTGTTATGCTGATAACTATAGTCAGTGTAAGATTTGGGGATACTCTAGGATTTATAGAACAGAATAAGGAATTTTTATATGCAGGAATTTCTATTTCTGGGGCTTAGATGTTTAAACAACTACAAAATACAAATTTGCTACAAATTAATATTATACCAACTATTAAGAATCAGTCAATTAAGGTACTGACTAGTCTGAGCTATTTGTTTGCAGATACAGTCCTGAGTGAAGGTCTTAATCGCAGTTATTTGTAACATCTTATCGCAGGAATCTGCTGTTATTACAGATGGGCTCAGAGTAGCATGGGAGAATGAAAATGGGGCAGATATAGACTGTTGACACCATGGCCTTTGATGTGGCCCAAAGTAACCATTTTGGTCAGTATCAGCCAAACATGAAGACATTCTATAAAGACCATTCACTAGTGATGCCTTACTCTGCTTATTTGGAGTCACTTGACATAGTAAATCCATACTGCCAAAGAGTGTGTGGCACAGGCAGGTTCTTCTCTGGACCGCCGCTGTCACAGCTGTCGTAATATTACAACCAATATTGCCAAAGACAGCCATGGAACCACACTGCAGATTATTTTGCAGCAGTGGGTAAATACTTTGATTCCACATTTTAAGATTTCTGGGTAATTTGGGATAAATTAACAGCAAAAGTACTGCATTTACACTATGGATTTCCTAATTATTCCTGACTGATACAGATTAGTGGGGTGGATTTGGAAACTTTTTGCTTCTTATTTATCAAATAACACAAAAAAATACCATTGACTAAATACAGATTATGACATATGGCTCAATAGAACAGAATGTATGTATATCCTCCAGTAGGTAAAAACAGCATCATTCTTATGCATGGGAGGGGCAATGCCATGGTCTGTTGGACAGACATAACCTGAATTCAAATGTGCCATAGTCAGAAGACAGAAATAAAGGTGTGTACAAGCAGCTAGTTCCAATCAAAATGAATGAAGCAAGGCATACCACAGAGCAAGTCAGAGCAAGTCAAATAGAGCTATTATACATATATGCAATTGGTTGCATTTATACTGTTTAGAAGACACAGATTTAATTTTATATTTAAATAACAACAACAACAACAACAACAACAACAAAATTTATTTCTATCCCGCCTCTCCACAAGTATTGAGGCGGCGAACAACATAAAAATACATTAATACATTAAAAGAGATTAAAAACATACCCAATCCTCACCATCCACCAACCCACCTAAACCAACCCCTTAAAACACACAACAATTAACAAGCAGTTGACTATTGACAAAACAAGAAGACAATTGATGGGAGGCGATGAAAATGCTAGTCTTGGAAGGTCTGTCGGAAGAGATCAGTCTTGACCACTTTTTTAAAGCAGTCCAGACTGGTAATGTGCCGGGTCTCCTCCGGCAGGCCATTCCATAACTTGGGAGCGATAGAAGAAAAGGTCTTCTGGGTAACCACAGCCAACCTAGTTCTGACTGGCTGCAGTAAATTCCTCCCAGAGGACCTTAATGTGCGGAGCGGATTATATGGGAGAAGGCGATCCCGCAGGTAGGCTGGCCCCAAGCCATGAAGGGCTTTAAAGGTAATAATCAACACCTTGTACTGTGCCCGGAAACTAATAGGCAGCCAATGGAGAGACTTTAAAATTGGTGTTATATGGTCAGTTCTAGGTCTACCGGTGACCAACCTGGCTGCCATATTCTGAACTAATTGAAGTTTCCGGACTAAGCACAAGGGTAGCCCTATGTAGAGCGCATTGCAGAAGTCGAACCGCGAAGTTACCAGTGCATGCACCACTGTTTTTAGGTGCTCCAGCTCCAGAAAGGGGCGCAGCTGGCGTATCAGCCGAAGCTGATAGCAGGCACTTCTGGCCACCGCATCTATTTGAGCTGTCATCTGAAGTGGCGAGTGCAGGAGTATCCCCCAAGCTGCGAACACAGTCTTTCAGGGGAAGTATGACCCCGTCTAGGACTGGCTGACAAATCTCCATGTCTGGGCTAGGGCCCCTAACAGCGAGTACCTCCGTCTTATCTGGATTCAGCTTCAGTCTGTTTTTCCTCATCCAGTCCATTACTGCTTCAAGACATTCATTCAGAGGTGAGATGCCACCCTTAGTTGATGCTATTATCCGAGGCATGGAGAGATATATCTGGGTGTCATCAGCATACTGATAGCACCTTGTTCCATGCCTCCTGATGATCTCTCCCAGCAGTTTCATGTAGATGTTAAATAGCATTAGGGACAGGACAGCGCCCTGAGGGACGCCTGATTTAAGCTCCTTTTTCGAGGAGCAACTGTCCCCAAGCATCACCATCTGGTATCTACCTGAGAGATAGGACCGGAACCACTTAAGCGCAGTACCCCCGATCCCCAACCCTCTCAGGCGTTCCAGAAGGATACCATGGTCTATGGTATCGAAAGCCGCTGAGAGGTCCAAGAGTACCAGCAGGGTCACATTTCCCCTGTCGATACCTAGGCAAAGATCGTCCACTAAGGTGACCATGGCAGTCTCGACTCCATATCCTGCCCTGAAGCCAGTTTGAAATGGGTCTAGATAATCTTTTTCATCCAAGACAGCTTGGAGCTGAAGACCAACAGCCCTCTTGATCACTTTGCTTAAAAATGGAAGATGGTCTATAATTATTCATATCCAGGGGATCTATGAAGGGCTTTTTTAGGAGCCGCCGTATAATCGCTTCTTTTAAACAAGCTGGAAAATTGCCCTCCCTAAGGGATGCACTAATAATGTATCTTAAATAGGTCTTAATTGCAACTCTTCCCTGGACGACCAGCCATGAAGGGCAGGGATCAAGAGGGCAAGTTGTCTTTCTTATATTTCCAAGGAGCTTGTCTACGTCCTAAAGAAAACCAAGGCTAGCTTGAGATCAGTCAGTTGACTTGTGGCACATTGTTTTTAGGCAAGAATAATGCCTCTGAGCATATGGATTGCTATTACTGCAAACAACTCCACCTCTCCACACACATATGTAATACAGAAGCAGAGCAGTGGAATATCTCTCAAAAAAATTAAAGCATCAGTAAAAGGTACCAGACCCTGTCTGGTCCTGGAAGCTAAGCAGGATCAGCCCTAGTTAGTACTTGGATGGGAGACCACCAACAAATACAAGGTGCTCTAGGCTGTATTTCAGAGGAAGGAACTAGCAAAACCACCTCTGAACATTTCTTGTCTAAGAAAACCCTATGAAATTCATGGGGTTGCTACAAGTTGACAGCTGACTTGTAGGCACACACATACCTTTAATCTCCACTGCACTGACCAGGGCAAACAAATTGTGACCCAAAAAAGGTACAATTCTGTTAACCTCCGTGCAAATAACCCATTCTTTGTTTCCTCCAGATTTTTTTTTTCAAAAAGAGGTTGTTTTATTTACAAAACCCCTTCAAAATGTAGCAATAACACCCCCCAAAACATAAATAAGGTAAACCAGATGCAGTTTGAGAGCTTCTCACCCTATGATATGTCACCATTTGGTATAATAAATATTCCTTTTCTACTCTATCTTGTGAAATGTAGCATGGCTCACATCCTCAGTCAGGACTCTCCTTGCAGCTATCTGTTCTTTTGGAGCAGTCTCTGAATGAACTTGGTCAGTGTTAGCACCAAAAGGAGAAGGGAGTTCCTATATAGTTTATTTGTAGGCAGGAGGAGATGAATGCATTTTAGGAAACTGACTTCTTTATATTGGCAAATGCTTAACGCAATAACATATTCTTTCCATAGAAGACAGTGATGGTGTCATGACTATAAATAAATCTGATTATACGTGAACCTCAAAGAACCTTTATAACTGTGTGGCCTGTGGATTGCATGTGGCTCCCAGTATTCCCCCTGCCCACAAATGACCTCTAGAGGGCATTTTGTCATGTTTGGACCCCCACGTACATTTTAGACTCTGGACACACACACCCCTTTTTTTAAAGATTAATGTGGCCATCTACCAGTGATGTATTTAAGTCTTTTACTCTAAGTCTCAAGTCAAGTCAGGTCTCAAGTTTTGGAGCCAACTTTATACCCCAACCTATAGTACAGAATTTCTGGACAAAGTTGAATGAAGTCAGTTTTAACAATTTAAGCAGAGTCAACCCTCCACATTTGCAATTTTGCCAACTGCAGCTTTGGAAGTAGGGAATAGGATCCCTCTTACTTTCCATTTCTGAAGCTGGAGGATTTTTCAGAATAGGATCCTTCTCACTCTCCATTACTAAAGCTTCAAAAGCTTTAGAAGGAAGGATCCTTCCTCCTCAAGTCCACTGCCTAACACACTTGCTGTTATCTGAGAAACATGCCCTTTGCTTTGGAGACGAGTTTTGCCTTTCTGCTCTTAGGAAAAGTTTTAGAAGCCTCCTCAAATCTGCAGCAGAGACAGGCTGCTGTGCAGACCTCAAGCTCATTGCCTAACCTGTTTGCTATTTCACTTCAGGAAATATACCCACACTTTGAGGTTGAGACAGATCTTCATGTGACCAGTAGGGAAAAAGAGATGGAAGTATTGTTCAGAGTTGTAAGGTTTCTGGATGAACGTATTCTGCCACTGAACCAAGGGCAGCAAGTCAGTCGCTAAAAATATACAAGTCTCAAATTGAGTCCAGTCAGTGCATCATTTATTGCCGAGTCGAGTCCGAGTTGAGTTACCGAAGCGACTTAAGTCCGACTTGAGTCTGAGTCAGTTGACTCAAGTCTACATCACTGCCATCTACCCTGCAAAAATTGTCCACCACTGATTTAGAAGAACCTGTTATCATTAATTTGGGTAAGAGGGTGTGTGTGGGGGTATATCTTTCTTATATTACGCACAAAAGCCAACTGGGCTGAAGACAATGAGCTAGTGGGGTACAGAGCACAGAGCTGTCTTCGGTGACAGGTTGCTGCTACCTCTCTACACTTATTGCCTGGGGGACTACCTCACTCTTCCTAATAGTGGAGCCAGCTCTTTTTCTTTATTATGTTAGCCTGTGCGGCTGTGTTCCTAGTTTAGATGTACTGGCACAAATTCCTCTGGTTTCATTTCAGACCTCTGACTTCCAGCTTCTAATCGTTGCACGTTAGCATGTACCAATCTCAAGTGGCTTAAATGCATCCTCTGTACCAGGGTTCCTCAGCAAAGGTTCTCTGGAACGCTAGGGGTTCCATGAGGGATCATGATTGATTTTTTTTAAAAAAAACTTTTGTTTGAGCTACAGCTATAATCATTTTTATGCAGGGATTCCCTGAAACCTGAAAATTATTTTAAGGGTAAAAAGATTCCCTGAGACCTGATAGTTATCTCAAGGCTTCCTCTAGGTTAAAAAGGTTGAGAAAGTCTGCTCTCTGCTGAATATGACTTCTTCAACCAAAGCCCTTTCAACTCATATTGCTTGTGCGTGGCTGCAATGTGAGTTTCATTGTGTGTGATAATTCTTCTGAATTAAAAAAGCAGCTTTAGAACACCATCTGATTAAACAGAAGAGCAGTAGGAGAAAGGTAATTTAGGTCCTTCTTTTCTGGCCCCTTTTCCATTCAAAATTGCCCATGCCGCACACACCACTTTTTCCTATGTGAGGGAGAATATATAGATTTCTTTACTGAAGCCAGCAGCCTGTCACAGGTACATTTCATTTAAACAGACAAACCAGGAGATTGTCCTAAGTGTCACCTATCGACCTTATGACATCTAATTGGCCTGCCTAGGCACCCGCCTAGGATGTTTATTTATCTTTTGGACATAGAATGTCTTTTCAAACTATAAAACACCACACATCCACCAGTCGTGCTTAACAGATATTCCTTTAACTTATGTTTCTCTGTATGCAACTATAAGCATTTCTTCTAAGCATCTAAACACTGATATTTCTCCTTAGCTCCTGGAAAAATTTAGTTCCTTTTTGTATTCCAAGAACTCTGCCTCTGTCCTGTCTTATCCAGAGTAGAAATAATAGCTGGCATTCTATTGGTGAATCACAATAATATACATTGGACTTATCTCAACTGACTTTTTTTGTTGTTGTGAATTCTCCACTGACCACCCAGTTACCAAAATGCCACCTCAAACCTAGCTTTCTGGCAACCCCAGGAAATGTAGCCACAAGACTAATTTAAAGAGTCTCCTGTCCAACTCCCTTCCCAGCTGCAGCCCCTGAACAGAGCCATTTCCAGGTCAATGGAGAGCACAGGGAGCAGTCCATCTATGTTCCTATAGTTAGGAGCATAGCAAGAGACATCCACAGGGACCTTCAATGGTAGAATAGTCAGAGTGAAAACTGGAGAGAGCTCCTACACATTTAATGGTTGCATAGAAGAGGGGGTTTCAACAGCTGCTGCTGTTATCTGGTTGGCTGACATGCAACACCTGCTGAAATTCCCTCTTCCAAGTAATCATTAAAGGTACAGGAGCATCTCCGATTTTCATTCTGGCAGGCCTAACCATTGTCTCCTGAGGTGGAATTTCAGCTAACATACTGATATGGAACTAATATAATTATGCCCTCATTTTACTTATCACATGTTGTCAAAAGTTTTTAAATAAATATTAAAAACAACATTAATAATAATGATTATTATTCTTACCACTATTGCTTATATCCCACTTTTCTGCTATGAATAAGCAGTTAGCATACAACAAAGTAATAAAACCATATTATATGATGATCAAGAAAGTGCAAGCAACAATGGAAGCATAACAATTTCTGAAAGCAACACCAAAATATTATCAACATTTAAAACAAGTCAAAATGCAATCCTAGTGGTAGCAAGAGTAAAAAATGTTAAGTGTAAAAACAAGCAACAATCAAAAATAAACAAAAAGTACTTTCAAGTTATACAAAAAATTCCACTCTTAGCATCTTCTACCACTGGAGCATACAGATAAAGTGATGAATCAGAGAAACTTCAAAGTACACACCTGCAGCCCTTAAGTACATTCCTATCCAGGATAGTTTGAGCAGTATGAAATAGATCACTTGTTTTCCTGACTAATAATGCCACCATTTTGTCTAGATTTCACTTTGCTAGCCCCCACCTACCCCTAAATTCACTCCAGACATCAGCTGATTGTTCTACTGTCTCTTTGGGGACAAGAAGAAAGCTGTGAGTATATCTACACCGAACAGTTATAGCATTTTCATACCACTTCAACCATCATGGCTCCATCGCATGGAATCCTAAATTTGTATTTTGTGGAGGTATTTAGGACTTTCTGTTAGAGAGTTCTAATCTATCATCATCATCATCATCATCATCATCATCATCATCATCATCATCTATTTAAAGTAGTGAAAACATACAAAAAGATTGAAAACATACAAAAATGTAAGTAAAAATTATATGTAAAAGTTCTCTGAACTCAAGCTTTCCTATAATACAGTAGATAATTGTAACTACTGTACCTCACTGTAATATCAATATGTGAGATGGAGCAAGGGCATTTAAAATGAGACTTAACTATTGCAACTATGTAGTGTAAATATAGGCCCTTTCTGCATGACATTGCTGTGCCACTTCTGCAACAGGATGGTAGTGGTCGGCAGATCGTGCTTCTGCACGATGTCATCGCCGTCCTGCTGCAATCCCGTTGCAAAGCATCACACTTGCACAGCATTTGCAAAATGGAAAAAATCCATTTTTTTGCACCTCCTGTACTCACCATCATGCAAAAGCGCAATTGTGACACTTCCTGTCCCAATGCAGCAATGGCAAGTGCCCAGCTGTGCTGTGGAAGGAAGAGGCAGGGTCATTGCGTCAACGCAGAGGGGAGCGTTGCTGATGTGCTCCCTTCAGGACCTGGAACTGCAGCACAATGACGTAGAAGAGCGTCATCGTGTAGAAATGGCCATACTCTGAATGGCATCCTGTTAATGATTTACATGGATGTAAGTGCAGCTTACATGCATGAAAAGTATTTGGAGAGGGCTCATAGGGCCATTCTCTTGCACTGGTGCTCCATCTGAACACTTCTTTATGGCCAGGAGTTGTAAACCCTTGGGAGAGTCCCTTGCTGCTGTCTCTTACTGATGAGGAGGGGGAAGGTATTCAGACCAGGAAGATCCAGCTGCTCTGGGCTCCAAATGGAAAGAAGAAGTGGGTGCGCTCCATATGAGACTGCATCTTCATTTCCTGGTCTCCCTAACCAAACTGAGACCAGCTGCTTCTTCATGGCCTGAATCGCCTCACTCCTCCCTCCCCTCCACCCCAGTAACTGAAAGCAGAAGGGGCTCCTTCTGGGGCTTGACAGCTGCCGGGCAGTGGGAGGACACAGAATTGTGCTTATGGAGCTATGTGCACAAGAACTGTGTGCCATTTGCCTACTGGGAACGTCTCAGACCAGATATCTGGATGACCTCACCTAGTGATTCCATTCATATATCAAAAAGGAACCTTGAGATTCCCCACAAGAAACCTATAGAACATCACAGCACTGCTTTCTGGGAGTGTCCTTCCACAGAAGAATGGAATCACGGACAAGCCTTATCATGCATTCCAACTGGACAGCTCAGGAAGATTCCACAGCTGATAGTACTGAAAGCTCCTGAGAGATCCAGGAGAATCGGGAGGACAGGATTCTCCACCCAGCTCCGGGCACAGATCGTCTACCAAGGCACTTTCTGTCTCCAAACCATCCCTAAAACCAGACAAAGATACATCCAAATCATCCATTTCAGTCATAAAACACCCATGCCAGACACAGAATATTTCAGTATAAGAAACACATCTGACCAGGAAGGGTTTGCTCAGATGTGTCCTTTAATTCATTGCTGGACTGGCAGCTGTATCTTGCAAAAAGCTATATCCCGTTTCCATCCTGAGACAAATGTTTATCAACAGCAAGCCAATGGCATTTAAAAAAACCCAAACAAATTCTTGATTACTTGATTTTCATTAAAGCTCTTAAGTAAAGCCAGACCTGACATTAGCAAGCTGGGGGATGTGCCGATATTCTTTGCTCCCAATGGGAATACAGATCTGCATTACTCTTACAAAGAAATATGGAGAGTTGGAGCAATATGCGACATGAACAGGTTCTCCTTTCTACAGATCAACCCTCAGTTGAGATACCTGCCCTTTTGTAGATTTGGCAAAAGGGTGAGGATTCTTTGGGCCTGCCGACTGCCCCACACCTCACTTGCCTTCCAGCTCAGCTGACAGAGGTACTGACAAAAGTACTGTTTCATTCTGATTACACTGTGCTCCACACGGAAGCCACATTATCCACTGCAGCTCAGGGTATAACCATTCATTTATCTCAGAGTGTTAGAGATCCAATACACATTGCAAAGTGCACAATTAATTGGATATTTTGGTTGAAGTAAGTGGAAATGCTCCTGGAAATGGGAGAGGGAGGAAGTTTATCTTTATCATGGAGAGATTGCTTCATTAGCTCTCAGATTCTCCACAGAGGCCTGGATATTTATCTGCTTAATACATAGAATGCTCTTAGGAATCTATCTGTTGATCTTGACACTTTGGTGAGCTCTGAAATAGCAAGTG
Organism: Cyclura pinguis; assembly: GCA_030412105.1. Taxonomy (NCBI): domain Eukaryota; kingdom Metazoa; phylum Chordata; class Lepidosauria; order Squamata; family Iguanidae; genus Cyclura; species Cyclura pinguis. The sequence goes on from CM059601.1 coordinate 128,644,968, forward strand.
GTCTTGATCTTTTATTTAGTTAACAATGCTAAAATGTTAATTACCTTTTACTTCCAAAAATGGAAATTCTAAGCAGGTTACATTATGTATATATCAATATCACTCTAACTTAAGCAAGAAAATCAAAATTACCTGCCAAATTCTATACATCCTCTGCCACCATTTTGGGGGCAAATTTCTCCTCAGTAAACAAAGGATCTGAAAGGTGACGATCTCATCTGTGATCTCATTGCACAGAGTCCTCTAAGGCAGCCATGGGCAACACGGAGTCTTACTTCAAAAATCCTCTCATAGCAATCAGCTCAGACCTCTGGCAAGAGGAACCATTTTTCTCCCAGCAGCCTGCTGGGCAAGGAGGAAAAGGATGGAAGGAAAGAGAAAGAGAGAGGAAAAGAAGCCGCTGTCAGAAAGAGCAAGAAGATAAAGGGAAGAGAGGGAAAGGGACTAGCCCCAGCCTCTTTTGGCTCTGGTGTCACCTAGAGTCCCAGTGATGTAGGATATTTTTACAGGGTACATGGGGCTGTGCGTCCACCATCTCAGCCTGTCTCAGACTTTGCACAACCAGACCAATCTAAGACAAGACAAGAAAGGCGGTTATCTTTTAGCAGGGCTGGCAACTGGTCTCCTGAGGAGAGAGCAAGTTGCCATTGCTTTCCCAGTAAGGCAGGGGTTAGACTCTAGCTCAACACCTCTTCATTTATTCTTCTCTCATCATCTTCTAATTCTGCGGACAAATATTATATTACATCACTAGAGAAATTTGATAAATATCAATGGAAGGGTTCCAATTAAAGCCCATCTTGTTCCAGCTCATATGTGACAATCATCTGTTCAAATTACAAAGAATTGCATAGAAAGCTATTTGAGAAGAGGCAAATAAAAATATACCAAACAATGCAACAAGCTTTTTGGCGGGACTGATGAGATATCTAAAGATGCATCTTCAGTTTGTAGTTGTGGAATAATTGGTTGCTATGAGGGTGAAGTTGTCTGGAGTCCACAATGTGCTTCTTCAGACTAACAGAAAGACAGAAGTGAACACTGATGGGACAGATCTGCCAAGTGAGTCCATGGAATGGAAATACCAAAGGAAGTGAACGTGTCCATGATGGTCACATTGGTCATTAGTACTTGCTCTGCAGCTTCATTTACCAAATGGAAATGTGAACAAAAAAAAAAGAATTTGGTACGAGACTTTGAACAGGACTTTCATCAAGATGAGACACCAAGGACACATGATGGACCTGTCTCTCTAACTCTGGACCTTGAAAAAACATGAAGACTTTGAGCTTTTGACTCTCAGTCTCTTTCTTTCTCATTGTCTTCTTCTGCTGGCCAGGCTGGTGAAGAATTAAGCCCTTTTGGAGGACTGAAGACAGAGCTTCCCTGCAGAATATAGGGAATTGATTAAAGATATAACTAACTTTCTGAATAAAATTCTGTTTACATTCAGTAGACTGCAAAATTCCCATGCATTTCACGGTCTCTTTTGATGCAGCATACCGTGATGAAACAAGAGAAGCTAGGAGAGCTTCTGCTGTTGTTTTTAAAAACCTTTTAAAGGGATGTCAGAAAGATTAGGCATCACTTCATTGCCTGCGCAAGAGAGAACTGGCCTGATAGCAGCAAGGCAGAGAAGAAGCTTTTCCCAATATGCAACATAACTAAGCGCAATTTCTTGGCAATAGAGCAAGTTGCTCAAATTATTTTTGGAGTCATGAAGAAAAGAAAAAGCTGGACAAGTGACTTGCCTTTTAGGCTCAGTATTATCTGTTCATGCAGGTGTTTGAAAATAATGAAAGGGAAAATTAATCTTTATTCTTTTTTAAGCCTATGAAGCAGTGATGACAAAAGGGGGAAGAAACACTGTGAGTGGTTGCTGCAATGGGATATTTAATCTGTTATGTAGACCAATCCTTCTCAGGCTATCTGATGGGCTGGAGTGGTTGTTAATCTGTTAATCTTTTCTAGTGTGCCAGGGACCAACACCATATTTGTGGGGTGAGGACATCTGTGTCCAAGAGTAGTTTTTAACCACACTTACCCCAGGGAGATGCAAGGATCCTTCCTATTTATTTTTAAAAATTTATTAACAATATACATATATGCCATCCAATAAGTCCTCTGTGTGGCATACAATAAAAGTTAAGGCAAATAAATAAAATCACACGGTCTTACATACCTTTTCTAGTTGTACAACTTTTCACAGATTATGCAAAACCTATCTCTTCTGGAAGAACTATTCCTATTACGCAAGCATTGCTGCCCTGCGTTATTGTTACCGTTGATATTATTGTATTGAATGATTATTGGCCTTTAATGTTGCATATTAGTTGTGTTATTTTATAAAAAGCCACATTAAGCCTTGTAAATATAGATCATAATATTTTAAACAAATAAAAGCAAAGCTTTCCCAAATTACCCTGCCTCACCCATGACCAGGTCATCAGAGGTAGATATACAGACATTGTGGAATAGAAAAAACAGGTGTCCCCCACTTTCGAAAGCACAGTAGGGGTGCATGGCCTCATTTTGAAGTGTGTGAAGTAATATGCTTTATCACCTGAACAAAAACTCCCTCCAAAAGACCATAAAGTCTAGAATCTAAAATTACAAAACTGAATCGTATTCAGACAAAAATTTCAGTCTGTCCAGGGTCTGAGTCCTTTGATTTTCAGTGCTGTTTTTTCTTTTTAAGTTGATTCTAAAATGTGTTAAAAATTAGAATAAATACTCTAAATTCAGGGGAAATGTTGCTTAGGTCTTCTGTGCTGTAGAAGAATGCTCAGATGTGAATGTTCACATCTCACTCCTTTCAAGGTCCAAAAGAGCCCTGAGTTCTCCCAAACGGGCTTCTGACAACCTACCAGTGAAAATTAATAACAAAAACCCTTATATTTTTATAGAAAATTGGGGCTGCCAAGAAAGAATCCACGACAGGAATCCCTGTTCCTTCTTGTGGGAGCAGTGGGCAGGAAGGGGGAAATGGGCAGGAATGGGGTTTTGGAAACCACTACAGAAGGCGGCAGAGTCCTAAGAGTCATTTGTTCTGCTCCTTTTCCTCCAGGAAACAGAACTTTTAAACATCATCCCACTACCGAGGAGACTGCAAGGGAAGGTGGAGTGTAGGTCAAAAGTCACGCAGCCGTGGACTAAACACATCCTTTACCAGGCAGATCGGAGGCTCAAGCCACCAAAGTAATCTCTAGGCCAGGCCGTTCCTACACTGCGAGAAAGCAAACAGGGCAGCCAAGGGTAGCTTGAGCTGTGGAGCAGCTCAGGCAGCCTTCAGATCTTCAGCTTTAAAGGGAAGAGCTGAGCCTTAGGCCATTTCAGCACTAGATGGTTATAGTGCCACTATTCCACTTTCAACATCCTATGGAATCCTGAGGTTTGCAGTTTGGGGAGGGGCCTAAGGCCAGGAATCCATAGGATGTTGAAAGTGGAATAACAGCATTATAGCAGTCTAGTGCAGAAGGCTAGTTAGATGCTGGGGGAGCACCCTCTGGAATCAGCGCCCCCCATCCCTGGGAGCCCCAGTTTGCTTGTAGCTGGGTGGAAGGGGGTGGGTCTTTAGATTAAGCCCCCCCTGCTTTCACCTGGGCCTCGGGGCTGCTCCTACTCCTCTTGGCCTATGGAAGAGGGCTGAGCTTGGAGGAGGTTTCTTTTTTCTTACCAGACCAGTGCTTGTCCCCTTCTGGAGCGGTCAGTTGGCGCGGGTTGGGGGGCAGATTCAAGGGCTGTGAAGGGTTTCTTTTCCTGGCGGTGACGTCTGGCCTTGCAGACGGGGGGATGGAGGGCCTTTGTGAGGAGGAGGAGGAGGAGGAGGAGGAGAAGGAGAGATCGCCCGGTCGGAAGCCCTCCTCCCACTCTTTGCGGGGGCCCTGGTTTAAGCCTGCTATGGCTCGGGGCCGGGTGCATCTCCCATTCCTTCTGCTTTGGGGGTCCCCTGGCCATAACTTGAAGGCACGCCACAACAACAAAGTAGGAAAAAGGTGGGATATACAACACATCAATAAAGAAATAATTGTTCTGAATAAAAGGCGTTTTCTTTCCCAGACAGGATCATCCCGGCCACACTCAGTCGGCGCCACAAGGAAGAGCCTGGACGAGAAATACTCTTCTCCACTCCTTGGAAAGTCAAACGAAAAAAAAAAAATTGCCCGATTGTCTCCCCATTCCCCCTTTCGCCGGGACTTTCGACGCGCCAAGCGCCTTGCTCCTTTTCCTATTCCACACTTGACGGATGTTTTTAAAAACTCCGCTCGCCGATCGGCGGAGGCCAAAACGAGTCCGACACGCGCCTAGACACGGTGCGGACAAGACGCGCCGCTCCCCTCCGCCGGGCTCGGCAAGAACGGGACGGCCTGAGCAGCCCGCCGCCGCGCCCCCGGATCTCTGGCTCCCCGGACGCTCAGAGAAACAGAGAAGCCCAGACGACTGCTTTCCCGCTTCAACACTTTCCGCACTGGCCGGCCCCTCCGTAAACTGCAAACCCCAGGATTCCATAGGATGTTGAAAGTGGAATCAGAGCGCTATAACAGGCTAGTGCGGAAACGGCTTCATATATCTATATCTACATATATATAGTATGGACAGAAAACGTATTACTTGTAAAAAGCCGACGGCAGGATAGCCCTGGATGTCAAGGCGCTGGAAACGCGCAAACAAAACAACGAGGCAATTTCCGCAAAATATTCGTTTAGGCATCGTCGAGGAATGGTTTCTGCAAACCATATAGTCCGTCCATTTTCTATACCGTTGGGTGATAAGTAAGAAAACGCACAGAACCAACGAAAGGAGGAATTTAGTACTGGTAAAGATTTCTGCATCTACCAATTACAAATCTGTAATATTACCTGATTGAATTATAATACAGATATTTCAATTTCGTTAGTGGCTTGAATGTGATTTTGTGTATAAATAAACAGCTTTACAACTTAATTTTGGTGAGCTGGTATTTCCTATACGAAATAATGTTAACACGTAAGTAAACTCGACATGGGTTTTGCTTAATGATGGCAAATCCGCAAATGATTAATCAAGTATTCATAAAATAATGGAACTGATAAGGTGGCATTATTATGTCTTCGGGTCTTTTTATTCTTCGGTGATGCTTTGCCGATTTCAGAATCATCCTACTTTAAACATTCTCTCTCCGAGGCCAAGCCCGACAACATCGAATTTTCGATTTCATTTACTTAAAGCCGAGGCATGTGTAGTGTTTTTTGTTGTTGTTGTTGTTGTTAAAAAAAAAGCAACGGTTTTGTCCGATCGGGATCACATTCACAAAAAACGGCAAAAGCGGGGAAGGATTAAACTGCCAACGGAGCTGGCGGAAGATCTTCCTTGCTGGGTGGCAGGTAACCCGCGAGATCACTTCGCCGTCTAAACCGGAGTCCTGCCCTCACCAAAACGACCGTTTGCCCCAACGCCGTCGGGGCTCTCCCAGCCTCAGGACGGTTCTCTTGTTCGTTCATCGTCTTTCCGCACTAGACTGTTATCGCGCTATGATTCCATTTTCAACATCCGGCCGGCCCCTCCCGAAACTGCAAACCCCAGGATTCCATAAGATCTTGAAAGTGGAATCATAGCGCTATAACAGCGCTGCGCAGAAATGCCTCTCATGCAACTCTCTCCATCTTTGCTCTTTCGTTCTCTCTCTCTCTCACACACCCCTCTATCGGCACGTGTATTTTTTTTAAAAGGGAACAACCTCAACACCGTTATTTATATATCGTCTAAAAACACACGCCGGATCGATCCCCGCTTCGCCACCACTAGCCCTCTACCAGCCGAGTGGGAACAAAACCGCCCTCCAGGCTGCAATCCGGAGAGCAGTTTGGAGGAAGGACGGGGCCGCGCCGGCCCTTCTTCCCCGAGACCCCGCATCCCCCCCTCTCCCTGCCCGGCCAAGCCGTCCGGGGGCCCGCGGGCGCCCTTCCCAACCGGAGCGGAGCTCCTTCCCGCAGCCCTGCGCCCGTCCTCCCGGTTCCAGCCACCCTCCCGACGCGAGCAGGCGGGACGCGCGGAAGCCTCGAGGGCAGCCGGAGCCTCGGGCGGCCGGACACCCGGTCCCCTTCCTGGCCTCCTCCGAGGCCGGACAGGCTTACGAAGCCCCCTAGGTGGCGGGGGCGGTTCAGCCGAACCGGGGAACGGACCGACCCCTCGCCTTCAGAACCCCCGAGGGTGGGCCGGCAGAACCGGGAGGGGGCGGCGGTCACTTACATCGAGGGCAGCCCGCGCCGCGAGCAAGAGCCGTCGCCTGAGCCGCCGCCGCCGCCGCCTTCTGTGCCTCCGGCTCCCCGGCTCCTAAGTCCCTCCGGAGCCCTCTGGAGCCGCCCGGGCTCCGCCGCAGCCTGGAGGAGAATCCCGCCCTCGAGTGCGTCCCCGCGGCTGGGGCCATCGGCTTTATGGATGAGGCCATCGGCGCCCCCAGGCAGCTGCCATCAGGCAACGCGCTCCCAGCCCGCCCCATTTGCAGCGCTGCGGCCAGCCAGGCGCCCCCGCCTTCGCCCGCCCCGGGGCGTCAGGACCCGCCCTCGCCCGCCCCATCGGCCCGCCGGAGGACAGCAGCAGGCTCGCGGGGGGGGGGGCGGTGGCGGCGGCGGCGGCGGAGGCGGACGTGGGGCGAGAGCAGCGGGGGAAGGGAGCGGCGAGTCTGCGGGAGGGCGGCCAGGCGGGGGTGGGGGCAGCCTGTCAGGTGCGGGGAAGACCCCCGGAAAGCGGACCACCGGGCCTCTCTTTCCCGCAGAGGAGGAAGAGGAGGAGGAGGAGCGGCTTCTGTGACACCAAAATCCACATTTCGGAGCCTGAAAGGAAAATGCACGGGCACGCACGCCCCTAGGCTATTTCCTTACTAGCCTGTTGTAGTGCTACGATTCCACTTTCAACATCCTATGGGAATCCTGGGGTTTGCAGTTTAGGGAGGAGCCCAAAGGCCCCTGCAAACCCCAGGATTGCATAGGATGTTGAAAGTGAAATCACAGCGCTAGAACAGGCTAGTGTGGAGATGGCCCTAGACAGCTGACAGCTTTCATGAAATGAAATAAGTACGCACTAAATTAATCTCCTTCGTCTCTAGGAAAAGTAGCAACTAAGAAGTCCCCTAGAGAGGGTTGGACTGGGCAGCCTCCTTTCTTTCTCTGTGTAATGGTGGTTCCATTTCTCACCAACCAAAGCCCGGACCCTAGTACCCTCCCACTCCGCAGGGTCAGGTAATTGACTTCCTCTAAGCACAGGGAGCCAGCAGGGTTTGAGTGCTGGGCTACCACCCCCGGTGATAGGTTTGCCTTAGGGTCACTGTAAGTCGGAAATGACTTGAAGGGACGCAACAACAATTTCAGCATGAACTGAGGGCGTACTGGCTGTTTGATCATCCGATGGAGCTAGGCTGCAGGACCAGTTCTAAGGGATGAAACCTTGACTGGTTTTGGTTCTCAGTTCCTTATTTAATCCAGAGGTACAAAAGCATTCTCAATCAACAGTAATATGTGTACTTCCATGTAATGTGTTTTGTCTCTTCAAAGCTTCAGCCACAGCAGATGAAACAAAATGCACCAGTATAGTTTGTAGTCCAAGATTTTCTGTAAGGTCAATCCACTTTTACCTTTAGTTTCACCAAATCAGCAAGTATGAATAAGAAACTCATAGGCCTTTTTTGCCCTTAGTCCACTAAGTCCTGAGTCCCTTCTAGTCTGTGCTGTCATGAGACTGTCTCTGTTGAGACTCACAGCAATTGCAGCTAACTCAAACTATAGCAATGTTATTCATATCTCACAGGCCATTTCCACACTAGACTGTTATAGCGCTGTTATTCCACTTTCAACATCCTATGGAATCTTGGGGTTTGCAGTTTAGGGAGGGGCCTCAAAGGCAAACCCCAGGGTTCCATAGGATGTTGAAATGAGAATAATAGCACTGTAACAGTCTAGTGTGGAAATGGCCACAGTCATCTTTTTTAAGGCACACTTTTGGTGTGTATGTCCAATGCATAGTCTAATACAGTGCATGGCACAGGTGACAAGTAAGTGGAAAGAAATTATTATGTGATCTGAAATACAGGATAGAGATGGGAATAGCACTTCTGTGCCTTTTCCATATGATAGTGAAGGCTGGAATTACAGATTTTCGTTAGTAGAAGCAAAACAAGATTCTTAGAAGCAAAACAAGGTTTTTAGAACGTTTAGTATCTTCGGTAGAATGGCTGGTAAAATTATGGGATTTATTATTGTATCTAAATTAGCAAACTATGCTCACTTACATGACAGAAGGCAGAAAACAGATATGACAGATACAGTTCTTCATAAATGCTAACATTAAGAACAATATGGACATCGATAGATTTTTAAAATTATTTTTAAAACTGTAACAAATCTATGTGATTTTCCAGAATCAGAAATCACACTCATTCTGAGGCACATTCTTTTTATGGACAGAAACTCACACGCACGGTCTGTTTTCCACATATCCTTCCCTGAGAAGTGGAAAAGAGAGAGCATTCAAGAGATGAAAGTCTGCTGTACCAAAAGAGTCTGAGAGTACAATATACAGTCACTTTGATGAGCTAAGCAGGTCTTGAATATGATCAGTGTTTGAAAGCAAAACTATGTAGCCGCTTTATGTATGTCACTCTGAGTTCTATGAAAAAGGTGGGATTTAAATGTATTGAATGTGTGTTCTATACCATTTGTTGCTGTGTGCCTTCAAGTCGCTTCTGACTTATGGCAACCCTAAGGTGAATCCATCACAGGGTTTTCTGTACCATACCTGATAGGAAAGTCCTGCAAATTCAAAATTTTGGATCTTTGGTCTCTGATACAGAAGTTCAGGATTTTGGTCACTTCCCATGTCATCTCCCTCAATCTTGTACTATCATTATTAACAGAAAAGATGGGAGCAGAGGATGAATTAATAGAAAAGGAAGTAATCAGATTAATGTTTTAATAGGTCTGGTTAGAAATACCACAGCACTGAACATCTCAGGGTGTATTGCTAATTTAACTGTCTTTAACTGTCTGATTTCCTTTCATCATCCATATTACAAACCTCTTGTGCAAGAATTCTTAAGCTGGGGTCCAAGGATGGAATGGAGCAGGTCCATGAACCAGATGCAAAAGAATTTCCTTCAGTTTCTTTCCTGTTACTTTGGAAATGGTTTTTAAGTGCATATTTCTAGGGAGGAACCCCAAAGCTTTCGTTAGATTCTCAAAGTGGTCCATCATCCAAAATAGGTTTAGAACCACTGCTTTGAGGACTTGAATTTTTCTTGGAGAGAAGGCAGTGGAGTTTAGTGAAGGACAGATTAAAACTAGTTAAAACCTTGCACAGCAATGGTTGCCAAGGAAGGGGAACAATGCTTAATCCTTTTCAACGTTTCATTTATCACTGTTGAGTTTATAATATTAATGATAATTCAATAAAGTATACGTACAAAAATGTACTGAACTCTAGGAGAACCTCTTAAGTAGCCAAAGTCATCTTGCCCATGAGCCAGAGGGATTGAATAAACTGTCTCGCTCCCTTCCAACCTTTCTATTTGATAGGATGGCAAGGGTGGAAGTAGGGGTCCTCTGGGCTCCTAAAACTCAAGTCCTGGAAGGTGACCATCTCAGTTATGAAGAGAAAAGTGGTATCACCCATCTGTCTTAGGAAAAAACCCTCAGCCTTCTGCTTTTTAGCTTTACCCTTTCTGTTTCCAACTGCATTATTTTGCCTGCTTTCTGGGGTCTGTGGAATTCTAGCAGCTCAGCAAATAGCTGTAGGCAATGGGGAGTGGGGGTAGCTCACAGAGTGACAATTAAACAGTAGCTAGTATTTGTTGTTGACATTAAATGAGCTGTAACTCCAAAAATGACATCTCATCAAAGGAGACACACCTGTGTTCTTTACCATTCATATACTGCAGAGTGCTTTCTGTTGAGGAAAATTGCTGGGTATGCTTATCAGGGTTTGGGAAACCTGAAATGACACTGTGCTAGTTATGTTTGGGGGAGAGCTTTGTGTAAGGAAACATGTTTCATTCAGGAATATTATTTTTCTGCTCATCTCCAGGATACTGAAAAATATGTGAAGCCCTGAATTACCTTCTCTGAATTTCGGGAAGGAATGTTTCTGTGTATCTGGGTTCTGCACCTTCATATAGCTACACAGTGGTATAATTACAAGTCAGACAGTGTTTTTCAACTCTTTTGTTATGAATTCCATATCGTGAAAAACTCCTTTCTCTGCTCCTCTAAAAAAGAAGCAAAAACTGGGAATAAATGGTAACACAAAACTCCCGGAGGATACTTGCAGAAGCCAAGTGTTCCAGTGACATACCTAACAAACTTCTTTGTTGACTGTTACAGATTATTTTTGGAAAAGCAACCATAAATAGATAAATATATCATAATATACCCATCAATTATTTACTCCCCTCTGCCTTTATCTTCTCTGTCTTCTTTCTGGCTTTGTTTGAATTAACATACTTCAAATGTAACTGTATCAGTTTATATTTTCTGATGGAAAATGTGAAAGTTGTAGCATAGTATGTTCTGACAGATGGGATGGGGATTATCAATCATTAATTTTTGAAAGCTGAAGAAAACATTCAATTTAAAAAAGAGCCATAAGGAAGACCATAGTGTTGGGGGAATTAAAAGTAATTCTTCCACTGGGCCACATTCTTGTAGAAGATTCTACTCACGGAACTGTTACTTGCCCCATATGTATGTTTTTAAGGGGGCAAATAGCTTCAGAGAAGAAGCTTACATCTTTGTCAATAAAAATTGCAGTGCTTTAACAATGCTTCACGTCCAATTCAAATTTTACACTCCACAAATGTTTTATGTGAACATTAAAGAAGCAGAAGATTGCCATCATCTCCCCCAGTCCAGCTTCAGCCACTAAACACATTATTTACTATGCCCTCTGTTAAATTCAGGGATACATTGGCTTTCTGACCTTCTCATTCCTTTCAAGGGTGGCAAATAGCTTTGCCTTAACCTACAAAAAAATGAGATAGTGAAAAAAACTTGATAAACTTTTTTTGTTGCCCTGCCAAACTAGAAATAGTTAAATATTGAAAAGAGGCCAATAGGTTTAATTTAGCTCGTTTAGCTGGACACCCATATTGTGGAATTGGCTTTACGGGGAAAAACAAAGTTGTCAAATACAGAGCTTAAGGATTTATCCCTCCAGTGGAGTCCTGAATGACTGATAAATTTAGTGAGAATGCATACCTAGGAGTGGGAGTTGCAGGCTGTCTTGCAGAATATGGATGTTATGCCTGGAATGTGATCTAGAAGGTGGTTCATATGGGATTTTGCACAGGCTATTTCCATCCCTTCCATGGAATTCTCCATGGTGAGGATGGGTATTTGGGAACTGGAATATTATGTCCTGAACAAGTCCTAAAATCCTGTGAGATTTCTGTATTTTTTTTTCAGTTTCCATAGAATTCTGCTTGGTTGGTGAATTGTCCAGGATTGGACAATTTCAAAGATATAGAGAAGCTGGACCATGTCCAAAGGAGGGTGACCAAAATGGTCAAGGGTCTGGAAGCCATGCCCTTATGAAGAGCATCTTAGGGAGCTGGGGATGTTTAGTCTGCAGAAAGACAGTTAAGAGGGGACATGATAGCCATGTTTAAACATTTGAAGGGGTGTCATGTCCAGGAGGGAGTGAACTTGTTTTCTGCTGCTCCAGAGACTAGGACAAGGAGCAATGGATTCAAGCTGCAGGAAAGGAGATTCCACTTGAACCTCAGGAAGAACTTCCTGACGGTCAGAGCTGTCCCGCAGTGGAATATGCTGCCTTGGAGTGTGGTGGAGTCTCCTTCTTTGGAGGTTTTTAAGCAGAGGCTGGATGGCCATCTGTTGAGAGAGCTTCGATGTGGGTTCCTGCATGGTAAGGAGTTAGACTGGATGGCCCCTGGGGTCTCTTCCAACTCTATGATTCTACGGTTTGGGGAAATTCCAGCGTTTTTTTTTTTTTTTTTGTAGAATAGAGTTCCGGGCTCTCTAGCAGAGCGCAGACTGTATGCTGGGAATGGGTCCTAGAGATTGGATCCGATGGGATTTCTTCCCCACCTCGATTAGGAGTTCTTCTTGGCTGTTGAATTTAGTGAGGGTGGTTATTTGGGAGGTGGCTGTTCTGCCACTTTTGCAGAACAGGGATAGTGTGCTCGGAAAGGGCATTGTTTTTTTTTTCTTCGTGGCTTATAATTCAGTCTTGCCCAGCTGCTGAATTGGGTGGGAGTGGCCTAGTCGGACGAAGTTGGCATTCCAACAGTTTTCCTCACGCCATTTCTGCACTCGACTGTTATCGCGCTATTATTCCACTTTCAACACCACGGTCGGCCCCTCCCGAAACTGCAAACCCCAGGATTCCATAGGATGTTGGAAGTGGAATAATAGCGCGATAACAGTCGAATGTGGAAACAGCCTCTGTTCCGGAAGGTTTTCGAGTTTTACAAACACGATTTTGATACGTTTCCGTCCCTAAATATATTTACAGAGTATTCCCAAAACATGCCAATGCTTTTTGGCATCAGCCTGGCTCGGAAACGCGTCGTTCCGCTCGTTTTCGTTCCGTTCCATCCTTAACTCGTTCCCAACGTTTATCTCCGTGAAGTTTCAGCGCGCATCTCATCCGTGATAAGGATCTTCAGGATATATAGTGAAGAAGCCTTTGATTTCTTTCTTTGATTTCCTGTCGCCTTTTCTTTCAGGAAAACAAAAGTAAAACAAAAACAGAAGGAAAGTTCCAAACGCGGAGCAACTCATCACCCTCAACTGACAAGCTCGGTCCCATAATGCACCGCGATCCCCGGTTTGCCGCTCAACCTCACTTGACGTTCCCTTCACAACTGCTGTCCGCCTATCCGGAGGCTGTATGCTAATTGGCAGTTGAGGGTGACAGTCTTTCATCCGATCGTCTCTTTTGCTGCCTGGGCCTTCGAGTTCTGAGCCTTGGAAGCGAACCTCCGGCAGGATGGAGCGCTCCCATTGGATAATGGGTCTTCCGGTGTTTTACGGCGGTTCTCGATTGGTTGTGCGGGGCGCTTCGTGATCGCGGTAACCAGGCATTGCGGTAGGGTGTGCTTTGTTTCCACGTCAGTGAGAGGAGCGGAGCCGGTTTCTTCCGTCCTCGGGGCTTCGTAGAGGGTTAGCCACCGCAGCGGACCCGGCTTCCCGGCATGCCAAGACGGCCGTCGACGCCGCCGCCGCCGCCGCCGCCGCCGCCCGCGGGCACCGCCATTTTGGATGCCGGGTGGATGGAGGGGTGAGTGATCAAGCAGTATCCCGCTGCCCGCCCGGCGTCGTCTGGTTGGGGCCCTCTGGCGCTTTCGCAGTGGCGGGTGGCGAGGCGGGTATTTCTTTTGCCCACAAATACTCGGGTTGGCCCTCTCCCCGGCACGGGCGTTTCTTGCGGGCGGCGGCTGGTATGGCGGTGTCTTGTGCCGTCGCGGGGCCAGAAGAGTCCAAAGGTGGCGGTCGAAGATGAGAGAGGGGGTGGCCAGAGCAAGGCCTGCAATTCCCTGTCGCGAGGGCGGGACTCTTAGTGCCGTCGCCTTGGCTTGCCTTCGGCCAAAGAACCCCCGGCTGGTCTCAGGGTAGTAGGAAGGGTTGCGCCCGCGAACCCTAATCCTTCCAAGCTCCGGGACTGGGAAGGAGTGGGCGACGGCCACCCTCTGGGCTGTGAGAGTTGTTGCCCGAGGGTCCCATGCCTCCCCAAGGCTTGTTTACGTCCCGGAGATTCCCCTGTCTTCTGCCAGACTTGATTATGCCTTCTTTCTCTCGAGAAACGAAAGCAATTCATGCTGGGTGGTTGAGAAGGTCATGTTGGGGGAGGGTGTACCTGTCTAGCACATACTTACGCAAAGCGTGGCCCTGCAGGGGTTGTCAGACTGCAGCTTCTATGCAGAAAGCTGCGTTTTGTCTGTGCCTAGTCTAGCATACCTTTGCTTCAAGGTAGGGAAGCCTCCCTAGCCAATGCATACAGTAAACCACCTTTTCCTTTCATCTTTCAAGTCCACTTGAAGATACAGATTTTGACCGTGTGTTCTGCTTTGGTAAATGGGTAGAAAGCAGTTCCTTATGCATTTACACAGATAAGTACTAATGCTGTTGAAACATAACAGACCATTCTGTCCAAAGAAATGGGTTCTATCCAGGACCCATTTGGGGGCCTGTATAGATATCCCTTTAAGAGCCAGTGTAATGTAGCAATTTGAATGTTGGACTAGGGCTCTGGTAGATCGGGATTCAAATCCCTGCTGAGCCATGAAAAAAAAAACCGTCTGGGTGTCCTTGGGCAAGTCACATGCGCTCGGCCTCAGACGAAGGCAGTGGCAAACCTCCTGTGAATACGTCTTAACAAGTAAATCCTGTGATATGATTATTTTAAGTCAGAGTTGGTTTGAAGGCACATAAAATCAGCAACAGATGACTAGTCTCTGTTAGCTGTTACTACTACTGAAGTTAGGGGGAGGGGGATAGCTTGGAAGAAGTTACACCTTCTTATTCCAGGTATGTATGATTGAGTACTACATAATGTGGATACTTGGTGCCATAAAAAGTGGACAACATTGCATAGGTTTCTGTCTGTAAGCCAAACAGATAAACTGTCATAATGACTCATTCTCTAAAGGAGGTTGGACAATAAAGTCCTTAGAGCTAAAAAAGTAGTAATCCATCTTTTTGGCAAATGTGGTATGAATAAAGATGAAAAAATGTTTCTAAAACATTGCAGTACATTTGATTGGATGCAGTTTTATTATTAGTTCCTTGAGCTGGAGAATAGACAAGACCGCATGCTAGAATAGTTAGACAGGGGCTATATTTAGATAGTTCAGCAAGTCTCTCAACTCTTGTACAGTTGTGATATACTTTTGTAGTCCATGCCACCTGTGGATTAATCAGAAATACAGTACTTTCATGAGAATTGTATTTGTTAATTACAAAATTTACAACCTACTTAAACAGTTTAGGCTTAAAGAAAAATCCCATGGCTCTTGTTAAAGGTTTTAGAGTTAAAATAGGAACACTTTGCTCTGAAGAGAGACCTCCCAGACAGTCTCTTATAAAATCATTAATGCAGAAATCAGAATGTCTTGTAGTTTAAGTGGAATTTGAAAAGCATACTAGCTAAATGTTATTTCTTAATTCATCCCAAAAGAAACAAAATGTATAAGATACAATGCCATATTCAAATAAGTATAATACTTAAAACAGGTTACCAGTTGTTGTTGGAGAGAAATTATATTTATGTTTCAAGGACACATTGTCAAAATAATGGAAATACTAGCAAAGAAGGGTACAGTTCTATAAGGAATCTGTGAAAGTACCATCTGAATACCGAAGTTGCAAATGGTTTTGTCAATATTACACAATGCATAATCAAAAAATGATAACAATATCCTTGGTTGGAGGACCTGTATTGGGGACTGGATGGGAAGAATGCAGCCATTTCAGTTCTTCTAGATTTCTTAGCAGCCTTCACTACCTTTCATTGTTGCATCGTTCTGTACCATCTGATTGGATTGTGCATAGGATGCCCTGCTATACCATATCACCACAGTTTTGATCTTTCCTGTTGGGTCATATCCAAAAGTAGTGCTCGAATATCACTATGGCCATTAGCTTATGATGTCAGGGCTTTATTCTGTCTGTATGTGGTTCAACATACAGTGCACTTTCTTCTGGTGCAACCTCTGTATACATAACTATGAGATCCATCCCAGCGAAGTGAGTGGATGTGACGGCACACCCTTGCTCTGTCATAGGTGTACACATGTTGCATCCATTGACTACAATGGAATGTGAAAGCTTATATTTTTTTGTTTTACACAGAAAAGAACCCCTGCATGTACAGTAGGCATGGTGTGTGTGTGTGTCAGAGAGAGAGAGAGAGAGAGAGAGAAGCTGCTTTAGAGTGAGGTGTAATTAATATGCTGATGACTATCAGCTTTACTGCTACTTGTTACCTAATAACAGGGAAACAGTTGATACTATTGAATGCTGAGTGTTTTCAGTAATAGACTACCATGTGGCAGTTGTGGAAAAGAATACTTTTGCACAGTTTGGTTTGGTATTCCAGTTGTGACCTTTTCTGAGTCAGTAGGACCCTGCTGTAGTCATGCATGCCTTAGTTATGTTGTATGTTGACTACTACAGTGTACTCTGTATGGAGTTGCTCTTCAAGAATGAGAGCTTCAGTTGACGCATAACAGTTAAAATGATAACTGTTGCACAACTGTTGTTGTTATGTGCCTTCAAGTTGTTTTCCACTTACGGTGACCCTAAGACAAACCTATCTCATGAGGTTTTCTAGGGCTAAGAATGTGTGATGTGTCCCAGGTCATCCAGTGGATTTCCATGGCCTCGTGGGGAATTGAAGCCTGGTCTCCAGGCTTGTAGCCCAACAGTCAAACCATTATACCATGGTGGCTGTACGCTGAAAATAAAGACCTGCATTGGTTACCTGTTCCTGTCTCAACTGGATTCAAGTTCTTGGGTTTAATTGAAAGCCTACATAGCTTTGAACCTGGCTTTCCAAGGAACCACACATCTCATTATCAACCTATCTGTATGTTTATATCTCCACAAGGGACCCTCTTGAGAATGCCATAAACTACTTGATGGGCATATGAGAGAAGGGTTTCTTTTCTTATTGCTTCCAGATTGTGGAATGCACTTCTTGAGAGCTGCAATGAGTTACTACTCCTGCTGTTTTTAGAAGTGGTATAAAAACACCTCTCTTCAGATTGGCCTTTTAAACTGTTTTTTATCATTGTGATGATTTAATGCTTCTTAAAATCTAGTTTTGGTCTACTGAATCTGATTTCAGCTTGTTTTGAATGATAGCTATTAGCTTTTCTTAGGTGATATTTTCAGGAGAAAGATAGGCTAAAATATAAATTAAATAAAATTTGATCTAATAGTAGCGAGAATGTGATACTGAATATGTATTTTTTAAAAACCCCCACAGAGCAGCCATCCAGTTAAATTCTTGTTTAGGCTGGGAGTGGGCAAAGTGAGATCCTTTCACTGCATGCAGCCCCCAACACCCCAGCAGGGTATCCAGAATATCCTGTCCCCAGCAGATCAGTTGCCTCTTCTGGAAGATATCAGGAACAGGAGTTTCGCCGTTTAAATAGATCATTTGCTCCATTCACCATTTTAGCATCCAAATATCTGTTTTTCAAAACCAGAAGTAGATTTTGGGCTACTGCTGGTTTTAGCCTTATAGATTTTTGGCATTTTTGATAGTCTGTATGATCTCCAGAGGATCCTGGGGCAAAAAAATTGGCTGTTGGGCCCACAAATGTTGCTCAGCAATTTTAGGCTATTAGTCGAAAAATGTCTTCAGAATACAGAGATATAAAGCATTTTATGCTCCTTTATTAAGAGTATAATGTTGTCTCCTGTCCTTTGAGCATCTCCATTCGTTTAGTATGTTGATACCTTTCATCATGTGCAAAATGACTGAAATATTTGGGCATGGGACCTTCTGAATAATGTACAACTCTTGTATTCACAGAGTCACTATTCTTGTTTTCATACTGACACAGATCATATGACAAGGGCATTGTAGACATTGTAGAATGAATTCCTTCATATGATAACAGTTGTCACCTGGATTACAAAATGGAGGATGAACACAGTTCACAGAGATATTGCAGTGACCATAAAGATTGCTACTGTCTTCCTTTTCACCATTCAGAGTAGAAATTTTACTAAGGAGAAACCCTGAGTGTCCTATGTACAAACCTTTTTTTTTAGACCTTAATAAACTTGCATTTTCTTAAATGGCAATAGAAAAAAATCAATTTGAATATAGCTGTGAAAAGTTACAAAGCTATTTTTATCGTTCTGTGCATGTCTGAATGTGTTATCTTTGCATTCTGGAATATCTGGTAGGAAATTTCCATGATGACATTTAACATTTTGTGCTTGTTTGATGAAATCATTGTATATGATAGGTATTATAAGCTTGTTAAAGGCTTGTACAATATTTTTGTTATTCTCATGTTTGTGTTTTCAGTTTGTGTTTTATACAATGCTTGCTTTAGAATTCTTTGTGCCATTTGCTTAACATATTGCATGGAATATCTGTTTTTCTGAATAATGTTTTATTTCCATGGTTGCTGTACAATTTGAACGTGTAGAAATCTGTTAGATTGCTTTTTAGATGGTCAGTGTGAGAGCTGTCGTATGACAAATAGGAATGGATAAATGTAGGTTTCCTGAAGACATCTGCACAAATCGTATAGTCATCTCTCCTTTCCTCTACAGCAAGAAAATCAATCTTATATTTGGCATGTTCAACAAAAAAATTAATTGTGTCATGTGCACTATTAACATAATGTGCAAACTCTAATTTCTCCTCAGATCTTCTCCAAACTATGAAAGTATCGTATAAATATAGCTGGTTACTGGGTGCTGTAATGCAGAGGCGAGCAACTGTACAAGGGGCAGGGGCCAATTTTTCTTCCTGTGCCTATCAAGTGGGTTGCATCAGCGACTTTCAGCATGCCTGAACTGACATGATGTCACTTCTAGGCACTGTTTTTGCAGATATTTGGTCAATGTCTTCCTCTTTTTTTTTTTTTTTTTGGTGTTTTGGGAAGGTTTGGGGGCCTTTGCAGGCTTGAGAAAGAAAAAAAAGTACATTTTAAGGCAGTTTTGGCTTGTTTGGGAGGAGAAAAAAGCCCCAAAATTGTTCCTTTATTAGAATTTTTTTGAAGGTGGGTGGCCTGGAGGCTAAAGAGGTCTTCTGATGGTTCTCAAGGGCTGCATATGGCCCGTGGGCCACACTTTGCCCAACCCTACTGTAATGTTAACCCTTCTAATAAATCCGTTTCCAGATTGGCTAATTCTGAGACATTTTGCAAGCTATAGAGGTATTTGAGATCTGTCAACAGAAATTTCTTTCAAATTTTTTTTAAAGACTACTCAATTAAAGAGTAAAAATGGTAGATGAGGACAATCCTGCTTCTCTGTTATTGAGTATATGTTAGATAACTTGCAAAACGTGTTCCTGGAGAATGTAGGTATATGGAGATGCTGTGTCAATGGCTGTTTTCTACTATCTTAATTTCTCAATTTTAGGGCTGTCAGGTCTGTGGATAAGAACATTTACATTGTTCAAGGTGAAATCAATACAGTGGTGGGAGCCATAAAGCGCAGTGCAAGATGGAATACGCATACGCACTTGGTAAGTTATTGTGGAAAGCTGCATGCAGTCATTCTGAATCTTTCTAATAAATGCATCTTTCCTTTCGACAGCAAGCATGCCAGAAACCCTTGAATAATTCTTTGTTATATGATAGTATAGGTGAACTTGATCTTTTCAGTGTAGACATTGAGACAAATGTGACTGACAAAATGATTTGATATGTGACTTACTACGTAATAAGCTGAAAAGTAAATTCGAGAATATGATTAAATAACTGGTTGAATCTTGTTATATTATGACTGTATAGTTGAATTAATTAAATCAATTACATTGCTATCCCACCTCTCCCTAAAGGGGCTTGAGTTGCCATGATATGGTTTTCCCCTTGCATATTTTGGTCCTTGCCACAACCCTGGGTTGGAGGGGAGAGAAGGATTGGCCTGAAATCATCCAGATGGCTTAGTGGCTCAGCAGAGACTTCTTGGTTCATGTCTTTCATTCTTAACCATTGCACCTCAGTATCTCATTCACTTATTGAATGAGAGCCAATGTGGCTAGTGGTTGGAACTTTGAAGTTAGGAAAGATGCAAGTTCAAATTTTTGCTTAGTGAACAAGTCAGAAGGTGGTCCTCCCTCTGAACTAACCCTCTATAGTACAGGGTTATTGTGAGGGCGAAAGGGGCATATGTTATCCTGAGCTCTATAACAGAAGAAGAAAGAAAACATGATCCAGCAAATTTATATCTTACTAATACAGTCCTATGCATACTTAAATTAATTGTGGATCCAAGACTGTTCAAAAAGATGTATCCTTAAGTAAATGTGTGCATCGTATTATAGCAATATGGAGTGTGAAAAGCATGAATTAGGGGGAGCTAGACATAGTAAAACAAGAAATAGAATGTATAAACATTGCAGTACTTGGGGTGAACGAGCTAAAGTGGGCAGGAATGGGACATTTTGAATCAGATGAACACAGTGTTCTACTCGAGAAATGAAAATCTAAGAAAAAATGGGATGACATAGTAAGGAGAGAGGTAGTGAAGGCAGTCAAAGTATACAACACAAAATCTGACTGAATAATGTCAATAAGACTTCATGGAAGACCCATCAATGTAACCTTAACTCAGGTTATGCTCTAATTATAGAGACAGAAGAAGAAGAAATTGAAAGATTTTGTGATGGAATCGAGGAGGAAATTGATCACACAGCAAAATGAGACTTCTTGTTAATCATAGGCTATTACAATGTAAAAGTCAGAAACAGAGCAGAATCCCAGATTGTAGGAAAATTTGACCTAGGATCAAGAAATGAAGTAGGAGACTGACTGACTGAATTTTGTAAGACCAACAGTTTATTCAACACAAACACATTCTTCAGGTAGTCCAAAAAGTGATTATATACATGGGCGTCATCTGATGGCCCATAGAAATCAAACAAACTGCGTTACTAGAAGCAGAAGATGGAGAAGCTCCATTCTTTTTGCAGAAACAAGATCAGGAGCAGATTGTGGCAAGATCATGAACTACTAATAGCTAAAGCTAAAGAAGAAGACTTAACCAACCATCCTGCCAAAATACAATTTAAAGAACATTCCCCTAGAATTTAAAGCTAATGTGAAAAATAGATTTGCACTATTAAACCTAATCAATCAGGATTCAGAAGAACTCTGGACTGAAGCCAAGGATGTTGTCAGGGAAGAATGCAAAAAGACACTATCTGCAGCCAGAGAGAAGCCTCAATGGGTGACAGATGGAACTCTTCAAACAGTGAAGGACAGAAGAGAAGTAAAAGTAAAAAATGACAGAACTAGACTCAGAACCTTGAATGCAATTGTTCAATGACTTGTGTGCAGGGACAAGAAGAATTACTATTAATAAGCAACGAAAGGTGACAACAAAAAAGGAAGAGTGAGAGAAGATCTGAGAAATCAAAGGGAATTTTAAACCAAGGGTGAAGGTGCTCTATCACTACCAGGGGAACACATTACATGATCAAGTAGAAATAAAAAGATGATAGAAACAGTACATAGAAGAACTGCAAAAAGAGATGAAAGGTTGGCAGATCATTCAAGGAAGAGCTATATGAAGATGAACTGTCAGTTTTAGAAAGAGAAGTGAAAGGTGCCCTCGGAGCACTCGAGAGAAATAAATCACCGGAAACAGAAGGCATACCAGTTGAACTGCTTCAGTCTACGGAGATGGAATCTGCTCTAGTTCTAACTAAAATCTGTCAGCAAATATGGAAAACAGCAAATATGGAAACAGGCAATATACATTCCAATCTTAAAGAAAGAGGACACCAGGGATTGCAGTAACCACCAGACCATTGCATTCGTTTTCCATGCAAGGAAAGCTTTTACTATATATGGAGTGAGAAATGCCAGATGTCCAAGCTGGAGTCAAAAAAGGAAGAGGCACTAGGGATCATATTGCAAACATACATAGGGTAATGGAGCACACCAAAAAATTTCAAAAGAAAATCAGCCTGTGCTTTATAGATTATAGCAAAGCCACTGATTGTGTAGATCATGAGAAACTGTGGATCACTCTTAAATGGATGTGCCACAGTATTTGATTGTCCTGATGCATAACCCGTATGCAGGACAGGAGGCTACTGCGAGGACAGAATATAGAGAAATAGAATAGTTTCCAATTGGCAAGGAGGTCAGGCAGAGCTGCATTTTATTGCCCTGTCTGTTTAACTTGTATGTTGAACTGATTGTATGTAAAGCAGGATTAGACTTGGAAGCTGGAGGTGTGAAGATTGGCGATAGAAACATCAACAGTTTAAGATATGCAGATGATACCATCCTACCAGCAGAAAATGACAAAGACTTGGAATGATTACTGAAGACAGTAAAGGCAGACTGTACAAAGGCAGTTTTTCAGTTGATCATTAAGAAAAGAAAAATAATAGTCACAGATTATTTAAATAACCTTAAAGTAAATGATGAACACATTGAAATAGTTTAAGATTTTCTATACCCTTTTTCAGTTGTTGATCAAAAGAGAGACTGCAGTCAACAGATCAGAAGAAACTAGGATTTGGAAGAACAGCTATGAAGGAATTAGACAAGGTCCTCAAGTGTCAAGATACATAATTGAATAGCACAGTTAGGATTGTCCATGCCATCGTATTTCCAGTTTCTGGGTAGGGCAGTGAAAGATGGACAGCAAAGAAAGCTGATAGGAAGAAAATAAATTCATTTGAAATGTGGTGCTGGGGAAGCGTTCTGCAAATACTGTGAACTACTAAAAAGACAAATGAATCAAGCCTGAACTCTCCCTAGAAGCCAATATGACTAAACTGTGGCTGTCATACTTTGGCCATATCATGTGGAGACATGACTCACTAGAAATAATGTTTGGAAATGAGGAAGGCAGGAGGAGAAGAGAAGGACCGCATTACAGGTGGAGAGACTCAATGAAGTAAGACCTGTCCCTGAATCTGCAAGACCTGAGCAAGCAGTTGATGGAGGGTGGCTTCGAAGTCTCTCATTCATAGGGTTGCCACAGTTTACTGCATTTATCAACAAGAAATTTCTGTGTGATTACGGAGTTTTCATCTTGCCTTGCTTTTGTACTCTGGTGAATGGGAGTTCTTAAAATTAAAGCCAGAAAATAAGAAAAGTTGGTGTGATACTGATGGATAAACATACTAATGTATCTACCTGGCGTTGCCCAGGATTTTATTTTCTCATTGGTGATATTTTTTAGAAACATTTGAGATCCTGTGTGTCTGATTCCCCAAACTGTCTTGTCCAGTACCTGTAACTTTCCCCCATATTCTGCAGTCCAATCTGTATTCAGAGTTATTAACATACAGAGGTTGGGTTCCTGAGGGAATACATTGCCCTTCTCCTTTCTGCTAGGCCTCATCTCCATAGCAGCTGGCCTATTCAAGACAGACACAGTTGACTGAGGCCCAAGAGACTGAGGCCCAAGAGATCTGTGACTGAGAATTCTAAAGTGCCCTCTCTAAACTGCAAACCCCAGGATTCCATAGAATCTTCTTAGGCAGCCAGTGATATGAGGTCTTCACCTGACACAGACAAACAAACTTTGACTTTTACATATTAAATTCATATCACATCACATGTATTTGTGTCTAATGGGTACCGGTTTCTAAAGTAACACCCAAAACCGAAAACTACAAAAGATGAGTGTGAGTACAGTTGGCTGTCTGTATGCACAGATTCAACCATCCACGGCTTGAAAATACTACCCCCCCCCGAAAAAAAGTAAACCTTGATTTTGCCATTTTATATAAGGGGTGCCACTTTATATAATGGGAGTTGAGCATCCATGGATATTGGTATAAACAGGGGTCCTGGAACCAAATTCTAATGAATACTGAGGGCCCACTGTACCTATTAAAATATCTTTACTGTGAAAATGGATAGTTGCATCATATTTATAAAGCCATTCGCTATCATATGATCAACTGAAATAACTAGCAAAATTCTAAAAATAGAATAAACAGATGTGTAAGTAGTAGAAAGTAATAAGTAGACTTTCAAAAAGTACACCACTTGATTATCTGTGGTGAATAAGAATGCCAAGAAAAGTAGAAGACAGGAATCATTTGTTCTGCTTACAATATGTATCCACTCATGTGGTTGCTTCCATGGAATAGCCACCTGAAGCCATGAATCGATAAAGTGTGGGCCTCCTGCTGCTTTTTGGCTGCAACTCTGAGCATTCCATACCGTTAGCTTGGCTAGCTGGGGTTTACAGGAATTACAGTTGAACAACAATTGGGGAGTTTCACTTTGCCCACCCTTGCCCCAGGGAGACCAGACAGGGAAATGGAAAGTGACACAGATGTCTTTCTTCTATGCCGAGTATGTCTGACATTGGCATATGTAGAGAAGTAATCTAGGGGAATATTTTTGCAAGGTTGTCTTAAGCTTCTTACTAGAAAAAAAGTATAATATTTGCCTTATTCAGGGCAAATTCCTTGGCTAAATTACAGCTATGAAGATAAGTAGCAGTTCTGTTACCAGCTGCTGCTGATCTATCAAAAATACATTGAGCCTTAAAATGAAGTCAGAATGTTCCTCTGCTTAGGTGGCTTTTGAGTGACTGCACAGTGCTGGAAAAATCTGGGAGAAAGGTGGGTTATACATTGAAAAAATAATCAGAAAAAAAGGAAATCATATTACAGTCATCCTTCCACATTCACTAGGTTTAGGGGCACAGAATCTCCATGAAAGTAGAAAAACCATGAATAATCCTAGGCCCTCCCAAACCATATTTAACACACAAAAATGCACCATGGATTCCTTTGAGGCATTAGGGTTCCTTCACAAGTGGCTGGATGGTGGGGCTTACTGCCACTTTCGCTGATACCCTACACCCTTTTTAAGAGGGACTTACAAGCCTTGTTTGCAGTTTCTCAGTCTCATGAGGCTTGCAGTCCCTATTAAAAATGGCATAGGGAGGCAGCAGAAGTGACAGCAAATAATCGGTGAATAATCAAATCTGCAAAAGTGAAACCCACAAATGTGGAGGCTGACTGTATTTTTTTTGTTAATGGTAAGTTACTTATGTCCTTAAATAGTGAAAAGCAAACCTGAGAAATTTTATTTGGTGGCCATCTCTGAGTAACATCCCATTGAAGAGTTTACTGAAAGACTGTAAAGAAAATTCTTCTTAATTTTAGGCTCAGTAATACTTTTTTCATATATTTAGGATGAAGAACGAGATCCGCTGCTTCACAGCTTCAGTGTCTTGAAAGAAGTGTTGAATAACATAACTGGTAAGCTTTAAAGTTGACTCTGAGTGTCTAGTGAAATATAACAATGCATTTGTTTTATATATACCATTATGTGTTAGGGCTACAAAAATGAATGAGTGCCTGCATACACAGACACACAGATTCTTGTTGGTATATAAATTACTGTGGTGTATGACTTGTCGTTTAAAAACAGCACTGTATACTTAATTGGGGCCCCGCCCCTAATTATTCCAATGGGAATCTTCTTACAGAGGTATACCTGGTGGCATTACTTGCTTTGTTTAGTCTGTGCCATGGATGCTTCTCTTTGAAGACTGCTGCACAATCTGGGTGCCAGCTGTAGACGATCTTTCAGTAAGCTTTTTTAGTTCAGTTACACATAAACCAAAGTAAGCCATGTTGAACCATAATTTAAAAATCATTATTGGGCCATGCATTTATTACGGTCACAAAAAATGCTCAAAATTGTGTGCAAGCTTTTGAGATCTGCAGATCATTTCATTGGGCAAGTTGTCACAAGAAAGCTGGGTTTAGAAGAAGAGGAAAATCAAAGTTGATGTTGACATCAGTCTGCATTTTCAGAGGCTTAAGAAAATGAAGATACAGAGAATTTCTTGTGAGATGAACTGTGTTACTGCATCCCATGTAGGAATAAGTGAACTAAAGAAAGGATAAGAGGATGTGATTGTAAGCAAGAGAAAAAGAGAAAGCAAGAGGAGGGGCCTTGATGGGGTGAATGAGAAACCGGATTTTCAAAAATGCATGCGGTTGTTTTCTTTCTCCCAAGCTTGAAACAGGAATCTGCAGGAAAGGGGAGAGTAAAATAATGGATGTCATTTTCCAGTTTGTTTTGGGTAATTAAGTATTTAACTAAACTCAGTGCAAGTGTAACTGAATTAGGTTTATTAACTTATTAACTAGCTGCAGCAAGTCCTTTATATCAGCCCTTCCATTTCTGATTCCTGATTACATAAAGGCATTTGAGTGTGCTCAACGGAATGTGCTTAGAATATCTCTTAAAATTGTTGCTGAATGTGCAAAAAGCTCCAAAGAGAATCTTGCATGCATGGGAATTATGGGATGGGGTGCCACTCATATATGGCAAATTGAAGTTGAGAGCTTGCGGTAGTTTAAATCTTTGTCACATGGCCTGAAAAAATGTTTAGATATATACAGCATCTCTCACCCAAAATTCTTTCCTTGTCCACAATATTCAAAAATGGTACACACTTAGTCTTGTTGATTGCTTCAGTAAAGAAATTTAGCAGAAATGAAGTCAAATGTACTAGTAGGTAAATGGGAAAACAAGACCCACATCATAAGGCTCAGCTGCTTTCCTCAAAGAACAAAAATTCTTTTGGAAGCTGTGGGAATACTTAGGTTGTTTCCTTCCCCATCATAACAATAAGAGGGTATATTTAAGCTGGTGTAGCAGTCAGGTGACCAGAAGAATTAAACCCAGTCTTTGGTATATTTATTCAGAAGTGTCTTGTATAATAGAGTAGCTAATAGACTGAGCTTTTAAATAAAAAGATCACCAGTTGAAATCTTTGCTTTCATAGAATTATAGAGGTGAAAGAGACCACAAGAGCCATCGAGTCCAACCCCCTGCCATGCACACAGTCAAAGCATTCTTGACGGATGGCCATCCAGTCTCTGTTAAAAAACCTCCAAAGAGAGAAACTCCCTAACATTCCGGGACAGCGCATTCCACTGTTAAACTGCTCTTGGTATCAGGAAGTTCTTCCTAATGTTTAGATGGAACTTAGCAGGTAACATTAGGCAAACAATAAATATGTCAACCTTGCCTCCTGATCTGTAATAAGGGGATAATATTAATCTGTCTTATGAGGTTGTTGCAAAAAATACAGGTGCTCTTAAGATTGAAGCCATTATCAACTTTATAATGCAGGGTGCTTTTTTACATTCATAAGTAAGCATACCAATGTCCAACTATCTTAACCACTTGATAAAAGAGATTGGAGCTATGTGAATTTATCAAAACTCATCAGATGAGACAGATACGGAGCGTTTTGAATGCTAATTCTTTTTTGTAAGCCTTTCCTCATCTTTAAATAGCATTATTAACTGGTATCTTCCACATGAAGTGTTGTGGGGAGGCAGATAACAGTAACTAGGGCTGCCATTGTTGGGGCCTGAAAGAGTTGTATATAACAAATATCTCCTTTCCCGTTCTGCTCACATATCTAGTTTGTTCTTAATAGTCTGCCAACTGGTAGAATGGATTTGTCTGCTTGGGCCTAAATCCAATTATTTGCTGAAGTAGGAGTATACCCACTCAAGTAAAGGGTATTACATAAGTGTAATATGTAATTAATTCAGGGGATCTACTCTGGTTGAGATTAGCAATTAGATTTTGGCCTAGGTGTTCCACCTGTGTATCTCAGCAGCTTTGCTAGAGTATCTCGTGTTCTATGAGTGTAGCAGGGCCTCCTCTATATCCTATAGTCTCTCAGCAAATGTCTCTTGAGCCAGGATTGCACACTGCCAGTTACTTCTGCTGGTTCTTTTAATACTGTTGGAAGTAGTTCATTTGACCTGGAGATTTGAATGAATTTAGAGTAGCCAGGTCTCTTTACCAATAATGTGCTGTGTTTCCCCTACTGTATCTTTTGCTCCATTTTCTCCAGTTTGAGCACTGTTTTCCTTTGGGGAGAAGACTGAGGCAAAGAAAGCATTGATTAGTTCTCCCTTTTTTCTGTCACATGTTGGTATTTCACTGTTTTCTTCATGTAAAGGCCATTTCCTTGTTTTTGCTTTTGTCATGGACATAACCAAAAAAGCCATTTTTATTGTTTTTAACCTCTCTAATAAACCAAGCTTGTTCTATGCTTTAGCTTTCCTGACATTCTCCCTACATGTACTGGCTGTTTGTCTGAAGTCCTCTTTGGTGATTTCCCCCTTTTCCTATTTCTTGTGCATTTCCCTTTTAAATCTTAGCTGAATTGAAAACTGGTGAGACATTCATCCCTGGTTCTTTAGATGTGTCCCATATTTCCTCCTCACTGGAATTGTTTGAGATTGTGTCTCCCAGATCTCATTTTTAAGAAACTCCCATCCATCATGAACTCCTTTCTCTTTTAGTATTCTGGACCATATTTTCCTAAATTTACTAAAATCAGCTTTCTTAAAGGATAGAATGCATGTCTGTCTATGCTTGGCTTTCCCACTTACACATACATGCAATCAGTATCCTTTGGTTTGCTAAGTATGTTTTACCACTTGATTAGTGTACGCTTGCTCAAAAGTAAATTGCTCTATGTTCAGTGGAATTTGTTCTCATAGTAGATATTCAAAAACAAAAGCAAAAACAAACAACTCTACAGTCATGGAAGAATATAATGACAGTCTCTATGACATGTTCATGCTTTCTGCAGTAATAGTTCACAGAAACTTCTGACAAGCTCTAGCTGCCTAATTTAGGAATGTCAGTTTGGGTATTCTACCATGATTGTTTTATGGAAAGAGGCAAAGCTAAATGGACATAAGCAAAGTAACAGAGTGATTAGTGTCAAACTGTAGTGTGCATTTTTGGATTCATCAATTAACAGATTTTCCTTCTGAAATCACTTTGGAAAAGACCATGGCAGCTTCAGTGCTTCTTGTGTGTGGGTTAATAGTGTCATATAGCAGTGGCTGACCATCTTCACTAGGTGATTGTGGAAACAGGAAAGGCAGAATACTTGTCTACCCTACTTGATTGTGCCCAATGCTGTTCTCAGAGACTTCTGCTTCCAAGAAGCAAAGTTACAGTGTTCAGCTCTTTCTTGGATTTAGCTTGAGCATTTCTTCATTAAGTCATGGAAGCAGTGGCGTTCATATTCAAATTTATTCAAGCAGTAATCTTTGACATTTGAGTTTGCTTTTAGAACAGTTTTGCATTTATAGTAATATATATTCTGTATTTTCTCAGTCCCTACTGAATTTGTTTTAATCTGTTCTGGATGCAAATTTCCAACTGCCTTGTCTCACTTCTGCTCCTGTTCCTCTTTCCTTCTCTCTCCTGTGGACTATGTTTGATCAGGTGTGGCAGGAATATCCTTTCTCAAGCTGCGCCCTTTATATTAGTCAATATTACCCTTCTCTCCCTCCCATTCTCTTCCATCTCCTTTGAGCTTTATCAGTTGACTTATAATTTTGGAATTCTCATTGGAGTCTGTAATACAGTTTGTTCATTATTTAAACAAAATCTGTTTAATGAGCAGAGGGGGCAATGTAAATGTTAGGCATGTTGCAGTAGAGTACCTTTGTTCTCCTTGGAGTCTTTGCTTATTTAACTGTTTAGGAATGATGTATGAGATGCCCTGATTTGGGATAGGAAGGTATGTACCATAGAGTCAAATTTGGCTCTGAGAACAGAGCAGAGTATCCTCACTTTCCATGGATAGATTACCTGGTGGCTTCAGAGATGTTGTTTTCAGCTTTAGCTTCCTGTATTTATAAATTTAAGTAGATAACAATTAGAAAAAAAATGGAAAAACTAATTTGAAGGAGACTGTTGGTCTTGGTCTTGTAGCCCTGT
The DNA here is from genome assembly GCA_030412105.1 of Cyclura pinguis. Classification (NCBI taxonomy): domain Eukaryota; kingdom Metazoa; phylum Chordata; class Lepidosauria; order Squamata; family Iguanidae; genus Cyclura; species Cyclura pinguis. The sequence continues at coordinate 128,674,417 of CM059601.1, forward strand.
GCCTGCTTCTTCAGCCATGTTCCTTTACACTATCTGTTGTTTTGGCTTAGGATGATGCCTGCTAAAAATGGGCACCTCTCCTAGTGGGTAGCTTGCAAACATTGTTGACCTAACTATGGATATATGAATTTAAGAGAAGCAGAGACTTTAACTGAATTTTAGAAAACATAGGTTTAAAAAAAAACTTAGTTGTTTTCTGATTACTGTACAATTTTTTAAAGAAATCAGGATTTGGGCTTTTAAAAAAATTAACGTAATAAAAGGAACTGCTTAAAAAACTATAATCACATTTACATAAAGTTAGTTCCCTTCCACAGATTTTAAGTGACTGAAGGCAGAATTTGTGTTGTCAAGAATGACAACTGTTTATAACAAAAGTGTACAGGGCTTTGCAAATCCCCTGATAGTCTCCTATTCTTCCCTCACCTTTGAATATGAGCAGGATTTCCTTTTACTGTTGGAGCCCAGGTGAATCCCATGGGGATACCATAAAGCATCTTGTTTCTTTAAAATTCCATCCATAAGCAGTTTCAGGCTAGCTCTTGAGGTAGCTCCCAGCTTTACAGCAAGGAAAATGTCAAATTATTTCCTATATCTGGATCTCAAGGCAAGAAAAAAATTAAAAGGAAAATGAGGAGAATTCTTTCCAAGATCCACTTTCACTTACAGAACAGAGACTGCTTCTTATTTTCAGGAGCAAACAGTGTTTATGTGTCAACCTTGTGTTGCTTTTTCCTTTTAAAGTTGAAAGTTAAAGTGGAAGACCATTACTTTCATTTGTGTGTGTCTGAATTAATTGTTTTCCCCTCTAGCTGTTACTTTTGTTCATGATCATCTTATATGTCAGTTAAAATGGTAGTAAATCCACAGCATTAAATATTTCCTAAAGTGCTTACAACAATTAAATATATACATACATGGCAAACCATTTATCAAGTTTATTAAGTTCGCTTACTGATGAACAAAGTTGATGGATATTCTTTTTCAGTTATTCTGCTTTGTGCAGGAAAGTAAATGCCAGCAATCTAAAAGAACCTTAAGTATATCTTAAGTTGTGTGTGTGTGTGTGTGTGTGTGTGTTTAAATAGTTTATACTACCAGACCAATTATCTTCGATAATTAAACAGTAGAAATTCATTTTACTATGATTCTAAAAATCACAGATAACAGTAATTTACAAACAATGTGCAGCAAAGTTTTTTTAAATTAACTTTATAATATTTATCATGCAAAATTTGACAGATTATGATTCCAACTTGCCTTTATATTACTTAACTGTGTTATCTGTTCACTTGGAACATTACTATGTTATTACAAAGCTAAATATGAAAAGTTGTCTAATTTTTGAAATCTTGGTAATTATAGACATTTAGGAGTAATTAGTTGCTCTATCTCACTGTCAAACGTATTTTTTTTAATTAGATTTTTTTTTTATTATTGTAAATAATACTCTGATTTAGATTTAATATGATATGAAATGCTATATAAGGGATGAGATACTTAACAGACTGAGTTTATGCATCAGAACAGCTCTGATACATTCAGTTATGGAGCTGTTGTTTTTATTGACTTTATTTATACCCCACCTTCCCTCCAAAACTGTAAGTCAAGGCACCTTACAATTAAAATAAAAGCCATGTAATTAAAACATACCAAAGATCAACACTAAAATGGAATCATACTGTTAATGACATCAAAAACATTTTAAAATTTATTATTATTATTATTATTATTATTATTATTATTATTATTATTACATTATCATCATCTTTATTTGCATCCTGCTTTTTGCCCAACATTGGGCCTCAAAGTGGGATCCATATTAAAATAATACAATCTAAAAACATATAAATAGTACAAATTAAAACAGAATTAAACTATAAAAGAATCAAAACAGCTAAAAAGAGATTAGAAGAAGCAATTAAAATTAAAACAGGATAGACTCCTTTGCAGTGTACAGTCCAGCCTCATATGGAATTGGTGCAAGAAAGGGAAACATATCAGTGTTGGTAGAATTCCATCATTTTTCTCCAGTTTGAGAAACACATGCAAGTCCCTCTGTGGAAGAATATTCTTAGGTGGTTCAGGTCATTATGGCCTCAGAGAGAGAGATAGTTGAATTGCCTCATGACAGTCTGCAACTATCCCTTGGATACAGTGCAAGGGTCAAGTGGTACATTCTCCTGCACCACTGGCTCTGCCAGGAAAGGAAGCTCTTCTTTCACCTCCTCCTCCTCCTCCCCGTTGTTCAGTTCTGTGTCGGCACTCTTCACCTTCACGAACATCTTCCTAGTTGGAAATGTCACTTTGAGGTTTTGTTCCAGGCAAGCTCTGCTCAGGGACAAGACACTGGATGTGTTAGGAGTTTGGGATAATGAAAACTTGCTGAAGTTGTCTCGCTGGCATAGGAGACTCAGAAGATCCCACACTGCCCTGGACCCCAATTCTGGCACCTAGGAGACCAGAAATGGATCTCTGGAAGTTCAGATGGATTGAAAGGAACGGGAATGCCATCGAAAACCTGACCACATGACAGCAGCTGCTTCATAGGCTGAACTTCGCACAAACTTTCTTAAGCTCTCTGAATACATGATCTGACATATAAGAGAGATCCTCAGCTGATGGGCATAATTCACTTCAACACTACTGCTTCTATAATATTTTGTATTATATTTTCTGTAACATTTTTTTTTAAAAATTATTTAACAGACAAAAAGCAGAAAAAACATACAGCAACATCACAAAACTATAAATAATAATAAAAAACCTACAAAATAAAGACCATACACAGAAGAAAGTAAACAAAAGAGAACAATGTGTGTGTGTGTGTGTAAAAACTATAAATCTCAAATTAAACTAACTAAACTGTAACCAACTAACAAAGAAAAAAACCTACAAATAATTAAAAAATTGGTTCCCACCCTTGTTGCAAACAGCTCATGCTAAATGAACAGTCACACTGAACTATTAAGTCTTTAATTAAAAAAGGCAATTCTTGTTGCTGATAATAACCTTATCAAGAATTATAACCTTATTTGTGTACTCAAGAAATTACCTAGTTAGTAAAGAAATGACTGTAATCAACAATAATCAGTTTTCAACACTATTCCATTAACTACACTTACTTGTACTTATATCGTAGATATTACAGTCATATTACTTAAACCAAAAATAAGCAATTAATAATAATAATAATAATAATAATAATAATAATAATAATAATAATAATAAGTCCATCTCCCAGGAGAAGAGAAGATCTTAGTTGATGCTCTCAGCAGGACACCAATCTCTTACCATGAATGGAAATTTCATCCTGATGTATTTCACACCATCTTCAGTAATTGGGGCACTCCAAAGTGGATCTGTTCATCTCAGCACAGAAAAGGAGGTGCGAAGACACATCCGCGGAAGGACTCTTTCAGCAGTGCTTTCCTTTTTCTTTGGGGACACCCCATTGTGTATGCTTTTTCTCTATTTCTCTTTGCCAGAATTCAAAGAGACATCCTGATCACTCTGTTTTGGCCCAGGCAGCCTTAATTTGCTCCTCTCCTCCAACTTGTTCAGGCTGCTGAAGAGGCTGGATCTTCTGACACTGCAGAAGTGGCAAGTTAGACATCCAGACTTGGATGCTCTCAGGCTGATGACTTGGAGAGTGTTTCTTTAGAATCTGTATTGGCTCTGATTTGGTGGATCCTTGCAACTGCACTTAGGCCTGCTACCCAGTGGTCCTATGCATGTAAATGGGTCAAATTATTGTCCCTGTTGTTGCCCAGAGGGATCTTGTTGGACCAAACACAGGTACATCATATGCTGGAGTTTTTCCTGTAGCTATCCAAGAGAAGTCTGAATAGAACACTTGTTTGCATTACATCTGTCTTGAAAGGGCTGTATTGGGTGCCAATTTGTTTCCGGGGACAATTCAAAATGTTGGTGTAACAATATTTGGGGTAAAGTCCTAAATTTCTAGATTCAGGATACATAGAGAGCACCTCTTCTTATACCAGCCCATCTAAGATGTGGTAGAGAGCCATTCTCTGTTTTTGCACGTAATGAAAAATTTCATTTTCTTCTCGCCTGTCTTATTCTGCTCAAATGCAAGTGCTCTTTGTGGTGCTGGTGCTGGGCTGATGTATTTTGAAGTAATGGACTGTTGAATATTGGCAAGGGTCTTCTTTACATGCTGAGTAATTACAAAAAACCTGTGTAATCTGAAAATAAAGAAACCATGGAAGGACTGGGAATCAAGGGGGTACAAAAGCAACAATTTCTTCTTTAAACAAAAATAGCTTCAATTCCTTCTTCAAACAGAGTGCTAAAGATTCACTAACCTTTGCATTTCACTTCACACCATTCTTTAATTATTTAGCCTTTGGGCAGCAGCAAGTAAATAGGAAAGATAATGCTAATGTTGACTCAGAGTCACTGTGGCAATTAGTGAGCTTCAGTTAGGCACAAACAATTATACAAACACTATAGCAGACTGTTAGTTTATATCTTAAGACTGAAAGGTGGGATAGGAACAATGCATTAATAAAGGACCAGATAAAAACAGTGTGATTCCTCACATGACCTGAGAGTACTTGCCGTCATATGGAGACTATAATGAATATTTTTATTTTTGGTTAGCCAGGCATTATGATTATGTAATATTGGTCAGGAACTTAGTTGCACTCTCTTCCCTGGAAAATAATTCCTGTTGCCCAAGTTGGTTATGCTAAACAGAGCATGTATCTGTTTAATGGAGCTGAATTTCTGCTAGATTTTTTTTAAAAAAAATGTTTTACATGTCACTTTGTAGGATAGATCATTCTTCCTTACTGCATTTGTTGTTGTTGTGTACCTACAAGTTGTTTCAGACTTAAAGCAACTCTAAGGCAAAACTATCACAGAGTTTTCTGGGACTGAGGGTGTGTGACGTGCCCCAAGTCACCCAGTGGGTTTCCATGGCTCCTCGGGGAATCAAACCCTGGTCTCTAGGGTTGTAGTCCAACACTCAGACCAGTACAGCATGCTGGCTCTGCATTTAAACAAGCTCAATTACAACTGTTCAGAGATGCTGTAGTGTTTTTTTCACTCTCAATTCTCAACTTCTGTCTAGGCTTGCTAGATTACTTTTGAGGTGGGCAAAGGCTTTTTCAACTGCCATCTGGCTGGCAGTAATTGTAATTTTTTTTTATTGAGCATTTGCATGAGGAAAAAAGTCTCATTATAGAGAATTTTAAAGGTATCTGGGGTTATGGCTATGAGTGAAAATTATACAATTTTCCTTGTACAGCAGGATAATTTCAGTGTGCTTAGATGGAAGCATGTAGCATCAGGTACTCGTAAACAGAGTCTTCCTGATGTCTCAAAGTAAATGCAAATAATGGTGATTTAAAATAATGATGCTAGTGTAAGAAAAATGTTACTTATAAAATAAATGTATTGGAAAGATTGTGAAATAATTGGCATCATGCATAAAACAATTTAAAGGAGTCAAAATACAGGAGAATATAGGGGAATGTAGTAGAAATGTAGTTTAAATATAGTTTTTTATTTTATAAGAGGTAAAAGAGCATTTAGTAGGGAAGACACAAAGGGGTCTTGTTCTTGAAGGAGATGAATGGATATGATTTTGGTAAATTACTCTGTGTAGGAGGAATGGGTTAGATAAACTTTTCAGGAATTGTAGTTTTATAATATGGCTTAATCATCAGTTAATATAAGCTATTAATATTTTGATTGGAAACTTAATAATGCTCCCTGTGAACAGTGAACAGTTCAGTTACAGGACACCATCCTTCTATCGGAAGCATCTGTTCTAGAAAATAATTCATTGTTCTGAATTTTGGATTTTAAATTATTTGGTGCATTTTGATGACTGGAGTCAACAAAGATCATCCTGACTTAGGAACCAACCTCCCATTGCTCTTCACTATCAATTTTACGCACAGTTTAGGAAACACAGAAAACTGGCAGGAAGAGTGAGGCCTTACCTACCTGTGCAAAGGCTTCAACAAAGAAAGAAACAGCAGGAGAAATGTCAGCTACTTTATTCTCTGGCTTTTTGGGAAAGAAATAAAACAGAGCTGAAGCTATTCTAAGTTTCATATGATATGATAAACAAATCACACAGTTTAGCTTCGAGGTTTTGTTGGTACTCCATTGTAAGCTGAAATCACACAGTGTGTATCAGTGTACATGTGCACTGCTGTATAGATAGCTGCTTCTTTTTTTGCCACATTTAAAACTACACCTGCTCTAATTTCATGCATTCTGAAATGCTTTGGATTTGGGCTGCATGTTATTGAGTGGTTCATTGGGGAATAAAAGCCAGATTAGCAGTGAACCACCTAGGTTTGAAGAGGTCTTATGCCAGTGAGAGAGCAAGTTGCTGCAGTTTGAAGAGGGGCTTCAAATCAAAGAGTTAATTTAAGTAATATAGTCCTTCTTCCACTTTCTTGGGGGTTAGCAGCACAGGACCTCCACGAAAGTGGAAAAAACACAAATATCTATAGGCCCTCCCAAACTATACTTAAAACACATAGGGCAGCAGTAGAGGTGGTGGAGAATAATCTGTGAATAATGAAATCGGTGAATGGTAAACTCACAAATGTGGAGGGCTGACTAGATTCTTCTCTTTATTTTTTGGAAGTATTCTCTTGTTTCTTTATTTTTGACTAAAGCTTTCCCCACTAGTTGGTAATTGCGAGTCAAAGAAAAATAAGAGAGGAAAAATAATAAAACAGAGAACTCTAAACATGGGAGCCTTTGTAATTAAAATGTTATCTAATCAGAATTTGTAATCTAAGTTTTAAATTCATGTTTTGCTTGTTATTAAGTTTATAATCTTGAATGTACCTTTTAATTTGGTGCATATTTTTTTGCAATGATAGGCAGATAAAAAACTGTCTTAGGGTATTTTGTTTCCAAATCAGTGTCTTTATTCTGTTTTACTTCTGTTTGAAATAATTCCCCAACTAACATTTTCCTTTTTAAATGTTTTATTGTGAACTGATAGGTCAGAATAATTTTTAGAGTAAAATTATATGTATGATAACATAGAATACAGTCTACTAGGGGCTTATTACACTCCTTAATAAGATGTTTACCTTGGTGTCTTGAACTGTTAAAGAGTATGTATGGTAGCTTAAAAGGTGGGAGGAATGAGAGAGCAAAGGAAAGATTCTAACAGAGAAAAAATATAGCAATGTGTAAGAAGTCCAGTCTTGACCCTATAGTTGTCAATTGTTTTCTTCTTGTGCAGTTTGTGACAAAATGTCTGGGATAGGTTTTCATGAGATAATGTTGAAATATGAAGGTAGTTGGATGTATCAAAAGCAACATAGATAAGAGTTTTTGTATTCCATATTAGTATTCTAATGCAAATATGAAGGGCTTCATAGATAATTTGTATCTGGCTTTTATTTTACTACTTTGCATTCGTACTGGATTTTTAGTAAGTGAAGTCTCTGGATATTTCTGATGTTTTGTATGTTGAAATTTTAAACATTGACTCAAAATTGTCATAGCTTAGCATAAGTTATGTTACTAATTGCTTGTAGTAAGCTCTGATATTATAATACTGTTTGCTAATCTAGACATTGGAAAGCTGCCCATAATGAAGCGTAGAGTTGATGGTGTGCCTGAAGCCCAGGCAGGAGAGAAGAAAGGAAGAAATTCTGCACTATTCTTGTTGCCTTAGCTTGCAGTGCTTATTTGGCACTTACTTGGGAGTAAATCTTACTGAGTTCATTGAGTCCTTTCTTCTCACAAGACAAATGCTGTTAGGGTACCTGTGGCCCCTCAGAAATTTTTGGCCCAGAATTTCCAACAGTCTTAGCAAGCATAATTTATTGTGAGAAATTATGGGATCTGTAGTCCCAAAATATATGAAGGATTGGAGATGATCATCTGTGTTAATAGACTGCCATTTTCTTCTTCCCTTGAGTTAGTAGACATGAAGGGATAACAATTCATGGTGTTCAGCCTCCTGAAATGGAAAGGCTACTGCAGTATTAGCAACAGCAGCTAGCTGGATTTTCTGATTGGCACATTTCACTTTTGTCCACCAACATAAACAGGTGATACTGCCCAAATAAATGCAGATGTTTTTCTGTTTTCCTTTAAAAGATGAATAGTGAAGAAGACTGAATGAAAACCCACTTTTCTCCTCCTTCCCCAAATTCTTGTAAGCTTCAGTGTATTCAGGGTGATTGGCAGGAACATATGTCTTACATACAGCTGGAAATACATGTTTGGGTCAGTATAGAGTGGGAAGCTGTCAGTGCAAGAGACAAATTGTTCTGGGAAAGGAAGCATTGTCTTTTAAGTCAGAAACAAGTTCTTATTCTTCTGGGAGTTTCAATATAGAAGAAGTTGGCAAGAGCTTGCTGCATTTGTTACAGTCTATATTTTCATTATTGCTTGGGCATATGAGTGGAGAATATAAATTAAAGAATCTCTATATAATGGAAATATTTCTGGTAGAGAATAAGATTGTTAGTTCCTTGCAGTCTGCATTCAAGCTATTTAATTTAAGAGGTGATTCTAGTTTAAATATCTGAATGGCAAGATGAAAACTTAGGAACGTTTAGGGTATCTTCCTGTTTCAGCCTGTGAAAGCTGTAATATATTCGCTTATCTTCCATGGCGTTACTAACTTCTCTTCAGTTTCCGCATCTTAGCAGTTGTTGCATCCTTCTTTTTCATAGATTGGATCATGTTTTGTTACATGAAATCCGTTCAGAATATCACTGTAAAATCCCACCTTTCGGCATCTTGTTTTATAGTATTTTAAGACCAAGGGGTGATTTACTGACTGAAAAATTATTTGCTATCATTTCTGTGGTGAAAGAGGTTTGAACAAGCAACCTCTGGGGTATATGAAAAAGCACTCAAATGTCCTTAGTAGTAGAATATAAGGAAATAAACATGAAGCATGGAAATTAATTTCGAGGAGAGGTATGGGAGGCCCTGCAGTTTCCAGGGTCTCTCAGGGATATTTATTCCTCTTCTCACTTCATGGTTGGCAGGAAGGCAGCTACATTATGAAATTCTGTAATGTGCTGTGCATTAAAACAAAAGCTTAATACTGTGCCAATAACTCAAAATTCTTATTGTTAAAGGCAAAGTTCTTTATAAACATGTAATGACTTCAGTATATTTTTTTGGTAGGAAACACTTCATGTGAATAAGTATAAACAAAAAAAATATGTATGTGTCTACAAATAATAAAATAAATAAATAAAATAAAATCCTGGGCAATGCTGGGTAAATATGCTAATGTGTGTGTATACATACACGCACACTAGTGTATTCACCTGGTGTTGCCCAGGATTTTATTTTCTCATAGGTAAAACTTGTTAGAAATACCTTAGAAATTACCTTCCTTTCCCTTTGGAGTTAGGTGCAGTTGAATACATAGATTTGAGATCCTGTGTGTCTAATTCCCCAAACTGTGTTATTCAGTACCTGTACCTTTTGCCCATATTCTCCAATCCAGTCTGAGTTCAGAGTTGTTAACATTCAGAGGTTGGGTTTGTGAGGGGATGTGCTGCTAGGCCTCGTCTTCGTAGCAACCAGCCTTTTCAGAGCTCTCTGGCTGAGAATTCTAAAGGCGCCTTTCTGAATTGCCAACCCCAGGATTCCATAGAATCTTCACAGCCAGCCAATCGTATCAGGCCTTCTCACCTCACACAGCCAATCGTATGAGGTCTTTGCCTACCTGATGCAGACAGACAGACAAGATTACTCACAAACTTTGACTTTTATATAGTAGATATATAATGTAGTGGGTTATACATGTGTTACATGGAAGTGATACCTATGTAGCAACATTTCTGTGCAGAAGCCTTTATTTACTGCAGCACTATACCTTATCCTGTGTTGGTTGTTTACGCATACAGTGACGTTATAAGAAAGGGGAAGATCACATTTGCTGCTTATTTCATATGGGTAATTGAGAGGGTGCCATAATTCAATATGTAGCATGCAGTGCCTAAATAGGCGTAGTAAAAGTCCAGGATTCAAGGCCTATCAGTTGTAGCCTGCTTTATATTAAACTTCCTAAGCTACTTTGTGAGCATTTTTCAGTTGATAGCAGGACGAAAATAGATTGTAAAGGATAATTTAGGTGACTCGCTTATTGATACAACAAAATCCAAAATCCGCTAAAAAGATCCACCTTTGTAAACTAATCAAAATGCAGAAAATATATCTTGCAAGCTTTCAAAGCTTGACCAGCTTGTTCTTCGTCTAGTAAAGATGTTAAATACACAGGAGAAGAAAGATGATGACATCATAGGCCTCCATTTTGTGATGTTTTCCTGTTTTCAGTCAAGGTGGTATTGAGAGATTTCATTGCAGACAGAAACCAGTCTCCTTCTTGGCCATGTTGGGACTGGGGACAAAGCACAATAAAAGACAGGTAATAAGATTTCAACTGCATTAGCAACATAAGAGTAAATTTCACTGGGACTTTGAGGTTGGAAGTGGCACCATGCAGCCTTGTCTCTTGTGAGTTTCGCTAAGGGATGAAGTGCTGAATGTGGTAGGAGCCAATTTGGGGTATTGAAAACTGGCTGAAATTGTATCACTAGCACAGGAGACTTGGAGGAACCCACACTGTCCAAAATCCTGATCCTGGCACATAAGAGACCCAGAACAGGTATCTGGAAGTATGGGTAGATCAAACGGAACAAGGATGCCATCAAATCCCCATACTTTGCAGCCGTTGCTTTGTGGAGTTAATACCAGATAACCAACCTTCTTAATTTCTCTGAATCATATTCTGATACAAGGAAGTCCCCCAGCTGATGAATACAATTAGCTTCAGCACTAACATTCCTGCATTAACTTTGTGAGTGGGACTTCTCAATGTTAAACTTTTTTTAAAAAAGAAATGATTACAGCCCAGGTTAACAACTGAGTAAGAAAGGAAAAACTGTGAAAGGCTTTAAATGTGCTGGCAACTTCAGAGGCCTTACCCCCTTAAATAACATTGATGAAGTAAAACTAGAATAAAAGCTTTCATCTTTTTAATTTTTACGTAAACCTCAGCTGTGAGAAATAGAGGTGGTATTCACCTTTTTGGAGAGAAGCCCCAAGATCGTTGTTGGAATAAAAGAAGAAATGAACTGATGGTGAGCCTAGAATGAACTGAGTGTCACCTTCCTAGAAAGTGAGTATTGATTGCTGCCTATAACAACCTGAATGGGGAAACACAATTTAAAAGCTGAACTTAAAGATAAAAGACTTTGTTTAATTTAGATACAAACAAGTGAAACAGATGAATGAGAAAATGCACCTACTGGAAGAAAAGAAACAAAAACTGGAAACAGTTACTGAGAAATTAATAATGGATCAGGAACAAAATGCAGTGACTTTACTTGACCTTAAAGAAATAGAAAGATTTCTTAAAATTAGACAACTGCCAAGGTGTAAACTGAAAATATCTATGCAAGCCCTGGCTATTTGTTTTTGAGATACAGAGAAAAGACTTTTGGTGGATAAAGTATATAGACTGGATTCTTTGATTGCTAGAAAAAGAAATTTATCAAGAGACATGGTTGTCTGTTTTGTAAGAAGACAAGAGATCGAGTTCTTCAATTACATTACCTAAACAAGATAAAGATAGATGGCAAAGATGTCAAAATTTTTAAAGATACTCTTCTTTGAATTTTGGGAAGGAGAAGGGGATTTGTTTTTTTGACCAACAAGCTCAAGCAGCAATGGTAAATCTGGAGGAGGTTACCCTATGGACCCAAAAAGAGAAGATTTAACTTCAACACTATTGCAAAGACAAAAGATTTTCTGCAGAAATATGAAAAAGACTTCAAATTAGATGTCCCAAGGGAGATGGAAGGAAAAAACGTTATAGATCAAAGTTCCAAAGAAGAGAGTAGTGGAGAAGAAGAGTCCTCAAGCCCTGGCCAAAGCAGATATGGATTCTAATGAGGAGGTCTAAAAATGGCGTTTAAATTTCTGTCATGAAATAAAAAATAGGCCGACAGTCCCTGTGAAAGAAGAAAGATTTTTCAGTATCTGGAAAGGTAAAAATTAGATTTGATTTCTCTACAAGAAATATATCTGGAGAAAAGATAAATATTTGTTAAATTCTTAATTGGGGAAAGAGTTTATTTCGTCATTTGACAAGAAGAAAAGAAAATGTGAAACTTGAGAAGTGCTTGGAGTTGTGTACTCTTCTCTTAGGTATTTGTTTGGTCAGATGGGATATGGAGGTTGAGCGTAAGTAAATGAGATGCATTTTTTGCATATCCAAATCTTCACATTTTGTTGAGGGCCTGGAAGCTTCATATTTTTTTCAGATGTAACTGGTGCATAAAACTCCATCTTCTTTAAAGCTTTAAATCCAGCTCTTTCTCTTTCCTTTTCTGTTGTAAAGGTCACTTTTTAACTTCTGAATGCAATCACAAGACTTAAATAAATCCTTTCATTTTTATTGATACAAATACTGGTGTTTAGTGAGCGGAAATCATTTTCGTATTCAGAGGCAGGCAGAACTCATTTCAATTTACCCAAAGCAAAATACTCATTTTTACATTTAATGTACCTCTGAATTTTAATTTTTGTTGAGATAATCAAGGGAGAACTGCAAGGAGATATAGTTGGTTCATATTCTGAGACTGAAATAAAAATTTAAATGTGTCACATGCTATCTTTTACCTGCTGTCTTTTACTTGTTGCTAAGAAGTTTTTACTCAAGTAGTAGTCTAATTAGGAACACATCTTGGTTCATAAACTAGACTGCCTTTATGTTTGTTTGTTTGAAAACCCCAATGAATTTTTTTTTTCCTTTGCATTTAATGACAAGGTTGCACTCACTCAGAATGTGTTGTATGAAGATACATTTGAGACAGTCTATATGGAATTATATAATTAAAATTCTCAGACTATATTAGAAACATACGTCACACTTAGAGCCAAGATGCTTTTCTTCACGATTGGGTGCTGCCAACTTCATGAGAGGGGTATATTGTAGGGCTTTCATTGCTTGTGATAATACATTGGGATCTCGGTATCTATGAGACATTGGGTACTAAAAAGCCAGCATCATGAAGTTTGCAGAGAGGCTGTGAACTCAAAGCAAGGTTGTAAGCCCATATTAAAAATTTTGTACGGCAGCAGCAGAGGCACTAGCTGCCAGGTGTTCCACATTCTTCAGGCTCCCCTTCCTCTGTGGAGCATGCCAGCTGGTGCCCTCCAGAGATGAGGGACCCCAAAACATATGGCATATCCTGGCAGTTGAGGCTTGCCCTTGCCTCTGGTGCTATCTTATGCCATTTTAAATAAGGGCTTACTGTATATGCGTTGCCTCATGTTTTCAGTCTTTCTGGGAGCTTCAGGAGGCTTGCAGAAAGACTGTGAATATGAGGTGAGGCTTGCAGAGATACTGCAAGGCCTCACAAAGTGAGGCTTATACGGTAAGCCCCTACTAAAAATGGTACCAACTGCCATTTTGTTTTGTGAAGGACTCCTGCCACTTCAAATGTAGAAGCAGGCAGCCAGTGTGCTCCCCCCTGCAGATTCAAATGTAGAGTATTGAGTACATTTGAATACGTGGTGGGTTAAATTCATGGATCCTAAGCTCATGGATATGGCGGGCGTACTGTACGTTAGTTAAGAGTTCAGTATTTTCAGCACTGAATTAAACGTTGGATGCAAATATGCTGCCTACCTCATCTTTAAGAATGTATGATCCAGTTTCTGTTTAAATAATACACTTTATTTTCTTTATTACAAAAATTGTAGTTTATGTTTTCATTTTTTCTCTGCTTCCGAGATGACAAAAATAAGATATATTTGCTTAGATAGCACAACATGTAGCAGTTTGCAGGTCTTGCTTTAGTATACATTAGATTAATAATTATGGTTGTAGAAACCATAAATTTCATAAATATGCCAAATTGAGTAATTCTGGATTCTAACTGAGATATGAATGAAACATTTTATGTTGTTATAGCAGCAAATTAAGGTTGGTTTTGATAAGAAAATAAGTAATTTTTTGGGAATAAGTGTATTCCAATTTTTTTCTCCAATATGTTTTATGAAAATTTTGTTCCCTCTCTCATGGCTTTAAAATATCCAGAGACTTTACATCTCTAGATATAAATAAAATAAATAAATACATAAATAAATATATCCCTAAAGAGGTAGAAAGGTAAGTGAGATAGTACAAGATTGCATGTGTGGGGGTAGGCATATGAATAGGGGCTAGTTATAGCCGCCAGTAAACTTGGTATCTTTTCCTCTGAGACTGCAGAGTGTTCCTTTTTGCCACAACTAAACATATGAAGAAATTTATTTATTTATTTGTTTAATTTGTATCCTGCTTTTCCCAACATGGCATCTAAGGTGATGTACAACATTATAAAAGCACAATACAATAAAAAAACTTAATACAAAAGTTAAAACATGGTTAAAATAAATTCCTATTTAAAAAACACGTTAAAAAATTAAAAACAGGTTTAAAATATATGTAAGACCACAATGAAATGAAAACAGTACACCCGCCCTTTAAAAGCTTTGTGTGCAGCGTACACTAAAACCCAAAAGCTTCCTTAAATAAAAAGGCCTTTATCTGTCAGCAGAAAGATAGCCGTGAAGGAGCTGACAGGACCTCTTGGGAAAGGGGTTATAACTTCCTGCATCACTTGGAAGCGGCCACTGGGAAGGCTCTCTCCTATGTCCTCGCCCCACGTGCCTGGGATGGTGGTGGGACTGAGTGATCTTAGAGCATGGGCAGGCTTATATAGAGAGTTTTTCAGATACTCTGGATCCAAGCTGTATAGTTGTTTAAAGGTCATAGCCAGCAGTTTGAATTTTCTCCAGAAACAGATCGGGTAGGAATATGACAGGGTGGGGGGAAAGGGAGTGTGGTACAGAACCTTTGTCTTTTTAATGGCTGTTTGTTTGTTTCTTTATTTTGGCTTTCTTCGTTTTTTTGGAAGGCAGGTATTAAATGACTAAACATGGCAATTGGATCATCTTCAGGGGAGTTGTAGGACTTTCCTATAATTCAGAATTGTTCTTTCCCGTCTAATGTACTTTAACAATATCCTGAACTTAATTTTTGTAGATCCAGTCTATGAAAGCTTATGGTAAAAACTTCTTTCTTTCAGTCTCAAAGGTGCTTCAAAAATAATTTTGTACACATTTTCCTTTTGTACTGTGGCACAGATACTAACCTAACCTGTTGAGGTGATAATTTTGCGATACCTTTTTTGCTAGTTCATACTCGACTTTTTTAATAGAATTTTACTGTGTCATCACCTCAGAAAATAAGTGGTGGGGCCAAGATTAGAAAGATTATTTTAAAGGCTACAGTTTGGTTCTCATTATCCCAGAGATGGGTGTTATTGGGAATTACTGTGGGATATGTAATGGTCACAGCTGTGTGTATTCTGTCGTGTTAAATGAATCAAAACAAAATCGATGCTGTGAAATGAATGCTGAATTATGCAAGCTATTTTCCATATAGTAGAAAGCTAACAAAGTTTATTTTGCAATGTTTTTCTTCTTTAAAGAAACTCTTAAAACTTGTCTGATTTATTTAGCTACTTTTCTAGACATTCCCAGTCATTGTTTACATATTTTGCACAATAACTAACCATGAATGCTTTTGATTGTCAGCTGAATTTTGTGTCCATTACCACACTTGGAGCATTTTGTTCTTAACCAGGCCTCTATGCTATATTCGGCTTCAGCCGAGGGCAGGCTGTCAACACATGTTGTTGTGTTGATACCTTGAGGCTACAGACCCACATCCTCTGTGAGCTGAGTTACTTGTGTTCATATATATTTACCATGCCACCTTTTTGTCACATAACTCCGTCTGTGTATCCGAAAACCTTTCATAAAAATTGGCAAACAATAAAAAGCTTATCTAATGTCACATGAATAAATCTCAGCAACACCCCACCTACTCATTTTTTCTCAGCTCTTCTGCTGATTGTCTTGAGAAATTATTCCTGCAGTGTTTTTTGCTGATATTTAATAGCAATGTTAATTTGCTTCACAGAAGTCTGGAATTCACAGAGAGATGTTCGGGGGAGGGAGGTGAAGGTCCCAAGATTAAAAATCTATTTTGGAGGAGCATCTTTGGGGTCAGTAACTTCCAATGCTGTGGTGTTAGTTTCTTTTCAGAAAGTGAGTAACTGTCTTAATAAAGAAATGTGGGGTCATGGGAAAAGTGAAACCAGCCAGATATTTAAGGCCATTTTGTCACTTTGTTAGGTGAACCATGTTTTCTGTTCATATCTGATATTTTTTGTTAGTTTTCTATATTCATTTATTTTTACTGGCATGGGGGCGGGAATTACACAACTCAGGTCAGTGTTGTCAATCTGCTATGTCCATCTCCCCTACTCAGAATAGTCAATAATGAGGAGTATTGGGAGTTTCTGCCCAACAACAGCTGGAGTGCTACATTGTTTTCGCCCTCATTTATAGCATTTTACCCTATCTTTCTTTCATTCTGGAGCTCAAGACACGACATATGGGATTCCTATGAGATCTCCTGTTGGATCCCTGGTGAGATCTGGCAATGTCATATACTACACCTGGAGAAAAGTACAAGCTGGTCTCTCAGACTGCAGGACAGAAGATGACCTATTAAGTAGTGGGGAAAAAATATTGCAGTGGTTGTTGAATAACCTGATTGTTTTTAAGGAAAGTCATTAGTTTGAAAGGGAGGGATGCAGGTTTTTCCCCATCAGTCAAAGAGGTAACTTGGATTTTGAATGAAATCTAGCTGGCATGTGATAATGAAAAATCACCCTATAGCAGTTCTTTGAACATCTTCCCCAACCTAACTTTTGGACTACAACTTCGAGTGGCTCCAGGCAACATGGCCAGTGAGCAAGAATGCTGGGAGTTATAGTAGAAAACCTCTGGAAGGCACCAATTTGGGAAGGCTGTTTTAACCTTGCAAATGTGTGGGTCACTTCAGAGTGTTTGGCGTGAGAATATGTCTTTGAATAGTGTGTTCTTTTTATTTCAGTTATTTGTATCCTATCTATTTAAAAATAATTTGTATTCAACACCACTCATAATCAAATACAACAGTCAGCCACAAGACACAGAGATGATAAAGCAGCAGCAGAATAAAAACACATTTAAGAAAGGCAACATTGTAAAAACAAAAACAAAAACAGCCGCTGGAAGAGAAGAGTCTTCAAAATACTGTGAAAGCAGGCATTGGAAGAGACAGGCACATGCTTTTGGGGTGCTGTTTCACATTTTGGGTGCCAAAACTGGATGATTTGAAATTCCTGGAAAGTCTAACCACAACAATTCAATTTGAAAGTGGCAAGAGCAGTGGAGTAGACTGTGGGTGATCTCAGTCTTTTCACTGGGGATACACACCCCTGGAGATTATGTTCTGCCCCACTCATTCTGCTAACTGGGATGCAAGTGTAGTAGACTGAATGCCAGTGTTATTTTCAATGAATGTTAAGATTTAACAGCTATTCTGTTGTGTCCTGTGAGAAAGCACTTTCTTTGTATTGAGAGTGGCATAGTACTCAGCTTCTCACAAAGTGGCAGATAATGTCAGAGGATGAAAGCATGATGAGGCAAAGCCCTGGTTCCCCTGAAATCTTTTGATCCGCTAGCTTGGTCCTGGGAAGACATTTGGCCATTGGAAGCAAAATTGTTTCCACCCCCAGAACTAGAATATGAATGACTGGGTCAAGACTGACATAGCCGAATTATCAAGTGCATGCAATAAAATGAACTGGCTGCCAGCAGCATTTGAGCATTCAGATGCTGGCTGGACCCAGGAGTTGCTTCTAGTCTATGACCCCATCTAGTGATCGGCAACAGGCGGCTCCCACCTTGTTGCATGGCCCCTGGAGCACCACTCTCCATTTTTTTTTAATAAGGAGCAAGGAGAATCATTCTTGAGAAAGAATAATTCTCTCCTTTAAATTGTCCACCCCAATCTAGAATATCACACACACTAGAGTTTCTGTCTGGATTAAGCTTCAGTTTATTCATATTTATTCATTTCAAAATATCCCCTGTACAGTTCATTTGATTTTCTATTAATGTTCCAAGATCAGATGTTTATGAGAGAGTTGAGTGTCATCCATATACTGATTGTACTCAGTTCTAGATCATCTCACACTGTGGCTTCACATTTTTATTTGAAGTGAAATTAGAGAAACAGAATGGTCCTAGTGTGTCTGATTAAACACAACTGCTACGCTTTTTTTCCATTTCTGTCTCTCCAGTCAGAATAAAAAGGTGTTGAACTGAAAGTTTGCGTTATATTGTGTCATTTTTTTTAAAAAAAATACTGGAAACATAGATAGTTTTTTTGTACTGTCAAACAAGATTTCCATAAAGTTTCTGCACGCAAACAGTGGCTTTATAATTGTGAGCCATATATCTAATTTAAACTTTTTGTGTGTGTCCAGAAAATGGCTGTAGTACATAAATGCTGATTAAACTAACCTTCAGGAACAGTTAGTAATCCAGTCATGTAATGTGTTGAATGGAATGTGGCAAAGAGCTAATGGGTTTCTGTGAGGAGTCCTGAGCCTCAAAAAGTTAAACAAGCACACAGTACCAGGCCTCTTTGTGTTTCTTTATTCTGATCAGGTGTCGGAAATGATTAGGATCAACTATTTTCTTTTTTGTTTTGTTTTGTTGGCGAATATCCCATGGTGTACTCGAGGAGAGAGAAGGGGGCTAGGCTCAGCAGTTCTGTAATGGTATGGAGTGCATTAACTTCTGACTGACTGCAGATGGACAAAACTGTGACAAAACACTGATAGAAAATGTTTCTGTGTTTGGTGCCACTGTGTTGGCACCCATCGTTTTGAAGTAGCTGGAAATGTTTTGTAAAACCCATCACCACACAGTTAGGTTTTTCTCTGCATCCACAAGGGATAAGTATGGGTACCTTCCTCAGTTTCTGATTTCTGTTACATTAGCTCCACTTTAAATGTTATACTCTGGTATTATCATAACTATTCAGACTTCTTTAAATACTGTTCCCATCCCTCCCATTTAATGCCATAGTGTCCTTCTCCATGTACTATAATTATAGTAAGTGAGGAAACTTCATGTAAAGTAGAGCATTCCTAGTAACTGATTGTCTTCTGGAAGAAGTTGGCCAGAGCATATCATTGCAAGTATCCAGAAGGAGCTTTGACCACTTTTCAGGAGAACTTGGGGATAATATTGTTGTTGAATAGAATGGCAGCTGAATAGTTTTAATCTGTTTTTGTATTCTTGTTCTCTTCTGCTTTTTAAAAACAAGGGCTGGCATTTAATTAAATAGCTGATAAATTCTGTAGTTTTTAATTAATTATATCTGTCTAAGAAACACAATAGTTCTAAAGGATAAGCTTACTTGATTGCTTATAGGCTATTGGGAATGTTCTTGGACTGCAACTTCTAGCTACCCTAGCTGGCAGTGAGAGGTGGTGAGAGTTGCAGTCCAGTATCTGGAGGGCTGTACAGTTTCCCATCCATTTTGGTTGATGTGTGTATTGTGCAGCTGGCAACAACTTAAAGACGTTTCCCATTTCTTTTTTCAGGTCACTTTTAAGGTCCCATTTGGCACATGATATTTTTATAAGCACTTGTGTTGAAAATAAATGTACAGATCTAAATGATTGGGGGCACTCTTCATTTCCTGTTTTTAAAAATAGAGTAGATGAACTAATTAGTCACTAAATGTTGTAGCCTTCAAAATAGATCTGCAAAGCGATCTCTGACTCAATTGTGGAGACCACATGTCACTAATATTCCTCAGTGGGCACCACTGCCTTCAGAAAACTACAGTCAGTTCATGGATTGTCTTGGAAACACTGTCTTAGCTGTTCTGAGTGTTCAAGCCTTTATGCAAACTTTCCCCACAAAATTGCATTGCAAATCATCAGGAATGTCATTTAAGGTGTGGCCACTGCCCATTCTGGCCACTAAACTCTTTCACTTTGTACTCAGACATGCTTACTTCAGGATTTTTTTTTTTTTTTTGGTGAACACATATATCTCTAAATATGGATCCTGCCTTCTTTGGTTGGGCAAAATGGTAAAACAAAATTCGTCATTCCTATTTTGACATTTCACAGACTGAACAAATAAACAGGTTCTGAAAATGGGGAGTTGTAATGGTAACTGTGGAACACTAATATTTGGCCAGGAGATGGCACTGTTGTGCATTGCAGTTAGCCTGTACTAATTTTTGCAGCTGTACCAAAACAAACAACTATAGGAATAAATGAAACAACTGTGTTGTTAGTTATGAAGTAAATGAAAAAGTGCAAATTTGACCATGTGAACCATTTCTTCTGTAACTACAATTGTGAAAGCATTGTTATTCTTATTGAACAATTTTTATCTTTGTTGTTTGCTTTATACTGTCAGTTATCTGTGATTCTTTTTAATGAGTACTCATTTGAATAATAATTTTTCATTTCATTTACATTCTACTGTATTTGTAGAGGTAACTGATCAGTCAGACACAATCAAGAACTTACCTAGTTACTTGCTTAAATATCACTAGAATGAACAGTTTAGTATCCATTTACAACTGAGTCTTCATTTCTATCAGAAGCTTAGATAATGATTAATCATATTAACTTAGGAAAAAAGTGTTCGTAGATATGTAATAACATTTGGAAGGAAACAGAGTAATCCACCTAGTTTTCATGTGCTGAATTTGAGCTGGGAAAGTTCTTATGTAATATTTTCTTATCAAAATGGAGTCTGAAATAATTTCAAAGTATGATCTTAAAATAGTAATATATAATTGCTGGCAGAGGCATTAGAGATCATACTGCACACATAGGTTGCATAATGGAGTGCACCACAGAATTTCAAAAGAAAATCAACCTGTGCTTCATAGATTACAGCAAAGCGTTTGATTATGTAGATCATGAGAAACTGTGGATCACTCTTAAAGAAATGAGTGTACCACAACATTTGATTGTCCTGATGTGTAACCTGTATACAGGACAAGGGGCTACTGTTAGGTTAGAATATGGAGAAATTGAATGATTTCCGGTTGGCAATGAGTGAACATATCATAGGATTAGACTCAGAGGAAAGAGGCATGAAAACTGGAGGAAGGTAACGGCCGGAAGTAGAAAGGCAAGTTTACAGTTGACCATTAAGAAACCAAAAATAATGACCTCAGATGATTTATATAACCTTAAAGCAGACTACGAACACTCTCCCATACCTTGGCTCAGTCATTAATCAGAGTGGAGACTGCAGTTAAAAAATCAGAAAAAGATTAGGACTTGGAAGAGCAGCTATGAAAGAACTAGACATGATCCTGAAGTGTAAAAATACTGCAGACTGCTAAAAAAGACAAATGAACCAATTTGAGAGTAGAGCCAATCAAACCTGAATTCTCCTTAGATGACTAAACTGAGGCTATTGTACTTTGGACATATCATGAGAAGACATGACTCACTAGAAAAGACAGTAATGCTTTGAAAGATGGAAGGAAATAGGAAAAGAGGAAGGTCGCATTACGGATGGATAGACTCAATCAAGGAATGCATGTGCTTGAATCTGCAAGAACTGAATAGGGTGGTTGATGATAGAGTGACTTGGAGGTCTGTCATCCATAGAGTTGCCATAAGTCAAGGTCAACTGTATGGCAGTTAACAACATAATCTTTTAGTTGATATTTTTAGTCTGTACCTATTTGTAGCTTCATAGGCACTCTTGGAGCAAAATCAAATGACTTTGTCCAGTACACTGACGAAATAATGTGAAACTGCCTTATCTAACTTGTCTGACGTGTTTGTTATTGTTTCTCCAAAGACTGAGGCGTTTCCCATGGCTGCTGCCTGACATCTATTAACAGAAATGGTCAGTGATTGAATATTGGTGCACTATGAGTATTGGGTGTTGGTGCACTGAGTAGTACCATTCAACTGTAGCCTTTTTATGGCCGCTTGTGACCCATTTAGGCTTCAAGAAGCATGACTGGCATTTTAATGCTTTTCCCCCCAGAAGTCAGTAAATCATACTTAGCACATCTTGTTCTCAACTCAGTGCACCCTCAGACAGGATCGACCAAGAATCTTCTGGCTAATGGACAGTGTAGAAATGTAATAAATAAAGCTTTGCGTGGTATGGATAAGATTGTCTTCTTGTTGTTGTGTGCCTTCAAGTCATTTCTGACTTATGGTGATCCTAAAGTGAACCTATCACTGGGTTTTCTAGGGCTGAGAGTGTGTGATACACCCAAGGTTACCATGGCCCCAAGTGGGGAATTGATTCCTGGTCTCCAGGGTCGTAGTCCAACACTCAAACTGCTACGGGTTGTAAATTCTTTTAAGAGATTGGGTATAGATTTTAGTTTATTTTACATTCAAATATTTTGAGTCATATTATTTTTAAAAGGATAATATAATGTCATTTTAAAAATATTAAAAACATATAACTTGATTTTTCTGAAAAAGACTATTTTCATTCACTTCTGCATTTGCTACATCCTGTGATAGAAATTCTCTTTTTCCCACTATTTTAGATAATCTTTTAAAACAGTCATACAAACACAAGAGCCATGCTGGATGGAACCAAAGGCCTGTGTAGTTCAGTATTATTTTCCTGCAATGGTTAACACTCTGGGAAGCCCACAAACAGGATATAAGTACAATAGCACCTCCCTTTACTATGGGTGGGATTACCATGTCAGAGTTTACTCAAAGGAACATAACAACAATTAACAAGAGAATACAAAATTTTGTTTGCCATGTTTTGAGTCTTGATAAGTGGTTACTTATAGCCCTGATAAGTTGGTAAACTGTTGATTGTTATAGTTATATCATGTCCTGTTTATGTTGTCAGATTGTTGTAACTGGTTACTATTTCATTGTATTATTTTGTGTCTAATTCTGGTTAAACAGTTTGAGGATTGTTGGTTGAACAGTGGCTATAAATGGATAAGAGACTACATTTCTGGAATGGTAACAACTTGGATTCACGTACTCTGAAAGATTCGTGGCAATATCTGTGTCAGACTGCTGAGAGAACTATAAGAAATCAATATTAAACACTAAATATTTAAAAGAATCTTTTATAGATAATGAAATTTATGTTCAGACAGGTAGACTATAATCCAAGTTTACTTATGAAAATTTAAAATAACAACAGTATCACAACAATTTATAATTAAACAACAGGGCATATATGATCAAACAATTTGGTTAGGTGGCAGGATTAAGAAGTAGCACTTCTTAACTTTGGAGATGAGGTTCCATGTGGTCAAAATAACATTTTTTTCTTCCCTGTATTTCATTAGTATTCTTTTTCCCATCCTTATTTTGTAAAATTGAGAGGCTTATTTGCCCTCCTGCATCTAACCATATCATAGTCTGTTACTTTTACAGAAGTATTTTAAGCTTTTGCATCTTGTTTTTGTAGTATTACATTAAAACTTCTCTTGATAAACTGTACAGAAGGGAAATTTTTGCTATCTTTATTTTCAGTTGGGTATTTATTCTGTGTCTGTAATTTGCATCTGTTATGTGATTCTTGTATTCATTTAAATGAATCTGACTTCTGAGTTACAGCAGAAGAACTGCAGGGAAGACAGGCATTTTGTGGAACAATTGTTTATTCTCATAATTATTCTGTAGAATTAAAAGTTTTCCAAGCAAGAGTTTGAGCTGGGGAAGAACATGTTTAAAAATCAGATAATTTTATGTGAGGAGAGGAATTATTTTTAGACATGTGAATTTGGGAAGTGTGTGAAGGCTGAAAATTTTTCTCCTTGTTCTTGGGGATTAACAAGTACAAAATGGAGAATTAGACATGTCTTTATCAACTTCGAAGTACTGGCAGTAAACAACAGTCAGAGGTCTAGTGTCCTTTGCTGGATGGGTTGTATGTTTCTGTTTATTGGAGGTGACATTAGCAGTGGAGCAGTGGTGAAAAGGCCATGTTGCCATTGCTAAATATACATCTCTGGCTGTCTGATAATAGGTTCCAGGAAGTTCAGTGGAAAATTAAAACAAAGCAACATTTATAGCTGATTGAACTTGAAAAGCAGTTTTCATGCTGAATGGCAAATATGTGGACTTCAGCATTCCAGGAGTCTGATGCAATCCTGCTGGATGTGACTGACCTTGTGTGTACAGAATGGACTGTGGACACAGCAGCATGCAAAACTGCTTCATCTCTGAAGTGCTTTATGGGAAGGCAAATTTTGTTCTCTGCACTGAAATAGTTCTCATATTCACATCCTATACAGAATACAGGGTTCTAAACAACTTTTATTACAATATTAGAAAGTAACTTCCCTATGATCATTGGCTTCTCCTCCCAAATGATTATTTCCATAATACTTGTATTGTGATAAAGCCATGGCATTGTGTTGAAACACTGAAGAGGGAGTCTCCACTTTGTTTCAATTAGCTAAGAGTTTTGAGTACTAAAACTGTAAAGCCTGTGTGTGTTTATTCAGAAGAATTTCCCATTGCTTCCAGGTCATTGCCCATAGGTTTGCAGCCTAAACCTGATAAAGTTGTGTGTTAAAAGCATACACAGTATTTTGAATAATTAGATATAACAAACTTTATATTGTTTCATACAGTGACAGACGGAGCAAAACTTCTGTTCATAGTTCATAACATTATTTTAATGTGTGCTTATGTTTGAGCCAGAGTCATATTGTGGTTTGAGTGTTAGAATTTGAGAGACCAGGGTTCATATCAATGAAATCTACAAATCACAGAAGCCTACTGAGTGACTTTAGGCAAATCCCACTCTCTCAGCCTAAAAGGATGACAGTGTTAAACCTCCTCTGAATAAATCTTGCCAATGAAACCTTGTGATAGGATGGCCATAAACTGAAGTTAACTTGTAGGCACACAATAACAGTTTGTATGTTTGCATAAGACCTGAGCCAAAAAAGAGAATACTGAATGTATTTGTGAATTGGCTGTTAGTTAAGTTTGGGGAATTTAAAGTCACACCGCACCATGGATAGCCTTAATGGTGGCAAATCTAAAGTATACTGTTAATCCAGTAAAATTAATTTCAGTCCTACACAGGAAGGACAGGCTTCAACAAGCTTTGTATAACAGTGGTTATTAACCTTTTCTTTACCATGGACCTCCTTTAAATATCTTCTCTTGCTGCAGACCACCAAGACTTAAGGCAGCTTCTGGTTATATGTGTGTAATAGCAAGAAATGTCATGTGATTTCTTTCAGCCACTCAGTTTCATTCATTTGCATGTTCTCAGCACATACAGAAATAGCTAGTGCTCAATACATTTTTTTGCTATTGAACAATTTCATAACTCAAGAACAGTTTGAGACATTGTAATGAAAATTTGTATAAATGATGTCTGTCACTGGCAAAAGACTGCTACACTTTGAGATCAATATGTGATTGTCTGTCCGTCCTTCCTTGCTTCCGTCCTTCCTTCCGTCCTTCCTTCCGTCCTTCCTTCCTTCCTTCCTTCCTTCTTTCCATTCTATTTTAATTGTAAAAGTTCATAATATTTCTTTGTGGACCCCCTGTGAAGAGATTAAGATCCACTGTTTTGTAAGGCTGATATAAAACTCCTGAAGAGATGTTAGCTGTTCTTCGTTAATAACTTAGTTTTCATATTGTGTTTTATGAAGGTTATTGTATACATACTTTAAATTGTGTTGGTTGATTGAAAGGCAAGTTTTCTTAAAAAGATTTGAGAATGTTTATTTCTAATGTACACCTAATCAGTTTTTATAGGTATTTCATTAATGGACTGAAATAAATACTGCTTTTGTAGTTATCTCCTAGGAAGAGTTGTGAGACTCAAAAGTAATAAACAATTTTCCTGAACACTTTTGAGATTTCTTCTCTTTACATTTTTGTGTTTATATTTTCTTCTGTTATAAACTTTCCGTCAACAGGTATACAGTTATTGGGCTAGTAATAAGTCATTAAGAAAATATAATTTACTTTATTGGATGATTTATGTTAAGAACTGGACAGGAGTACTGCAGCTCTTATATTGGTAGATTTTGGTGTTTTTAGGAGATACCTTGTCTAAGGCAGGACTTCAAGGTGGTGTTGAGTGGTGTATGTATTTCTTTTTGGTGAAGCAGTTCTAGGTGTTGGTGCTGTGAGACTCTTGCTTGAGACTGTGGTCATTGGTTTATGTCATTCCTCATGATTCCATCTTGCTTGAACGTGTAACTTAGACTGCTCAGTAGGAGTCAACAATTTTTGACAAACTTTGCAGGCCAAGCCAAAGATTTTATTTGCCATTCATCTGTTCCATGTCCCAGCCCTAACCTTAGAAAAGAACAACAAGTGGTCTGGACACTTCTAGTTGAGGCCCTATGAATAGCTCCGAACAGTAGCACTTTCTTCCATAATATGGGAAGCCCCCCACTTCCTGCTCCAGTGCTGGAAAGATTGGGGATGGGGTGTTGTTGGTGCTCTGATACCATATAGTGCATCTGTTAAACAACTTCAGACCTTCTTCCCAGCTTTCTATCTTGGAAAATAGGATTGCCTTGTTGTGGCTGGAATAATACCTCCCCCCTGTTGTTTCAAAGTTGAAACACTGTTAAGGCTATCTGTTGTTTCTTGTCATACTCCTCAGAAGGCAGCATGAGAATTACGAGACCCCAATAATTCTCATGCTGCCTTCTGAGGAGCATATCAGGGAGGGTGGAAAAGAAGTGTGGTAACTGTGGGTCTCTCCACAAGATCTCAAAATCTCATTTGAATCTTTAAGGTTTGAGATGTTCAATTCTACTTTCTTCTGGTCTTTTGATTTCAATACATTCATAGATTAATAAGGCCAAAGTGCTGTTGGCTGAGGTCTGGCTGTCTACCAATAGAGCAGTTTGAATGCAGAATCTCCACCGAGGCCTGTAAGGCTTCCACTCAGTAAAATTGCACTAATTATCTCACTGTGTTGTATGTTCAGGATATGGTTGAACCTCACTACTGAAATGTTGAGAGTGTTGATGATAGTAGAAGTTTTGGGTTGTTTTCAGATGTTTCACTTGCACGTTTGGACACAGTTACATGAATAAACTGGGACATAAAACTACAGCACTGGTCTGTGAGTATGTCCCAAGCTATTCCTGCTCTGTAGAATAGATTGAGAAAGATCTACCACCACCCTGAAAACTTTATTCACTTCGTAATACGATATTCAGAAAACTGAGTAGCCTTGTCCACTATGACTGTTACATGTGTCTGACATCTAGATCTTCTCTTTGTGGAAATGATTAAGTCCACCCCTATCTTCTCAATCATTTCTTCTACCGGAAGGGCTAGAGCTGCAGTGGTTCTAGAAGAGAAAGTCTACACACAGTGTACCGGCAGCATTCATGTGATTTTTTTATATCTTTCCCTGTGGAGCCTCCCTCCATAAACTCATAGCCTGGCAAAGATTTTTGCTGCCCCAAATGACTAGCCGAGGTAGATCTGTGTGCCTGAGCCAATATCTTTCTCCTGAAAAGTGTATTGCTGGTATGAGATCAGACTTGATTGTTCTGCTGATGAGTACTTCAGCATGTCAAAATGGTGTTCTCCACTTGTTCTAGGCTTAACTGTGTGCTTTCTTGTTCTGAATTGATACCGTATCTCTTACAGACTGCAGGAGTCATCCTGACAGTGCTGCGACTCCAGGTCATTGGCCAAAGTACCACTTCAAACCTCAGGATCTCCCAAAAGACCAAATGCCCTCATCTCCCATTAGTCTTGTCTCTCCCAACTTGCTGCTTTCCCCACATTGCTTTCTTTTGAGCTCCTGGATTTTCTCACCCGTGGATTTCTTGAAACTAATAAAGGAGGTCTGTCTAATTATCTGTAAGATAAGGAGAATTTTTGATTTCGGGTGGGCGATGATATATAATTTACATTATTTGAAAAAGCTGTTCTGTGATTGCTTTATCCATGGACATGTGGCACTCTGGAATAAATGGCTTCAACCATTAACAGTTTACCAATACTGTGGCAGTCTCCTGTAGAGTCTCCTCATTAGTCGTAGAATACAGTCTAAGCTTTTTGCTATAGTTTTCTTCTGTTTTTTTTTAATTTCTCTGCAATAGCAATCTTTAATGTTTGCTGTATAGAGTGAGATGTTGTTTTAGGAGGACTCTTGAAGTGTGAGCCATTAGAAACACTGTTGCTTCTCTATTGTTTAGTGCAACTTTCCAGCTCCACTACTTTGTCAGATGCTACTAAATAGGCTTCTATAACATATTTGTTTACTTCTTGTTGTTGGGTGGCTTCAGGTTGTTTCTCACTCACAGTAACTCTGAGGCAAACCTATCACAGGGTTTTCTTGGTACGATTTGTTAAGAGATATTTGCCGTCGTCTCCCTCTGAGGCTGATAGAGTGTGACTTGCCTAAGATCATCCAGTGGGTTTCTTCAAACCGTGGTCTCCAGGGTCATCGTCCTACACTCAAACCACTGCACCATACTGGCTCTCTTCCTGCTTGCTTAATGAAGCTAAAATTTACAAGAGTTAGATACCAGAGGGGCTGCTGGAGGTTTCAAAGCTGCAGTTATCCTAATTCTTACTCTGATACCTACTGGGCAAGAATCCAAACTCTGTCTCCCTATCTGGCTCATTACAGTATCCTTGCAAAGGCCAAAATATCAACAAGGCCTCTATTTCTGTTAGGTCTTGGATGAGAATGGAGGATATGCAAAAAAAAAAAAGCAGCGTTGTGGAATCACGCCTATTACTTTATGCCATTGCACGTTTGGTGGTCCTAGTCCTGTCATTTGAACAGCAGAATGGATCTAATAACAGAAAAGGTTGTGATTGCTGTACTCAGATTTTGATTGTACTGTATACATCCAGGGGTCTCTTCAGTCATGCTGTAAATATTCATTCATTAAAAGAGAGAGGAGGAAAACAGAATTAAAAAAATGGTCTGGGAAGGACTGAGTATGACAGTTGCCCAGCAGAATTCCCAGACATTCATGGCTGCTGAACATAATTTAGGGAGGGGAAGAGGAAAGGTCAAGGTTCAACCTTAATCCTCTGCTCCCTCAACCAAGGCCATGTTGAATTTTCTTGTTTTATTTTTTTTTTAAACATATAGTATTGGCAGTCTGACCCTCTCTCCAATATATTTGAATCATGTTTCTTGCAGACTGACCTGTTTAATACATGGGATTGTAAATACCTAATCAATTATGATTTCATTTCAAATATACTTAAACTATATTTAGGCATGCCCCTCAAACAGGCAGTAAATATGGGTAACAAAAAAAGGAGGTTGTACTATTTAAAGCTAATAGGTTTGTTTTAGTATGAGCTGCCATGGATTATAATCAGATGCACAAAGCATTATATTTAAGATTTCAGGTATGTATGCACAGTGTACCTGAGTAGAGTCAGAACGCATTCAGGACCGGACAGTCATATTATTGACTGTGAATCATGAACTTTTACCATACACATCCTGACAATTAGGCGGTTAGTACAGGATAAGTATCTGTTAACTGGTACACATATACAATGAGTTTGCTTTCAAGAGTTTTTTTGTGCTGAAACCAGAATGCCCTGTTACATTTCTAATATTATTGAAATTCGCTTGCCTGCTAAGTGTTACGAAAACCAGTCTTTATCCATATATTTTCTGCTTTTGTTTATTTTGCTGTGTGACTTCTGCCTCTGTTTGGGGCATGAATTGTGTTTTTGTTAATTTGGTGTGAGAATTCTGCTTTCTGTTGTTTTGGATTTTGAGTTCTGAAATGGTATAATGAGGAGGGCTTCTAAGATGAGAGAAAGTGTGACAGTAATTTCATTTGGGTGAGCCAGTGGAATTAGTCTGTAGCTGCTCTTATATTTTCTGCAAGCTTCTGTGAACAAAAGCTTGTGAAAAAGACTGAAGAGAAGGAGATGGTGAGGGAGCAGCTGCTGTGACCTGTTTGTTTTCCTGTTAGTGCATATGGAAGGATATAGCTGCAACAAATGCAAGCTATTTTCCCTCGTGAAAGAGAGATTACAACAACTTGAACCCAAATGTCTGTATTCGGACTCATCAGAGAATATGAAAAGTTTTTGGATAGAGCAGAGCAGATTCTTTTGAAGAGTGACAGAAGGGAGATTCACATTAGCAACGATGAAGATTACCAAATGCAGGAGACGAACGCCCTCAAGAATGTGACACACAGAAGCATAATTAAGTAGAACCATGCTATCTCAAACCATAGTTTGGATCCACAAAATTATTTCCAGGCCCTTCCCTTGAACAATGATTCAGGGCCACAGGGACAGCAGTCTCATGAGTTCTGTAGGTGAAAGGCTTCATACTGCTTTCCAGATGACAAAAAAAAAAAAAAAAAAAGACATATTGTGGTTTTAGATGACATCATACTGAAGGGCGGAGGCAATGGTGTGCAGGATGACTCAAGAAATGTGGTCCCATCCTGGTGTGAGTCTCCAAAATATAACAGAGAGGCTGCCAAAATGCAGCATGTCTACTGACCATAATTTTTCCTTCTGGTCCAAGGCAGAACAAATGATACTGCAAGATATAACCTTCATGATATTGCAGGTAACTATGAGGCTCTGGATAGAAAGCTGAAGGACACAGGTTGTTTTCTCATTAGACATTCTTACTGAAGATCATGACCCAGGAAGAGAGATAAGATTATTGCAGTTGATCACCTGGCTGTGCAGATAGTGGCACAAGGAAAGATTTGGCTTCCTGAACCATAGTGTGAGCCTCCACGAGAAAGGATTTCTGGCAAGAGATAGGTTACCCTTAATAGCAGTTGGTAAGTGTGCTTGCTAGGAGTCTCAGATATGATCAGGAGGGCTTTAAACTGAATCTTGTGGGAATGAAAGATGACATTTCAGAGGGCACAGGGACACCAAGTATTGCGAGCATTAGCATCAATAATGTAGGGAAACTGAGGTGATGATATGTGAATCCATCAATGGAAGAAAAAAAAAAAAGGAATGAGTTGAAGAGAAGGAGCCATGGCTTCAGATGTTTCTAGTTCTCGGAACACAGGAAACAAACAAGATGAACTTGAACTCAAAATGAGAAGAATTTTGTAGGCATAATTGAAACCTGATGGGATGAGAAACATGCAACCTTCATATCTCAAAGACAAGAGGATAGTTTTTCTATCAAAGCAGTATTCCACAGATGTTTCATCCAAGATTCTGTTGATAAACAAAAGAGTTTTCCACTTTGAAACAATTTAAAGCTTTGGGCTTAAAAACAAAAACTAATTAGTGATCTGTACTGATTATCAAATAAAGAGAATAGTCTAATTTTAGGATCAACATTAGCTGTTTGAACTGCTACTTTGCTTATTTGGAAAATTTTGGTCTAGTATCCTGTTACATGTGGGCATTCCCGTCGCATATATAAATGAATGCCTTTTGAACCACATTTGCTATTCATGAAACCACCCAAGTATTACAGTTAGGTTGGTGTTAAGTACCAACGCTTCCTTAATTTGATTCCATATTCCTTAATACTACTAGAGACAGTCTTAAATGATAGATTTTTCCATAAATAAGACCAGATATTATTGCCTGTATTGCTTTTAAAATCATTTATCCAAACATGTCTGAGACCTGTAGGCTTAGGGAACTTGGTTTCTGATGGAATAAAATAGGTCTTATATGTTAGGCCTTTAGGTTTGTACTTAGCCCTCTTATGAATGTTTCAAATTGAATTAATAGTCTATTGATTTGCCTTTTTACTATTGGATCGAAAAGAAAGTGAATGATTTGGTGTATCTGAATTCAGATTTGGTGTATTTAAATCTTGCATTTTCTAGTTGCTTGTTCCATTAATTGGCAACCTGTTTTTAGCTTTTTATTTTGGAAAAAAAAATCAGTCTATAGAGATCTTTTTGTTCACATTGTTTGTAAGCGGTGAATGTATCATCATGGTACAGTGGGTAACAAAGCAGTGGAGTCACTGAGGATGGGGTTTTGAACAGCTTATCCTTCCATTTATGCCAGACCTGAAAATGTACAGAGAGATAATAAGGATTCTTGATCCCTTTAAGATATTTATATTAAAAATCTCCAAATATAGGAAGCTGTGGATTTGTATTTTGTGTATTATTCTAATTAGTTGTAGGCTTCATAATATAATAATAAGTGTAGTATCCCTAGTCCACCTGTTTCAGTTTTCCTACATATAATAGATGTTGATAATCGTGATCTCTTCACTTGATTAATACAGTTCTGTAGAAGTTCTGCCATTTTATCAGTTCTTCTGAGGGTATTTTTAGAGGCAGTATTTGGAATAGGTATCCCAACTTTGAAAGTAGTGTCATTTTGAATGCTAATATTTTTCCTAACCTAGAGAGACCTAGTTTCTCCCCTCCCCCATGCATGGTATTTCTGTTTTATTTTCTTTATAAGAGGAGGTAAATTGGCTATAAAGAATTTCTCTGGAGGTGTTGTGATGTGGATTCCTAAATACATGGTGTTTTACATTTGTTTGGTATTGAAAACAAATTGGAATTGATATTCTTGTGACATGTTGAAGTATAATAGGTTAAATTTTGCTTTGTTAGTTTTTAGAGACTTTTTGAAATAAATCTTTTAATATAGAAATAAGTCTTCAAGATTCGCTCTAGGCTCAAGACTGAGTTGGCTGTACTAATTGCTAGACCATCAGCAAACAGATTTAGTTCCATTGTGGCATTTTTATAACAGATTCCACTAATATCCAGGTTTCTGTTGATTGCATATGACATTAGTTCTACTGAAAATGGGAAAAAGAGTGGAGAAAGCGGGTACCCCGTCTAGGCCTTTGCCCATCACAGTTGGCTCTGTCTGTTCTGTTTGTAGGTATGATATCATAATAGTTATTGTATCAGTTGGTAATTATGTTGGTAAATTTCTGGCTAATCCCAAACAGGTCACACAGATGAAAAATATACCTCTGTTCCAACTTGTCAAGGAAGCTATCATGTCTGGTCCACATCTCAAGGAACAGTGTGTTGCATAACATTTAATAATCTGCAGATTGGGTCCACAGTGTGTTGATGTGTAACAAAGTTGATTTCATCAAAATCTATGTAAAAGTGTGCTGTGGAATTTAATGTGTTTGCAGTGGTTGCTGAAAACATTGAGTTAAGGAAATGGGGTGATAAGAGTCTATATTTTTCCATATTTTTATGAGGTTTTAAAATAATTATGATCCTTATATACGATGATTTAGAAACTGGATTTCCCTCCAGAATTGATTTGAAGAGCACTGCGGTAATTTGTTCTTCAAAGAGTTTATATGAGGATCCCCCCAAATCCATTAGTTCCTGGTGTCTTCTTTGGGTTTAATTTTTTAATTGCTGTATATAGTTCATCTTGTATGATTTTCTGAGTGAGTCTATGGCAATGTTCTTCATTTTGTTTTTTTGTGGGGAGGAGGGGTTGTTTTTATTTAGAAAATTAAAGAGCTTCACATCTGATGGGTTTCTTGATTTGTATAAAGCTTTATAGCAAAGAGATCATGGATAGTTTTAATATTATATATAGTGTTATTTTATTTTTAATTTATAAAAATTGTTTTAATTTTCTTTTTGGTTATCAGATGATCCAATATTTTAAAATTTTTATTATAAAATTCAATTTTTTGTTTTGTATATAATAAATTTTTTAGGAACTTCATTTAGTTCTAGCATTTTCAGGTTGGCTCTTTTCTTATCAGGTAATAATTTAATTGATTTTACACCATAGGACTTATGAGTTGCCTCTAGAACTAGGGTTTCTTTTCATAAAGTGTTTTTAGTGGAAGATATAAGCTTTTATGTACAGTACATTTCCCCATGTCTGCTTGATTGGTATACAAGATTTCACTTATCTGTGCTAAAATATCGTCTAAAAACATTTTGTTCCTATCTCTTTTTTCACCACATGTTTTTGCTAATTTTTATGTTTTTATCAGTTGTACACTGGCTTTGGACTGCAAATAATGGCTACAAAGCCTTCTTCTCTTAGATTCTAAAGTTCTTTAAACTTCTGGGGCCTCTCCATGCTGCATACTCACCTTGATCCCTTCATCATTTATCTCATTGAAAAAAATAGTGTTTGCTATTCTCCACATTTTTCATTATCCATGGTAGGTCCAGGAATGTATCCTCTGTGGATTTGGGGGATGTACTGTATGCTAGCCTCCATGAGACATTCCTCCCTCACATTAACTGTCCCAAAGTATCTGTACATTGTGAATAGCTGTTTCATTATGTGTATTTTCGGAGATATAGTGAATGATTACTTTCTCTGGATGGCTCAGGGAAGCAATCCACTACAGTTGGGTTATTTCTCACATGCCAGCATATTTAGCAGGAGTCTCCAAGCCTCAAGTTCCTTTTCACTTAATGTCATTGACTCCTCCTGCCTTCACCTTCAGTTTTCTACCAGGCCATCCACATGTATTTAGAGCCATCACCACAACTTAGGTTTAGATATAATAGTTTTATTAACAGGAATTTTTGGAGAAGTAGACAGAAATTAGAGAGTAGGATACGTAAGTTTGTTTAATAAGGATAATTTCATGCACATTTCATAATTGAAATGTGTGTTGCATACACTGGAAGTGGAGGATAGTCAGATCAAGATGGCAAAGGGAGAGTAAAGAAGGATTGTATAATGACTTTTATAATGAATAACAACAGCAGCAGTAGCAACAGATCCCAAGAGAATTGAGGTTCCTTTGCCTGACATGTTTAAAGAGTCAATAGACTTAGAAAGGGGTGCTCCTTGCACTACTATGAGACTTCTAGGGTTCAGTCAAAGGATGTATGTTTTTAGGAAAGGAGACATGGAGGTACATTAAGCTCCCATTGCCTGATGCTCCAATTTCTGTGTTCCTTGAAGGAGGGTGACACAACCCTTTAGGATGTTGATGAGAGAAGAACTGAGTCAGCCTTAAAGAAGGTGCTTGAAGCTTCCACACTGACTGTTAGATCTTCCATTATGACTTCATGCTTCTGAGAGCAGCAGTATTGTGGTTGCAGAAAATTTTGGAGACTTAAGATTTGGGCATGCATGCTTCGTTTAAGGCAATAGAAAAAACAGAGAAGTCTCTGCAGTTGTAGCTGTTTTTGCTGCTACACATATATCGGCAACTGTGGTGTTAAGGAGATCAATCTGGCTTCACTACTGGGAGGCTGACCAGAAGTCAAAAACAAATTTGGCAAACATGCCATTTACCTTCTATTCACCTTCTATTTGTACAGAAGGCTTTACAAAAATGTTAGCAGTAAATAAAGGCAGAACACAAGAAATGCCTTTGGTATGGAAAGATAAAAGAAATTAGAGTTTAGAAGTACCTTAAGAAATTGTAGAAGACAAGGTGAGTTTAGATTTAATAGATCACAGTGGAATAGAGAGGACTTCACTCAGAAGAGGGGGGAAAAATCCAACAGAACAGAAAAGGGCAAGCCCACCCAATAGAGGAGGTGGCTGACAATATTGATGAACAAGATATTCTGCTAGGAGGAAGACTTCTGTGTTTTGAGTCATTATAGTCAAAAATGACAACAGATCATGGATCAATCATGCCATCACCAAAGGATACAAAAATTGTTTGCAAAGATCTCATAATGCAAATATCTTTCTTCACCAGTACTGAGTAATTCAGAAGAGAGGGAAATAGTTCAAAAATAGATAAATCCTCCTATATAGATTAGGGGCACAGATGAGGTGCTTCACATCCAGAAACTCACAGGGTTATACTGTTCTCCCTCCAGATTTGCGGGTTTCACTTTCACGGATTTGATTATTTTTGGAAGTGCCTGCTACTCCCCCATTCTCCCCCTCACACTCCCTGGCCTTTTTGCCGGGCGCAGGAAAGAGGAAAGATCATTCCTTCCCTGCACTCCCTCCTGGCAGCCCTCCCGGGCCCTCCACGGGGGCAGCAGGAGCATGCAGGGCAGGACTGTGCAGAGCCAGCGACCGCCCATTCCCTGCACGCCCCAGTGCCTCTGCTCACACGGGCACTGCAAAGTAGGCTGGCAAGGGCGTGCATGGCTGGCGATCACTGCCTCACTGCATGCCCTGGGGCCTCCCCTTGCACAGGCTCTCTGGAGGAGGCCCACAGGTCCCCTGCCGCGAGCAGGAGCCTGGAGGTAGTGTGCCTGCCTATTCGTGATTTTTTGACATCCGCGAAGGTTCTTTGTCCCTATCCCTCATGAATGTGATGGGCCTACTTTATTCAGTTCTGTTCAAAAGCAACAGTTTTTAGCATCCTGTTAGGACCTCAGATATTTAAACAACTTTGTTTCATACTAGTGATTCAAGATGGAGTTGCTTCAAAACATCAAAGAGAATTTACAGATGAATGATTACCTAGTGTTTGAGAAAAGCTTATGGCTCCAATCTGCAGAAAATATTTGGGATTTCAATTCCAACAGAAACATTAACAGTTCAGGGCGCTTTCTTTTGGTGTTGTATCAGCAGCCAGGGTGTTCACCAAGGTATTGGTATCATTAGTGTCACATCTTTAGGAACAGAGTATACAACTTTTCCCATGCTTAGACAATACCCTCTTGAAAACAGAGTGTAGACTCAAGACAGAAAGATCTGGATATGAAGGATAATGTGTGTGGATTTATAAGTGGGTTTTGGAAAGAGATTTCCTTTCTTTTGATGCTGTTTTCTTCTATCTGTGGAGTTAAAGAAATAGAAGAGGTTTTTTTAGTCCCTTGCAATGATTGAAGGAAGTAACTCTTTGCTAAGGAAAACTGAAAGGTGGATAAAATGAAGGAATTTTTTTTTAAGGGACTTTAACTTTTTTTTTTTTTTGGATTCTTATAATTTGAATTGGGGATATTAGTGGAGTATTAAAAATGTTAGGTTGGGACATTTACTTAGATGAAATAGATCCAAACACCACCTACTGGGAATTGTTGCACAAACTGTGAGAAAAGAGCCTTCCTGTCTGTCGTTATCCTACCCTGACAGATAAACATTCTGAACTAGCATTCTGATTTGATTTTTGCTTTGATTTATTGAATAAAATGGATTTTCAACTTGAACGTGACCATGAGGATGTACCTGCATATTTTTTGGACTTCTGAATGGAATTTAGGGATTTTAAATATGAAGAAATATATGAAGAAGCTTGGACAATTGGAAAGAAATCTGCTTGATTTTTTGAAAGTGAACTCTGATGATTTCATTAAAAATGTCCAACCTGTTCTCAAGTTTTTACTTCTTTTTTCTTTAATGTTGTATAGTTCTGTAGCTTAGTTTAGTTTGGTTTTATAGTTTTTATAGCTTATGTTTTTTGTAATGTTACTGTGTGTGTGTTTTTTTCTTTGTTTTTCTTTGTTTCTCTTCTTTTATTAAAACAAAAATATTAATAAAAAAAATGTCCAACTTGGATGTGAATGGATCTAAGCTTCAGTTATCTGTTGAAGACGTTAAGGAGAGACTACAGGGACAAGAGGAATTACAGGAAACCTATAGAAGAATTTTGCAAGGGGAGATCACCTTTTGGGATCCACGACTCTGCTTTTGTGGAATTGATTGATCAAGAACTGATCCACCAAAGATCTGAGGAGCAGATAGAGATCTTTTTTTAAATTGGCAGGAAGAGAAGAGATAGATCTTATAGGACAGTATGATGGGAGAAGACAGAAGACTATGTCCGGATTTGGAGATCAATGGGATGTTATGGCAGAGAATAATAACGGAAAAGCTGTCATTGAAGAAGAGGCTATAAAAATATTTAGAGAGATAGGGATGGGATAAATAGTAAATTTTTAAATGATACATTTAAAGGTAGTGGGAATATGATTTGGAATAGTTGTGTGGATAATGAGTAACTGATATGATAGCTAGAGATCTAAGTTGAAAGACTTTTGTTATGATGTTATGCTATTTGATGAAGTAATTTTAAGACTTTGAAGTTAGATAGAAATCATATAAAGTTTAGGGAATAGATGAATATTGATGAGAGACTAATATAAGGTTATTCTATATTGGTGAGGAGAATTGTTTACCTTTTAAGCTTGTTTGTTGAAAGCAGTGTTTTTTCTTATTTTTATAGGAGAAGAGATAATAGTTTATCCACAGGAACAATGGAGAATATAGAGAGACCTATGTTTTGAATAGAATGGAAAAAAGAATGAAGGTGGTCTTATGAGACCAGCTTTCACAGCCTTAATTTGCAAATTTAACGTTTTTATTTCTATGTGAGAAATGTGAAATTGAGACTAAATGAGCTATTTTGATTGTTGCTTTGGAAGGTTATTTGCTATATAGTTATTTGATTAGATTTTAGACTACATTGATTACTAATATTATTACTAATATTTTCTGATGGTTATTACTATATATTATATGACTATATATTATTATATCAGTTATTAATGCTAATTAATCATTTAGGTAGGTAGGTAGGCAAATAATTATGATGTTAACTGATTAGCAACAAGTAGTGACTGTAGTATAAAATGAAGAAATTAATGATAAGGTATAACAGCTTGAGTAGTGTGAGCTCTTTGCAACAAGGGTGGGAACCAAAATTAATTAATTAATTAATTAATTAATTAATTATGGTAGCTTTGTATTTGTATTTCCTCTTCTCAGCATTGTTTTTTCTTTCTTTCTTTTTTAGTATTCTGTGTATTATCTGTTAGATTGTGCTTTTCTTTGTGGCTATTGTATACTTTTTTAAAAAATAAAATTTTAATAAAAAATGAAAGAGATCTGGAAAAGAAAGTACAGACACTTCAGAAATACAGTTTCATGATAAAATTGGAAAAGAGCCATTTAGAACCAACAAAAATATTAACACAACTAGGGGCTCAGATAGAGCAAAAGGCTGCATGGTTTTTCATAACAACAAAAGAAACAAAAAATGAGGAAAAACTTGCAGACTTTGATGATAAAGGATTCTATGAATCTGATGCAGTTGACAAGAAATCATGAAACTGCTGGTCTCAGCAATTCAGTTGGACCCATGGGCAGGGCTGCATACCAGGATGTTACAGTGAGTTAGGAGCGCACATCAGTAGTCCATAGCAAACAACCATCATTGTCTGATGAGACTTCTAGAGACATTAAAGATTTGAGTTGGTGGATGCTAGGAAACCACCTAAATGAATGCGTTCCTCTGGCATCACAAGAAGAGATAACAGTGCTGATGGATACAAGTCTCTCCAGCTGCGGAGCACAATACAGGAGGAGGTCAGTGCAAAGGATATTGACTGGATTGGACTTAAAGCAAAGTAAAAATTTCTTTGAATGGAAGGTGGTAAGATTATCACTTTAACGGTTGGCCCATTTAATAAAAAATCAAAATGTACAGATGACAACAAACAACATGTCTGTGAAGTTGTGCATATCCATACAAGGACGCTCCCGATTGGCTTTGTTGCCTGGTGAAGTAGATTAATTTTATGCTGGGCAGAGATAAAGACATGCATATTTGCTGTCTATCTAAGGGAATCTCTGAATGTAGAAGGTGATTATTTGAGCAGAAACCAATTACATCAGGAAGAATGGTTGCTCAATTCAGACATTTTATGAATTTTAAACAACAAACTAGGTCCTTTGTAAATGAAATTATTTGTCTCTGGCACCAATTTCAAATTACAAATATATTTTTCACTTAGTGGAACCACAGATATGAAACAACATAATGTGTTGGGGGATTCCCTGGGCTGCCCCAGTATGCTATATGCCTTTCTGCCAATTCCAGTAATCCCAAGCAGCATGC
The DNA here is from genome assembly GCA_030412105.1 of Cyclura pinguis. NCBI lineage: Eukaryota > Metazoa > Chordata > Lepidosauria > Squamata > Iguanidae > Cyclura > Cyclura pinguis. The sequence continues at coordinate 128,714,074 of CM059601.1, forward strand.
AAGTATTCATTGCCTGAGAAAACCTGTGTCACAGCATAAGATCATAAGGTCATAGCAGCAAAGCAGGAATTCAAAGTAACAAGTCAGAAGGGAGTCCAAAAGCGGTGTTTGTTGAATGAAGCAAGGTCCAAGGTTACAAAAGAAACAAAGCAACAAGTGTTGCTGTTTGGCCAGATAGTTGGTTATGAGCAACAATCTGCTAGGGAAATGTTAGGAAATTTCAAGCTGGCTGTCTTCACCCAACTGGTGCTTGATTAATTAGTGTTTCTTATTTACGCATGCTCTCTTTGACTCTCCTTTGCTCCATAATGGTAGGTACCACATCCTTAGCATTTTCCTCTCTCTGCTGGGAGGCAGAATCCCTATCTGTCTGCTGGGGTCTAGAGTCTCCTCCTGCTTCACCCCTGGATCAGGACCTTTCTGTACTACAGCTATAGCGCTATTATTCCACTTTCAATAACCTGTGGAATTCTGGGATTTATAGTTTGCTGAGACCAAAGAGCTCTCTGGCTGAGAATTCTAAGTGTCCCTCTCTAACCTGCAGACCCCAGGATTCCATAGGATGTTGAAAGTGGAATAATTGCACTAAAACAGTGTTGTGTGGAAAGGCCCTCAGAAACACTCAGAGGGTGAAGCATGACAGATCCCTGGCATGCCTTTTGTGAACTTATGTGTTAGTCAGAAGTGCTGGATTGTTCTTATTTAGTAAAATGTTTGGGTGAGTTCCACAGAGCTAACTAAAAACCTTCCATCTTTGATATCAGCCATCTTGTATTTTTAGTTTTATTTTTCACTCATTTCCTTCCATTGCATGTGTGGATGAGAAATGAGGTGTTCAGAAGTTCATGCAACTTTTTTCCTCCTTATTTCTCAAGCTCAAAGGAGGAACATTGGGTTGGATTAAGTAATGGGAGGGATTTTCCACTTCATTCTAAGTTTTTAGTTTAGTAATGTAATATAAATTTAAATGCCAGTTTTAAATTAATTTAAATGTAATAACATCCCCTTTCAACCTAAACATAATTAACATTTTTAAAGATTTCTAGTGTAAATGTAATGTAATGACACTTTCCCTCTATCTTTCCTATCTGTGGGATTGTCACAAATTCCTAGGTCTTAGGAGTAAAGCAAGACAAGTTGATTAACAGTGGGAACAGAAAGGAACAAAGAAGTGAAGGGAGAGATAATGACAGATTAGAGGCCCTTCAGTTTCCCCATGGGGAGCTCATTAGTTATTTTTAGTGAGTCAGACTTCAGTGGTATGAACAGAGTGAGAGTCACATTGTGAAAGTCAAGAGAAGAGAGAAAGAAAGGGGCTAAAGGTACATAGGGTGGTCCTGGAGAGGCAGGATTGTTCAGAGGGCACCTTTTAAGTGCAACTGATGTATTAAAAGTTAGTAAGGAGGCAATGAAATTAGAGAGTGATTTTGTTGTAATGGAGAGAAAGATAATGGCTAGGAGATGACAATCAGGAGTCAGAAGGGATATAATCAATGGAGTATTACATGAGGTTGGTCATGTTGTCAAGTGAAATATGTGAAGTGAGAAAAGCGGTGAGAGAGATACCATGGGAAGGTGGAGCAAGCGAGCACAGTAACTAGATGTGAACTCCTACCTTTTTTTTCACTAGCATCTTATGGAAGAACTAGCATCTCAAAATATCATCCTTTGGCAGCTGCCTTTGCTGGCTTTCCTGATCTGCGCTAACAGAGATTTGTGGAGTATTTTTTTTAAGCTAAAATAGCAAAGGAAAGGAACACATATTCATTTGGTGATATATAGTAAAGGTATGTAAAACTGTTCCTTAAAACAGCTTGGTAGTTTTCAAAATAGTATTAATCTCTGTGAATCTTGAAGAACTGTGGAAGTTTTACCAAATGAGTGATGATAGCAAATGTTTCTTACCATGTTAACATCTTCTAGGACAATGAGTAGTTCTTTCTCTGAATAGAGAATTCATGATATCAAATTATGTGTACAAGCAAGTCTATTAAAATGGCCATAATTTATGAGTCTTTCTCTCTCTTGGAAAATCAAACAAACCAACTTTTCTTGCTTTTCAGGGTGTTCAGTAGTGCTATCAGTCTACCCTGCCCAAAAGAATGAATGAGCATTAGCTATTCTAGCTTTAACTGTCCAAAACGTTTGTGGTAGAGTAGAGCTGACTTGCTGGGGATTCGGTACTTCATTTGCTTGACTGACAAATACTTACAGCCTTTTTGAAGGGCTTGTTCATCTTGCTCTTGTTTAGGCTTTCCCATGCTGCCCTCTGGCTTTTGTTGGATTGAACAGGAGCTACTGTTTGACATGAAACAGCAAAGAGTGATATTAATCTCTTCAATACTGTGGTCATGTAATAAATTTGTGACTTTGATCTAATTATGTTTGTTTAATTAGTGTAATTTATAAATAAACATACAGTTCAGAATGAATACTTCTTTCTGGAACTGACATCCAATAAATGTTTATGTCAGGCTTTGTGTTTTCTTTGTTTCATCCTACAGTTTAGATAATTTCCCTGTCTGCAGGTCTGATTAATCCTTGTTAGTTAGGATACTGTTAATAACACATAGGAAGTGTGTGTGTACGCGCATGCAAATCCGCATAGAGGAAACCAACCTTACTGTTGGGTGATAAATAAAACGCGCACACACACACAAGAAAGACAAAAAGATAGACAAAAAGGGGAAAAAAGGGCAAATATACAAATTGAATTTAAACAGATCACTGTTTATTTGCACATAGGTATTTAATACTTTGTGTCATCATGGGGTTTTCAAGTAAAAGACATTTAAAGTGGTTTACCAGTGCCACCTTTGGTGTACTATTGACGAGTTAGCCAGTGTGTGCATCAACAGTTGTCTGCAAATGATCCTCCATCAGTGTTACCTCCACTGCTGCTGCTGCCCAGAGGCTATTACTCTGTGAAGAGGATAGATGCCTCTTAGACTGCTGTTTCCATTCTGAGCATTCTACCTTGAGTGATTCTTGATTAGTCTAGTCTCCTGACAGTATTACTCTCACTCTGTAAGACACTTAAACCCCATCATGGCATTAAAGTATGCATCTAAGAGAGAGGCAATCTTTTGATGAGGAACCAGTAATTTTAGAAAGAGAAAAATCTGCTCACAGATCACTTGGAAGAAATAAATCACCAGGAACAGATAGCATGTCGACAGAGCTGTCTCAAGCTATAAAGATGGAAAACCATCTAAATTCTAACAAAAATCTGCCAACAAATACAGGAAACAAAACAATGGTCCATGGACTGGAAGTGTTTCATAAATATTCCAGTGCCAAAGAAAAAGAACACCAGGATTTCAATAACCATTGGACTATAAGATTAATCTCCCATGCAAAGGTAAGATCTTTCAATGAAGACTTTTAGCATATACAGAATGAAAAAGTGAAGAAAAAATAAGAGGCATAGAGATCATATTGTGAGTATAAACTAACAGAGCAGTCTAAAGAATTTCAGAATAAAATCCTCCTGTATTTCGTAGATTAAAGCAAAGCTTTTGACTGGGTAGATCATGAAAAACTGGATTGCACTAAAAGAAATGGGAATACCACAACATTTGATTGTTTTGATGTGTAACCTGTTCTCTGAACAGGAGACCTCCATTAGAACAGCATATGGAGAAAAGGAAAAAGAATGGTTTGATTTGCAAGGAGGTGAGCCAAGGCTCCTAAATTTGAAGAGGAATGTGATAGAGGCCCTGAGGAATGAGATCAATGGCATCAAGGTAGAACTGTGGGGAGATGTAAGACAAGAGGGGGAAGAAATGTGGAACTAATACAGAAGTTAGCAATAAGGAAATGAAGGAGGCTGAAAATCATATGGAGAGACAAATTCAAGTTGAGCTTATGGAGGGATTGGCAACTGAATTGGGAGAGATGAACAACCTTGGTTTATGAAATGGGGATTACAGCCCAAGGGATGGAGAAGGGAAAGACTAATCTGAAACGGATCTATAATCAAATAATATTGATGGTTGAACAAAACCAAATTGATTTAGCCTGTATGACTGAAGGGAGTGAGAGAAAGAAGGAAAAAAGTGTTCTGTTTCAGCACAATTATCCCAAAATACGAAGTGGGAAGGAACTGGAAATACCAGTAAAGGGCAAGGAAGGAAACCCGAGAAGAGCAGGATGGGGTTGGGAGAAGTTCAGGAATAGGTTTGATATAAGGGAAGAAGGGAGTTAAATTCAAAGTGAGGTAGACTTCATTGAAACTAAGTTATGAAATGGTTATAAATATAAAACAATCAAAACTGGATTTGCTTAATAAATTGTGTAAAGGATTTTACAGTATCAAATGGTATAGAAATATTTGGATTTAGTACTGCTATGTAACATGTAACAGATTTATTTAAAACTAGTGAAAATACTGTGTAATCAAGTCAGGAAGTAGCATTTAGTATTAAGATTAGAAAAGACAATGCCAGTTATCACTTAAATGTGACATATAATGAAAAGTAGTAAAAGTAAGATTGATATACTATGCTAGATATGTTAACCTTTGGTTGAATTATTGAATATTATCTTTGAGAGGCTTGAATCAATTTCAGTGGTATACTCCATTTAAAGGATGGATGAAAGTTGATTCTTTTTCTTTACTTTTTAATTTCAAATTTTTATGTCTTATGTTTTGTTCATGCTGGTTTTGACTTGTATGTATTTGTAGAATGTTAGTGTTTTTAGAAACTATTAATAAAGTTATAGTAAAGATAACTTGGAAACAACTTTAAAGGCACAGAAGAACGGTATTCTGAAATTTGTGCTTTTATGAAATTTGAATCATTTTTGTAATATGTGGATGGTGGCAACCATAATAAGAAAACCCTTAGATTGAATGAGAAAGCTGGTTTACACAAGAGTGATTTTTTTGATGTGAGTCTGGAAGCATGCTAGAAACATTTTTATTTAAATGTAATATGGAGAATTGGTAGTTTTGAGTTCTTTTTAAACAGAAAAAAAGTACTGGGGTGGGAATTGTGTGATCCTCCAGATATTGGAACTACAGCTTCCATCATTCTTCACTGCCGATTGTGTAGGCTAGATCTGCTAGGAGTTGCAGTTCAGCAGCATCTAGAGGGCCACAGACTTTGTACCCTTACTCTGAAAAATGCTCAACATTTGTCATACTACAGGAATATAGCGATGCTAATCATGAGAAGAGAAGGACAATATACTGTTTACTGTTTTGTCAGATGCATAAGGTTATTTTAGCTTATTTCAGTTCAAAATGCATTAGATGGAAAGCTGAGTCTTACTTCTGGATTTGAAATGTGGTCAGAACACATGGTAGTCAAATACAATCAACAGCGAAATGTGGTAACAAAACACAGTAAAAGACTGAAGTGATGAGTGTGTTTGCTGCCTAGCATGTTCATGCTGTATCCTTTTGTCCAGTGGTTCCATGAAATCATCAGGCTACAGGAGACTATAACAAGTGGCAGTCACATGCAGGTTCCTGGATTCCTGCTTAGGTCCTTATCCATACCAGGTCTAAAGGGAAGCTAAATCTGGAGACACCTGCTGCAGTCTCTCTTCTTGAACTGGTCTGTCCCTAGCTGATAGCAAAGAGGTAGAGCAGAAAAGGAGACAAACTAATCATTTTTCTGTGCCCCTTGTTTCTTCACTCCCTCAATTCCCCCCATCTGTGCTTATAAAGACATGTCTTTTATAGGATTTTGTTTCCTCCAGAGGATTTGCTTTCTTTAGGGATAGATGTGTCCCTTGGTGATAAAATAAATATGGATGAGGTTTACCTTTGCTTGGCTTTCTAAACATGATGCACAGTAAAGCTGTTTTCTGACATATTGTTTACATGTCTGTATCTCATGTTTTATGTAGATAGAATGCCTGTTTGGAATGTTTCATTACTTTACTGATAAATCCCAGCAGATGAAGCAGATGTCTAAAGTAGCTGCCTTTTCTCTATGGCACTTTTCAGTCAGTTGTTTGTTACCCTGATTCCTGGGGGTCCCGGGAGGAACACCTAAATGCGCTCTCAATTATATAAGTTGGGGAAATTAGCCAAGAGCACAGCCTAGCAATACGAGAGGCAGGGTAACGTAGTGAGATCTTGAACCCTATGTTTACGGGGTCAGACCGAGTCAAGGAGCACACAGAAGTTGAAATAATAAATGTGGTTTTATTAAAACACAGTCAAACAGTGTATGCAGCACACTCACACAGATAACTAAGGAAATAAAGGTTGGAGTGGGATAGAGGGATTTTTAGGGGAGTTGTTGGTTTGGGTGATACTTCACCTATCCTGAAGCCTGGTTGGAAGCGGAGAAGCTGGGGAGCGTGGATCTTAGCACGCAGAGCTGAGGGGAAGGCTCGCTGGACATAGCGACAGCAAGGCGGGATGGAAACCAAGAGCGATCCAAGGAAGCACTCAAAGTCAGGGGTTTTTATAAGGAGAATTGTGACTGCAGGCTAGGTCGGACTTGGGGAAAACAGTGGATTTGGGGCTGGAGACAAAGCCTCCAAAAGGTCAGAATTTGAATGATTGAGTTATAGCCAAATTGTCAGTAGGGTAGCCGGTATGCAAACGCAGAGTACTTGAGCGCCGTATAGTCGGATCATCAAGCTGCCAGCGCAGGGCAGAGGATCTTTTGAAAGTTGCGTGCATACCTAATGGAGGTACTTGCCTTGAGGTCTCTTAAAGCTGCGAGTCGGCTATTTCTGGCCTGCCTGTATTGTGTTGGAATATTACGGCGATTATCAGCCGAGCCGGTGTGTGTGCTTGTCCGGGGGGCCTCGCAAGCACATGGAGGGGAATGGGTATGTGAGGCCGAATTATTGATATCAAAAGATATCTTTATATCCCACAAGTTCGGGCTAGCCAGGGCAGTAACATGTTTTCTGCTTGTTGTTGTTGTTGTTGTTGTTGTTGTTGTTGTTGTTGTGTACCTTCAAGTCATTTCCAACTTACTGCAACCCTAAGGCAGACCTGTCACAGGGGTTTCTGGGGCTGAGTATGTGTGACATGTTCCTGCTGGACTGGTGCAAAATTAAACAGCTTTGACATAATTAACCCTTTAATGTCTTTTGCTCTCCTAATCTGTTTTGTAAAATGAAAGAGCTTGTTGATTACCAAAGTTAATCTAAAGGAGTGTGTATGCATGTATATGCACGCACATGTGCGCCTTCAGATCACACTTTGATTTATGCCATCTCAATATTTGTGTTTACAATTTCTTAAACAGGAGGGTCCCTGAGTTTTTACCGCCACTACCACTACTGATGCTTAATTGTTTGAATGTTTAAATCAGTGGTCCCCAAACTGTGGTCCTCCAGGTGTTTTGGACATCAGATCCCAGAATTCCTGACTGTTGGCCAAGTTGGCTGGAGCCTCTGGAAGTTGAAGTTCAGAACACCCAGAGGACCCAAATCTAGGAGCCACTGGTTTTAAACATTTCTAACCTCAGAGCTCCAAACATTTTGGCTGCCTAACAGTGAAACTTTGGCTTTTGTGTGGTTGATGGTTTATGCTGAACTGCAGTAGCATGGAGCTAGAGAGCAGAAGTTCCTGTCCTACTTCAATTCATGCAGTTTTAGATTTGGAAGGGATCTTAAGAATTCTGTGGTCCAACCCCCTGGCAATTGCAAGAAATACACAGCAGTAGCATCTGTGGCAGATGGCCAACCTCTACTTAAAAATTGCTTAAGCAGAAGGGAGTCTCCGATAAAGGAGAGCGTAATATCTTCTGTGGCAGTCTTTTCTTCCGTTTATCAGCTCTTCACTATAAATAAATTCTTTAGTCAAAGTGTACTCCTTTCCTGCAATTTAAATCCATTGTTTCAAGTCCTGCCATCTTGGAGCAGCGCAAAATATGTTTGCTCCATTTTTAACATGATAGTCCTTTAAATACTTGATTTTTAAAAACAGAGCTATCTTCAGATTAGGCCCAGCTTGGTTAGTATGGTACTCTTGACTGGAATGGAAAGCTAGAGAAGCCATCTATCCATCACTTTATTTATATCCTGCCTTTATCCCATGCTGAGACTGAAGGCAACTTACAGAAAGACAGAGTGGAATAAAATACACATATTTGAAAATATACAAAATGAAGATTGAAGCAGTATTACCAATGGCATTAAAATAAATTAAAATCTTGCTTTGAAACAGATTAAAAGCAGTTTACCCCTTTTAAATAAGTTTCCAAAAGCTTGCTGAAAAAGAAAGTTCTTAATCTATCGTTGAAAAGAAAACCAAGTTAGAAGCCATCCTAACTTCCCTAGGGAGGTGTGGAGACGAGGCCTGCTTTAACTTCTCACAGAATGGAATGGCAGCTTCCCCTTCCCCCAGTCTGCTAAAGCACCTTGCCACTTTATATACAGCTCTGATCTTCCCTAAAACATCACCGTTGCAAATAAAAGGTTGTTTTCAGTTGTTTCAGTTGTTATTTTGAAGCCCTTTGGAATTTGTGGTATCATGGTTCTGTTTGGTTATTACTACTGAGAATCATTCAACTAAGGCAAGATTTATAAAAAATAGACTGTAATCTTTATTAAAACAACAAACAGAATCGAATATTGGTGTTGTATATATATCCAAGCTCAAACAGATCTTCAGAAAGTGTTTAAACGGTTTCTTCGATTCAAAAGTGGGTAGATTTCTCTTCTGCCTCTCTCTCTCTCTCTCTCGGCTTTCTCTGAGAAAATGCCCCCACTCATTCAACCCCCCCTTGGTTGATTGAGAAACCCTCTCTGGCTGAAGGACTCTTAGCCCTAAAGAACCAGGAGATAACTACTCCAAAACAGGAACACTCTATAACAACTATACTGATAATGTTGCGGGAAAGGTACCAGGTACAAAAATGTTGAAATAAGACCATAAAAAATTAAAACTAATTTCAAGAAAATTAATTTCAAATGAATTAAACAGTGGTTACAAATGTAACAAAAATAACATATAGTGACATGGGATACCAACTTTTCAGGAAACACCTGGGATAGATAATCCCTTGCAACAAAATTTATGATAAAGTCCAATATTATTTATTTCAAGCAGTCCCAAGGTAGTCACTGTAGCAGGCACTCAGCTCTGAATTGTTCAAATAATGACTTCCTTGCTCCTGGAAGTCTGACTAAACCCAGTTCAGTGTCTACTATTTGTGCATTTCCACTCAGACCTCCAGCCCCTCCTTCAGACTAAAGGGGCTGGGTTTTCCCCTGAAGTGGCCATTCTGGTTGCCTGTCAACCTGTTGCTGGGTGGCTTTTCAACCTATCAGGAGACCACTCCCCCTATACTCCATCACAGGAGGGAATTCCAAAGTATGGGAGTAGCCACAGAGGAGGCCTCCTGTGTTCTCAGTAGCCATGCCAATGAAGGCAGTGGCATAGAAACAAGTGTTTCCCTGCAGATCTTAGAGCTTGGACGGAGTCATCTAGGAAGATACAGTCTTTGAAATAGACTGGGTCTGAGTTGTATAGGACTTTATTGATGGAAACCAGCACTACAACATGAAAATTGTGTGTTCTCTGTGACCAGCACCCATCTGGCTGGAGCTCTTTGTTCAGAAATTTCAACTGTTCCAAAAGACGGCCCCATGTAGAATGCACCTACAGTAATCCAGTTGGGTTGTAACTAAGGCATGTGTCACTGTGGGCAACTTAGACATCCCAAGGAATGGGCACTTTAACTATGCAAATACAGTCCTGGCCACTGCAGAAACCTGAGCTTCCAGGGTCAGGGACTGAATCCAGGAGTACATCCAAGCTGTGGACATGTATCTTCAGAGGGAGTGTAACCCTGTCCAAGACAGGCTGAATTTTTATTCCCTTATCTGCCTTATAACTGTCTGAGAGCACCTCTTTCTTATCTGGATTAAGCTTCTACTTTTTTGTCCTCATCCAGTCCATTATCGCTGCCATGCACTGGTTTAGTGCAAAAACAGCTTGCTTGGAATTAGGTAGAAAGGAGTAATAGAGCTGGGTGTCATCAGCATAATGGTGTCACCTGAACCCAAACCTCCAATGAGCTCTTCCAGCAGATTGGTTAGTACTTGGATGGAAGACCAAGAGCAAATACTAGAGAGTTCCTGGTACGGCTGGGAAAGAATCTGTCATGAAACTCTGGAGACTAATTGCAGCCAGAGATGGGCAACCAAAATGGTGGAGGGTCTGGAAGCCATGCCCTACGTGGAGCGGCTTAGGGAGCTGGATATGTTTAGTCTGCAGAAGAGAAGGTTAAAAGAGGACATGATAGCCATGTTTAAATATTTGAAAGGATGTCATATCAAAGAGGGAACAGGCTCGTTTTCCATGGCCCCAGAAACTAGGACAAGGAGCAGTGGATTTAAATTACAGGAAAAGTGATTCCACCTGAACCCCAGGAGGAAATTCCTGACGGTTAGAGCTGTCCAGCAGTGGAAAATACTGCTTCAGAGTGTGGCGGAGTCTCTTTCTTTGGAGGTTTTTAAACAGAGGCTGCATGGCCATCAGTTGGGAGTGCTTTGATGTGTGTTCCTGCATGGCAGGGGGTTGGACTGGATGGCCCCTGGGGTCTCTTCCAGTTCTATGATTTTATGAGAGTTGACAAAGCTAGGATAGATGGACCAGTGGTCTGACTTAGTGTAAACGAGAACTGCAGAGGCTTCTCTACTGCTACTGGCCACGCCCTCCTGCCTGTTCCTATAAAGGGGACAGACAGTAGAAGGAAGGAAGAACTGCAGAGGCTTCTCTACTGCTGCTAGGCAGTGAGAATTTGGGTGTGTCTGCAAACGGGCGTCTGAGCCCCACAGATTTATTGTGCTTTCTAATAACTACGGAAAGAATGTTGTGTGAATAGTGAATGGATGGAGGAGCAGCTGTAACTCCTGCTTCTGGCTCGTCTGGAGGAACCCAGAGAAAGCAGGCTTTCCGCAGGGTGTCACCATTCTGGCATGTGTAACCACCATTTGGATATTATCCATTTGGATCAATATCAGTTTGCTTCTTTCCCTAGACTTTCCTGGCCTTGAACAGTTGTTGACTCGGCCTCCCTTAGGGTGAAAGAGATTATCTTGTCTGTATAGGCAAGTTCAGCCTCAGCCTCTGAAGCTGTAACTTCTAAAGTAACTCTCTTTTTGTTGGCTTATTATCTAATGGAACACTATTATTGAGGAGTAGTTTTCCTCCCACTTGGCACTGTGTTTTGTGTCTGGGAAGAATACTAAGTTTTGGAAGATTGCTGTAGTTCATAACATTTGTTTTGCTATATTTGTGATATTTTATATTTTGTATTTCATTTGTATGATAGCCTGGATTTACATTCCTTAATTCCCAAATTATTTTTATTGTGGGCTAGTACTAATTTAGTTTCTATAAGGGTCTTATTTTATTGCTTTGAAAAATTATGGTTGTAACCAGGAGCCAATCAGGTCTTTTAAAGAAAGTTAGAAAATCCTCCAAACTTAGCAAAAATACCACTCTTAATTCAATCTGGCCTTTTATTAAAATAAAGAGAGGGAATAGAGGCAAAGGGGCCAGGTATTTAAATGGATCGCAAGACAAAGAGAAAGAACATCAGGGTCTGCAAGGAAAGTCTCTAGACATAGACCACACTGAGAATACTACTATTGATAATTCGGTTACTATATCTAAGTTTGAACCCCGCTTAATTTTAGAAGCACATAGTCCATTCAAGAACACGGTTCAGGCCCCCAGTCTGAGTTCGAACTTGCTACTCAAATCCAAAAAGGTGGAATCAGACTCTGACAAGGTCTCTATGGATGTCTCTATATCTTCAGATCAGATAAGTGCCCCCCCAAATAATGAGGACGATCTTTTATCCTTCTTTGAAAATATGCCATCCCTGGAAATTTTACGAGAAAGGGAAAAGAGGACACTGGCAGACTATCGTAAGCGTAGGGAAACTATTTTTGAACAACTTAGTGCCATGGAAGTTGATTTTCTTAACCAGCAAATGAACCCGTGCCCCTTAGTACATCCTGATAAGGATCAAAAGGTGCTAAAAGAGAATGAGAATGGTCGTTGTTTAACTTTATTCAACATGTTAATAGACCAGTATGATTTAATAACTACTATTAAATCTAACATTGATGTAATATGCTGGTCCCTAGGGGAAGGGATATTACAGGTTGCTCCTCCAAAAGCCCCAGATCCATTAAATATAAATATTGATACAGGCCATCTTGATGATCCTTTATTTCAAGATGACACTAAGTTAGATCCAGTTGTTTTACAGCCAGATAAAAGATCTAAGAAAAAGGGCAAAAAGAGTAAGAATAAAATTAAAAGGAAGGTTGTCTGCCCAAATTTGGAGAAGGAACTATTTAAAACTAGAAGGGAAGTAAACTTTAATTTTAAGAGACTGTTTAACCTTTTAGACAGCTCATCGAAGTCTCATATAAATTTGGGACAGACAGGGGATGTAACAGTACATACCGTGAAGAAAGATCATAGAGGAAAGCAGTTGGCTAAACCAGCAAGCCCAATTCAGGCAGACTCAAATAACCCTTTAGGTTGTTCGACGAAGGGCAAGTCACCAGATAAATCAGAGGAGATTGGTAACAGTAATATGGCCCAGCCGAATAGAAGGGAAAACAAGCAGAATTCATATGCCCCTCAATTAAACTCCAATATCCCTCCCTTAGTCCTTAAAAGATCTCAACTGGCTTTTATCAATTATCCCAAGCCATATGGCTTTATTTCTCAATCTGATAGAAAACTCCATTTCCTCCAACAGGCTAAAGCCCTGGGGATATCTCTTCTACAAGAAGGGGACATAGAGAATATCCAATATTTATTTTATAATTATATAACAGCCAGAGCTTTAATTACTTTTAAGGACGATACTACAGCTCTAAAGCTATATAATCTAAAGAAAACGTTTCTTTGACAACATATAGAAGTTACAAGAGTCTTCTCCCATGTAGCACCATACCCTTTATTAGTGAATACATCAACCTGTAGAAAAAAGTTACCATCTGAGAAATCTGGTAAGATTGCTCAGACAGCTGAGGAAGTTGATTTAATCTGTTTAGATGATATACGGCCAAATTTTGAAACCTCTGACGACATACAGAACTCCTCAGATAATGTACTAGCGGATGATATGCATGAATTCAGCTTAATAGAATCGTTCACAAGACTTCCTCTTTTAGATAAATTATACATCATAGGTAGATTGAACTCGCTTCAAGCCAGGTTGAATAAATTATGTTAACCTGAGTATATAGCTGATAGTATGATTACACAAGTTGATGAACCAGTCACTACCCCTATTAACCACCTGGTGCTTGATAATGATGATAATTTACATACTAATTTCTTGTCCAATAAGTCTAATATTCCTAAAACAGGTGATATTAGGAATTTCTTTAAAGTGATGGATATCACTAAAACATCAAGGAATTATCTCCAACCAAACCTGATTTCTATAGATCCATCTTCACCTTCTATAGACTCAGTTAAAATGCTCTCTTGGAATGTAGCAGGATGGTTTAATAAGTTACAGGATGAGGATTTTCTAAAATATCTACAGACACATGACATTATCCTTCTCCAAGAAATATGGGTTCCAGATGGATGTATTATAAACCTTCAAGGTTTTACTCCCTATATCATTCCAGCTAGGAAGGTTAAGAAGTTTGGAAGGCCCTCTGGAGGGCTTGCTATTTTGATTTCGACCTCACTTAATGCTGTTGTTTCTCAATCTCATTCATTAAGTTCTTCTAATTTCTTAGTCTTAACAATCTCTAATATACTCCCTGAAATACTGCACATTATTTGTGTGTATATGCCCCCAGGTAAATCGGGCATTAAGGAACATTCGCCCTGGGCTAAACTGAGCCAAATCTTGGAGGAACTAGATATTCTATCCCCTAATCTTTGGGTGATTATAGGAGGAGATTTTAATACCAGGATTGGCTTGGCTTCTCCTGATAACACAATTTTTGGATTATGTTTGGATAATGTGCCAGAAATTTCCCACAGGGTGGCTTTGGATACAACTGTTAATACTGCTGGGAAACGTTTGTGTGAAATAATAATCAAACACAACCTTCAACTCTGTAATGGTTACGGCCTAGGAGACCCAAAAGGTTATTATACTTTTATTTCTCCTAAAGGACATGCTAGTACTGTGGACTATTTTTTAGCCACCAGCCCTGTTCCTGTATTTCGTGACTCATTTGTAATAACGCCTAGAGCCGAAAGCAATCATCATCCCTTAGAACTGCTTCTGGTTAAATCTGGTCCCTTAATCACCCCGAGTAGAGTGGATGGGTCTAATTATTTGGTCCTGGGAAGCAGGCGATTGAGGTGGAATGAACAGCTTCAAGATAATATTATTAATATCCTAGAATCTCCTGAATTTGTTAATCTCAGAGTGAATGTACTCTATAGTTCTGATAATGTCATTGAATCATACGAAACCTTATTATCCTCTTTAAAGCCAATTCTGATGTCACCCTCTATTCCTAAAATCCTCAGGTTCAAACCACGGACGTGGTTTGACGAAGATTGTTGTAAATCCAAGAAAGCATTAGCTAAAGAGTTAAGCAATTTAAAAGCAAAGTTCACAAAGGAAGCCACGAAAATACAGTCGCATATAGCACGGTTGAAAAGTGATCATAAAACATTGTTAAAGGAAAAGAATTAGGCCATGCAGCCTCCCAAAAAGATTTTGACTAAGAACTAAGGCGAAATATGTTTGAGTCATCTGAAAGAGATGGAAGGCTTAATAACGTACCAAAAAACCTCCGCAGATGTTTAGCTTGCTGCCCTTACTCAGAAGACTTAATCCACTATTTAGTCTGTTGCCCTTTGTACAGTGGTCCAAGGGAACGATTCATTTTACCGTTAATTCGGGATAGATTTTTTTTGAACTTTGAAGAAATGGTTCTTTATCTTTTAATGGACACAGACAAATATGTGACTTGGCGTGTGGCTTTATGTGCCACTGCCGCAAAAAAAATTAGAAACATCTGGCAGAGATAGCTGTGTCTTGCAATGGTGACAATTTTATATGAAGTGCTTAGTTTCCGACCCTTTTTGTGATTTTATCCAAAGTGTACCACCTATGTTAAGGTTTTTAATTGTAAAATTTTATAGTTTGTTAACTTGTATTTTTGTATTTTTAAATGTCATTGTTGTCTTTTATTGTTGATTTTGCAACGGCCATTGGCCAAAAGCAATAAAGTAAAGTAAGACTTAGTGTAAGCCAGTTTTCTATGTCCCTGTAAGGTCTTCTAGAGCCATAGTCAGAGTAGGCAGTACTGGCCTAGGTGGGCCACCAGGATGACTCAGGATTATACAAATTTATATGTCTGTGCCCAAAGCTAAGTTTGTACCTTGCAGGTGCTGAAACCTATTAGTGAGTAGATCATTGTTCTCCTGGTCTGAGTTCATGCAGCTTGTACACATTGCTCTAGGCATTAAGAAACATGCTTTTAGTGAGAAGCTGGAACATCAGCCTGAGTCATCTTGAATGCTAGTAGAAGCCATAGAAATTTGTGGCTTCTATAGAATATGAAGGCTAGGAAGAGTGACTTTATGACAGAAATATATTACCAACTTTTATCAGTCTTATTTCATGCAAGGCAGCCTATTTTCTCCTTACTGGCCAAAATAGTTGAGAACATTATTGTACAGTCAGCCCTCCACTTTTTCAGTGGTTAAGGGCATAAGGTCCCTGCTGAAGTGGACAAACCACAAACAAAAAATAAAAATTGTGAACGTTTTTTTTTTTAAACCTGAGAACACTTCTCTAGGAATCTTTATGTTCTCCGGCTCAATTCTGTGGTCCACTTGAGTAAGATTTTTTAAATAAATAAAATAACCCATGATAGGGCAGCAAATTGGTCTATTTTCTAGACTGTACAGTACAGTGCTGTTCCTTTGAGGTTCATTTAGGCTGACTGGATGTTGAAACATTTCTTTTCTCATGTTGAAAGAATCTTGTAAAACCTGGCTTTAGTTCATACCCAACCCAAGATCAATAAGTACCAGTGTTTACCCATGGGCAAACAAATTTGTCATGCTTGTATTCAGTCTTAGTTGTTTCATTTGAAGTCAGTATCCATTGATATAGCTTGTTTGTGGGCAATGAACCGTCGAGATGCTAAGAATTTATTCATGTCAGTGTCTGACATCCTTTTCTCTCTGAAATGTTTTAAACCCTTGATCTTTGGAAGCAAAATAAGCTCTGAAATATACCTCATATGCATTCACCTTAATGACACTTTATAGGCCTGTTTACAGGCAAACTTTTTCTAAATGTATTTTGGTACCTCTGTACTAGCTGTAGCTTCCAAACTGTATTCAGTGACATGCTCACATTAAAGTAAATAATCTAATAGATACAAAGTCATAGATGACTGCTCAAATCTCTCTGACTTAGGATGGAAGCCATCTATTACTTGAATGATATACCTATGGCTATCATGGTTACCTACACTTTAAGCACTTCATGATTCTTTGACAAAGACTGAGAAAACTTTGTAACTGACAATGTGTCAGTCCCATCTGTTCCTGAAGATTTTCTTTTGCCATCCCCATACAAAACTCACCCTGCACTTGTTTTGTTTTGTTTGCTAGCATATTTAGTGGGTCTTCTGACAGTATTTATGTTGAAGTATCCAATAATTAATTTTATTTATTTTCAGCATTCACATACGTATGAACCAGTGTGAAATAAAAGCCACAACTGAAACTTAACTGTATAGTAATGGTAGGAGAACCTAATTATCACCCAACCACATTCGCATTTCTATCAAAGAAAAATTAATATACAGGTTTCAGTAGAAGACATGACAAGGATATAATACGTGTGATCTTCAGTATTTGCTAGCAAAATATTTCTACTGGTATAAATCTTGAACTATTGTATTTACTGGCATATAATACTCATTCCCCCCCAAAAAAAATACTGTTTGAAAATGGGGGGTGTCTTATATGTTGGCAAATAGTATTTGCCAGTGTATAAATGGCATGCATCTTATACACTGGTGTGTCTTATACGCTGGCAAATACGGTGCATCTTATTGTTACTTTGTCATGTGTACTGACTTGTAATTCGGTCTGCAGAATTCCAGAGGAAACCACTTTTTACTTCTTTAAACTTCATTGCGGATTTACTCTTTAACTTGCAAAGAATCTTAAACTTAGGAAAAAACTTTCTTTAGAACATATTTAAATTTCTCAATCTTATTAATTGATAACCAGCCCTGTGTGGGATTTGATATCTAGCCAAACTGACAACTTTCTCTTTTAATACCAAAGCTAGACTGCAAACATTTTCATGATCTGTTCTGTGAGGTTCTGCAATGATCATGAACATTCTATAGAACTGAAGCATGCCAGAGTGATGGTTCACTAACACATGCACAATATGGTAAAGAGAGAGTTTCTTATGTTAGAACCAGTACTTCAGTGCCATGGGGTAGGGTCCAGTTCTATAGTGTGACTATCGAAAAACCTGTTGATACCAAAACATTCAAATTATCATTTCCTTCCATTCTTATTTGCTAATCTTAAAAGCATTACCTTTTAAAAGCTTATTATTTACATGCCCAGGGGTCTAGCTGGGTGATTATTACAGTATAAGAATTCCACGAAATGTTTAGGAGCCATATTTAGAGAGAGCTAGCAATCAAAAACAGAGAGCCCTATGATCCACAATATCTCATTAGAATAATCTAAAATAAAAATCAACCAGAAGCTGATCAAAGTAATTTGGCCAAATAAGAGGCCAAGAGACAGATAGAGATTAGCAGTCAGTGATTGGTCTACCAGCAGCTTTATTCATACTTCTTTATACAGTTACTAGTAAGCTGGTGAGCTGCTGTGTGGAGATGGCATGACAACCCCTCCCAGCACAACTTTAGTTAAGAAGAGTAAGGCAGAAATAATCAGTCATAATCAGTCATAAATAACAGAATGAGCTTTCCAAATTATTTAGTTAAGCAAAAACAAAAGCAAACAGATCCTTCAGTACGCAAATTATAATTAGGTTAAGCTACAAATTGCTTACTTCTTGATTGTGTATGTGTATGTGCCCGCAAGTCACCTGTCAGTTTACTGTAACCTCCATGAATTTCATGAAACCTTTGGGCTCAAACAAGATATACTGAAGATTAGCATCTATAAGCTTTTTCTGTCTAAAAATAACATATTTAACAAGATATGAAATGTGAAATTCTCTTGTCTTTTCACAAGTGAAACTTAAAGTTGATTTAGCTTAATATATTTGGAAATGCAAGTATAAAAATTACATTGTTTACACTATTCATTTAAACTATACATTCTTCTGATTTCTATCATGCATTAAGAATGCAAGTTTAAGTTGAACTGTGGAGTCTGAAAAGCAGATTAGCCCTCTTGTGTGAAACACCTACTGGAAGACATATAGTTTAATGCTCTCCCGTGGAGCCCTTTTTTTGGTCATCCCTCCCAGCCTCCATTTATTTTTTCAGAAGTAGAACCCTTAAAGAGGCAGATCTCTGACTTGAGCGCTATCCTGCCTCTTCTCTCTGTTCTTCTTTTCCACTGATATCCTTTAGTCTTGTTACTTGCCCTGAAAGGAAGCATAAAATCTTTTTTGTGTGAGATTGAAGAACCTGGAGATTATAGATCCCAGGAGTGCTTGACTCATTGGGTTCCTAGTCTAATAGGCTCAAACTTGGTTCCAACAATTACGTTGGAGGTCTGGTTATATGTCCATCACATCTGTTTACAGTGCTGCTAGTCTGGCTCATTTCGGTCAGAGCCAGAGACAGCTGACTGCTGGTCAGGAGGAGAGGGCCCATGTCATATATCTTCATTCAGTAGTCCTCATATATTTACAGTATTGATAACAGATTGCATTAGGAAGAAAATGTTAGATAATATGAGGAAGATAGGCCAGTATATTTCCAGTTAGTTTTAAGGTCTCTTGTTGAGATAGACAAAAATGATGAAGTTATATCACCAGGTGGCTATAGTCAATGAGATGCAAAAATATTTTGTTCTGCCATTGTACCTTTATATGCTTCCTAACAAAAAACTGCAGGGAGTTTCATAGATCTTCAACTAAAAGTGCATGATGTTATGAGTTACAGTATAACCATTGTACTAACTGAGCGGGAATAGATCTTATATGATGGAAGGACGGTGGGTATCTGATGGTTTATAACCTAAACTAATACTGAAGTTTGCCATCAATTCTGTCTTGTAATTTTCTCTGATTACCTTCTGTGTTTTTTAATGTTCATTTTTGTGCTAGATAAGCTAGTATACACTGTCTAGCTAACAGTGATGTATTATAGGTAAACTGCCCATCCTTGCCTCTCCTGTTGTGATAATGTATAAGAACTACACTTGCCTTTTTTGTGTGTGTCTCTATGCAGAACTTAATTTGTCTAAAATATTTACATCACTCAATCAATAAAATAGTGTTGGTACAACCTTGATCTTGCAGATTCAAATTTCAGAGGAATAGACATTGCTGTTCCATCAGTTGATGAGTTGCTTTTTTTGCACTTGTGAAAATGTAATTTTATTTTAATGAGAAATTGTTGTCTTTTATTCCAGAACTTTCAGCTATTGAGCCCATTGTCTTCCTTCGGCCTTTTTTGGAAGTTATCCGTTCGGAAGATACTACAGGTCCCATCACTGGATTGGCTCTAACATCTGTAAATAAATTCCTTTCATACGCACTAATCGGTATGGATCTAGACCATTTATTTCCTCTTGTAACATCAGTTAAAACTGGGCTTGAGAAAACTGTTGCTTTGATGAGAAAAGTATAACTACTTTCCTTGGAAGATTACGATCAATCTGGGAAGAGCCATGCTGGGAATAGTTTAGAAGTTTTTCTTAGCAGCAGGAATGGGCTTCCTCTGTTTTCCAGCAAAAAGCTACAAGATACAGTTGGAGTCATTTAGAAAGACTGTGGAATCTTATCATAAGTGGGCTGATCAGATATCAGAGTATTCAGATACCTTCATGTTTAGAATTTAAATACAGTGGCAATGGAATGTGCCAGTACTGTAAGAAGAGGAGAGTGAACCGCCTTTCAACCAGAAACAAAGTTGAAGAAGATGAGAAATCCAGAAGGCAGAATTATTCTGGCGTGTGAGGATGTTCTGTGTTTTTCTTTACATTTGCTCCTCCTCTAGTACAAGTATACCTCCGTTAATGAAGTAGATGTGTTCCCAGCATTGCTTCTTTAATAGAAAATTTGCTACCAGAGGCTGAACTAACATGGATAAAATAAGAATAGTTCCTACATCCCTCAAAATGAGAGCAGATCAACAAGTTTTAACAAACGTTATTCAGTTTGCACAGCGTGAACATGTGAAATGCGAATACATTTTGAACAGCTCAAAACCTTCTTCCAAAACACATCCAGGGATAATAATTCTTCCTTTCACCAATCTCCAGTGGTGGCTAAAATTGTGGATCTGTGGAAGGGAGTTCCCAGGTCCTCACCAGCTGTACCTGCAAAGGTGGTAGGACTGTAGGGATCCTGAAGACAACTCCTGCTTACCTTACCTTTTGCAGGTAGACACACATGGCAATAGCATAATCTGGCAAAGTAAAATCATGCTGTTTCCCAGCTCAAGTTGCATTGCATTGTTTGCCTGGAGACACACTGTTGCAACCTGATACCCAAAGTCTGTATTTTGCCAGCCTGCCTTCACCATCTGCCCAATTCTGATACCACTAAAAAACTTTCATCAAATCATGTCTGATCTTGGAAGCTAAGCAGGGTCAGATTTGGTTAGTACTTGGATAGGAGACCACTAATGGATACCAGCCAATCAGTGGTGGAGCTTGGAGTGTGTGGAGGGATGGGTGGGAGGAGGCAGAGCTACGGTGCGTGGGGGTGTGGCCACGGTGTGTATGTGTGTAGTCAGGGCATGCGGGGGTGTGGCTATGAGCCGGGACACCCCAAAAACTTGGCCGTTGGGGGTGAAGTGTCCCCCGCCGCCGTTCCTATGCGACTGCAGCCAATGTAGGCTATATTTCAGAGGAAAAAATGGCAAGATCACTCTGAGTATTCCATGCCTATGGAATCCTATGAAATTGAAGGACAGACGACTTGAAGGCATATACACACACATAAGCAATAGAAAAAGAGGTGCTGGATAGATTTTGTAAAAAGGAGCTTCTTTGTCAGAGGCTTTGTTAACTGACATGTGACTGTACAGATTGTCTACTCCAACCAGTGTAAAGTTCTAAGACTTAGTAGTTTTGTCTTCTGAACTCATGTGAAGGATTTCTCTTTTTCAGTTTGTTTTGAAAGCATTTCCTTCATAAAAATTGTTTCAGTGAGAAAGCTTTCTGAAGCCTTTGGCAGTAGGTTATTCTGCAGCCCAATTCAACACCTATATCATTTTCCTGCAGCTTTTTAAAGATACTGTCTTTCCATTTATTGAATGGAAGTTGCGCAATCTGGAATTCAGAAGAATTTTTACTGATTAGCTAGATAGGTCTTCTCCTTTCAAAAACATCAGGAGTCTTGTCATTTCCTTTAACTCTTTTGTGTTTGTAGGTTAACCAGGGCAAATCTGTTTAATATAAGAATTTGCATATCTGAAGTGGCGGTAGTGATAATTAAGGCACTCTGAGATTTATGTCAACTACTAATTGAGGGATGTTTTGATTAAAAGTGTTCAGCAGAATAGCTACATGGGACTTGGCTCTGTTTAGCAGTACAGCACACAATTCACTTCATTTTGCTATCAGAAATTTTTTTTTTAAAGGCATACTCCCTAGTTGAGTAGATTTGGCTGAAGAGAATGGTATGTACAGAGGACTGATACTGCTAACTCATGGGAGACATTGCAGTCATATTTTCTAATGCTATATCAACCAAGCTTAAGATGTGCTGTTTATTAAATGAAGATGGAGATTCTGAAGATTCTGAGGGATTTATATGATCCTACAATTACAGCAGCTTTGTTTTTAATCACATGTCTGCTTGCCAGTGATGATCAGGAGTTTCACCATGGTGAATGAGCATGCTGCTAGAAAAGGAATGGAGCACTTGGTCTTCCTTTCTAGCATCCTGCTGAGAATGGAGAAAAGAACTTTGTCCTCTCCCTACTCAGCAGAGAGACTATGTAGGCTCCTTAAAGAGAGGTGGAGTGTTTCGCCCTTCATCTCGTGCTCACTGCGTTACTACCTGTTCAGGCCCAGTGTAGAAACCAAAGAACCTGTCAGCAGAAACATGGAGCACTCCATGCCTTCTTTTCAAGCCAGCTGTGTTTTCACATAGACACAGGAGATGAAGCTCCCAGCATAGAAACCAAAAGGTTGGCAATGAAGAGAAGGAATAATTTTCCTTCTGCCTCCTGTTCTCTTTCTATTGCAGATATTCGGTAGGTGCAGCTCTTGCGTATATGGCGTGGAAGTGTGACAAGGTGCTAGTGAAGAGATAGTACAAGCCACAACTCTGTTGCCAGCTCATTCTTTCTGTGCTGAACGTACAGAATAAGAGTTATACTCTTGCTTGTCTAGTGTGGAAACATAATGATAGATAATGATAATGATAGAGATGTGGGAGAGTGATCTGTGTCTTTGCCACTGGGCTGCTTGATTTCTATATGGGATGTACAGTAGTTGAAATATGGTTGTAACAGTACTGTCAGTTGATGCATGGGGAAAGGCAGGACAATTATGGACATAACAATGGTGAGTTTTACTCTGGGTCCAGATTTCCTGTGGTCTGTCCCCCCCCCCCCCTAAAATGTCTTTTCTTTTGTATAGATTCTAACCATGAGGGCACAGCTGAGGGAATGGAGAACATGGCAGATGCTGTCACACATGCCCGATTTGTTGGCACTGATCCTGCAAGTGATGAAGTTGTCTTGATGAAGATATTACAGGTGTGTAATGACTTACATCTGGTGTTTTACATATTGTTTTCCATAGAGACTGGATGGTGAAAATGGATTGTTGTGACTTGGTTACAACTTTATTTTTAAGCATACGGTTCATGTGCCTGCTCTGAAAGCTTTTTGTGCTCACTGTTCACTGATCCGCTGTAGCGAGTTAGGCTTTCTCGATGCAGGGCTGTGAATTCCATTCATATTACATGCCAATGTATTGTTTGCTTTCATTCACTTAAGACTATTTGTAGTGCTGGCACGAGAGAGCGATATTTTCCTGTTATTCCTTCAATTGTCAAGTGTTTGTCTGTTGTTTTACTTAAGCATCCTATCTGACAAAGATGATGGAATGGTATTAGGATATATAATTTCATGATTATTTTTTCTTTTTTCAGGTCCTGAGGACTCTTCTTCTCACTCCAGTTGGGGCCCATCTCACCAATGAATCAGTGTGTGAAATCATGCAGTCTTGCTTTCGTATATGCTTTGAGATGAGACTTAGTGGTAGGTTTTCAGTGGAAGCAAGCACAGCTTAAATGTTCACAAATGAGTAGCAATTTTCAGAAAATAATAGGAATCCAGTCTACGAGAGCGGTGTATGTAGAAACATAAACAAACATAATACACACTAAATTTGTACAGTTGAATTGCCACAGCTAAAAAAAAAGTTTTTTAAATACTTTCTGCTCATTCATTCTTTCCTCTTCTCCTGCCCACCACCCCCATTCAGCTCTGTAGCGCCACTTAGTGTACCTTTGTATATTTTACTGCACATCTGCGGCTGGAACTGGTTTTAATAAATTTTCAGTAATCCTTTGTAAACAACACTTGGAGGGGAGTCTACACAGAGAAGCCTCTAGATAATATCACACCAAGTAATGACACCTGTGTTATTTGTTTTTGTCTTCAGAGTTATTGAGAAAATCTGCAGAGCACACTCTGGTTGACATGGTGCAGCTGCTCTTCACAAGGTAAACCTCCTTATGTTTGTCTCAACACTGCTCAGATGGCCCTTCAAGGGCAGGAGGATCTCACACTTCCAGCTGTGTATGTGTGTGTGTATGTCTAGGCTCTTTAAAAAGTCATCCAGACTGAGCATTATCAGAGCTGTTCAGAGCTTGTCAGTGCCTTTTGCTTCACCAAAATGGATATGCTACATAGGCAGGTTATAGCTTTGCATTTCTATCACCAGTCCAGAGCAAGCAAGAACACAACACTATATTAAAGTAAACCATACAGTATAAAATAACATGGAAGATTGTAGGGTAAGTAGAGTCAGCCCTGGTTAGTACTTGGATGGGATACTGCCAAAAAATACAGAGCACTGTAAGCTATATTTCAGAGGAAGGAACTGGCAGAACCTTTTTTGAGTATTCCTTGCCTAAGAAAATCCCATGAAATTCCTGGAGGCTACAGTAAATTGATAGGTGGCTTGAGAGCACATACACATACACAGTGAAGAAGTAAGCAGTTTATATTGTAATCTAATTATAATTTGCATACTGAAGGATCTATTTGTTTGTTTGTTTTTGCTTACCTAAAGAATTTGAAAAGCTCATTCTGTTATTTATGACTGGTAGCAGCTCATTAAGATCTCAGGCAAATTTCTGTCTTACCCTTCTTAACTAAAGTTGTGCTGGGAGGGGTTGTCATGGCTTTTAGGCTCAGCAGCTAACCAGCTTACTAGTAACTGTATAAGGAAGTATGAATAAAACTGCTGGTAGACCAATCGCTGACTGCTAATCTCTATCCGTCTCTTGCTTATTTGGCCAAATTATTTTGATTGTTTCTTTGGACCCCAGCTTCTGGTTGAGTTTGGCTTTGGATTCTTCTAATGAGACAGTGTGAATCACAGGGCTCTCTGTTTTTGATTGCTAGCTCTCTCTAAATATGGCTCCTAAACATTTCTTGGAATTCTTATACTGTAATAATCACCCAGCTGGACCCCTGGGCATGTAAATAATAAGCTTTTAAAAGGCAGTGCTTTTAAGATTAGAAAATAAGAATGGAAGGAAATGGTAATTTGAATGTTTTGGCATTAACAGGTTTTTAGCTAGTCACACTGTAGAACTGGAGCCTACCCCACAGCACTGAAGTATTGGTTCTAACATAAGAAACTCTCTCTTCACCATATTATGCATGTGTTTGTGAACCATTGCTCTAACATGCATTGGTTCTATAGAATGTTCATGATCATTGCAGAACCTCACAGAACGAATCATGAAAATAGGTTGTTGTGGGTTTTCCGGGCTTTGAGGCCGTGTTCTATTAGTATTTTCTCCTGACGTTTCACCTACATCTGTGGCTGGCATCTTCAGAGGATCCTCTGAAGATGCCAGCCACAGATGCAGGCGAAACGTCAGGAGAAAATACTAATAGAACATGGCCTCAAAGCCTGGAAAATGCACAACAACCTATGGATTCCGGCCGTGAACGCCTTTGACTTTACATCAAATCATGAAAATGTTTGCAGTCTAGCTTTGATATTAGAAGGGAGAGTTGTCAGTTTAACTGGAAATGAAATCTCATACAGGGCTGGTTTTCAATTAATAAGATTGAAGAATCACTCCTGATTCTGTTCTTCATCCTGTTCCCACTTAAGGTCATTTAAGTCACATGGAAAATTTTGATGAAGAAACCTCAAGGAGAAGAATGATCTAGTCGATCATTCTTACTTTTTCCTATAGTCTACCCAGCTAATCCACCCTTGTTCTACAGAAAGACAGTCAGTGTTCAGCGTGGAGGGCAGGCATAGTGAGTGTCACTGCTGTACACAGCCACTCAGATCACTTTCCTCCTCTCTTTATTCCTGACTAGAAAATAAGTCAGTAACTGTTCTGCCATTGTGACAGATGATCGTCTCTTTGTTGGTATTGACTGCAAAAAGATACCTCACTGCATCTGCATTCATATATGTTTGTGAAGGAAGCATTTTTACTTAGTACCAGTGTATGGAGTTTTTGTGTAACAGCTGAACAGGCTCATTTATGCTAGCCAAAATGGCATCGGAATTCTTATTTACATGTTTTATTCCTTGGGCTATTTTTAACTGTGGATGATTATTTCTTACTTAGTTTCAGTTCTGTCAGTAAGAAGCACTTCACTTTTACAAAAAAGCAAGTGACTGGAACAAAGCATTTATAGTTTAATTCACATTTTGAAAGACATCATGTTACCTTTTTCTGCCTGATTTTGTCACAAAAAGGGACAGTATAGCACAAGCTACAAGTGAAGAAAATGCTTAGTTTTTCAGAATAGCTTCAGAAGCTAAGATGCTAGAAATCAAAGATGTTGTGCTTACTCTATAGAAAATTCTTAGTGAGTGCCAGTATTTCCGTCTTCATCTTTACCATTTAGTTAAGAGACAGTATCTGTGGAGCGTATGAATGTATCTACATTTATGGGAATTACACTAAATTTTTTACAGGTGTTGTGGAGTCTGCACATTATAGGAATTACTCAGTCATTGAAATAATTTGCAAAGCAGCAATTTGAGAAAATATTACAGTGGCCCCTTGATTGTTGCAAGGATTCGGGGCACAGAACCCTTGCGAAAGTAAAAAACCCTGCAAATAACTCCCCTCCCCATTTCCTTCCAGGACTCCCTCACCATTTGCTTGCATTTTGCCAGGGCATACTGCTTTTCTTCCAGGCACCCAGGCAACAGAGAAGCAAATGGGAGGGAACAGCCACCTGTCCAGAGAAGGTGTTCTCATGAGCTTTCCTCCCCTCCATTCACTTGCGTTTCACCTGGGTGCACTGCCTTCCAGGCGCCCGGGCGTTAGGCAGGTGAATGAGAGGGGGCAGCCGCATACCTGGAAAGAGTGTGCGCACACACCTTCCCTCCCTTGACTTGCATTTCACCTGGGCAATAGGCAAGTGAATGGGAGGGGACAGCTGCACAACTGGACAAGCATGCACATGTGCCTTCTCCCCCATTCACTTGCTTTTCGCCTGGGCATGCTGCCTTCCAGGCATCTGGGCAATAGGCAGGCAAATGAGAGGGGGCAGCAACGTGACCGGAGGAGGCATGTGTGCAGGGTTGCCCCCACTATTCGCTTCCCTCTTGCCCAGGCCCATGGAAGGAAGGAAGACGGGGGGAGAATGGGGGGCGGCAAGCAGGCACGTTACAAATAATCAAGTTTGTAAAAGTCAAACCTGCGAATGTGGAGAATGTGAAGACTAACATCTTTCTTGATGCACAGTCATGTTGATATATGTTCATTTGCCACTGCTGTGTTTAGCACTTGATTCGTCTAGAAACTAATCACAGTGTAGGTTGTTGTATTAGGGATACACTCACAGGGAAATGTTATCAAATGACTATTCATAGTTCTGGGTTTGGAGGCAGTTTTCCCCCTCCCCACCCAAAATTACGCACAGGCAAGACCATCTTCAGAGTGGCAATTCTTTTA
The DNA here is from genome assembly GCA_030412105.1 of Cyclura pinguis. Classification (NCBI taxonomy): domain Eukaryota; kingdom Metazoa; phylum Chordata; class Lepidosauria; order Squamata; family Iguanidae; genus Cyclura; species Cyclura pinguis. The sequence goes on from CM059601.1 coordinate 128,741,331, forward strand.
CAACTGGTGGCTGATAAGAAGAGAATTTTCCCTGATTCTTTGTCCTTAATAATTTTGTCTACTCATATTATTCCAGATTACCTCAGTTTAAAGAGGAACCTAAAAGCTATGTGGGAACTAACATAAAAAAGGTAAGACCCAGAGGTTTGATTGTACCTTTGTTGACTCCTTTGTTTTTAAAATACTGTTTACACTGTTCATGAAGGAAAAAAATCCAATGAATACTTTTGATTATCAGTGATAAAAACTGACAGATGTGTCAGTGGCACAGCTCTGAATCTCATGCAGGTTTATCCATTGAATTGATTTGAGTATTGTATCTTGATGCTTGAGTGAACCGACAGGCATCTACTCTGTTTAGCTGAGAAACAGTGGGGTAGTAAGTCCTGCCAGGGGAAACTATTGCCTCCTTCCAATCATCATGTTCCTTTGTGGTCTTTGTGTAGTCTTTCCAGTTCGATCCGAACCTGTATAGGTTCAGCTTCAGAAATGTTGTTTTATCCAAGATACTAGCATTCATTTCTTCTCTCAGAATGAAGAGCTGCCCATGTCTTAAGAATGGGTTCTCCAGTGCAATGCCTGCTGAGCAAAAGTACCTGTGAAAACCTCCCCCAGTCTTTGTGAAGCTTCTGTGCCTGTCCCCTGCAGGCCCAGAATTTCATCAGTGGCAAAAGGTCTCAGTCTTGTATAATACACAAAGGTGAAAGAGAGAATCAAAACAATGCCACTCTTTTACATTTGAGCTCAATGGCTTCTGGCAATATACCAGTGAATAAGTTGGTCATATCTATTTCATGAGGTTTCAGGAGCTCTGAGATGTTGCCGATTTGTCTTGCGGGGTTGTATGGTACAGCTGGCCCTGGATATTGTGGACATAAAATTATATCTGAGGCGATGAGAAGTGAGAAAGGAAGGAGGAATTGGGAAGTACAGCCTTTTGACTCTTCTGCTATCATAACTGCCACAGTCCGAGACAAGAATAATGAGACACAGAATCTCTGTAGTGGCCTTAGAGGGGTTTTGAATTTTGAGCAGACACATTGACCCACAGATAATCTCTCCAGCAGGTATTCTTGACCTTATATTAAAGTGGCAAAGCCGGCCTTTGGACCTTTCAAACACAAAGTTACAATGCAAAGTGCTTTGTATTCAGCAGGTGAAGTGCTGAGCCTTAGTCACATAGGGATTAATTACTATAACCGACAGGGTACTTTTTTGTATGTCTTCTCGTGTTCCTGCAGTTCCTTTGGATTTTCTTCCCACTCATGTGGGAATATATCAGCTACATTCCTGATTTCACTTTGTTTACCATGTTGTGTCTATGACCACGGTCTGTGCTTCTCATTGTCTCTTCTGGTCCTTCTTAGACCAGACCTCCTGGCTCAGGGCAGAAGCAGAGTCCTCCACCCTGAGCTTTGCTTATGTCACCGGTTGCAGGGATTTCTGTTCCTTGGAGTTGAACCAGTCTTCAGCACCCATAAGCTCCCCGTTAGGATATCTTTCAAACATGAATGTGTTTCTTTCACTTGGGACCTTGGAATGGTTTGTCCCTATATTGCTTTTGTATCCTTTTAATTAGAGTACTTTCTGAATTTGTACTTAGGCTTGGAATTTCTTTTGCTCAGGCTATACAAGACAGCATTTTCAGTTTACATTTCAAGAATCTTTTTTTTTTCTTGAAAGGCTTTGTTCAACAATTTCTTAACGGTTTATTGAATATATTCATCAAACACCCTTCCTACCACCCTTAGCAAGGTCCTTGTTGCTGGTTTGGAGTTTGTCTGTTGTGCTCTTGTGTTAAAGTTCACGTTCTTTGAGCTTATAGCCATGTGCAACTTGTGTTACCACTCTGTGAAAACTAGTCTCCTGGTTTTCTTGCCTTAGTCCCGCTAAACTGGGGAACTGTTATCATGATCCTCCTTGTCTCTGTGCCCACAGTGGCAAGGAAAGCCTGTATTTCAACTTTGCATTTTTATTCAGAAACATCTCTTTTAATTCTCATCAAGACGTAGTTTTTCATGTCATTTTTCCATCTCCAGGTGTCAACATAAAGCTATCTAATCACATCCTGGCTGTTTGTTTGCTTTCCTTCTCCGTTGTACCTTTTGTGAGTGTTAAGACATTGTGCACTTCTAATAGTTTACCACCTACCTCCCCTACTGTAAGGGAAGGTGTCTGTGTATTATCTCTCAGTAGATTAACACTGCTATAAACTGCTGCTAGAACACTCAGTCTAGAACAACTATTAAAGCTCATCCTGCCTTGTCTTCTGAATGAGCTGTGCATGATTGCAACATGTTTGACCTCGTCCATGTTTATTACATGTTTATACCATTGACTGTACTTGAGGGCTAATACCAGATGCTGTGCACAGTAGTTCCAGCTTCCAGTATGTCAGCTCATCAGTGCTCCATGTATCTGCTTTCACAAAGAAGAATGGATTGCTTACCTGTCAAAGATGTTCTTCAAGTGGTCATCTGTGTAGTCACAGCTTCTGTTCCACTTCTGCTGCTTTCTCCAGCCCTTTTTTACGGCAGTTAGGGGAAAATGAACAAGAAGGTGCTCGCCCTAGCACTTAAAGGCATACTGTGCTTTTGGTGGGAGGGGTCAGTGTCAGCTCCCTCTCTAAAGATATACATGCTTCTTTCCTTTCCACTCTTTTGTTTTACTTTTTTCCTTCCATAAATATTCTATCGTTTATATTACTTCCATGCCTTCATCGGTAACTGGAATGAAAGGGTTCTCCCCCTGCTCGGGAAGAGTATTGAATCCAGAGGCAAGTGCTTTGTCAGGAAGAACTCCAAAATTATTTCATTATTATTTATATAGCATCATTGATAAGCATTGAATGTACAGTCTTTTGGGGCACACAAAGGAAAACATTGACAGGCACTGATTTTATGGCAGGCATCCCTTCTTTGTTCTTTTTCCTAAACATAAACAAATTAGTTCTTTTGTCAGCTTTCTTTTCTTTGCATTTTTGACTGGGTGGACAGAATGGGAGATGAAGAAGGAAGCAGATAAATTAAAAAGCAGGAGGATTCTAGGAATCTGTAGTTTAGCCTGAACTGTGATGTGTTCATGAGCACTCTTTTCCCTGTTAAATTAATAAGAAACATGAGGAATATTCAGGGCTCCCTTTTTTAGTGAATTCTGTCTGTTAGCTGTCTCAGAAGGAATCTGTGATTGCCTTCTGCAACTTATTTCCTCTCTTGTTTCTAAAATGACAGAAGACAAGTACCTCAAACGGTGGTTTTGCTCCCACAGCTCCTAAGAGTCCCACAACACTAAACCATCACCCACCACATTGGTTGAAAACAAAACTATAGGTAGCATGATACTATTTTTGGTAACTCCAGGCACACCAGTGAGGCCCTCTGTGGGTACCAGGGTGAAAAACAGCTCCCTACACCTCCATAGTTGCCCATCCCTGCCCTAGACCAGCCTTCTTCCTGTGCAATTCTAGGCTGCATCAATAGAGTATAGTGTCTAGGTCAAAGGAAATAATAGCACCACTATATCCTGCTTTGGTCAGACCTCACCTGGAATACTTGTCCAGTTTGGGGCACCACAGTTCAAGAAGGATATTCACAAGCTAGAACCAGTCCAGAGGAGGGCAACCAAAATGGTAAAAGGCCTGGAAACATGCCCTATGAGGAGTGGCTTAGGGAGCTGGGTATGTTTAGCCTGGAGAAGAGAAGGTTAAGAGGTGACATAATAGCCATGTTTAAATATTTGAAGGAATGTCATATGGAGGATGGCTGCTGCTCCAGAGACTAGGACATGGAACAGTGGCTTCAAGCTACAGGAAAAGAGATTCCACCTGAACAACAGGAAGAACTTCCTGATTTTAAGAGCAATTAGAAAGTGGAATATGCTGCCTCGGAGTGTGGTGGAGTCTCCTTCTTTGGAGGTTTTTAAACAGAGGCTGGATGGCCATCTGTCAGGAATGCTTTGATTGTATATTCCTGCATAGCAGAAAGTCAGGCTTGATGGCCCTTGAGGTCTCTTCCAACTCTATAATTCTTTGATTCTTCACTCCCTTGCAATGTTTTGGGGTGCGGCTTCTGTCAAGCATACTAAGTGTTGTGACTTTTCAAGGATGGTGGGAGTTACAGTTCACAACAGCCAAAACAATGGGTCTTAACCCAGACTTCACAAGTTCTGTGACATTGAGGAGAAAAATGATTTTTTTAAAAAATTTCCACTGTTGCTTTGAATTTTTCTTGTCCCCAGTGAACTTGAAGTTTTAAAAAAAAGTTTTCTCAGCTTTTTTTGTAATAGTTTTTTTCCAGACTAGGCTACAGGAAAGAACTCAATTTCCAATGTAATAAAATAAGCAGTATGCAAAATAGTGTGTGTATGTGTTTCTGTACATTTTCCTGGATAGGGAATCCATACTTTTTTTCAGATTCTCAAAGGGTCTTGTTATGTGCCTTCAAATCATTTCTGACCTATGTTGACCCTAAGGTCAACCTATCACATGATTTTTTGGAACTGAAAGTGTGTAGTGCCCAAGGTTACACAATGGATTCCCATGGCCAAGTGGAGAGATCAAACCCTGGTCTCCAGGGTCATAGTCCAAACACTGTACCATGCTGGGTCTCTCAAAGGGTCTGTGATCACCAAAAAGTTAAAAGCCACTTATCAAGGGGAAAAAAGTTTGGGAAGTTTAACCTAACTTTGGAAGATACTGTGGGTTCAAAGTTTATTCTAGCAAGATCAGCAGTTTGGGTTCAGGATTGGAAGCATTAGGGATGATCTTGTGGTGGTACATGCTTTTAAGAATTGTGTCTTGCACAGATGTATTAGGAAATAGATATCACAAAAGGAATAGACATACAAGGCCGAATCATTTTGTGTATGCAAATATTGTATGATAGCTTCTCAGTGATCAGGTGATGGCTGCTTGCATCTGATAAAATTTCCAGTTCTTCTGTTCTGCTTGCCTTTGCATTCTGTGCTTTCACTTCATTCTGTGCATTGTTACATTGATTCTCTGTTTGGATTTAGTTTTCTTTTTCTTTTTTCAAACCATACATGTGACTGTCTTTCACAGATGTCTCCATATCTCCTCAACAGCCTGGATCTGTGTAGTGGAGAACAGTCCAAAGCCCTGAACCACTTAGAGAGAGTACTGCTCTTTAAGAAATTGAAGGTCTCACTTTCTCTCCTTCCCTTCTGCAAGCATATGTGGGTGCTAGCTATGTCTTATGCAGCAAAAGCTTTGTTCATCTTTCTTGTGCAGCATGGCTTTGGAAAGAATGCATGTAGTAAAATGTGTATTGGTTTGGGATAGTGTCAAAGAGAGGCTTTACTTGCAGAGGAGGTTAATGGCATAGTGAATATCAGAAATAGTGTTTTCAAAGCATTTTAAGAATTCACAGAAATTTAAGTTGAGAATGGTACTGTCAGTGTTCAGTAATTACACTAGAATCTCTTGGCATTAATTTAGATCCCATTTTTAAGAGATATTCTTACTAAATACATAAATTTTGGATATATAAAAAGACACACAAGGATATGCAGAAGCTGCATACACATAAAAGCACACACATCTGAAACTATAGCTATCCCCCCAATTAAACTACACTTAAGAATTACAACTATACAAAAGTATGTAGGAATGAGACAACTATGACTTCTGGCATCGCAGATGATGGTTACAAACTGGACTATTAATATACTTCCTCAAAGATCCTGTTTTGCAAGTTGCTATATTGTGCCAATTGTACAGTTCTAGAGAATTTGATAGGCAACAAATAAAAAAGGATAACCATCATTATCTAGGAGTGGTGAATTGCTGCAGATATTGTCAGTATTTTAAAAGGTAGGGCAAAGACTTAGATACAGAGATTAAGCATAGGACATTTATTTAGAGATTTATCTAGAGTTTTAGCTTGTAAATGTATGAGGTGCACCCTAATCTTAGCAGTCAACCATAGTTATTCAGATTTGCTTACCCAGAGCACAGATTAGGATTTTCCAACTCTTATTATGACTAAGTTGACTAAAAGAAATGGTTAGCATCCTTCTAATTAAGATGAAACTAGAATACTTAACACACTTCTTCAGATCAGTCTTGTCACTGAGATTTAGAAACTCCCATCCAGAAACTCATGACAGACATCAATACAGTTTTATAGAAGATGTCAGTCAAATGATCATAATCCTTGATGGAATAGCACACGAGAAATTGCCTAGAGTACATATTATGAAATTCTTTTTTATTGTCCTCATGAATATGAATAGCATTTTACAACACGATCACACAAAAAAGGTGATTGGTTATCATTAATAGAAAGGGTTGATGACTGTACTTTTGTCAACATGATAATGTAGAGCAGTGGTTCTTCACCTGTGGTCTGCAGAGGCTTGAAGAAATGTTATGAGCCTTTACAGAAAAAGGAAAGAGGGAAAGCAAGCAGACAGACAGAGGAAAGAACATCCATCATAAAATACTCCCAGCATGCATCTCCTGCAACCAGATTCCTCCCACCAAATAAATCCCTCCCTCCATTTGCTTGGATCAGGTCTCCGGTGGAAGGCTGGGAAGCCCTGGAGAGCAGAGAGAAGGAGAAAGAAGAAGAGAAGGAAGGTTTGGGGAGAGGATAGCTGGTAGTGCCTCCTGATTCATCTTGTGTACAACCTGGGTGCAACCAGGAAGAGGACTGGCGAGGAAAACAGACATCTAGACCATTTACCTTGGAGTTTTCAGCCCCACTCTGGAGGTGCTGTCTTCCCCACTGCCCAGGCCACCAGCTCTTCTCCTTTTACCTTCCCAAGGCCTATCAGGCTCAATCCACACTGAAAGGTGGAGAGAGGAGGAGAGAGAAGGAGAAAGAGAGAGAGTGCTCCATCCTTCCCGCCAGCCCAGGCAGCAGCAGCACAGCTCTGCCTCCCTGCTCTTTCTCTCTCTCTGTCCCTCTTTCACCTCTGCCTTCCCAGCCCTCCTCATCTTAGCCATTTCCCATCTGGTTCCTTCAGGAACTCCTGGAACACCATCCTGCTCTTTCCATGTTAGTGTGTGTGTGTGTCCTCACTACTGTCCAGTTGGTGTGAAAGAGCTGTGTTGTACAGAAGGACGAGCTTTAGGGCTATGGGTGTGTGCAGAATCAGAGATGAAGGGAGATGGTGAGAGACAGACAGGTGGATGTAACAGCGGCAGTGGCAGGACCAGCAGCAGCAGTTCTAGAGCAGAGGGAGATGCACTCTGGATATCTGTGAGCAAGGGAGTGTATTACACACACGTGTGTGTGTGTGCGTGCATGTGCGCGCACATGCTCGCATGTGTGTCTCTGCCTTCAGGAACCTCATCTCCATTTGCATCAAAACAGCACACAAGGTGGAGGAATCAGAAACGAGTTTGATCCTTCTGCATCTCATGCATGCATTTTCACACATCCAGCAAGCAAAGTCCCAACTCTTTGCACCACATGACACTACTATTGACACGCACACAGTGGTGGAGATACATTAGAGAGGTCTTTGATGGCCAAAGAGTGCATGGGAAGAGAACAAGTGGGGGGGGGGGAGCTAGTCTGCTCAGCTTGGGAGATTTTTTAATCTCTCTCTCTCTCTGTATAAAATTGGTGGTCTATGGCAACAAAAGATATTTAAAGAGGATCCATGATAAACAAAATGTTAAGAACTGCTGATATATAGAGTATTATCCAATTTATTATAAAATGACTGTTTCCTGTTATTTAATTTTAGAGAAGGTTGGGTGAATAAGAGAGGAAGAACTAATCTCATTTCTGCCTACTTGGGTACAGCATGAATTAGACTTTGTGGACAAAGAGCACGTACTTCAGTTGTCTATAAGGAATCTCTCTCTCTCTCTCTGTCTCTCTCTCTGTCTTTTTTCTTTCTCTGCAGTCTCTCAGTCTAGCTGAACTGCATTTTGAGTGTTTATACCATTGTTGGGCAGCAGAGAGAAATAAGATAATTTAATCAGATTCTGACAGGCTCTTTGCTTCAACTGGTCTTGGATTAGAGGAAGTGCTTGTGGACATGGTACTGGGGCTGGTGGTTCTGAAGGACATCACTAGTCAAAACTGTCTTGTAAGAATGGCTAGGATTAGATGCCCATCATGACAACAAAAGGGCTGTACTCACCTGTCATTGGCCCAGTACATTCTCCAGGCTACTCTCTATGTCGGCAGTACAATTGGGCAGCGAAATAGTGAGCTGGGACTGGGGGACTGATTCTGCTCTGTTCAGTCTGCTATCTGTAGAAAATGGACAAATGATAGAAAATTGGAAAGAACTGCCCAGCTCTTATTTTACTTCATTCTTGTCCCACGAAAGAAACTGTGCATCACTTAGCAAAAATGTATTAAATTTTGAGGTATGTACAGGGGCATGTAGCAATTCTAAATTAATCACAAGCCTTCATTTTAGGGTACTTAAAAGAACTTCTGGATATAATCTTTTTCAAATATTTTGGAGAACAGTTGAGGTGCCGCAAGGCTGAAAATAATCAAAGTTCCCATCTTTTTTTTTAAAAAGGGAGTGGGAAAAGAATCCAGGATGTTACTTATGTTTTGTTGTTGCGTGCCTTCCAGTTGCTTCTGACTAACGGTGACCCTAAGATGATCCATTCATGGAGTTTTCTTGGCTGCATTTGTTTTGAGGGTTTTTTTTTCTTTGAAGCTGAGAGCGTGTGACTTGCCCAAGGTCACCCGGTGGGTTTCCATGGGAAATCAAGGATTTGAACTCTAGTCTCCAGAGTTGTAGTCCAAGACTCGAATCACTACATCATGCTGTCTCTGCTGATAGGTTCAGAATCATTAAGGAGTCAGTGGGAACAATGCTGTGATCACAAGGAGCACAAAGAGAACAAAGCATGCCAAACTTTTTAAAATTTGCTAGGCTGTTTGATCAATTTATGCTGTGAACATAGTACACTTTGATTTCAGCATTACTATCAAGAAGATTACCATGATATTCTTTTTGGAAACCTGGCAAAATGTGGGCTACATGGTACTGTGTTAGGTGGATTGTGGCTGATTAGCTGGCCATAATGAGACAGTGCTTACCAATGGTTCTTTTTCAGCCTGGAGAGAAGTGACAAGTGGAGTGTTGCAAGGTTCTGTCCTGAGCCCAGTGTTGTGTAATTTCTTTATAAATTATTTGGATGACGGATAATGCTTTTCTGTTGGTGTGGGACCCGATGCAGCTCACAAAAAAATAGAACAAAATTAGCTAGAAACATAATAATAAAATTAAAAAACAATAAAACTATTACTACTTCTAAAATCATACATTAAACAATATAACATCATTGAGAGACGTGCAGAAGTTAAAACTGGAGTAAGTATTCACCCATCCCCATAAGAAGGTTTCCTGCAAGCAGTTGGTTATTAAAATTTTTGCCTGCTTAAAGAAGGCCTTTGCCTGCTGGGGAAGAGAGAGCAGGGAAGAGAATAATGGAGTTCATCAAGTCTGCAGTCATGCCTAACTGGATGGATATCATATAACTTAAGAAAGAAGTAGGATTCAAGATGATCTTGACAGGTTGAGAACAGGGGCAAAACAAGTACAGTGAATCTGAGCCAGGATAAATGTAGAGTTTTGCATGTAGGTTGGAATTTCAGGTGCATATATACCAAGTGGGTGACATCTAGTCTGATGCTGGTACAGGCAAATGCAAGTGTAAAAGAATCTAGGGATTTTGATCAAGCTGAACATGACCCAGCAGTGTAGTGCATGTTGTTGTTCTCAGCTGCAGCAACAACAGTGTTCAGACCTCAAGAAGTAATGGAGTCTTTTTTGCTTTGATCAGATCCCTCTTGAGGATGTCTAGTCTGGGCATTATACGTGAAGGACTGCTGTGTAGATGATGGAACAAATTTATTTCCCATTGCTCTAGATCCGAGGTTGGCAACTGTGAAAGGGTAGGCAGCTACATTAACCCTTCACACACAGTTGCACCCCTGCATCACACATAGTCCCATGTAAAAAAAATCAATTTCTTACTCTAAATGCCACCAAATGACTTCTTGGGAACATAGGAGTATTTTCACCATGATTCTGGGGCTTCCTGACCCATTGTAGGCCAAGAGAGGCTTTTTTAAACAACAGTCAATGAGTAGAAGTACTTCCTGTTCACTTACTGTTTTGGAGAAGGCTTCTTTTGTATCTAAATTGGATTGGGGGGGCAAAAATGTGGTGAAAATGGCCCCTAAGCCCCCAGAGGGCATTTGAGGACAAAGAACATTGAAAAAAATGCTTTTTTTTTTTTTTTTTTTTGCTCTCTGGGCTACACAAAAACTACCCTCAGGCCTGTGCTTTGCCCACCCCTGATTTAGATGATAGCTTGTAATGTGAACAACTGAGTTCACATTACAAGAAAAAAAATACTTCTACTTTTGAAAGAACTTCCTGACTGTACAAACTGTTTGAGAGCAGAGCAGGCTGCTGTGGAATTGGTGGGTGGGAGTTTAAGGAGGGGATGGATGTTTGCTTGTTTGTAGTACTGTACAAGTGGATTTCTTGCATCCAATGGGGCTGGACTAGATCATTTTGTTAGTTTCCAAATCTGTGATTCTGTGATAAGGAAAAAATCCAGTTGCTCTAAAATATATTTGCTATTCTTAACTGAGACCATACTATGTTTTACCTAAGTTCTGAAAACACTACATTGCCTTTTATTCCTTTTGCATGTATGTTTCAAATTCCTCATTTTAGTTTTTAAAGTCCTGTTTGTTTTGAGTCTGGGGTATCTCAGTTGTTGCCTCAACCTGACTGATTGTTAAGATCAACTGGGGCTCCTCTGGCTGATTCCATTGTCATTTGTTAGGATGGTGGTTATCACAGAAAGGATCTGTTCATTTGAGCAGGCCTGTCTTTACATAGCAATCCTAGAGAGAGTCATCTGTTGCTAAAATAATGAGTTTCAGAAGCTAGATGAAGACTGTTTTTTTTACTATACCCAGGACTTCAGATTTTTAAAATTCTGATCATGCTGCTCCTTGCTAAATTTGTTGTTGTTGCTACATGCTATTTTGTTTTGTTAACATTTGAGATTTTATTTTTTTTATAAGTTTTGTTCATTTTAAGGTACCCTGAAGGTTCACACAAAAGAAAGAAATGCAACAATTTTAAAATAAATAATGGCTATTATTTCCCCTTCAAAGTGACATTCTTGCTAACATCCCTTGAAATAAATAGTTCTGATATATAGATTTCATTATCTGAGAACCAGAAGTTAGATAAGGCAATTGGAGGGACAGTGTGCATGTTTTGGTGCTGGGTAGGTAGCATCCTCATCTTTCAAACAGTATAACTTAGAATTATAGGCCTTACTTTTTTCTGACATTACAGGCTGTGGTAGTTTTCATATCTGCTAGTAATGAAGCCCTAAAGGCAGAGCAAAGGGTGGAAGAATAGTGCATCATGGTTTATTATAAAATGTACCTAAAGCAATGGCATTTCTTCTTCGTGGTCTCTGTGAATCACACAGTGGGGTATTTTGCGCTTGCGCGATACAGCATTCAGAACCTTCTGGAAGCCTAAATCAGGAATCAGGGATTTTGGCAGTTGGCCCATCCCCCACATCCCCAGGGTATATAAGACCCGTCCCCAAGTAATGGTCAGTTCCTTTTCTTCCGCCACGGTAGCAGCAAGTAAGGAGCCTTTCTCAGCCTGACTGATAGATTTAATGGTTTTTCGATCTTGGACTGGGTTTGTTTGGCGGTTGGTCTGACACGGTGCTACGAGTGTGTTTCTGCGATTTGAACTTTACTTTTGTATGGCAACTTTTAAACGTTGCAGAACCTGTGGAGGAAAAATACCCAACAAGGACGGTCATTCTGAGTGTCTCTTTTGTCTGGGGGAGAGCCATAACGTGGCAAATTGTGAACATTGCCAGTTATTTACTTCTCAGATGAGAAGGAATAGAGTGACCTGTTTGAAGGCACTTTTGTGGGAGCAGGTTTTGTCAGCCTCTGAACCCACAACCTCAGGAAAATCTGTTCAGCCTTCTAAAATGGCTCAAACATCACCTGTACCCTCCACAGATCAACACCACTCAGGAGAGTCTTAGGATCGAGAGCAACCTGTCCAGCCCTTGGTGTTGACAAAGAAAAAAGGTGATCCAAAAAAGTATGTCTCCATCTCACCGTTGAAGAAAACGATTTGAGGTGAGAAAGACTAAATGAAGAAGAGAAGATCGAAGGACTCATCATGAGAAGAGCCTTCAAAAAAGTCTAAAGGGATTGAGCAGCCCAGTCTACCTGCTCCAATCCAATCTCCATCTCTGACGGTACCAGGCACCTCCATTGATAAAATGACGGAGGATATTCATCATGTGATTGCTCACGATGCGTATAGAGATACTATACCATCTAGTGAGATTGAAGAGGTTTGTGTTCCCTCTGAAGGGGAGATCATGGATTCATCTCCGATCCTTTCCGTAGGGTCTGTGTCACGTTGCCAAGAGTCAAGATCTCCTGCTGGTGGACTCTAGAGATCGAGACAACGTGGTCTTGTTGAGCTAACCTCTCCACTGAGGCGTTGACGTAGAACTCTGCCATCACCTCCAAGATCACCTTCTAAGTGATCACATTCACATACAAGATGTCGGTACTGTTATGTGAGGGAGACACCTCTGTACTGATATCAGCAATATCCTGAAGAGGAGTTTTCCATTGACTCCAGGGATGTCTCTCTGCACTGATGACGTTCATTGGACGCGCAGACATTCTCGATATCAAGAGGAAGACTCACCGACTTGCCATTGGTATAGAGAGGAGACTAGTCAATGACCTCATGTTCCAAGGTCTTCCACTAAGTCTCCAACTCTGTCCTGTCGCAGAGTGTTGCCTGCAGTGTCTGGATCTAGACATGAAAAGGAAACAGAGAGAGTCCAGCAACATTCGTTTCGTAGTTGAGTCTCTGCTGGACGACGGTCTACGTCAAGGTACTGTTCTCGGTACCGCACGGCGAGATCTCCTTCTGTGTTGGAGTCTGAGGGATCTCACGTGTCCTATGTGCCTGAGCAGTCTAATTGAATCTTGTGTCAACAGCAGAATGTATTTCACCTACTGATGATGTCCGTTCTTTCTCTGATCTTGTTATGCAAATGGCCAGATTGTTAAATCTTCGAGTGGAGACTGATAAAGAGGATCTCCAAGGTCCTGTTTTCCAGGAACTGCATGATAGAGCATCTGTACCGTCTATCATTGCGCTGTTGCCTTATTTGTTAAAGGCTGTTAAAAAATCATGGGATTCCATGTCTTCTATTCCTTCGACATCGAAGAAAGTAGAAGCACCGTACTGTCTGATTGAGAGTGATCGAGAGTGGCTGACTCAGCATCCAAAGCCAGAGTCAATAATTGTTGATGCAGCTCAATCTAGACAGTCCCAGAAGCTTCATGTGTCCCCTACTGATAGAGAGAGAAGGAAGTTAGACAATTTGAGGAAGAAGGCAGATTCAAATGCTGCCTTGCTGTTTAAAATCTATGCAGCATGTATGGGTGCCTATCAAGAGTTCCCCTGGACTAGAATGAAAAGGTTCATAGATATGCTCCCTGAAGATGAGAGAAAGACTGCTACTTCTCTGTATGGTGAGACCTATCATTTGTCTTCCCAACAAGTCACGACTTTGAAACATATTACTGATTGTAGTGAGAAGGCAATCGCTGGAGCGATAGCCTTGAGGAGACACACTTGGTTGAGATCTTCGGGTCTGTCTCAACAAGCAAAGAGTGTGATTGAAGACCCCCTTTCAACTCCGTAGTACGCTACTGCTAAAAAGTGTGGGTTTCTGGTACCATCGTCATCATTCTCCAGGTATCGATATCACCATTACCAACCTTGCACGGTGAGAACAAGAAGTCTGACTCCCAGCAACAACTTTCAAGGAAATTTCCAATGTCCAAATTCAGACAACCTCAGTATAAAAAGAAACAACAAGACCAACACAAATGGCGTGTTTGACAGCCAACTGAACAATGCGTCACTCGTGCACTATCAACATCCTTCTGTCATTTCTACTGTCGAAGACCCAAATCTCTTTACTCAAACCCCAAATGTCAGTACTGCCATTGATACCATCTGTTTGGCTGGCATCGACGGCATGGCAATGTTAGATACTGTCACATCTACCGTCATCACTGCCAACATCGGTACCAACAGAGCTGTTGGAAGCTGTGGTACAGAGAAAAGGCCCTTTGGAAACAGACTGTCAAATTTAATCCACACATGGACCTTGATAAGGCTCATGGGTGTTGGACATAGTGAGATTGGGCTATATGATAGAATTCCATCGTCTACCACCGGTAGGACAGATTCGTATGACACCTTCGTCCCCAGAGCTGGAAGAGGAGATTGCAACTTTGTTGGAGAAAGGGGCAATCGGAAAGATCTCATATGCCCAACTAAGAAGGAGTTTCTCTTCCAAATACTTCCTGGTTCTGAAAAGAGATGGGGGTCTTCTACTCGTTCTAGACCTAAGAGGTATCAGCTATTATATAACAACAAAATGGTTTTGAATGGTAACTCTGGCGTCGATAATGTCATTGCTGAAGAAGGAGGACTGGTTTGTGACACTGGATTTAAAAGATGCTTACTTCCACGTATTGATAAGGAAAGAACACAGGAAGTACCTAGCTTTTGTGTTGGGGAAACAAGCTTATCGATTCAGAGTACTCCCATCCGGCATAAGCATGGCACCGAGGGTGTTCACGAACTGTATGTCCGTGGTGGCAGCATACCTGCAACAGAGGTATCGTTCTGTTTCCATACATAGACGACTGGCTTATAGCTGCTCCGACAAAAGAGGAGGCTTTGCAACACGTGAAGACTACAGTGAACCTACTGAATGCACTAGGATTGATGATAAATTTCAAGAAGTCTCACCTTGTACCACAAACAACAGTGAATTTCATTGAAGCCATACTGGACTCAACCAAAGAGTTGGCTTTTCTGCCAGACGACAAGTAGCAGAAAATGCGACGTGCTCTAAGGCACTTATTGATAACACGATGCATAAGAGCCAGAGCTATACAAGTGGCCCTAGGGCTGATGGCCTTGACCACTATGGTGATTCCAAATGCAAGATTGAGAATGAGACCTCTGCAACACTGGTTCATAACGAATTTCAATCCACTTCTGCATCGTCAAAACAAGTACATGACGATTCCGAAGTGGCTGCACCTGTCACTCGTCTGGTGGTTGAGGACAGAAAATGTCCTAAGGGGCATGTCGTTTCTATCAGATCCACCCATGGTCTCCATCACCACAGATGCTTCCATGGACAGTTGGGGAGCACATATGCAGAATGTATCCGTAAAAGGACACTGGACATTGTTGGAAAAACATCGACACATAAATGTTCTGGAGTTTCTTGCTGTCATGAAGACATTCAGAGCTTTTCAAGTGCACCTGTGCAGTTTCGCAGTACAACTTGCAGACAATACAACTGTAACGTATTATATCAACAAACAAGGAGGGACTCACTCCACAGTGCTTCTGAAATTAACAATCAAGCTCTGGAACTGGTGCCTTTCCAGAGAGATAATGCCATCAGTGATACATATGCCAGGAGCAGACAATACATGGGTGGATGCCCTAAGTCAAGCCCCGATGTCCTGTCACGAGTGGGAGCTGGACACCGCTGTAACTGACAGCTTGCTCAATCTATGGGTGGTACTGTGAATAGTCTTGTTTGCATCCGGGGACAGCAAGAAATGCAGTTAGCCGCATATTAAGAGTGGTTCACAAACCATCAACCGTTAAGTTGTATGGCTACAAACGGGACACATTTTTCAGGTACCTGAGGGATCACAGTACCCAACCTCAGAACTGTGGTACCGCAGACATACTTTCTTTTTTGACACACCTCGGTACTGAGGGACTGTCATTGTCTTCAGTTAAATGTTATCTGGCCACCATATCTTGGTACCTACCGAGTAAGGGAAGACCTTCTTGCTTCTCTAGTCCGACAGTTAAGAGATTTTTACGGGGCTATAAACATGTGTAACGTCCAACCCAGTCTCCGGTACCGGGCTGGGATTTACATTTTGTGTTGTTGCAGCTCACACGTAGGCCATTTGAACCGATGGCAACCTGTGATATGAGGCTGTTATCTTGGAAAACACTGTTTCTGGTAGCCATAACTTCTGCAAGAAGGGCAGGTGAAGTGGCATCCTTAAGAGTAGATGCACCCTTTTTGAGATTTCATAAAGGGAAGGTAGTACTAAGATCAGATATCACCTTCTTACCAAAGGTGGTATCATTCTTTCATCTGAACCAGTACATTGTTTTGCCAGCTTACATGCAGAATCCAGAAACTGATCTGGAGAAAAAGTTGCATTGCCTTGATGTCAGAAGGGCGTTAGCTTTCTATGTTCAGCGCACTGCGACTGTAAGGAAGACTAAGCAGTTATTTGTCTGTTATTCGAGTCATAAACTGGGGGAGCCTGTTTCTTCCCAAAGGATATCTAAATGGGTTGTTTCCACAATAAAGTTGTGTTATGAGATTGCTAAAAGAAAGCTGCCAGTAAATGTAAGGGCGCACTCCACGAGATAAATGTCAGCTTCGGCTGCTTTTATGCGTGGTGCACAATTGAAGGAAATATGCAAGGCTAGTACATGGTCACAGCCATTAACCTTTATTTCCCACTATAGGGTAGATCAAAGGGAAAAGAGGGATGCATCTTTTGGTAGGGCTGTTTTGTCTTCTGCAGTTGCATAGGGAAAAAAAGAGAAAAAAAACTTTTCTGAGTGAATTCAAGAAACACAACATGATTGGTTGTAAATTAAATATTTATTTATGTATTTATATTTATTATTCTAATAATATTTATGATATTTATAATATATATTATATTGCAATATGTATTACTTTTTTTTAAAAAAAGAGGAAAATCTGATGTTGTTTTGTTATCACTGGTGCATATTGACAATTTGACATCTCCCACCTCCATCTTTGATGGCTCGCTAATCTCTCCATTGTGTGATTCACAGAGACCATGAAGAAGAAGAACAGGTTGCTTACCTGTAACTGTGGTTCTTCGAGTGGTTTTCTGTGAAGTCACACAAACCCACCCATCCTCCCTGCTTGATGTCTTTCTCATTAGTTCCTATAGCTGCTGCCATGGCGGCGAAGGAACTGACCGTTACTCAAGGAGGGGCCTTATATACCCTGGGGATGTGGGGGATGGGCCAACTGCCAAAACGCCTGATTTTAGGCTTCCAGAAGGTTCTGAATGCTGTATCGCGCAGGCGCAAAATACCCCATTGTGTGACTTTACAGAAGACCACTCGAAGAACAACAGTTACAGGTAAGCAACCTTTTCTTCTTTTCTATGAATAGCACAGAAGTTTCAATATTTTATCAAATTAAAGAAAGTGACTTGTAACTCAGTAAAACTATGAGATTTAAAAGGAACACATTATTTTCTTAACTTATTAATTTATGCAGATGTTTACAAATATAAATTGAAATTTATATCTGATTCATTGTTTGGAAACTCTGGAAAAATATAATAGTGTATGCATATTTGGTGAAAGACCTTTCATTCATTTTTCATAACAATAATGCCTAGGTGGTAGTAAAACAATACATGAGATTAAAAAATCAGTGCAGACAAAATAGGTTGATATTTTGATTATGTAGTTAATAGCAGCTTCTTGCCTACTAGAGCGAAATTCGATGGCTGGATACTACTCAGTCCACTATTTGCTAGCAACAGATCTACTGTTGATGAGAAAAGAGGAGACTTGTCTTTTATTTGCATATACCCATACCAACTTCAACTGTGTCCTGTTTTACAATCCATTTGCTTTGTCCCACAGACTTCAGTATGAGTAACTGATAACGAATTAAAGCAGTGTAACATTTTATTGTTTCTTGGTTACACTGTCCATGTCAGAAAGTTAGGAGGCTGTGATCATTTGGGAGCTATTTTATCTAGACACACACACACAGAGTGGGCATTTCTGTATCAGTGGGGATGGGGGCTGAATCTGCTCCAGGTTTTAGTCAAAATGTTAATTGTGCTATCCAAACTGCTGAACACTATACCCAAAATATAGATTCACTGCCACACACACAGAAACCTGGGACATTTAGAGTATGCTGTAAAATAGTTGTTTGACAAGCTCTTCTATCATTTATAAATTGAACTTAACAGTCATGGCAACTGATTTCCAGCCAAGATTGGGTTGTATCCTGAGCTCATGAGATACAGTGCTTGTACAAATTGTCAGGTCATAGGGCTCTAGTGTTGATCCTATAGAGTGCGGCTTCCATTCTTCAGGCCATATGAGACATTCTGTATGTTTGCTATTCACAGCTGAAAATGAGAGCAGGGGGAATGAGTGACTCATCAAAATGGAAAAAGCAGAAGAGATCACCAAGGAATTCTTGCCATGTAACCAAAGTATCTCAAGGAGAAGAACCAGCTGCCAGTGGTCCAGGTACGGTAAATAGTTGCTTATTTTTTGTTTTGTTTATTAGCTTCCATTTATAAACATGTGTGGTACTCTTCAGCAGAAAATACAAACAAATCATGTTAAGGATAAATAGATATACATTAAAATGCATGCTAAAGCCTGGGGAAATAAAAATGTCCTGTGCTGGTGCTGAAAAGATAACAGTTGGTCCCAGGTAGGCCTCTTTGGGGCAAAAATTATACAAATGAGGTGTCTCCATTGAGAACAGTGTTCCCTGTCTCTTCCTTGGGTTGGGCAGGGAAAATATGAAGAGTGAGAACTTTTGAGCAGGGAAACTTTGAGGAGAGTCTCTGAAGATGAGTTTAATGAATGTATGGAGGTAACATCCTATGCTGTTACAAGGATTAGGTAAGTATAAATAAGTGAATGAAAGGTTGACTGCAGTGGTAAATTTGCCAGTGTGGCATATATTTCCAGTCAGCATATGTTATGTTGTTTTTTTACATAAGGCACTTTCCAAGGATGCTACATTTACAAAAGCCAAAACAAAATGGATATCAGCAAATAAACAATTCTATGAGTTGTTGGGAACCACATGCCAGTTAGCTTCCTTACTGGTTTGTGGCCATCACAGGGTAAAGATGCCCAGATACAGTAGGAGCTTGTGTGACAGACAGCTGAGTCAAAGGCCTTGAGTGAGTAGATGAGATTGGGATGCACAAGTATCTGTAAGATTAGGTATCTAATAGTCACTATCTAGATGTTTAATGACTAAGAACAGACATTTGAAAAATAAAGAAAATACACTGTATTAGATCCTCTGTTACTTGATTAAAAAGGAGCTAATTGTGAATAGCTACCTAAAAGCTTGAGAATATATTTCTAAATAGTGGGATTGGATCTAATGTCAAAATTCACAAATTAATGGAGAGAGAGAGAGACAGCAAATCCATATTTTCCTTATAGCGTGGATATACTGTCTCATTTAATGGAGTAGAAAGAAGAGGAGAATCAGAATTGAAACAGTTTTGAGCTGTTACAATAGGCTGCACTGTAAAACCAATAAACGTTTTTATTCTCTTTCACATTACTGATATTTGTTTGGAATGTTGGACTTCAATTTTCTGTCTTTTTAAAGTACCCTTTTTAAAGTACCCTGGTTTGTTTGTTTGTTTGTTTGTTTGATTGATCCTGCCTTTCTCCAAAAGTGGAACCCAAGTAAGCCATTGTAAAGTGACTTAGAGTAAACATTAAAACAAAATAGCCCAAACAATGTATGGTACAATGTTAAAACAGCAATAAACATTCAGTCTGATTAAAACATTACTTCTAAGACATTAATTTAAAAATAATTAAAAACACATACCACACATATTAAATATTCAAGAAACAGAACACTTGTTGTTCATCTTTCTACCCCACCCATTTTAAGGCTGAAGGCTTATTTAAATTGGAAGGTCTTTGCTTGCTAGCAAAACAGGCACCAATCAGGCAGAAGTTCCATAGCCTTGGAGCAGCCACCAAGTAGGATATTTCCCACGCCTTCTCCACATGAGCCTGGGAGCATGGTGGAATGGAGGAAAAGCCCTCCCCTGAAGATAGTGACCCATGGACAGGCTCTTATGGAGTGATACAGGATTTCAGGTAGTCTGGACCTAAGCTGTATACGGCTTTATATGAGTGGGTAATAATAATAGGTAAGCACACAATGAGAAGACAAAATTGAGATAATTAACCTAGATATATTGGCTGTTCGATACCAGTCCCAAGTGAAAGATTTCACTCTGTTCAGCTTCCATCTCTTAACAGACCATTAGAGAAGATTCCAGATTATGACTAGCAGGAAACATGCACCCCGCCCGCAAGAGTTCCTAGAGACCTGTCCAACTTATCAGCTCACCAAATCCCTGCCAGTTTCATCCTCAAAACAGTGAATTGCCTCTAGGGAGTGTTGTTTATCCTTTAAATGTAGTTCTTTTGGGCCTGGATCTTTTTCATTTGATGGGAGGCGGTAACTAGAAAAGGCCTTTCTGAGAAACAAGAAGTTCCTCTTTTCCCTAAGCCTTTTTATGGCTTTTCCCCTGTGGCCTTTGTATGATGCTGATGCTTTCTCCTTATGGATCAAGGCGGTGAACAAACAATATAAAATACAGCAACAAATAGACACACAACACAGTTAAAAGCAGAAACACCAACTAAAAGTACATAACAACATGCCAGGGAGCTAGTGAATCCCAGTGGAGTAATTAATATGTGCTCTGTAACCAATTCCAGACGAGCAGACCACTGTGTTCAGCATCAACTGTAGTAGTCAACAGACTGCAGCATACAGTCAGCCCTCCATATTTGCAGGTTTCACTTTTGCGGATTTGATTATTCATGGATTATTTGCTGTCCCCTCTGCTGCCTCTCTATGCCGTTTTTAATAGGGACTGCAAGCCTCTTGAGACTGAGAAACTGTGAATGAGGCTTGTAAGTCTCCATTAAAAATGGTGTGGGGCAGCAGGGGAGGTGGCAGTAAGCCCCACCAGCCACCCACTTCTGCCTTGTGAAGGAATCCTGGGGCCTTAAAGGAATTCACAGTGGGTTGAATATGGTGATCATACTTTTTTGTGTGTTGAATATGGTTTGGGTGTGGAGTTATTCACAGTTTTTCCACTTTCACGGGGGTCCTGTGCCCCTAACCCTAGCAAATGTGGAGGGATGACTGTACAGGATTTACACACGTGGAAATGTGACCATGAGTTACTAATGGGTATGTGGCTAACATATTGTTGCTGCTTTTATCAACAGGTGGAGTTAATTTCATTGATGTACCTTCTCCTATCTCATCTGGAAGTTCAGAAAATGCCTCTTCTACTGTCAGTCCTACTACTGACAGTGGTGTAGATATTTCTTCCCAGATCAGCTCAAAGGAGGATCTTACTGATCTACAAATGGTCAGTCCTTTGGAAATCAGTACAGCAATACCTTTAACAGAGCCTAGAGCCAGAGAGCCGCTGGAATCCCAGGTACAAATTTACTTCATTGCAGGATCCAGGAAACCAATAGGTAGTTGCAAATGTGACCTAGAGCAAACATTTGTCATGTGGAGAGTTCTTGTGCTGGTTTCCAGTTGGCTAGGTTTGTTCTTTTTTTTTTAAGGATACTCCATCTCATGCTGCCCTCCTTCCACATTCCTCTGCCCTGTGCACTCAGTTCTCATTGGCCTGTTTTTGGTTCTCCTTTCTCCTCTTCTTAGGCTTCTTTTCCCAGTGAAGACTATCTGTAGTTCTGCAAATTTGAGTATGCTGACACATCCTTTTGTAGAAGAAGAGTGTTTCACCCCTTAGCTGAGCAGTATTTCAAGAGTAGAACTGGTTCAAATATGAGCTATAATTGATGTGGGACAGATGGATTTTTTTTATTTTCAAATGATGTTTTTTAAAAAATTCAGTAATATTTTGTCATACATTTTCTTATTTTTAAAAATTATTTATTTAAAAAAATGAACATATTGAATTCAGAATTACAACTGAATCTGTTTTTTTTAATCAAGTACAGTGAATTAAAAGTTGTTCTGTATCTACAGAAGTAAGGTTAAAGTATTTTCCTCTTGAGCACAGGCAGTATGAATAGATTGTGAATCATGTGTTACTATTGGCAGTTGAACAGAAGCCATCCCAAGCATTGGAGCCCAGCCTTTGGTTTCAGAAGATGTGTTTCTGTCCTACAATCTGGATAGTCTTGTATTTCTTTTCAGTGTCCTCTAAACTACAAGTAATGATAAGGGTTTTAGCAAGCAAATAGTACATGAATGTTGCGTGACTGATTTGGAGAAGGGAAACTGCAGTGTGTTACCAGCTTTGTGTATATAAATGTGTCACTTTAACTCTTGAGTTACCTTCCAGATAAATTTGGAATTAAACAAGAGCTCACCAAAGACATATATCTGTACATTTCTATGTATGTGTTCCATTTTCAGGCCACTATTTATTAAGCACATAAAATATTAATAAAAATATATATTAAAATAAAACTATAGATATTCAATAAAATCCAAGTCAGATGTCAGCCAGGTGTTCATGCAGCGATGCTTGTGTATTCTAATTTCCTTTCTTATTATCTTTATTGGTAAAGACCGAATGTCATCGAGAGGAAAAGACTCCATCTGCCTCAGTGGAGTCAATTCCAGAGGTTCTTGAGGAGTGCACATCTGTGACTGAACATTCAGACTCTGCTTCAGTTCATGACGTGGATTATGTCAATCCTCGGGGAGTGCGGTTTACTCAATGTTCTCAGAAAGAAGGTGAGTGCACCATCTTCTGTATTTATGCACCTTCCTCTCTATAAAGAAGGAAAAGGGGTTTGACTTTTGCCACTGCCAAGAGTAGTGTATTTCTAGGTCTAGTTGGATAGAGTTTGTAGAAGAAGCATTGTGATTTTACCAACTTTCTATTCACTTTCCTCTCCCCCATCAGGAACAGCATTAGTCCCGTATGGGTTGCCCTGCATCCGAGAATTACTCCGCTTCCTCATCTCCCTTACTAACCCCCATGACCGACACAACTCTGAGGTGATGATCCACATGGGACTACAGCTGCTCACTGTTGCGCTGGAGTTGGCTTCTGTTGCAAACTTTCCATCTCTGCTAGGACTTGTGAAAGAAGAATTATGTCGATATCTTTTTCAAGTGAGTTTAAGTATATTCTTGCAGACTACTAATATGTATTTGGCAATATTTTTGTATTGCAGAAGCTTTGTGTTATAGAAGGAAGATTTTCTGTCATGGTTTTGGTGTGTTTTCCAGATTACTGATCTTGAATATATTTGTGGTAACTCTTTCAATTTTTAAATTCTTCCTCAGTTACTGAGCGTGGAGCGGCTTAATTTGTATTCAGCTTCCCTTAGAGTTTGCTTCCTCCTTTTTGAGAATATGAGAGAGCACTTGAAATTCCAACTGGAGGTGAGTCTTTTGACGTATAACTATATATTCTTTAAAACATATAATTTTAAATGCTTTGTGACTTTGTTCAAAGTTCTAAATAAAATGCTGTATAAGAATTTTGGAAACTTGAGAGAAGTCAGAAATGACTTTGAGATTCTCATGCTGTTTTCTTTGTTAACACAAAATAGCAAAGATATAGTGGATAATCCATTAATTGACACCAGTCACATTCCATGAACAAGCATGGCACAGCTATAACTGCACCATGAAAGCGCAATCCACGTGTGAATAGCAGTGGCAGTGGTATAGTGCCAGAAAGGTATGGCACGTTACCTGTAAAGAATATTTCTTCAGGGCGGATGGTAGATGGGTAGTCAGTTGGGTACCATTCTGAGTGAAAATATAATCTCGAGTTTGAGTAGCAATGAACTGAACCAACCTGATACTGCCTTTAGAGATGCACATGTCCGTTGCTCCTTCAGTATCCAACTTGGTTGCCCCCTCCCTATCCAGTGTCTGATTGGTTCAACTTGTGGATATTCTTAGACTTGGGGATATACTAAATGGTACATAGTTGCAGGCTAGACTCAGAATGGCAGAGCCAGAAGGAGCCACTGCTCCAGAAAGCGCCATGCCTGAATACCCCAAAGACTTGGCACACTTCTGTTCATAAAACCTGAAGAAGTGAAGTGTTCTGTGGACTGAGAAGGCATTTTGGCTGAAAAGACCAGACCCACTGATCAGTGTGGTGACTGTTTGGGCTGTCTGTCTGTTGTCCCCATAAAAGCAATGCACAGATGTTTATTTTTATATCTTTCCTCTCTTCCAACATAGAATCCAAGCCTTCACTGGTATTTCTAGTATGAACAATAATAGTGGCCAAGTAAAACTGAAGTGATCGAAAGATTCTCTTTCCCTGTCCTCAAGTAAATTCTTCATCCTCTCTGTGTCCTTGGATAACAGAATATCTCATTCTGTATGAATGCATACTTGTTTCAAATCTTTTTTTTTGCACTTCTCATATCAGTGGTATCACAATAATATACCTTTGCTGTTTGTATTAGTACCTTGTGCTCCTACTGACTGCCCATAATAGTATTTTCTTGCTCAAGAAAGACCCAGTGCTTTGTGTCTGCATAGTAAAAAATGAACAAAAATAGCAACTGTTAGTGTACAACTTTGAAACTCTGTCTGCCTCATTTGCCAGATGGTTGCAGTCGCAAAGCCATGTTTTGAGTTCTGCTTCTTCTCTCTCTGTCTTGGAAATAGGAAAATGTGTGTATGTGTACGTGCACCACCTTCACTTTAAAAAAGTAGTGAAGGCCAACACAGAGACATGTATGAAATTTGCATCCTTTCTCTTTTTCTGCTAGATGTACATAAAGAAGCTGATGGAGATCATCACTGTGGAAAATCCTAAGATGCCCTATGAGATGAAGGAGATGGCACTGGAAGCCATAGTTCAGCTCTGGAGGATACCTAGTTTTGTCACTGAGCTCTATATCAACTACGACTGTGACTATTACTGTTCTAACCTGTTTGAAGATCTCACCAAGCTGCTGTCCAAGGTCTTGGAAAAAAATTACTTTGCCGTTTTCTTTTTAGTAGAGTTGCATACATCTCTGTGCAGTGGAAAAGAGCATAGTTGGTGTGATCCTTCATGAACAATAAATTAAGGGCTATGTGTATGTCCTAGGAAGATGAGATGCATGTGAAGTGTGGTCAACCTGCATATTTTTCCCTGTAGTTTTGGAATTAGATTAAAAGAGGTCAAGGGAAAGGATGCTATGCTATAATTCCAATTCAGTTAGCAACCCCTGCTGTTGTGGGGAAGTCAGTCATGGATCTTCTTCTGTCATATATACTTCGCAAATATCAGAGCTGTTTGTCAATGGTGTTTATGGTAAGAGTAGATAAGAGGAGTTAACATCTTCAGAGATTTGGAAATCTACAGCTGACACATTCCAGGCAGCTGCTACTGATGGTCGATCTCTGGCGTATGCCTACACTCTAGATAGCAGAAAACGTCTACAATATCTTTGGGGGTTGGCTTCTTTTTTCAAATGTTAGGTATTTTCTGCTGAATACATTGATGTAAATGGAGCATATGTGCCTTCCACCACAAAAGTATGAATCAGCACCAAGGTTTGAGTGAACTTTTGTAGTCTTGAGTCAACAAGATATGACATGGAAAACAAATGTAAGTTATTCACAGTTGGATAATTTTTGAGGACTGGAATGTATGGAAGTTTGCATGATCATGTGGATCTTTTGAGCTGAAGCCTTTTTGGCTAATTTTCCTGCTGGAACAGAGATACAATTTAATGCTTACCTATGCTTAATTTTTCCAGAATGCGTTTCCTGTTTCTGGACAATTGTACACCACTCACCTGCTATCTCTTGAAGCATTGCTGACAGTAATAGATAGAACTGAAGCACAATGCCAAGCCAAAGTCCTTAGCAATATGTATCAGCAGGAGAAAGCAGCACTAAAACCAAGCACAGAAACCAGGAGTAATGTCAGAGAAACAAGCTCCAGTGAGAACCGTTTATTTCATGTTTTCCTTTTTGTTTTGCGGTATTGTTTGATTCTTCATTTCATTCTAGACAAGACAGCTATTCTTTCTGTAAATGTGTAGCTTCAGTGTTGAGGTTATTATGTCCCAAATCTCTCAAACCTGGTGGTATATCTTCAGTAAGACTACTCTCAACAAGGTCTCACTCTATGATTTCCATTTTTAATTTTGCAAATGAATTTGAGTTGGGCTGTGTCCTTGATAATGTTATTTCACAATAATTGTTGATTATCTGTATTCAACAGAAGAACATGGTTACCTTAACACTGTTCTTGATAACCCTAGTTGTCTTGTGTCTTCTGTAGTTGTTGAAGGAATAATAGCAGAAGGCAAGTCAGCTACTGAAGAATTAGCAGAGACATGTCCACCTGCTAATGGTTGCTTGGTGACAACCCACATGAATTTGGAAGTGGGAAGTGATGCAGGTAAAATTGATTCTTGACTAACATTTAGGTATGGTGGATATTGTTGCTGTTGTGTGCCTCCAAGTCATTTCTGACTTATGGTGACTGTTTGGTGAACCTGTCATGGGTTTTTCTGGAGCCGAAGAGTGTGTGATGTGCCCAAGGTCACCTACTGGGTTTCTGTCTCCCAACAGGGACTAGAACCTGGTCTCCAGGGTGATGGTCTAATGCTCAAACCACTACACCATGCTGGTTCTTAGGACAGTGGATACTACATGTTGTCCTCTTTTTGATTCTCTGCGGCTAGTAAAACAGCATGTCTCTTGGAATAGTGAACAATACAAATAACACACATTTACTTGAAAATGTAGATACATCATTAAGTGCAGTCATTTGTATATTTTTTTAAACAAGGGTGTGAAATTGTCTGGATCACTTCATAAGTTACAGTAGTACATGCTAAAACATAATGAGAGTTATTAGTGCTTATTTTGCATTTGCATCTTGACATTTGTTGTTGTGTGTGTGAAACAGTCCTTTGAATGTTTGTGGCTAAATTGCAAAGCTTTGTTCTTTTGTTAAGAAATCCTCTCCTTCAGATTTTGGGCTGATAAAAAAGGCACTGTTGCTGGAGGAAGAGGAGATTGTTCAGTTGCATGTAATGAGCAGTGCTATTTTGAAAGGATCCACTGTGAAAGCACTCTGCTTTTGATTTCAACAGAGAAAAACATCCAGAGGAAGCCTACTCGCTTTTCCTGCCTCCTACCCACAACACATGAATTGATCATGATCAAGAGTAAAAAAAAGGTATGATCTGTTCATGAAGCATCTAGAGTAAGTAGGCACTATATCTACAATAAAGGCATAGACTCTTCTGTTGGGTCAGAGGTTGGCAACTGCAAAGGATGAAGGACAGTTTCCCACCTGCAGCTCCACCTGTGAGCTGCACAGTCACCCCTTGAATAACTGGAAGTGACATCACTTCTGTGGATTGTCCCAAATATTTTTTTAATACATACATACATATCTGCTTGCTTGCTTGCTTATTTATTTATTTATTTGGTGGCTGTTGAGAGGTAGTATAGTATTCAGACCATCATGCTTTTATGCCAGCTTGGGTATTTGAGGGCTGAAACAATGTTTCAAAAATGGGGCGGGGAGTCTGGTTGCTTCTAGGGGGGTTGGGAACCACAAAATAGGCTTCAGGGGCTGCCTGTGCACTACCCCTGGTGTAGCTTACAGTCAAAAAGTGTAGATACCTGAGGAGAGTAAGAATATAGAATTTGACTGTGCCAGAGGAGTAGTGTAAGAACACAGAAAAAGAAGAAGTGGTGTACATGTCAGGAAGGTTTCAGTGGGTAGGAAGCAGTATGAAAGAAAAGGAGAAGTTGGAAAGGATGTAATTTGACGATTTATAGAAGCAAAGAGTGAGAATAGATATGTATAGGAATAGGGGGTTGTATCTGTGAAAAAAAGAAGCCAAATTGTTGGAAAGCCTGATGAGTTTACTATTCAAAACATAAGACATTTTTCTGGAGTGTTTAAACCATCTTACATTAAAATTTTAAAAACAAATTAAATCAACAAATTAAATTGCATGTTGATAACTAAAACAGCCAATAAAGAAGCAAGATTCAGTTTTTCCCTCTCTCATAGAGAATTGGTTTCTCAACACAACGTGTACTGCTCGGTCAGTAAATCACTTAGTCTTTGCCCACTATGCTGCATAATTTATTCAATGATTTTTAAAGGAAGCTGGATGTTCATAGTCTGCTTATCCGAAGCAAGTACTCTCTCAGTTCTGGGATGTGAGTAATAATCATTTTGTGGGTATCACTCACAGTTCTCTCAGTATCCTTAATTTGATCCATCCAGCTCCGATAGATAGATAGATAGATAGATAGATAGATAGATAGATAGATAGATAATGGATGAAGCTAATTGTCTCCACTGAACACACGGTTCTTTTTAATATTCTTTCATGAATCTTGAAACCTCATTAATTTTAAGAATTTTTTTTCCGCCTTCAGGCCTTTTGGCAGGCTCAGGTGCCATATTGAGATGTAGTAAGAACTCTTTCTTCTTTAATTGTTTGATATGCTTTTAAATGATTAAATATACTTTGAGTCTTTTAAAATTATTGATATTTTAAATTGTTTTTTATATACAATAATTTTTTATTTAGACTACAAAGAAAAAGGCATACCATACAAAATAAAACAGTATAGAAAGAAAAGGGGAAAAACAAAACAATACATTACTAAATATTCAAACATTAACAAAGCACAAACATAAGGGGAAAAAAAAGAAGTACCGTACAATATCTATCAAATAAAAAACAAATACCTAAACATCAAACATTCTATTATAAACTTTCCACTCCCCAGATCTGTTTGTTGTTCAATTCTGAATGTTTTAATGTTCAGATTTATCATCCTTTTTTTACTGTATTTACTCAGATAAGTTTAGAATCAATAATATGAATATATATTTCAGATTTATACGATGAATAAAAGAAAAAAGTAAACAAGGAAGTATAGTTCAACTACAAGTCATTTTAAATTGTTCTTCAGTATTTTTATTGTATGCTGCCCTGAGATCTTTAGATATAGGATTCAATATAGATCTTTTAATAAATAAATAAATAAACTTCAAAGTATTTCTGATATTCCTCATTGCTTTTCAAGTAAATTTTAATTGAAGGAGGAAAGTTGGTGCAGGAAAGAATGTTGAAAGGGCTGACTTCTGTCAGCAGCTTGGAATATATAATGCAATGTGGAATAGTTTTTATTCATATGGCACTGATGAGAAAACATTTTCCTTTTTCTGGAGGTTTCGCTTACGTGATGGGCTCTTAGTAATTTAGTGAACAAATATATGAACTGGACTTTGGAAAATTGCCTTGTGTGAAACTTTTCTTTCTGAAACTACCTGAAGATAGTGTATTCCTGCATGATGTTCTTGTGCTTCAGATCTTAAATACTTATGACTAGCAATTGAAAATTCATATTGCGGCGACTAAAATGAAAGCTTTTGCTGGAGGAACAAAGGAGGATGCAGTAGTGTACATATCCATACTTTCTAGTGTCACAGTCACCGAAGTGTTGCTTCCTGTTAGTGATAGGCAGCAACTGAAAACTGACATTTATTCTAGTGCTTTGGTAAAGTTCACGTAAGTGTTTGTATTGGATCTCTAGTCACACGCAACCTTTTAGTTAACCCTCTCTTGGGTAACTGCTTATGACATTATCTACTTATATTATGTATTCCTGAGCTTTAGAAGCTTGGTTCTGACAGGTGTGAAAAATGGTTAAAATACAAGCCCTGTACTTACTCAGCAATTTACTACTCTTGAAGAACATAAAGATGAATGTGTCATGTTTCTGCTATATTTTTAGGCCTCTTAGCTGCCTGTATATTTTTCTAAAAAATAATCCAGATTTATTATATGAATATGTGCATTTACAGTAATGGGGTTGCTGATAACAAAAAGAGCTATTTAGAGTTCTAGTAACTTTGCTAAATAACCAGAGACATATATTTAAGACCCAGTATCCTGTATTTAGGAATATTCAGGTTTTGAGGGTCCAGGGAACAGTTTTGTGCTTACTTATTCTTGGCATGGCATGGAGGAGTAACCTACTATGATTGGGTCAATCCCATGTGCCAGCTGGTATAGGCGGGAGTCCATGTTCTTTTCAGTTGAGGCAGTTTTTTATTTCCTGCCAGATGAACTAGTCAGGTTTTGTTCCTTCTTTGGCAATTATCATAGATAGGATATTTTGATAAGAATATGGTCAAGAAGGTGAGAGAAGAGAAGAATGGAGTAGAAGGCAAAAGGAGAACAGCTGATTTGGTGAAAGAGATAATTTCCTAAACGCTCACAAACCCACAAGGCTCTGAGGTAGAAAAGAAAGACAAAATTAAAAACTTGACAACTCAGATGTCCACCAATCTGTGGGACTCTGAAGTTGATAAAACAGGGAAAAAAATGAAAGGTACACCCTCTCAGATGGCTACCAATTCACAAGTCTTTGAAGAAGAAACAAAGGAGGAATTAAGGAGAGTTTTCCTTTCCTCTAGAGAAAGTGACACAGAGGAGCTAAGAGAGCTGTTTGGCAGCAAACATGGGGAGGATATGGAAAGGAGAGGTAGTGGAAAGGTGGAAGTGACAGTGGTGTTGCTGCAAAAGCCAAAAAATAAAAAAAGAAGGGGGATACTGTGTCAAAATTGGGTCCCAAAATGGTTTCTACGCCAGAGAAAGGTACATGAGGAGCCATTAATTCTCCAGGGGTCACTTTGGGCTTCCATCTTGAATCTCATGATTCTAAGGAAATGGGAGGGGCTGATGGGGAGCAAAGCCTCTGAATCAGCACCCAGAGGTGTAGGGAGGGGCCGTGTTAGAACATAGTTCCACAACGTGATAAGGATAAGCACCTCCTCCAGCGTCATTTTACAATGGACACAAGAGGCGTGGAGAAGGGGTTAAGGAGATGTGTGGTATTTATTCCCCAGTTGCAAATATGACCCCAAAGTTTATGCAATACTTGAAAGTGATGTTTAAAGATATGCCAAAGGTGTCACACATAGAAAAAGATGGACAACAGCCTGGAGATGGTGTCAACCAGAGAGGTGTATTTACAGACTGGGAAGCAGGCAATGTGGGCACAAATGCTTCAGGTCTTAATGTGAAATAAACCAGTACAAATGAATTACAAATCTTGATTAAGCGAGCTGTTTTGAATGAATTAAATGCAGTGTTATCAGCTGTAAAAAAATCATAATGAGTTCAGAAATTTAGACATAATAAGTTTAAATCCATTATCAAATACAATGAGCTATCAAAATAATGTCAACACTGTGAATTGGAACAGAATGAATTTACCTTCAATGTCTAATTTATTAAATGTAAGAGATAATGAGGAAAACATAAAGCAGCAGATGAGAGTGGAGGAAAAAAACATAAGGAGGAAGTAAATGAAGATGAGCAGAGTAATAATTTAAGAAGAAAAGGGAAATTGAATACATATGCACATTCAAAAGAGGAAGTGAGAGGCGAAGGACCAAGGAAAGGTATGAGAAAGACTAAGGATGATAAATTTCAGAGAAATCTAGTTGATAAGGCATGGCAAGATGATGGTTTGCAAGTGGACATGGAGGACAGTGAGAACTCTTCTGAAGAGGAAGAAGATGGAGAGGTAGATGATAACAGATTGCTTCAGGTACATGCATTTAGAAATGTATTAAGGAGAGTGTTACAGACTTTGAGTCTGGCAATAGATGAAGAGAAAGGGCAGAATAAAAGGAGAAGGAAAGGGAGAACAAGATAGTATCTGTAATAAAAAGGAAATAATCCCATGGGATTGAGATGCCTGTGTCAGATTATTCACAGACTTGGTCCATTCTGAATGGGAAGCTTCCTTGAATACATGGAGGCTATTGGGCTGTACAAATAAGCTTTATTCTTTTGGAAAGAAGGAATTAGAATTCCTTAAGATCCCATTGGTTGATGGTCCAGTAGCAGCTGTTATGTTCAGGGCATTGGTCCCTTGGGAAGGGACCATGACTCTAAAAGAAGTGGATGAGAGAAGAGCTGATTCTGTGTTAAAGAAAGCTCATGAGGAGTCAGCTCTGTCCAAAAGGACATCTGTGACTGCATCCATATTTGCTTGAGCAGCAGTGCTGCAGATTCAGGAGATTATAGAAAATGAAGAAGTGCATTCTCGTTCTTTAGCCAGAGCATTATCCAGAGTTAAAAAGGGTGTTGGAGTTTGTAGCCAATGCTAGTTATGACTCTGTGGCTTTTATGACCAGAAATATAAGAACAGTAGTAGTGGGAAGGAGATCTTTGTGGTTGTGCCACTGGGATGCAGATCAGAAGTCAGGAAACAATTTGGTCTTTTGACCCATTCAGAGGAGAGTTGCTATTTGAGAGTTAAGCTTTGGATAAAGTACTAGTTCAGAACAGGGAGAAAAAGCAGTTTATGCCAACTCTGCAGAAAAGAAAGCTGGAAAGGAAGCCATTTCGAGGAGGAGATTACTCCTTTTGGGGTTATAGAGGAAACAGTAGGCAAGCTGACTTTAGATATGTAGGCAACAGTGGTTTAAACCGAAAGGACAGTTTAACAGATCAGGAACGTTTGGTAGACAAGGACAAAGAATAGGAGGTGGCTCTACCCAGAGAAGGGGTAGGTCCCAGTACTGACAAGAGGATAACGAGGGTGAGGGGAAGATTTCTGCTTTTCAGCATTCATTGGCCTTGGGTAATAACAGATCAGTGGGTGAACCAAGTGATAGAGTTACGAGATATTGTTTGACAGAGTGCTGAAAAGCAGATATGTCTCCTTGCTGATAGTGAAAGATGTGGAGAAACAGAAGATAGTGTGGAAGGAAACAGATCACTTGGTAGACATAGGAGTGGTAGAGGAAGTTCCAGAGGATCAGTGGTTCTCGGGAGCATACTCTACATTCTTTATGATACCCAAGAGCAATGGGACCTGTTGTCCCATCCTGAACCTCAGGTATCTAAAAGGGGTTGTGAGATACCTGAAATTCAAGATGGAGACACTACAGACAATAAAAGAAAATATAAGGTTTCAGTATATGAAACCAGTTCAAAGCTCTGCCTTTCAGGTTGGTGTCAGCTCCAACAGTGTTTTTGAAAGTCCTGATACTGTTGGTGGCATTTTGGGGACAGAGGGGGTACTTCTTTATCTGTACCTTGACAACATCATTGTGAAGGTTAGTTTGCAGTCAAAAATCTTACAGGATTTAATGAGCATTCAAACATTGGAAGACTTTGGCTTTCTAGTCGATTACAAGAAGAGCCATTTGAAACCAACAGCTTTAGTTACATGTTTGGGAGTTCAAATAGACACCAAAGTGGATTGTATCTGTCAGAGGAGGGAAAAGTGAAAGTCAAATGCAGTATGCAGATGTTAACATCTTTGGATTTATACGTGTATTTTCCAATGTTATGATGGCAATCCCAGATCCAAGAGTATGTGACCTCATTCAACAAGATCAATGGTGACTAGTACAGAACAGCTTATACTGCAACTTCATTTTTACAAGACATATGTACTGTTGCAGAATGGTCAGAAACATCTACCTTTTTAAGGCATTATAAATTGGATGAATTTAAATCAGCACAGCAGCTTTTGATAGAACTGTGCTGCAGTTGTTAATAAAGAAATAATAAGAATCCCACCCAGGATGTGGCTTGGGTAACTCCTAATTCTAGTAGATTACTGCTCCGTGCCATCCCAAGAATGAGAGATTGGATTTACAGTGAAGGTTCATTCTGAGATGGCAAGTCGCAGAATCCACACCCAGCCTAAAAAGAAGGAAAATAGGAGGATGATCAGGTCATCAAGTCATTGATAGATAGGGGTGGGTTAAGTATGGCTAGATAACAAAACTGTCAAGGAAGGAAGGGGGTCCTAGCTGCCTCAACTGAAAAGAATGTGGACTTCTGTCTGTACCGGTTGGCATGCAGGATTAACTCAGTCATAGTGGATTCCTCCTCCTACCATCCCAGAATGAACCTTCACAGTAAGTCCAGTCTCTCATTCGAAGAGCAAGATCTGAAAAGTGTTCTTATTACTTGCAACAATATATGTGGAGCAGTGACAGATGAAAAACTTTAGGTTCTGGTTTTTAGTGCTTGCCTTCACAAATGACTGTGGTGTAAGATATTTCCTTAAATATCTAACATATAACGTAGTGACTAAATACTGTTTTGGCATGTTTTGACTCAACTCTCCCCTACCAGGAACAATTGAGAGGAGGGATTTATTGGGCTGTGGGTGTGGATGTGTGCCTATGCACATTATAATATGTATGAAGAATAAATCAAACTCAAGAGTGGTGAGTGGGTAGTACAACCAGCAATCTGAGGGGAAAGGAAATGCAACACTTTTTGTATACTTCAACATTATCTTGACTGATACATTCATTATCATTACTAATTCCTGCATCACTTTGCTCTTTGAAAATATTGAAATGTGCCTTTGCAACAGAGAACAAAGAACTGAGAATGTGAGGATGAAAGAAAAAAGCTGTTATAATACCATGCAGTAAAGGCCTACAAACATTAAATTGTTAGCAAAGCAATCTTTCAACAATAGGTAACTATTAAAAGCTTTCAACGAGCAGAGAAAGTCTTGGTGTCTCCACTATAAAGGCCCTGTTTCTTGTACCTGTTCACCTGATCTTCTGGAAACAGCACAGAGAACAGGGACTCTGACAGTGATCTCAAAGCTTGGATTAAGCGTATTTGTGGCTGTTGAAAACTAGTTGCTTTGCTATCTAATACTGCAAGTCATTTTGTGTTTTCACTTTTAAATGTTTTTTTCTTGTTCTACTGCTGTTTAATTACATTCCATTTTCTTTTATTGCTGGCTACCATCTACAAAAGACAAATTTATACCTGATTTTTTTTAAAAAAATCTACTAACATATTTTCAAAATCATTAAGTTTTTAGAGAAAATTACAATGTTTTGTTAATGTGCTGCACCACCATGATGCTTTAGTAAAAGGTAGGAAATAGATGTAAATTCTATAAAGTCATTCATACTATCATACTTTCTTAAACAGTATACATTAGAGGTGGGAAAAATAGAACCCCCAGGGGCTTTTTTTGTATCCTCCCATTTGCCTTGAGCCCTTAAGACCCTCTATCTTGAGGGATGAAATTCAGATTTAGATCGTCTCCAGGTGGACCAAAAATGACAGATCAGAGCCAATGAGGACTAGCCATTGGCATTCTAGCATCTCCCCAACCTCCAAAACTGTTCAAGAACCTTAGAAATCCAAACTGGAAGTGATTTCTGATTACTCCTAGGTTGGGTTTTATAATGATTCTCAGATGCTGCAGCACATTCTAAGTGAAAATTGGCCCCCAAACCTACCATAGATGTCCACACATGATATATACAGGAAGCAAGTTAGGGCACTAATTTGCTTAATCTGTGTAGGATGTTTTGATTAATCATGTTTATTTGACTTTTTAAGCTGTTGATAAATGGTTCAGAACAATTCAATCAAAAACCAAAGAAAGGGATACAGTTTCTTCAGGAGAAAAACCTTTTGACTACCCCCATGGATAATAATGAAGTGGCGAAGTGGCTGCGGGAGAATCCTAGACTTGACAAGAAAATGATTGGGGAATTCATAAGTGACCGGAAGAATGTAGATTTACTGGACAGCTTTGTGAAGTGAGTAGAAAACCTCATGCCCTTATATTTAGTCACAAATGGAGACACAGTTTGGAGAGTACTGGAATGGGAAAGTGTGAATGATCTGGTTGTTTTCATAGAATCACAGAGCTGAAAGGAACCTTGAAGAAATACCTAAAGGATTCCTGAAAGATCCCTGGATAGCTTCTCCTTTGATATCTTTTGTAGAGGAGAGCCCATCTCCTCCTGAGAGATGTTTCTCCACTGTGAAACACTTCTTACGGTTTTTCTGTATGCTCTGCAAAAAATTAAAACACCAATCACATATTACCAGATGTTTGGCCAGACCAACACAGAACGAGGTGTAATATCAGCTCATAATCTAGATACTATGTTTCTGTTAATGTAACCTGAGATTACATTAGGGGGTTTAGCATTACTGTAGCTTATGATCGGTTAGTGTTCTTCCCAGACATTTAGATCCTTTCCATCTGTATTGCTGCCAGCCTAGGTCTTTCCCATCCATACTTGTGGTTCAGTTTTGTCTCTGTTGATTCCTGTTGTGAGTTTTGGCTCAGTGTTCCAGTCTGCCATTATTGAATCTTGATTCTGGATTTCCTGATGTTAACTTTCCTTCCAGTTATGTGTCTGGAAATTTAATAAGCATCCTTTCCACACAACTATCCATATTTATAAAAATTTTAAACAGCACAGGATGTAGGACAGCGCCACATAGCACTCCATTAGGACTTCTTGCAGGTTGACGTAGAATTATTAATGAGGACTCAGGTATGATTGCTTTATCAGTTATGGAGTCACCTAAAGATATCATCAGTATTCAGTCATGTCAGTCATCAATTGTATAAATCAATCATTAACCTTTGTGCTGTCTTGCCAGCTAGGATATTCTGAAAGACCCTGGCAAATATTTTTCTGAAATGTCCATGGCATTGGGCTGGCATGATTTATTCTATTCCGGCTCCTAATAATCAATGCATTCTTTTTTAAATGCTTATAGAATTATTACTTAATAATCTATAATGAAATATGAGACAAGAATTTCAGGTCTGGTATGGAATGGCAGTGCTCGTAAGAGAAAAGGAAGTAACAGTGGTACAAATATTGCCCTATATAACCCTTGGGAACAATATTGCAGCAGCACATCCCTATGCTTCAGAATAAAGCAGAAGAGGACAGTAAGGTCACTTCTGGCAAAAGTAGAGCAAAAAAATTTAAAAATAGTTGTGTTGTGCCAAGCAGTGAGAGAAATAAATATAGTTGGCATGTATAAAATTACTATTGAAGGTGCTGTGGGATATTTTATAATTCATTGCCGGATCACCGGTTGCATATAACTGATGACTGCCTCTAATGAGATACTAGTGCATTTGATTTGGCCCAGCATTATGTTGAGGTGGAAGATACTTTTAAGCATGTCACCACTATGCAAATAGTACAGTGAATGCAGAAATGGAGATGGGCCCCTGCAATAAGCAATGAGCTCCCCAAACCAGTCACTTAAAAGTGCTAGATGCATGTCCTCTGTGCATATCATACCACTGCATTTGGTTTAACTGTTTGGGCAGAGAACACAGTCAAGCACGGGGTCAAGCTTACTGTGCAATATCTAACATTACTCTTTACTGGGTATAGTGCAAAAGTTAGCCCGGGGCACATAGGACAAGTTTTTAAAAATCACATTGCATTTCTAACTTCCTAAGCCCTATCCCATAACAATGTCATTGTGCCTCTTGAAAGGCTTGTAGTATTTCTGTAAGATAAAACATAAAAGGTTACAACCCCTACAGAATATTAAAATAAAAAAAATTCTACCAATACAAACATCTCTCAGACAATATACAGTGCACACAATATGTGGAGGGAGGGGGAATTATAAGGAAGGATATCCAAAATGATCCAAAGTTACCAAGTTTTGTTTAAGAATTATTACTGAATTTGTCCATGACAAGTTTTATACCTTTAATGATTTGATCAAAAACCCTGGCTTAACTGATCAACTGTGTTATTCAAGTCACCTGGTTTATCTTTTCCAGTCTTCTGGATCTACCTGTATCAAAGCCTGAGCATTAGAATATATCTGCATTTTCTGCAGGATGAACTCATGAAGATATAGCCACTACATATACAACCTATTTGACTTGATTATAATGAATTAAACTAGAAAATGCAGTAGCACTTAGGCTAAAGGTGAGAGTGAATACGTTTCCACAAGACCTACACAAATTAGCTAAACCTTTTGACATGGGTGAAGTTTTCAGCAGTGCAAAGTACAATGTTTTTCACAATAATTGTGTTATTAGGGCAGAAAGCAGGATAACTTTGGACAAACCCAACTATTTTCTATAAAATCACTGGACAAGTTTCTTCTGTGTCCTGCACCTCAGATATATTGTGTTTTGTCTGCCTTTTGATGCTTTTGTCTAACCAATTGTCTTGATATTTTTTTCTTTCATTCCAGAACTTTCGGTTTCCAAGGTTTACGATTAGATGAAGCCCTGCGACTCTATCTAGAAGCCTTCCGGCTACCAGGAGAAGCACCTGTAATCCAAAGGCTGTTAGAAGCTTTTACAGAACATTGGCGTGTATGTTTTAAAATGATCTTATAGCTTTTTTTTTATCTTGTCTGCCTCATTCTGATGTGTCTGAACTGAATCTAGAAACATTTTTCTCTAGGCTTATCTCACTTCAATTGGTCAGCGTGGAAAGAAACATCAGATTAAATCAGGTTATATCTGTCCCAACTTGTAGCAGTAAGAGTCATCTGTATGAGAACGTTCTAAAAACTAGCGCTATGCTAGGAAATCACAAACAGAAATGAAAATAATGTAGTAAGGGGCACTGGGGCAGCATTGTAGCCAGACACTAGATAGGGCATTCAGATTAATTGTGAAAAGTCTTATTTGCATTGTCAATCTACTTTTCAGAAATCAAATGGATCTCCATTTGCTAACAGTGATGCTTGTTTTGCCCTGGCATATGCAGTTATCATGCTGAATACTGACCAGCACAACCATAATGTTCGCAAACAGAGTGTACCTATGACCCTAGAGGTAAGAGTGGACTTTGTCACAGGTTCTACTAAGTTTTATATCTATTTTGTTGGCTCTGGCATTACTGATGTATGTTTTTCAACTTCTTATGCCTTGCTTTTCTTTCTGAAATTTCTGTTTGACTTTCAGTATCCTAAAACATAGAAGTAAAATGCCCTATTGTTACTTCAGTTCATAATAAAATACCCAGCAACTTATGATAATAGGTGTGATGCCTCTTTTGAGAAGATTAAGCAAAATATAGTTCAAACATGCTTCACAATGCAATACTCTACTTTTCCGTGTTGTTATTTACAGGAATTCCGAAAAAACCTGAAAGGGGTAAATGGAGGCAAAGACTTTGAACAGGATATGCTGGAGGACATGTACCACGCTATCAAGTAAGTTTTTTATTGCTTGTTTATGAATTCTCAAAGAGATCTTTGATGATGAAATAGTCTTCCTTAACACTCCTCCCAGGAAATTCTGAGATACTTGTAAAACAGCCATTCACAATTAATTAGGCTGTAGTGGTTCTGTGCCCTCAAGTTGTTATGATATGACCACTCTAAGGCAAACTTATCACGGGGTTTTCTCAGGTTGAGAGTGTGTGATATGCCCAGGGTCACCCAGTGGATTTCCATGGCCAATTGGGGAATCGAACCTGGGTCTCCAGGATCATAGTCCTGAGCATTAATCAAACACCTGCACCATTCTGGCTGTCATATTAGGCTATATCATCCTTTATCTGCTTATAATGTGATGATGCAGAATATTAGTAAGAAAACATGTAATATTTTTACAATAATCTCTGATAGAAATGAAGAGATTGTGATGCCAGAGGAGCAGACAGGCCTCGTAAAGGAAAACTACGTATGGAGTGTGCTGTTGCACCGTGGGGCCACTGATGAAGGAATTTTTCTCCATGTCCCACCTGGAAGCTATGACCATGACCTCTTTGCCATGACCTGGGGGCCCACTGTTGCAGCCTTGTCCTATGTTTTTGACAAGAGCCTAGATGAAACAATAATCCAGAAGGCCATCTCTGGTTTCAGGTAACTCTTCCTTGCATTGTCCAATAGAACTTGCATATACAGACTGTATTTTACCAAAAAATTTTGTGTCCATGGAGAATCAATGGACACATTCTAGGAAGTGAGATATATAGTTCTTGAGTCCAATGGAAACATAATAGTGTATAAGACAGATTTAATTGGAGCTACTATTTTGTAAGCGTGCCTAGGCATACAGAAATATCCTAGATGTCATCCAGCTTTATCACTGTGGTCATTGCAAAATTTAATGCACAATTAAAATCCATCATATCTTAGATTTACAAAATTTGACTGTTATTAAACTTGACACTTTGTCACTTACATGTTCCTACTGGATTTGAATGATACACTTTGATACAGTCTCTCCTTTGTATCATTGGAGAGTGTCATGTACTAGATAACCCATACTCCACAAAGTTCACTCTGAAACAGACAGTAGTTTATCTGTATAGATATGAGCAAGACAGCACGCTTCTACCGAAGTTAGCAATAGATACTTTGTAACAAATCCAATGTATAGGTGCATTGTTGTAATAATTGGTTAGCACTAGATACTTTGTAGCAATTATAGCCA
This sequence comes from Cyclura pinguis, assembly GCA_030412105.1. Lineage (NCBI taxonomy): Eukaryota > Metazoa > Chordata > Lepidosauria > Squamata > Iguanidae > Cyclura > Cyclura pinguis. Next base: position 128,781,502 of record CM059601.1, read on the forward strand.
GGCTTAGCAGAGATACAATGTAACTAATTCTGCAGTGGTTAAATACATTGGTCCAATACATATCCAGCAGACCTAGCTCATTTCCCATGGCAGGGGCTATGCTTCCTAACACAGAGTGATTTGGAGGAATGGGGGGCTATCTACAGAAAATTCACTGTAAGAGTCCTTCTTAAATTTCTGTGCTTTTTCTTTCAGAAAATGTGCCATGATTTCTGCCCATTATGGCCTCAGTGATGTTTTTGACAACCTCATCATTTCTCTCTGCAAATTTACAGCTCTTAGCAGTGAGGTGAGCTTTCAAATGGAACTAGACAGTTTGAGGCAGTTGTCAAATTCTGAAAATCTGATTTTGGCCAGTGATAACCTTGGTGCCTAACACTATGTTATGGTTAATGCGGAAAGGGGGAGAAAATTTGAATAGAGGAATGATGGAGATAGAGAGAACGTAAATCCATAGAGCACTTTCTTAGCAAATTTTGGGGCTTACAACTACATTTTGCACAACCAAAGATTGTTTTAAGATTAGTCCCAAATATAGCACGTGGCAGCAGCAAATGTTGAAGCAAAATATTGATATTGAAGCAAAATCCTACAGGAATGGTGGCTGCAGCCTACATTGTCCTCCTCTAGTATATTGATGACTGACCTCACACCTTCCATTACTGCTTTGTCCACCTTAATTGGTCTGTGGCTGGCTGTGACTCACTACATCTCTTTTTCTTTTCTCTTATAGTCCATTGAGAACCTGCCTACAGTTTTCGGGAGCAATCCTAAAGCCCACATTGCAGCAAAGACTGTGTTCCATTTGGCACATCGCCATGGTGATATTTTGCGTGAGGGCTGGAAAAATATCATGGAGGCTATGCTACAGCTTTTCAGAGCAGAGCTGTTGCCAAAAACAATGGTAGAGGTAAAGAAAATTGACAGCAAGTGACAGGCTAATTGGGTGAGAGCACATAGCATTTGCCATCTCAGACACTTAGCTTGGACCACAGTGGTTGCTGGATGAATGCCTGATGTTGAAATAAATTAATTTCTTGTATGTTCAAAATGGCTAGAATGCCTGAAATCCCTTTTAAAGGATCTATCCTTTTATAGCCTGGGAGTTCCATGCCACCAACTTATTCACTGGCTTTAAAAAAAATGTACCACTTATAGTTAGGGACGTATAATGGGATGACCCCAACTGGTATAGTCCTCTTGGTTTTAAGAAGAAAGGACTGGTGACTGTCACTAATTTCCAATATAATATTGTATATAATATTGTAATCCCTCATACAAATGGGGCTAGTTTTTTCTCTGGAGTCACCGTTCTGGTTGCTTAGCAACCTGTTGCTGGGCAGCTTTCTACCAGTCAGATACCACTCCCCCTACACTCCGTCACACTACCTCTCTGCCCATCAATAACCTTAAGCTGGCTGAGGTGGTTTTCAGTGTCATGCTGGAGAACCCAGGACTTAGTTCTATTGGGCTTTACCATTCCAGTGCTGTCTACCTTATAATTATGAGTTGAGGTTCATGGCTACCAATACATGATTGGGCTGTCCTAGTATGACTTCTATCAAACACATGATTCAGAATATATTTCCCTGATGGTTTTGTATAAGATTGAGGATCTGGATTTGAGGTTCTGTGACCCAGTGTTGGAATAGTTGACTGTTCCTTTCTGGAGGAGAGGTGAATTGTTTTAGATAGTCCAAACTGGAAACATCTGATAGATTATTGAACATTCTCACTAATGACTGGTGCAGTTTTTATGCTTCTGGTCTTACTGTTAAAATGGTGAAAATGAGTTATTGACATAATTACTGTCAACCATTCTTTGTGGCCCAGTTGAGCCCAGCTAGCATAGCATCTTGATTCAGTGGGGAATTCATGGACTGTGAGACAGCAAGAACAACAGCGAGAGCACAGAGGGCATAAATCTCATTGTGTATGACCAGACAGAAGTGAGACCATATTATTGTGCCTTTGTACTTGTAGCAGTAAAGCCTTCATACTTTTCCCATGTATCATTGAGTAGCCATCCCACTCTTTTAAGTCCTGAATGGCCTGTTAAAGTTTAGCCTTTGTAAGGTTACTGTAGAACTCTCAGAGGCCTGCTGTGAAAATCTTGAAGGTAAAGTATGTCATATTTTTCTTGATCCTGACACTCTCGCTGTGAGCTATTCCTTTCCCTTCAGTTTCTCTCTTTTCTGTTTCTCTGTCCTTCCATTCTCTTGCTCATGATACTTCTTAGGCTCTTCATCCCCATTCTATTCGTTTGTAAAAAGCAGAAAATCTTTGAACAGAAATTATTAATAGCATCTATATGAAGTGAGTGGTGAGATAATCAGGAGATCTGGAGTGAGTTGTCAGCAATGTCCTGATGACAGGAAGTTCTGTTTCTCCTTGTCATTTCAATTGAAGTATACAGGCTCTGTATTGGTTTCTGGGCTCAGCAGTGGGCTCAGTGAGATGTAGGTGGTTTTTGTGTGTGCAACTGCCAGAACAGATGCATAGCTTCAGGATACTGTTTATCTAGCATTGTCCATTGAGGTGGTCTCTGGGTCAGAGTATTTTTTACAAGCTTCAGCTTGTTCACCAGCTACATTCATCTGTGGACAGGGATAGTTGGACAGTGCTGATATATGCCCTGGTAACCTAGTTGGATTATTGTAATGCATTGCATATGAAGCTGCCTGTGAAAACAACCTAGAAGTATCAACTAATACTAGATGCAGTTGCCAGATTGTTATTGAGTGCAGTCAGATACCCAAAGTAGCTGTGCTGCTTGCCTTGTTGCTTCTGGGTCCTATTCATGGTGCTGTGCTGTTTTTTGACCTTTAAACTACAAACAGTTTGTCTTCAAATTATCAATGGAGCATTCTTCCATCTGTCAGCCTGCCCGTGTTTTAACATCTGCTGGAAAGACTCTTCTCATTGTACCTGTTACAACAGGGGTGGGCAACTGCAATTTTTCACCACCATGTTTCGTATGTCCACAAAACACCAGAAATGACACTGTATTCCTTCTGGTTTCTTTTTTGACTGGTTTGTAGCTGATGAGGCTAGGAGAAGGAAACAAACTCCTTGTTTGCAGTTTTGCTTTTGTTTTGGGCAATACTCAGGTGAAAATTGTTCTTCCCAAATAAGAAAAAATTCTGGGAGCTTTCAGGGAGTTCCAGAGGGGGCTTTGGGAGGCATAAAAATGGGAGTCATGGAATGCATGGTAATCACAGGCTGCATATTTTTCTTCCCCTGTACTACACACTATATGTCAATAATACAAAGAGCCTTCTCAGTTTTGACACCATGGTTGTGCCACTAGCTTTGTTTCCCCTTTAATGCCAAGTGAAAACTTAGTTTACTTGGTCATTTTAGTTGATCAAACTCTCCTGCATTTAACTTCTTTTAAAGGTCTGTGTTTTTTATGTTTGTAACTTTTTATGATAGAGACTTGCTTTAATCACCTTGTTTCTGTAAGCTACAGTAGTATCTGTTGGTGGTAGAATGGATTAATAGTATTGTAAAAAAAATTTTTTTTAATTGTTAATGTGTTGGTTTGGTTTGTAGGTTGAAGATTTTGTAGATCCCAATGGCAAGATCTCTCTCCAGCGTGAGGCAACACCTTCCAACCGGTAGGTAGCCCAGTCAGTTTTATAGACTAGTAGACAGGCTATTTGTTGCAAGATACAAGCCTATTGAGTTCTATGTGCAGGCCTGTTGAAATACAAGCCCTGTTAAGTGCTAGAGGACACAAGGTGCACTTGTTGCAGTGAGAAATGGTCTTATTTGGGGTGCAAGCTTAGCAACCATCCTCTTTTCCAGGATCACCTTTTCTCTCAGCAGTTTTCTGTCCCACTCAACAATGAGTCAGCATGCTTAATCTTTGTTGGGCCTTTATAAAGTCTCTCCTAGATTTTTCTAAGGTTATTTATATTTTCGCAAGATGTGAGATTCCCCAAGCCTGCTGATATCCCCCACTTGTGAGGATGATGGCACTTTGACTACATAAGGATTGGGACTCTCAGAAAAAAATTCCTAAAACCATGTTGGTCTATCTATCTTTCTTTTTTGTAGTGGTGAGTCTACAGTGCTAAGTTTTGTTAGCTGGCTGACACTCAGTGGCACAGAACAATCTGGTATGAGGGGTCCATCTACAGAGAGCCAGGAGGCAAAAAGAATGGCACTGGATTGCATAAAGGTAATTCACAGCCACCAAGAACACATAAATTAGGAAAGAACCAATGGTCTCTTTTTGAGCATACTATAGCTTTTCTCCTAGAACATGATATGAAATTGGATTTCAGATGTGCAGTTCTTACCTACCCAAAATGTTTGTAAAATGGGAATTTGCTTCTCTTTATGCAACTATTTATTATGAATTCTATCCAGTAATTGCTTCTAGGAGCTCAAAGTTATATTTTACCTTACAATCTTATGAAGCTCAGCTGACAGAAAGAGAGAAGGTTTCCACATTTCCACACCAACCCTGGTTTTTGAACAGACTTGTCACATTACAGAGCCCAAAGGGCATCATAGTGTACTCATAGTGCCCATACCAGCTCTGGAAGGTGGTCTTTTCCATTCATCTCCAGCCCTGATCCAAATGAAGTTGTAGGCCCCCTGCAGATCCAACTTGGTGAAAACCCTGGCATTGCACAACTGCTCTAGTATTTCTACAATCAAGGGAAAGAGATAGTGGTTACAGATGGTGATCTGGTTAAGACGTCTGTAATCATTGCACAGTCTTAGTTCACCACTTTCCTTGTGGATGAACAGCACCGGTGCCCTTGGAGGGGAGGTTGAGGCCCTAGAAAAGTTACAGCTCAGATTTTTCTCCAGAAAGTCCCACATGGTGGCCAATTCTGGCTCCAACAGTGAGTACAGGTGACCTGCTGGAATCAGGGCTCCTGGGACCAGGTCAGTGGCACAGTCATACAGCCGGTGGGACAGCAGCTGGTCTGCTTTCTTCTTGTCAGAGACATCTGCAACATCTTGGTAGTACCACTGGAAGCTCTGCAGAGTCTGACTTTGGGACAGTGTGCACATGCTCCAGCTAACAGTGCTCCTGGCAGTATTTAGATACAAAGAGCACCTCGCTTTGGGACCAGGAGATGTGGGAATTGTGCCGGATCATCCGTGGCATTCCAGGAACTAAGGGGAAGCGTGGCACAGATGCCAGGTAGAACTGAACCTGTTCCACATAGCCCTGAATCTCTAAAGTTAACAGTGAGGTCTGGTGAGTCACAAGTCCAGAACTAAAGAGCTGTCCATCAGTAATCTCAACTGGCCAAAGCTCCTGTAGTCACTACACTGCAATGTAGTGCTGGGTGGCTAAGGCAAGATCACTCAAGTTGTTGGAGGCCTCAGAGTCTATCATGGCTCCCATTCGAATAGCCTAGCCTTGGTGATTCTATGTGGTGGTTGCCGTAAGTAGAGGTCCTGCTTGGGCTTGCTAGGGCCCATGGCAATCCCAATAAGCTGGCCCAATACTGGTCCTGCAGTGCGGCATCATTCCAGACCAATAACCAAAAAGAAGTGGTGTGGGTTGCTACAGACCCTTTTCCCTGCTACAAATGCCTGGTGCAGTGATTAGCAGATTCTTCAGGGTCATGAGCCAAAGATCAAAAGACAAGCACATTGCTTCCACAGGAAAAGACAGTTGTCTGCAACAGATTTCTACCCACTGAGTCTCTGATATTTATTGGCCAGCAACTTTCTTCAGCTGTTCCCTGATTAATGAGTCTTTTCTGTTTCAATGCTTGTGATGGCCTCATGGACATCACCACCATCACCCTATCTTTCTTGTCTACACTGGGTTGCAGTACGATCCCGTTCATGTCTCTGTGTTAGGTTGTTGGGAAGAGTGCTGTCTGAATCTGCACCTGGGTTCTGGGACTGAGGCATGACAACCTCTCCCGTCAGCAGCACTTAGTTGTTCTGTACCTTGAAGTCACCTCTGACTTATGGCAACCCTAAGGTGAACCTATCACAGGGTTTTGTTTTGTTTTGTGTTTTGTTTTGTTTTGTTTTTTGGCAAGATTTGTTGAGCAGGGTTTACCTTTGCCTTCCACAGAGCCTGGAAGAATGTGACCTGCCCAAGGACACCCAGTGTCTGAGTGGGAATTTGAATCTAAGTTTCCGGAAGCCTTTAATAAATAAATAAATAAATATTTGAATATTTAAATTTAAATATTAAAATCTTAAGTTAAGTTTTGGAGGGTCCTTGGAAATAAATTATATTTGCAGGGCGTCCCTAGTAAAGAAAAGGTTATGAATCACCGGTGGTCCTTTTCTGGAGAGAAAAAAAAGTTGGATACAATCAGTGTGGATCCACTTTTGCCTTAACGTGGTGTGAGGAAGCCAATTGCCACATAGGTATTTTGTGCTACAACTCCCATAGTCCCTTACTGTTGGCCATGCCAATGTACTTCTGTCATTTTTCTGACTCTAGCTGAATCAGAGTCAAGGCAGATAAGTATACAAAAAAGATAGTAGTGTACTCAGAAAAAAGGATGTTCTTTGAGCAGCTGGTAAGGTCCAGAATTTATTTCTGACACATTTAAACTTTACTTTTGTTCTAATTTTCTTCTTTATAGCAATGCGATCCAGAGAAGTTAATCACTGAAAGCAAGTTTCTTCAGCTGGAGTCCTTGCAAGAACTAATGAAGGTAAATCTTCTGGGCAGGTTGGATGTATATGGTCTGTGTGGGAATGACTAGAGCTGTGTACTCTTGTAAACAGGGGATTCATTTTGGACAAAACTCTACAGAAGTGCTGCATGCTACTTGGGCATATGTCGTCCACTGGAGCAGTTCTGGGTTGGGTTTTTTCAACTGAGATCAGTGAATGAACAGGTTGCTTACCTGTAACTGTGGTTCTTCAAGTTGTCATCTGTGCCCTCACACAATGGGAATCTTCCCGCATGTGCAGTAGCTTTTCGGAAAGTTCCTGAGCTGAGCAGCTTGGTGGGAACCCCTCCCCCATCCAGTACTGAGCATGCTCAGTCCCGCCAAGCTAATGGTCTCTCCTCAGTTTCGAAATCCGCCGAAACAAGGACCTGAAGAGGAGAGGCTGGACAGGTGTGTGTGAGGGCGCAGATGACCACTCAAAGAACCACAGTTACAGGTGAGCAACCTGTTCTTCTTCTTCGTGGTCTCTGTGCCTCACACAATGGGAGACTGAGTAGCTTACCGTTGGACGGCGGGTCAGGTCCTAGAAGATAGAAGACAGCACTGCATGACCGAAGCAAAGCATCCTGCCGGGCCCTGCAATCAAGGCGGTAGTGGTGGTCGAAGGCCGGGACCACATAGCCACACAACAAAGCTCCTGTAGGTCAACTCCCCTGAGAAGGGTTGCTGAAGAGGCCATTACCCTGGTGGAATGGGCACAAAGCAGAGCCCGGGGAGGTTGCCTGGCAAGTTCGTAGGCAGGGTGAATTGTCTGGGCAACCCATTTGGAAAAACACTGAGTGGAGACCTTATGACCTTTCCAGAGCCCACCGTAGCAAACAAAAAGGTGGGGAGTCTGATGGAAGGTCGAGGTCTGTTGCAGGTAAAAGGCGAAGGCATGGGGTACGTTGAGCAAGTGTAAGGAGCTCTTGAGAGGCAATGCAGGGTAGGATAGAAGGTAGATAGAGTCAAATCCTGGTTCAGATGGAAGTCAGAGACTACTTTGGGAAGAAAAGACCGTTCCGAATGCAGGACTACTTTGTCTCGATGGAACATCAGGAATGGTTCATCAGAACGCAGCGCAGTCGGTTCTCCTGCCAGATGTCTGGCTGAAGTGACAGCAACCAAGAACGCTGTCTTTATGGTGAGACAGTCATCAGACGTGGCCATCGGTTCAAAGAGATGGCGCATGAGCTGAGAAAGGACAAGCAGTAGCGATCATGGAATGGGGTGATAGGAAGGTAGAGGAGTTGCAGACCTTTAAGGAATTGCTTGACTATAGTGTTCCAGAAAAAGGCTGAGGAAGGAGAACCACGTGGCTGATAAGCCATGATTGCAGAGAGATAAACTTTCAGGGAGGAAAGACGAGGCCCTGGTCCCGCAGTGTCAGGAGGAAGTGAAACGCTGTTGACAGGGAGGTTGGAGAAGTGGCCTCAGTACGGGAGGCCGCAAAGGCCATGAACTTCCTCCACTTGTATTCGTAGGATCTACTAGTAGATTCCTTCCTTGTGACCGTGAGGACAGCTTGGATAGCTGGAGAGTCTAGAAGGTTATCCTCCACGCATGCAGGCGGAGGAGAGGGAGGTCTGGATGCAACATGCGACCGTTTGAGCGAGAAAGGAGGTCCAGTGTGCTCTGAGTCTCATATTGCAGCCCCATGCAGTGGCGAGAAGGGGACCGAACCAATGCTGCATTGGCCAATAAGGGGCATGAGGATGGTATCTGCCTTGTCCACTACGAACTTGGCCACCACTCGGCCCAAGAGTGGAAACAGTGGGAAGATGTAAAGGAACTCCCCGTTCCAAGGGAACTGGAACGCACCCCCAAGAGAGCCTGGGCCCTGGCCTGCTCTTGAGCAATAATGGGAACATTTCCTGTTCCGTTCGGTTGGAAAGAGATCGACGGTTGGAGTGCCCCACTGGAACACTATCTGCCAGAAAGCGACATCAGAGGGGGACCACTCATGGTGGCACACTGTGTCCCTGCTCAGCATGTCCACTGTCATGTCCCGTCCCACTGGGTGAACTGCGACAAAAGGTATTCGCAGTGGAATGCACCAATCCCAGATGCGTAGAGCCAGATGAAGCAAAGTAGAGGAGTGAGTGCCTCCTTGACGATTCACATAGCAGACAGCTGTCGTGTTTTCTGACAGAATCTGGACAGTCCATCCGACAACGGGTTTCCGAAAGGCCCGAAGAGCTTTGAGGATCGCCAAGAGCTCCAACACGTTGATATGGAGACGCAGCTCTAGGCTGGCCCAGTAGCCCTGGACTGCGAAACCGTGACAGTGAGCTCCCCAACCAAGGAGGGACGCCTCGGTCATGATGATAAGTTCAGGTGGGGCTCAACAAATGGAATTCCTGACAAGAGATGACAGGATAGCCACCAATGAAGGGAGTCCCGTACTGGACGAGGGACCCACAGAATCCGGCATTGATGGTTGAACAGAGGATCAAAGCACGGGAGAAACCAGTGTTGCAGGGCGCAAGCCCGAAGGCAAGAAGAGTAGATGACTGCTGTCGTGGTCGCCACGTAACAGAGGAGCTGTTGGATCCTGCAGGCAGAAACGGACGGCCTGCGCAGGACGGTGGCCATGGCCTACCGCAGGGTCCGAGCATGCCTCACGGGTAGAAAAGCCCTGGTGCAAGTGGAGTCCAAAGTGGCCCCAATGAAGTCCAGGGTATGTGAAGGTTCCAAGTGGGATTTCTTTGGATTCACCCTGAGTCCGAGATCGGAAAGAAGGGAGAGGGCAACGTGAATGTCCTTGTACAGTTTCTGTTTGCAGGACACCATCAGTAACCAATCATCCAGATAGGGGTACACCATAATGTGCTTCATACGGAGGTAAGACACCACAGGAGCTAGGCACTTGGTAAAGACCCTGGGGGCTGTGGACAGACTGAACGGCAGGACCTTGTACTGGTAACAGATACCGTCGACCGCAAACCAGAGGTACCTCCTGTGCTGGGGGTGTATAGCAATGTGGAAATAGGCATCTTGTAGGTCGATGCATGCAAATCAATCCCAGTGCCTCAAGAAAGGCAGAATGGAAGACAGGGTGACCATCTGGAATTTCTGGAGGGAAATGAAGGAGTTCATCCCTCAGAGATCTAGGATGGGTCGGAGAGTGACATCCAATTTGGGTACCATGAAGTACTGGGAGAAGAAGCTGGTGGATTTGGCCAAGGGCAGCAGCTGCTCTATGGCCCCTTTGAGGAGGAGGGTCTCAACCTCCTCGAGAAGGGCTGGACTGGCAGGGGTGGAGTCGAAGACGCTGAGAGAAGGAGTATTTCGAAACTCGATGGCGTAGCCAAGACGGACGATGGTCAGAACCCAGGAGTCGGAAGTGATGTTGTGCCAGTTGTTGAAGCGGCAAGCCAATCCTGGGGTTCTGGATAGATAGTCGGGCAGATGAAAGAGAAGTAGAGGTGGTGACCTGCAAGGGGAGTCAAAAACGTGACTTGGCAGTTGAAGATTTCTTGGAAGATGGTTGACATTGTCTGAAGGCTCGACGGGAAGAAGCCGGCAAAGATGATTGGTGAGATGTGCGATGAAGAGAGCGCGGCCTATAAGAAGAGGAAGGACGCCTCCATGAAGAACGGGATGAAGATGGTCTTCTAGGTTGAGCTGTTGGATGAAGACCCATCTTCTTAGCTGTTAGTTGAGCTTTCATAAGATGGTCCATAGCATCATCTGTAGTTGCATGAAAGAGTCCTTGGCTATCAAAGGGCAGGTCCTCAATCCTTTTTCTGCTATCCTCGGTCAACCCAGTGGACCGAAGCCAGGTGAATCGGCAGAGGGCGGTCGCACCCACCATCACGCACACTGCACCCATGACAGCATGTTGGGATGACAAAATCTGCTGATTAGAGAGAGCTATAGACTCGTTAAAATATTGGACAGCAGTAGCTCTGTGGTCATCCGGCAGGTGGGAAAGCAGGGGGAAAAACCTATCACAGATGTTGCATTGATAGACCGCCAGACAAGCTTGAGTGTTAGAAATCCTGGTGATCAATGAGGAGGCGGAGTAGAAGCGACAGCCGAAGACATCCAAACAGCGGCCCTCACAATCAGGTAGAGTCATGTGGGCCCTTTTGCCCCTTTTTGTTTGGGATGACTCAACAACGATCGAATTAGGGGTCGGATGGTTGAATAAGAAATTGACACCCTTCTTCTGGGTACGGTAAAGATGTTCCAGGTGGTGAGGGATCCGTTGAAGTGACACTGGTCAAGGTCAAGGTCGGTACTGGTACCGAAGCCATCAATACCGAGGGACCGGTCGTTACCGATAATTTTGAGACCGAGGGAGAGGACATCGTGGGAGGCGTTGATCCCGAAACAGT